>PVKB01000182.1:0-600000 GCA_004027205.1 Ctenodactylus gundi | reverse complement strand
TGATTTATTTTTAAATTTTTCAACCTTACAAAAATTAGATATTAATTTTCATTAAAGTTTCCACACTTGAGCTGCCATTCTGGTTCTAATAATGTAATACTTCTTATGTATCTCTGAACCATTTTTTTTACAAGATTGCAAACACTTTGCTCCTTTACTCCTTGCTGTGTGTAGGTATGATTTAAATGTGACCTCACTCAAGATTTGCGTGGAAGTTTTCTCCCCAGTGGGATGGGTTGAGGTGGTGGGAATATTAACAGGTGTCACCCAGAGGAAGGGAATCGGGTCACTGAAGGAATGCCTCCTGTGGAAGCCTTTGATGCAATTCTGTGGATCCCCATTAGTCCCTGAGACAGCAGGTAGTTATGGAAAGAGCAAGCCTGGATCCTGAATCTTTCTGTCTCTGTCCCTTTCTGTGACATCTGTGCTTATGCATTCACTGTCCTAGCGGAACCTGGCAAGAGGCCCTCACTAGAGCCCAACCAGACGAGGCTACCCAACCTTAGACATTCAGCCTCCAAAACTGTGAGCAAAACAAACTTTTCTTTATACACCACCTATCCTCAGGAATTTTTTTTTTATTTCAACAGAAAACAGACTAATATACTCTAACACTTTACCAATTTCTAAGAACACAGATATTTTCTAAGAACTGAGTGCTGTTATCTAAGAAATTTAATATTGACCCCAATAGTCAACAAATCCTATTCTAAGATGAGCATTTGATGAAGGGACCATTGACTATGGGAAGACTGACTGGCCTTTAGTTGGCACTTTGGTATGAAATCCAATGGCACGTTAGCAGCAGGAGCCAGTCCTATCCCCCTTCATCTGTTTCTTCAGCCTTCCTCAGATACGTGCACTGCTCTCTTCTTCTTACCAATTCTCCTCTATTCCCATGAAGACTTTATGCTAGCTGGGGTCAGTTTCTCTCGATTGTCCCCAAAGGCCCTGCTGGTTCAGAGCGTTTGAGCTGGATCAATTTTAATATTTGGATCTTTTATGACTGTATTTACTTGTGGGTTGTCCACAAACATTACCCTCTGTCCTTTTCAGGACGTAAGATATCCCATACTACAGAAACTCGTGGAAAAACAGTACCGTTCTCATCTGTAGCTCATGTTTGACCAGTTTCTGAGGATGAAATCTTGAGAGAAGCTCTGGCAGGCAAGCAGATAGCAGGCTCCTCTCAACACCCAGAGAGCCATGGTTAGGGACCTCCTACAGTCACAGGACTTTTAACTGCACTGCTTCTGGCTGGAAGGGAGTCCAGCAGATGTTTTCAAGTCTGAGCCTTTCATGGATACTCCCCGAGGCCTGATAGGAAGGGAAGGTGATGTCTGTGGGCCCCGGGCAAGACATCAGAGCTGCTTTTGCCTGGTATTCTGCATTTGGGTGTTAAGGTGCAGGGCTCCTTCAGGCTCTGTGATAACGGAGCTTTGACCAGGGAACTTCTGCCTCGCATGTCTTCTCACCTCTAGGAGTTATGGGCTGCGTGTTTCCCGGAGGAAAAAAGATGCTGAAAACTACATTTCTTGCCTCCCTGCTTTACACTCTCCAATTTATGTTGGCTGAGTCTGTGAGAATGTTGTGCTACAGAGCAAGAAAATTTTAAGGTTCTCTTCAAACATTAGTACTTTTCTCTCTCCCCCTTCTTCCTGACCTCTTCCTTCTCCCAAGATGGCGTACCAGGTCCAGACTGATGCAGAGGACTCGTTAAAGAAAGAAAACTCAGACTCAAACTCTGACTGTAAACAAAATGTTATTGAGGGAGTAAATATTTGCTATTTGCAATGGTTAAAAATTAAATTTTAGGGGCTGGAGGAATGGCTCAGTGGCTAAAGTGCTTGAGCAAGCGCTAAGCCAAGCGCTAAGTACCCTAGTTCGATTCCCCAGCACCACATAAGCTGGGTGTGGTGGCGCACGCCTGTAATCCCAGCACTGGGGAGGCTGAGACAGGAGGATTGCCTTGAGTCAAGGCCAGCCTGGGCTCTGAAGTGAATTCAGGACCACCCTGGACCACAGAGTGAGACCCTGTCTCACCAAAAAAAAAAAAAAAAAAAAAGGAGAAGAAGAAAAAAATTAAATTTTAAATGTTGTCACCACAAAGTGGATAAATTAATTAGCTTAATGTAATATTTCACAACATAAATATATAACAAAATATAACTTTGTATCCTATTACATATATAATAGTAATTTGCCAATTAAAATAAAATTTAAAAATGTTATTAAACAAATAGTACAAGCTGCATTCAGTGCCACAAATCCAGGAAATACTGAGTATATTACAGCGCAGAGATTTTAGAGGGACTGCGGCAGCGGCAATAGATCACCAAGTGTGGACTTAGGCTATTGTTCAGCCACCGGAAAGCCGAGTGGCCTTAGTCATATTTCTTCACAATGCACTGAGGCTCTGAGGAGACCATGGAAAATGTGTGGTGATGGACGAGCCCACAGTAAGATCACCGCACACATGACTGTGTCCCGCTCGGCCTTCTGAGGACGAGGACATCATTTGAACATTCTGTACTTAGCCTGTGTCTGGCACAGAGTAGCTACTCATTACATTTTTTATTGACCTGAATGGTGTAAGTCTATAGCAATGTCACTTGATTTAAATTTGAAGTTTGTGAAGACTCTTTTTCAAATAGCATAAAAATTAAGTAGGGACCCACCCTGACTCTTTCAATGTGGACTAATTACCCCTAAGCTATTTCAAAACAAATGTTCTAATGTCGGAACTGGTAGACTGCACCTCGAAGATAGAGCTCCGATATACTTAAGGTTACATGAGGATTATCGCGATATGTCAGAGTTTCTGCCCAAGACAAATCTATTTTTAGATCAGACACTGGCAGAAATCTAAAATATTTTGCATGAAAACAGAGAAAAGAAAGCTCGAATTCGTAGTAAAATAAGGCACTGGTGCAGAACCTAGGTGCTGCACAGCCCACGTGCAGAGCATGGTGGGTGGCGGCGAAGCCTTCCTTGGTAACTAATGGCCAAGGCTTTCAGGCTGTCATTGAAGAAACTGGGCAAGCAAAGATTAAAATGGAAGCCTGCATTAAAAAATGGATATTTTTGCACAGGCAAATCCTCCTGGGATCAGAACAAAGTGACGTAGAAAAAGCACATCTAAATCAAAACTGTTGTTATAGAGCAAATGAATACTATAGATGAAAAATAGTTCATAAATTTGTCATATGGACCATCAGCATTCATAAATTGCAGCCATTCCGAGGATGTATTTAGCACTGCCCAGACCAAAAATGTCTGACTCACTGGTTAGCAAAATAATAATAATAATAATAATAATAATAATAATAATATTGAAAATTCAACAATCTAGCAAAATCTCATTAGCACCTCAGCTTTGTTCTGGTTTTGGCTGAATATATCTCAATATGAAATAACCAATATCTAGCCCAGTGTTTAGAGCGTGCTTGTGGAGTGCCTGGTGTAGGAGCTGCAGAAAGAGTCCTACCAGCTGGGCTGTCCTTGGACCCATCAGCACAGATCAAAGCAACTGGTTTAACTCATCCTGAGCAATTCACAAGAAAAAAATTCAAAGCATTCAAATATATTCATAGGGGCCGTTTTCCTATTAATTAAATACATATGTCAAGGTAAATGTGTTTAATTACAGCACAAACTGGACTTGAAGGAGATTTGTTCCCCGGGATGTGGAGGACAGTGACCCTGGAGGCTCCGTGGACACTTGTTGTCATGTTGTCGGTGCTGATGCCTCAGAATTCCTGGCCGACCTGTGAGTCATTTATGAGTTGGGGACGTCCTAATTCGTAGTCAGCAAGTCAGCATAAGTAGACGTGGGATTCTCATACTCAGTGTCAGGCGATCTTCTCTGTTCACCTGATGCTGAGGCAGTGATTTTGGATCCTGCAGATTCCAGCAGCTCATCCTGTATTAATATGAGGGTCTTAAGGGGTGTGGCTTCCACACTTATATGTGTTCTCTCTTCTCAAGACACTTTAAGAAAATTTTGTTTCCTCGTTGGCCCTCTCAGAAAGATGAGCTCAATAACAGTGGGCCTATATGAAGGATTAGAATTTTAAAACACAAAATGTACGTGGGTAGAAGCGCAAATGGAGTCAGGCTCTGTAGGCAAAGACATTATGGTCTTAATGGAATGGCCTTAAATGATATAATGGTAGTTCCTCTAGATCTCAGGCTCATGGAAGGAGCAGAGATTGAACCAGTGGTTTTCAAACTTTTCTGGTAGCCAATTAAACTAGTATTTTGAACTGTGATTCAGTGCACACATACATATATGTATCTATGTGTATGTGTGGGTATGTATGTGTGCAATCATGTGTGTATATATATATGTAGATAGACTTATGGTCCTTTACAGTATGCATTACTGTATTGTACTATAATATTGTCTACATTCCATCCTACTAACAATTCACTATTTCGTTTAAATCTTGATTTTGACCCACTATCCTGACATCATGACCCACCAATGTGCTACAATTATAGTTTGAAAATTAATAAACTGTGATCACCAATGCTCCTTTCAGAGTTTCTTCCCTGCTATATACCTGGCGAAGAAATCAGAACTAAAGAGACCACTTCTCCTTATTGCTCAGGTGTGTGAAGCTCAGGTGTGGGAAGGGGTACGGATTTCATTTTAAACTGAGTTTCCTACTCACTCTTGTATTAATTCTACCTGCTGTGGTCTAATTCATTTTATTATTTTTTATTTGTTGAATAGTTTGCTCTGAATCTTTTGGTTTGGAAAGACAAATCTGGATCTGAATCCAAGCCTCACTAGTTCAATACTCTCCCTAATCTTCAATCTCCTTGCTTATAAAATGGGGATAAAGGAGCTTGTTGTGAGGATCAGCCGTAAGCTAGGTAAGCCTGCAGCATAGTGTAGGCATGTGAGAGCGTCAGGTAAATGGTACTTTCTCGGCCACTTACTGAGCACTGTGCTGGCGCTGAAGTGACAAAGACTAGGTCTGCAGTGCCTGGTGACAGGCTGTAATGAAGCGCATGCTCACAGGCTCTTGCTTTTTTTGTAAACTGCTTTTTGAATTTAGCAATGTATCACTAACATTTTTCTGTCAACAAGTAGAGTTTTAGAAGATAATTTTAATGGTTGGTTAGTATTAAATATGATGGTTATACCATAATTTATTTCACCATTTCTTCCTCCTTTCTTAGGTATTTCTAGATTTTTATTTTAAAAAATTTTATATTAATTTAATACATGAGCAGTAAAATATACAGCAGTAAGTAGAGAAAAATTAAATCTATCTTTCTACTCCCATCTCTTTCCATTCTACAGCAATAATTATTATTAATCAATTTTTACTGTGCTTTTATGTCTTTCCTGCTGCATACAAGAATAATTTGAATAATTTATATACTTATGTCATTGAGAAAGCAAGTTCTGCAACATATCTTTTAAAATTAGTATATCGGGGTCATCTTTGTTGTCAGCTGTGTTGAGGAAGCAGGCCTACTTCATTCCCTCAGTGGCTCAATGTGACCTATTGTATTTGTATGTGACCTATTGTATCCATAGTTTATTTAACCAAAGTCAGAATATTGTAACAGTTGCTTCTGGATCTTACTATCACAAACATTAAGCAATAAACACCTGTGCACCCTGGAGCTAACTCTAGGATAGCTAATAGAAGTGGAATGGGTATATGCATTTGAAAATTTGCTCTGTGTTGCCAAATTACACTGCTGATCTGTGGGCCAATTAAGGCTTATCCAAACAGTGTATGAGTCTATCTCTGCATGCCCTCTCTAAACTTAGTGTTCTCTCAATATTTCATGTTTCAGATTTTTTCTCATTTAAAAATATTAACAAAAGCATTCACATCAACTCAACAGAGGAAAGTAGATGTACGGATAAAAGAAGTTGTCCTCTGTGTTCATCCTGGAATTATCTGGGAGAAGGGCTTCTCATGGGACGAATCAATGTTATCTTCCAGGAGAGATTGTTGCTGGCCATTGGCTATACCTGCAGGACATTTACTTTCTGAAGGCTTGAGATGCCCTCTATGCCTACTATGTGTCAGATCATGAATCAACGGCATGCATTATACCTGGATGCCATTTCTCAGTTCTATCAAACACAGGCTGCACTGACTCTGATGTGGCTTATGTTATTTCTCCCCTTTGTTCTACCAACTGAAAGGTAGCTACAACATACAACATACCACCATTTTTTTTAAAATGTAAGACTTACTTGAAGGACACAGGACCACAATGGAGATCAAAACTTTTGCCTTGTGCACATCAGATACTGAAATTCCATTGACTAGGTTTAGGACTGTCCTATTTGGCAACTTGAGTAACTTATTTGTAGTGTTCAGACAGGAAATTCCTTCCTTTATTCCTGTAATACATTATTCATTTATTTATTTATTCATTTATTTGAGACAAGGTCTTGCCCTGTAGTCTAGGCTGATCCTGAATTCACTGTGTAGCCCAGGCTGGCCTCGAACTCTTAGCAATTCTACCTCAGCCATCTGAGTGCTGGGATTATAGGCATGAGCCACCACACCTAGCTTACACGGTGCTGGGGAATCGAACTCAGGGTTATGCATTTTCTGGTAAGCACTCTGACCATTTTGTTCTTCCTCTGGTCCCTGCAACAACTATTTTTAAAGTGCAGGCTCAGTGTCTGAACAAAATAACATTCTTTTTTCTGCCCTCTGCGAGTCTACCTATCTGTAGTTTGGAATCTTTATTTTTTTAATTTACAAAGAAAGAGTACCACTGTAGGACCATTGATATGAGGTCTAAGTATAATAAAGCAACTACTGGATAGGAGATGATACTGTCTTCAAAGCCCAAATGTAAGCAATCATCACAATTAAAGAAGTGGCAGACAAGCTCAAGACAACCTCAGTAGATGCAAGTGGGCAATTTATATGTACAGAAGCAAGAAGATTCTTAGTATTGAAATGTTGCAATTAAGTTAGAAATAATCAAACCAAACATCCTCAGTTCATTTTATGGATTGTTACCTGGAAACTCAGAAAGACATATCCCAGACCCGACAGGACTGGGTGACACTCTTAGGACTTACAGAAATGACAAATAAGAATGACTTGTATGAGTCACAATAGTGTTTATATGTTTAGTATTGAAAGAGAATCATTTTAATACACAGCATGTTCCTATGTAAATAAAATGATGCATTGAACCTACTAAAATCAAGTGCATTAGAGACCCAGGTGCCTCTGTGTTCCCAGTGTCTGTAGCACCACTTTCTCAGTCTGATTTTCATTTCCTACCAGCTGCCCCCAAAGAGCACCATGTTTCATGATACTGGATTTTATTTTGCTTTCTCTCTTTATGTCTCTCTGTATTGACATAAGCATTTTTTTGTTTTATTCCTATAAAATACGATGACCAGAGGCAGGCTCAGGGGTACACCCACCTTCAACAAATACTTGATGAAAGTTCTTTTATCTTTCTAGAAAAGCCTCTATTGTCGCTAATGGCAAAATCACTTGAATTTGGAAATTTCTAGTACTTCCAACTTGTGATGCACACAAGACAAGCTAGTGGTCTGCACTGCTCAAATAAAGGTCACATGTATTGATGTGATAAATTTTTAAATCTCTTCCTGGGAAGTTAGGGTGGACACTAGAGGTAGTCTTGGACCCAGAAAATCCTGAATCTTTGAGATGGGAAGTGAGAGAAAGACCCAAAGGCGTTTTGTTAGATTGCATACTGAGACAGAATATTCACTACAATGATCCCTGAAGAAGAAAGAGGACAACCTACAGCAAAATCCCCTGCCACCTTCTAAGGAGCATCTGCTAGTGGTGGTAAAGAAATGGTGCAGAAGCATCCTTGTGCCTATGCTGTGGGATATGTTTTTAATTTCTTATTATTTTAAAATTCACTATTTGCCGTATCTCAGTAGGTTATGCCATGGCAGGCAACACTAAAATCTCAGTGGCATCAAAAAGAGAGGATTTTTGTTGTTGCTTACTACTCAGACTTACAACTAGCTGTATGAGCACCAGGAATATTGTAATCAGCAAAGAACTAGAGTCATATTTATGCTTTTGACATATATTGACTAGTTGATCTGAAGTTAGGAGGCAGCAATGAGAAGTTATGCTTTTAAAATTAAGGAAATGCTAAGAGAATTGTATGGCTTTCACTCTGGGCATCCCATCTTTTCCCATAACTACAACAGGTATATGTGATGTGGTTCCTATGTTTTCCAAAACAAGGACGTGGTGATACTTACCTGGCACGGGAGATACCATGGTTGTGAGGGTGGGGTGGTTTCACCAGGGCGAGGCTCACTTATTGCATTCCTGATGCGGTTCCCAGCTGCAGGAAGCCCGACTGCATAATTTGTGGTAGGGAGTGCTATGGTGCTCTCTTCTATAAAAAGAAAAAAAAAAATGGACAAGGTGGCAACGGCAGGAAGAGTGCACAAAGGAGTGTGCACCTAGGGCTGATGGTTAGGGTTTTTTTTTTTTTTTAGTATAAAAATACTGTAAAATGGGGCATTTTCAGCAGAGATTCTAAGAGAAAAATCCACCGTTGAATGACTTCTAAGCCACTATTCCCCTGCTTGTGTGTTTACATTAAACATCGAAGAAAAGTAGGTCTGTAGATGGGATTTTTTGTTTATTTAAGTGGTTCTATATGTGTTCATGAAAATCAGCGTCATACAATAATTCCTGAAACGTAAGACCAGTTCCAACTAAATGTTTTCAGGAGATGGTTGCCCTAACTACACCCTGCCGGCATCTGCAGGCGTACGGTATCTCACGCTGCTCTCTGCCAACATGGATCCCCACTGCAGTCCCCGGTCGGAGCCAAGAATCTACGAAACTCAGCAAAAATGTAGGACACGTGTCCTCAGGGTTAGGAACTACGCTAGCCGAGTTATACAGCTGCATCCCCTAGGTCCCATCCCTACGGGTGGGACACGTGCGCAAGGAAGAAATTATAACAGAGCAATAAATACTACAAGGTAGAGGCGTACATGGAGGCTTCTCAAGGACAAAGGAGAGAAGTATGACCCACTGTTACAAAATAGGAAAGGCGCACTGGAGAGAATGACGTGTAAGCTGAGAATTGAAGGGTGAAGCAGTGGTCGCCAGAGATAGGGAGCAGGCCCAGTTGTAGACTCGGTGGGAAGAAAAGCGTGCAGGGCTTTGTGAATTCCAAGTAGTGGCCCTGACTGCAGAGCTTTTATAATACTGTTCCACTTTGCTAATGATCTCTAGAAAGCCACTTCTGCTCTGGTTTTTATTTTTTCAAAGCATTTTTAAATTGCAATTTTATAAAATTTTAACTTAAAAAGGCAATTTAAGTACAAAAAGAAAAAAAAACACAAAAAGATAAGTATCTACACTGACCAGGGCTTCACATCACTGGATCAAAGTAATCGACATATACAACCTATAGAAGGAAAGGTTCATTGTGCTCGTGGTACGGAGGTTTCAGTCTATAGCTGGCTGCTCCAAGACAGAAATATGACAGAAGGTCACGGCAGAGGAAAGCTGATCATTTCATGACAGCCATGAAACAGAAAAAGGGAAAAGGCCAGAGTGAGGAGGGGCGGGAGTTAGATGATACTCTTCCAAAATGCGCCCCAGTGGCCCACTCACTTCCGCTAGGCTGTGCCTCCTAATGGCCTCTTCAGCTGTGAACTCAGAAATGGATTAGGCCATCACAATCCCGTCTCTCTAGGTCCCACCTCTGAGCATTGTTGCATTGGGAATCGAGGCTCCAATAGGAGTCTTTCAGGAGCACTTCGTATTTAAACCATAGTAATACTCAATGTCTTAGTTACTGTGACCACTGAAGGGAGACTGTCAACGTGTTGGAATGGGGAAATACCCACAGAAGAGATTTCAGGTGTGTGTTGTTGACTTGTGGCCCAGGAAGTGAGGGTGGGGTGCCCACCCTGGATTTGGGTGGCCCAAGTAGCAGCTTGAACTGAGTTAAGAAAGGTAGGAGAAGCTTGTTACAGCTTTTCCTGAGAAAGCTCCGGCCTTGGCTTGGGTCTCTAGGCCTCACTTACTCCTGCCTTCACTTTGCTGACCTCCATTGTAGATTTACCTCTGTGTCTGGTTTTCATCATGCCTTTCGGACAACAATTTGCTGCAGGCTTGCGCTGGCTGTCCTGTAATCTCAGACTGGTGTTCTTAGGGCGCAAGTCTGAGCAGCTACTGGGCCCTCCAGCTCCCACATGTGCATGTGGCCAACTGGACTATCCCTCTTCTCAGACTTAGAAGTCCTACAAATAAGTCCCCTTTATCTCCTCTGTAAGTTCTATTAACTCTGCCTCTCTGACCCTAACCAATATGGTTACTTACTAGCTGGCAGAATACCTACCAGACATCCACAACTTAAGGGAGGAAAGATTTATTTTAGCTCACAGTTTCAGAAGGTCTCCATCCATTCATGGGTAGCTGGCAATATGACAAAGGTTTAGGAGGAGGAAAGCTGTCCCTGGCCAGGCAGACAAGTGAGCAAGGAAGGACAGGGCTGGCATATATCCTTCCATGTCCTGTCCTCCCAGAGATCCACCCACTCTGTGTCAAGCCCCCATGTTCCACCCTTCCAGCCAGGCCCCACTTCTTAACAGCAATAGTTTCATAGGTAGCCCACAATATCCAAAGACGTGAGGCTTTTGAGGACATTCCAGATCCAAACCATAGCATCCGTTGTCTTAGTTACTGTTTCACCGCTGTGGCTCAATACCTAACATCCACAACTTAGGGAGGAAAGATTTATTGTAGCTTTCAGTTTCAGAAGGTCTCAGTCGGTTCATGGGTGGGCAGCTGGAAAATAGTGGAATCAAATAGTGAGGCCACAGCTAGAGCCAGAACCAAAGTTCCAGAGACAGAGATCCTTACAGCATGGTGGAGTAGAGAGATGTGGAGGAAGGCGGGATTGGCACATGCACTTCCAGGTCACACCCCAAGCCTCTGTCCCTTCCAGCCAGGCCTTACTTCCCAACCCTACATAATATCCATAGGAATATGAGGCTTTTGGGGGACATTACAGATGCAAATCATGACAAACATATGTCTCCCAAACATAACTAAAAATGTTAATATTATTTCATGTTTTAATAATTTAATAAATAACTACTACCTAATCTCAGTAGTCAGGAAACTGAGTCATGAGCTTCTTGACTTTGAGGTCAGCCTAGATTATATAGCAAGACTTTGTCTCCAAATAAACAAACAACATACAACCAATAAATTTGAAGTTTTCTAATAACAACTTTCTGACCACATTTCTTTTAATTCTTTCTCATAGAGTTTATTATCAAAATTTTATAATGCTAGTTCTTATTTATATGTGAGACAAACATACAATAATAATATTATGTATGGAAATTTTACATTAGTTATTCACCATACATAATATTTTGCAAACTGAGGGTTTTTTAACATTATCTTTTCAGGATACCCATTATGCAAATGTACCAAAACCAAGTTGCCTGTATCGCTTCTATCAACTTACCAATTGTTACCATTTTTTTCTCTTATTAGGAGTAATGCAATAAAAATCTTTGCAATGAGGTTATTTATGTTTACATCTTGTCCAGCTACCTGGTTGTAAATTCCAGCTCTACACTGATGAGTCCCCAGATTCATATCTCCTCTCCACGTCTCTGCCAAGATGCCCACGAACCCACATGTACGCATACCAAAACAGTATATAGACTTCCACCTTCTCAACCATTTCTCTCCACCCTAGATTTTCTCATCTCAGTAAATAGAATTGCTGCTCATCCAGGGTCAAAACTAAAGAGTCATCTTTAACACTGACCTTTTTTTTTTCATGTGCTACATTCAATTCATCACCACATTTTCCCTTTGCCTTTGCATCATATCCTAAAAGTGACTACTGCTGCCATCTGCACAGTTAAATACCCAAACCCATGGTCTTCATACAGTTCTAGTTCCCAGCTGCGCCTCCCACGTCCAGGTGGGTGAGTGTTCTTCCCTCATTTGCTGGCCCAAAAATCACTCACACTCTAATCCAGGTTGGTTCCTAAATGCCTCATCCAGGCTGGTTCCTAATTGCCTAATCTAGGCATGATTCCTAAACCCTAATCCAGGTATGGCTCCTCATTGCTTCTAATTGACATAATCTCTCCAACAGTCACAATCCAGTCCTTGTCAACTTGACAACCAGACACAACTCCCTGAACCATACTTAATTCCCAGATACAATAGCCAAGTTAGTGATTACACCTAACATTGCACAACTGCACTGCGTACAAACAGAAGCACAATACACTCCTACCCACAACAGAGAACACAGTTCCTCTTTGGAGAACACCTGTTCTACTGACATTCAATTGCAATGGCCTCCTAGCTGGGGTCTCTTTTCTACTTTCATTCATTCATTTTCCAGACATTTTTCACTAAGCACCCACAAAGATCTTTAAATATTGTAAACCTGGTCATGTCATTTTCGCTTTGCAAAACCTTCCAAATCACCCCAGAAAAAAATCCCACCTGTTCCCTCCCCTGGCAACCTGTCTTCCTTTTTTTTTTTTTTTTTTTTTTTCCTGCTGTCCCTCCCTTGGCTACTCTGCTCCACTCTCCTGAGTTCTGAGATCATTTCTGCCACCACATTTCTGGTCTGTTGTCTTCCCAATGCTCTCTCTGGCCTTCCCCTTGGACTTCTGCCTCATTTTTCATGAGTCTTTCATCAGAGGTCACCTCCTCTGATCTTTCTGCACCCTATTCCCACATCCTCATCCAGATTTATTTTTCTTTATAGCATTAAATGTTAAGTAGTGACTCTTGTTTTTTGCTTCCTCCTAGAATGTAAGCTCTTTGAAGGCAGGTTTTCTATCACTGCCATGCATAAAGCCTGGCACATAGCAGCCACTCAGTGCCAGCTGAACGAATAAGTTATTTTGTCCTTGAAAGAAGAAAGGAAGGATTTTAAGCAGAAGCCCAAGATCAGTTCCTGAAATCTCATATGTTCCCACTGTGGGACTCTGCTAGACTTTAAAAAGGTGCTTCTCAACACATGCAGCATTACCTCTCCCAGAATGCAATGCTGTTGGGGCTTTCTCTGGTTTCATTCACTCCCACCTCCCCTGCATTAACACTAGTCAACAACAATCCTTCTCTTTCTTGCCACCTTTGTGAACCATAGAGAGTTCCCCATTCTGGCTGGCTCGGACCTTCCCTGCTGGGTCAGTAGTAACCAGTGCAAGGATAGAAAGACTGCCAGATTTGCTATCTTTCTAAAGGTAAAGAATTAGAAGGCCATGAAATGTGCTTTTCAGTCCAGTTCTATCATCCTTGTAGTTCTTAGAAATTCCTCCTGGATTTGGACAATAGCTTGGCTATATGAATTGGTTTTATCCAGTGTTAAAAATACAATTTTTTCTTAGATTTTCTGAGATTTTTTAGTCAAGAGCGATGGTGTCACTATCTTCAAAGTATGCTCTGCTGTCAGACACAACTTCCTGTCTTCCTCTGAGTAGCCTCAGTCAATGAGCGAGTGCATTTTCTTTCTCCACAACCCCCTCATGTTCAGAAACTAGAATCTGAAGAGAATGGGTAACTAGGCAAGGTTTATGATTTTCATTAGAAGTTTTGTCTAATTTTTAAATACTACTTTCAGAAGTACAAAATTCTCACTGAAAAAAGGCTAATTTTAAAGCTCACTCTTTTGTGGTTTGGGGTTCCAACTGAACACACCTGTGTGGTGCAAATGGGAAACAGCAGGCACCACCTCCTAGAAGACAGGCTGTGCGTCAGCCTGTGAGTCCCTCTTTACTCCAAGCTTCCACTGGGAATATGGCAGCTCTCTACTGAAAATATATATGACAAGCAGAGACATGGCCCTGCCCAGGGCTTGACACTGAAGCTGGGGGACCCAGATGGGGGAGAGGCAGATCACTCAAGGGGAACAACGTGTTCTTCTGCTGTAATGGGTCAGGAATGTAGACATGGGATCTTTCAGAGGAGCCTCTCTGTTCCCCGTATTGACAGCTCGTGCTCGCTCCATGACACACGGGCTGCAGAAACATGGCCTGGAACTGATGTGTTCTGACAGAAACAAGCTGCAAGATTTTAGGCTCTCTCTCGCTCTTCCTTTTTCACTCTTCTTGGTAATGCAGAACTGTTCAAAGGGGGAGGGAGGCATGCCAGCCCTGCTCTGTGGCCCACTGAATCCACCTGCAGGCTGCTCCTGGCCTTTTTGGACATGACACATTTATCTGCATGTGGAATTTTACTATGTAGAATAAAACTCTGCTGAGATGTCTGCAAAATGGGAAAACAGGCAAACAAAAAGCAAAAAAAAAAAAAAAAAATCTTTGAAGACCACAAATAAATACGATAACCTAAATAAGAATAAAGTAACACAAAAAATGCAGTGATCTGCTGGTTCAATTTAGGACACACAATCAGTATGTAAGCTCAGAAGGACGATCCATGAGGTGTATTTCTATCCCAGGCTGAGTGCTAAAAACCAAGCACACAGATAACACAATCGTGAGAGCTGATAGGTGAATGAAGGAAGATAATGGGCAGCTGAGGGAGTAATGATGAGGGAAGTTCTTTCTGAGGACTCTTCTCTGGCTGGCCTCTAGACGATATTCAAATAATGAGAACGGGACATCATGAGAAGAACCGGGAAAGGGCATTGCAGATGGAAGGCAAGAGCCTGTGATGGCAAGAGGCAGGATCAAAGAACCGAAAGAAAACCAACATGGCACGGCTGAGGGAACGCCAAGGGGTCGGGGGCCTGGGAAATGCCCAGAGAACTTTGGGGTAAGACAAGGAGTTTGGATTTTATGGTAAGTGTGCTGGAAAGCTATTACTCAGTTTTATGTGCAGAAGGGAAAATAATCCATTACACCCATCTACCTTGATGGAAAAACTTCAGAATTAAAACACCTCTTTTCCCAGAAATGTCTGAGTCCAAGCTATGGTGTGATGATCTGTATTAGTCAACTATTGCAGTGCAGCAGATAATCCTAAAACTTAGTAGCTGAAAACATACACTATCTCAGAGTTTCTGTAAGTCACACCGCAGTTGTGACTTAGCTGTGTTTTCTGATTGTCTCTCACAAGGCTGCAAACAAGGTTGCGTTATAAATTGGATCTAAATGTCCCTTAAAGTCTCATGTGTTCAAAGGGGAAGGCTTATTGGAAGAGTTGCGTCTCAGGACATGACTTGGTAAGATCTCAACTTGACAACGGCCCCTCCCTTCTCTCTCTGTTTTCTGTCTCCCATGGGATGATGCTGTTATGGTTGGATCTGTAATGTCTCCCAAAAGCCCCATGTATTTGGCTGCTGTGGAATTCCTTTGGAACCATATGCTATTAAGAGGTGGGCCTGGTGACAAGAGGGGGATTAAAGGCATTTAGTGCATTAAGGGTGTATAGTAGGTTATGGGCATGTGGCCTCTTATTGGGAGTATGACCTGGAAGAAGCAAATCACTGGGGCTTAACCTGGAACGGGCAGGAGACTGGCTCTTGACCCAGAAGGGATGGAACACTGCAACATGACCAGAAAAGATGGGTGCCGGCTCTGCTCTTCCCCTCACTGCCTTGTTGTGAGCAGCTTCCCTCTACCCAGGTTGTCACCATGTGCTTCCACCACTGCCAGCCACTCCGGAATAGGCTGAGACCTTTGAAATTGTGAGCTAACATAAAACTTTCCTCCCTAATTTGCGGATGTCAGGTATTCTCTGCCACAATGAGAAAGCAAGATAGGGGAGAAGCTTATTTTTTCATGCCTTTCTGTCCTGTTGCTTCTACCTTGGAGCCAATGAAACATGGGCTAAATATGCTGAAGCCGTGAGCCAAAACTAACCACTTTCTTTAAGTTTCCAGTATTAGAGATATTTTGTCTCAGTGATGGGAAAGTGACTAATACAGAAATACAGAAAGTGACTAATTATAGAGCACGGGGTTGTTGCTGTGACTCTACCTGTTCATCTAGTTTAGAAATCTTTGAAATTGGCTTGCAGGAATGAGTTCATATAGGTTTGGAGATGCAGGCTAGATAAACCCTAACATGTTATAAGCTGAGCTAGATGGATTTCATGTTAGAGCTCAGTGGACCAGAATGCTGATAGACCCGTAAAGGCCAGGCTGATGAGATTTTAGACAGGAGTGATGACTATTCTTGAAAGGGGACTAGAAGCCACAATATTTCATTCTAGAAAATAATTTGTGTTCTAAAATTGTGAGGCTGAATTTAAAAGTGGTGGGCTATTTGATTGCGTGGAAAAAATTTCAAGATAGCCCAACATTCAGGCCGTGCCATATGTACTCCTAGTTGCTTTTAGCTGGGTCTACAGGAGGATCAGGAACAAACACTGAGGTGAATGATTTAGAAGCTTTGCAGCTTGACCAAAAAAAACCAGCCCTTTCAAGGTCCCACCAGCTCGTGTGCCCTAGAGGACCTGTCAAGAAGCTATCCAAGGCCTAGATGCTTCCCACACCATGCTGCTGAACTCTCCCCTTTCAAGGCCCCAGCAGCTTATGTGCCTCCAGAAACCCACCTGGAATCTATCCCAGGCCTAGGTCTATCCAGCACTGCAACAGACCCACCCAGAGGCTGTACTAAGCAAAGGTCTATCTGGTGCTATGCAGGATCTTAGCCTGCAATCCTACTGAGACCACCCATTCATCTAAAGGCTGCCAGGTCCAGCTGGAAATAACACCAGGACAAAGAGGAAATGCCCAGGATCAGTAGCTGAGTAGAACTCACCAGACTGCGAGACCCAGCATCTAAGGATGCTTACATCCAAATAATACAGGGGGAAGGGTGACTAATATTTTTGTTTGTTTTATTTGGTAATCTGTGTTTTGATTTGGGTTCCATTGAGTTTTGGTTGTTCTGTTCTTTTGTTTCTTTCTTTATTTGGTCTAGGTTCCTACTTATTCTAAAATTGACCAAGTTTCCTCAGTTTTTTTCTTTTCTACTTTTTCCACTTTTTCCTTGCTACTTTTTTTCTTTCTTTCTTGTTCATGTCCCCCTTGGAACCCTTTCTTTTCACCTCCTTTTGTCTCTTTATTTGGTAGTTGTTGAATTTCTCCCCTCTTGATTACCTAAGCATAGTGTCATAAATATTTTCACAGACACTCTCTCTCCTTCACTCAGAGTTCTCCTTGACTCTTCTGAATCTAGCTTTGAGTGCTCTTCCCCCATTGCCCTGCTCTCTGACAGGGAAAGGAGCACTGACACATCACTCAATGTCCTAGGAATATTCTCCTGCTTCCTGGTGTAGATCCAAAGCTCTCTTATTGTCTGAGTTATATGACCAACATCAATAGTGCACTTTAATAAGTCAATACTAGGTAAAGTTAGATATATAGTAAGGGTAAATTGCACCTATTAATCTTGTGAGTAGAGTGGTTATACTGGTTATACTGTTAATTTGGCTATTCGGATCTGCCAGTGAATTGCTAATATTAGATAGTACTGTAAATGTAAACCTTTATTCATTTTTTTGGATGTTAATATTGCTAAAAACCTCCATACCCAAAATATGCTAAAAATGCTCTGGCTATAGACTACCTATAGTTCTGTATTCTCTTTTCCCCCCCACCAGACAGTGTAGAAGATTAAGATCTCAGCAAAAGTCTGGACATTGAGAATAACTTAAAAATTAATAGCTAAGTGAATTAAAAACAATATAAAATTCTAAACCTTGAATGAAATCCAAATAATACTTTAAAGCAAATTCAATAGACATATCTCTGGAATAGAGAGGGTCCATCAACAATACCTGAGCTTCAACTTGCTATAACAGAATCATGGGAAAACCAGGTACTAAGTCACCAACAAAAACGCCTAACACTCCAGAAACTGATACCTGGGATCTTGAAATAGCAGATTGAACAAAGAGCACATTCAGTAAAGATAATAATTTCTGGGCCCAGAAGCTCACACAGAACATGAAGGAGATGTATACAGAGCACAAAGCACACATACAAGGTGTACAAAAAAAACACTGATAAGAAGTTCAAGGAATTTAAAGAAGAAAGAAATAGACAGAAAATGAAAGCCGTTCAAGAAATCAGGAAACAATTCAGCCAAGATACAGAAATAATGAAAACTGAACTCCAAAAAGTGAAAAACTCACAGGAAAAAATAACCAGTTTGACCATTTTGATGATAGATTATCAGACCTGGAAGATAAAGTGAATAAGTTGGAACATATGGGCAGTGAAGAACACAAAACAAAAGCAAAAAACAAGAAAAAGAATGGTTACAAATGTTGATGAATGACTCAAAGAGAAGCAACCTCAGAATTATGAAGTGGACGAGCAAAATAAGGACAGAACAAAAGAAAGTGTTCAATGAAATTATGGAAGACAATTTCCCAAATCTAAGGAAAGAAATGAACATTGAACTACTTCAGGCATATAGAACTCCAAACAACTTCAACCAGAAAAGAACGTCCCCATGACACATCATAATTAAAATCGTAGAGACCCAATGAAAAGAGAGAATTTTAAAAGCTGTAAGAGAAAAGCAGAGGGTGACTTGTAAAAACAAGGCCATCAGGATAACCACAGATTTATCAATCCAAACCCTAAAAGGCAGGAGATCATGTAGCAGCATCATAAAGCACCAAGGGAACATGAATACCAACCTAGACTGCTATATCTAGTGAAATTATTTTTTAAATTAGAGGGAGAAATTAAAATTTCTATGCTAAATAAAGCTTAAAGAACTTTGTAACTATTAAACCAACACTGCAGAAAATACTTCACGGAACCTTAGACAGAGAAAAGGAGACTCACAGCACCGAAGATCCTAGAGAAAAGGAGACAGAAGAAAGAGGAGAATGAGCTGGCAAGAGAGTAAGTCAAGTAAATAACACTGAGAAATTACAAAGATGGCAGGACATACCAAGCACACCCCGATACTAACTCTGAATGTGAACAGCCTAACTTGCCTACTAAAAGACACAGACTGGTTGACTGGTTCACTGGATCAAAAAAACAAAACCCCACAGTTTGCTGATTACAAGAGGCACACTTTACCCATAAGAAAACTCACAGACTAAAAATAAAAGGATGGAATTCAGTATTTCATCCAACAGGACCCAAGAAACAAGCAGGATTAGCTATATTATTCTCCAACTCATCAGATTTTAAAACAAAAGAGATTAGGAGAGACAAAGATGGTCACTATATACTGGTTGAGGGAACAATAGAACAGGAAGAATTTATAATCATCAATACATATGGCTCCCATCTCTGGAGCACTCAAATATGTAAATCAAAAATTATTAGATCTGAAGGGGCATATAGGCCTACAGGCCCCAGTCCAATTATAGTAGGGGTCTTTAATACTCCACTGTCACAGATAGACAAATAAATTGGGCAGAAAAGCCACAAAGAAATAGAAAAGTTAAATGACACTATAGGTAAGTTGGACTTAACAGATTTCTACAGAGTGTACCACCCAACATCAACAGAACACACTTTCTTCTCAGCAGCACATGGGACCATTTCTAAAACAGACCACATTATAGGCCATAAGTCATGCTTAAATAAGTACAAAGGAATTGTAATAGTTCCTTGTATACTTTCAGATCACAGTGGAATAAAACTGGAAATTAACAGCAAAAGAAACTGCAGAAAATACACAAATACATGGAGACTAACTTACTACTGATGAAACAAAAGATCACAGAAGAAATCAGAGAGGAGATCAAAAACTTCATAGAGCTAAATGATGAAAGAAGTACATCACAGTAGAATCTATGGGACACAAGAAAGCAGTACTTAGAGGGAAATTCATAGCCATAAATGCACCCATCAAAAGAACAGAGCAATCACAAATAAATACATTAATGATGCACATTAAGGTCCTAGAGAAACAAGAGGACTCTAAGCCAAAAAGTAGGAGAAGAAAGGAAATTACGAAGATCAGATCTGAAAATAATGAAATTGAAGCTAAAAAATAAATACATAAAAAATTACTGAATCAAAGAGCTGGTTCTTTGAAAGAATAAACAAGATTGACAAGCATCTAGCTAAACTCACCAAAAGAAGCAAAGAAAAAAATACATGTTAATTCAATTAGAAATGAACAGGGTGAAATTAAAACAGCAGAAATTCAGAATATTATAAGAGATTATTTCAAACATCTATATTTCAACAAGTTAGAGAGTTGGGAATAGATGACTTCTTAGACATATACACAATACCAAAATTGAACGAACACAGAAAAACCTTGAATAGCTCCATTACACACGCAGACATTAAAGCAGTAATAAAGTCTCTGCCTACAAAGAAAAGTCCAGGACCAGATGGATTCACTAGAATTTTTTCAGTACTTCAGAGAAGAACTAACTCCAATGCTTCTCAAACTATTTCATGAAAGGGAAGAGTAACAAGAGATGTAGGAACTTTCAGACAGAGGAGGTTCTTGTGAGGATTCAAAGAGTCAATACACTTAAATCAGAAAGATGTTCCTAACTAACGTTCCTTATGCCTCATTTTACAAGTGAAGTAATTAGTTTAAAATTATGTAAATACTAACTGATAAAGCCAGGACACAAGGGAAGTCCCTCAATCATAGCCGCTGTGCTACTCTGTCATCGTTAAGTGCTCTGACCACAGGAAACACTTTGTTAGCTGAGTGCTATTATTGCCACCTAACAAAAGGGTGTTGGATCAAAGCTGCATGAAGGAATTTGGCTGGAACTGTAGATTGTCTGCAATAGCCACTGGGCCTAAGGACAGTTCTATTCATCATTCTACTACTAGTTTGCTATTTAATCTGCAGGCTTATTTTTCTGTATGAATGTCTGTGGCTGTATGATTAAAAACCACCAGATCAGAAAAATGAATTCACTGTTGTTGATAGTTTTAATGACCACATCAGATTAACTGCAAGACTAATTCAACTATGCACAAATTAGATATTAAGATAGATGAAAAGAATCTAATTTGATCAAAAAATGATTCTGACACTGCATAGATCAAACTACTCTTTTCCTTTTGCACAACTCAGTTCAATTCAACTTTTCAAATATATTGTCCAATGCGCTGCACTAGATAATAAGAAAAATAATGTCTCATTGCAAGGGAGTCTATAATCAAGTGTGAGTATCTTGAGGGTGAATGGAAGGAATACGATGCCTATGAAAACAACTCTAACAGAAGGAATGATTTCATGAACGATTTCATGAGACTTGAGGTTCCAAAAAGGACTTTTCTGAAAGGAGGCAATTTTATGTGTGTTTGTGGGGGGATGAGGTATTAAAATGTGTTCTGGTTCTCAGAATGAAATATTCTCACTAAATATCAGTAGGAATTTTGCCAGTTGTAAGCCAGATTTTAGTATTACCAGCATAGTGGGCAGAGCTTCTCTATGAAGGAATCTGGTGATCAATAAATACATTGAAGAATTGTGCAGGTGTTTGAATGCTTTTTCTCCTCCAAATTCACATTAGACCTAAATCCCTAACCCCTGAGAAGTGAGAGGTGTGGCCTATGGGAAGTGATTGAGATGCATGGGCTCCATCCTCATGAATAGGAGATGCTCTTATACAAAGGATTGACGGAGGGGTCTAACACTTTTAGTCTTTCCACCTTCTACCATGTGAGGATAGTGTTCTCCTCTCCAGGGGTTAGTCTTCAAGGCACCATCTTGGAAGCAGAGAACAGTCCTTATTCAGTGTTGATTATTTACTTATTTATTTAGTGTTACTCATGGTTGAGCCCTGGGCCTTCACCTCAGCCCATTTGTACTTTTGATTTTGAGACAGTCTCACAAATTTGCTAAGTTGACTATGCTAGGCTTGTGCTTGTGATTCTCCTGCCTCAGCCTCCCAGGGTACTGTGATTACAGTCCTGCGCCACCAGCACCTGCTTTTGCACTTTAACCTTAGACCTCTTGGCCACCAGAACTGTGAAAAATACAATTACACATTATCCATGATGTGGTTTTCTGTTATAGGAGCACAAA
Source organism: Ctenodactylus gundi (assembly GCA_004027205.1). NCBI lineage: Eukaryota > Metazoa > Chordata > Mammalia > Rodentia > Ctenodactylidae > Ctenodactylus > Ctenodactylus gundi. The sequence goes on along the minus strand of PVKB01000182.1, from coordinate 578,039 downwards.
ATGGACTAAGAATTGTATCAAACTAATTTTTTGGAGAAGTCATGGTTTTTACACTGGCATAAATGAGAAATGGAATATATATAAAGTGGCCAAATTTCAGGATAGCCTTGGGAACAAAACAGAAGAAAAATGAGCTACATTAAAATTGATGAGTTGAACAATTGTGCTCACAGGGTGCTGATTAATAGGTAGATGCAACCCTGAAGGATGCTTTGTAGTATCCTTTCATAAACCTTTAACTTTAACACCGCTTGCTTCATACTTAATCAGAAGCTTGAATGAAAATACAGGAGACATGTTTATTAATCTTCAGATGAGCTAGTCCTGGGAAAAATAGAAAACAAACAAATGACAGAATAAGGATCTAAAATAATGTTCTTTTTTGAAATGACTCAATTCTACCAAAATAAAGTTCGGTGGTCTTAATTTTGGTGAGAAAGCCAATGGTACCTACAAATAATGACAGATGTGTGACTTAACAGCAGTAAAACAAATTTCTGGTTTTAATTAGTTCACTATGATAAGTAAAGATATTACATGGTCACTGAAGTCATCGTTACCTCCCTTACTACCACCTTCACCACCACCACCGTGACCCTGACCACCATACCACCACCACTACTAATGTAATCACCATTGCCACCATTACTATCACCACCACCTCTACCACCACCACTGCTGTTGTTGTTTAAATCTAAAAAATCTTCCAAAAATCTAAGTTAGAGGGTGATAGGATCATGGGGATGTTACACTCATCCGCGGACTAAGCAATTTATGGTTTCTTGTGCTGTTCGATGGGGGGGTGGGGGGGGTGTTTGAAAGGACGACTTACTGAGAGCATGACCTCGAAGGGTAAATTATCCTTCTTAGCTGCCTTCTTCTCTCTCTGCTTCTTGCAGCAGTGGGATGAGCAGTTGTCCTCTGCCAGGCTGTTCTACTCTCCCCTTTCTGTCTTACGTCCAGCCGACAGAGCATAGACTAAGACCTCTGAAACTGAGATCAAGTAATCTTCTCCTTTAAGTTGTGAGTGTCAGGTATCATGTCCTGTGACGAGAAGAAAAGCCATCAGACTTGCATCAAGCATCCTGACTGATTGACTGATCAGATTAATGGAGAGAATGGAAAGCTTCACAGCCCAAATTATCATGGGTTTGTTTAGTTAGCTCACTTTTCTGGTCACATTGCCATTTTCTTTCTGTATCTGATGTAATTAATATTTCCATGATTATTGAGTAAAAGTTGACCCCTCCTCCCCATTTCCACCAAGCCAAGAGCTGAGAACATCGTCAGACAGCATCTGAAGGGTACAGAAGTTTCCCTGTTTTGATGTAAGCTTCCACCAGTATTTTTAAAGGGTTTTGACCTATGACTTTCCTCTGTTCTGTAACTACAAATGCTGCATGTGACTGCTAGCTCACTGGAACTTGCTGTCTGGGGAAGCTTGAATTCACATTCCTGGTCCATTGTCACTCACATTGGGCTCTAGAATAAACTGTTATTCTCTCTAACATGAGGGATGTCCCAGTGATGGGAAAATGACCAAGACAGAAATTGGTACCAGAGAATGGGGGTCATTACCACGACAGTGCATTACTGTGTGGTTTAAAAGCCTTTGAAGATGGTTGAAAGAGGAGTTTGGAAGGGTTTGGAGATGCTGGCTAGAGAAGCCCTAGAATGCTGTAAGTAAAGCTTGATAAGCGATTCTGGTTAGAGCTCCAAAACCTAAAATGATGATAAAAAGACTCAAGAGATTTAGGATGGGAAGGAGAACTCTTGACAATTGGACTAGAAGCCATGCATGTTAGACCTGGCAAAAAATATGTCTACATTTTGTCATCTCTTGAGACTCTGCCTGAGGCTGAGATTAAGGGTAGTAAACTAATTGATTTAGCAGAAGACATTTTGAGCAACCCTGACATTCAAGCTGTGGCACAGGTATTGGCTGCTTTTATTCAGATTTATAGTGAAAAGCAGGAGCAAATAATAGAGCAAAATCCAGATGTGAAACGTCTGCAGTTTCATCAGTAAGGAGGAACCTGCAAAGTTGTGGCAAAAGAAAACATGGTTGCAGAAATGATTTGGATTGAAAAGAAGCCAAGTACTTTGCATTATGAAAATAGGAAAGATGAAGGCATTTCAAAAGTCAGCAAGATCCTGTGTTTTGCAGGCTCAGTGACACAAAACTGTAACATTTCCATCTGAATGAAGAGCCCCTAAGCCTTGTGTTGGGGAGGGCTGCCTAGGGATCTGGTCCTGCCAGCTCACTTCATCATGCTTAGCCATCCAGTGACTCACAGCCTCTGTTGGCTAAGGGCCAACGGGTCCTGGCTACTGTTCAAAGTGGTGGCTGACCTTGGTGTCACCCATGTCATACTGGCTTTCCAGCATGCAGAATGCAAGAATTGTATGGTAATGGAGGCTTCTGCACAGATTTTAGAAGAAGTTCTGAGAGGCCGAACAGTCATCTTGAGAAGGTAGTACGGGAAGCTGGGAGAGTAAAGCTGAGAGTACAGTGGAGATGCCAGGAACTTGGACACGACAGGAATGTGGTACAGCTGTCGAGGAAAGCCACAGACCGTGGTCAGACTCTTCTCGACTCTTCCCAAGAGAGGGTGTGACATTTTCGTTGGGCGATGCTTTAGGGGTGAGACTGCCCAAGCTCTTCTCAGTTAATATCTGGCTACAAATTGCCCCAGATGTTGCAGGATTTAATATTTGCTCTTCTAGGTTTGGGTCTTGCTTTGGTCCCATTTTTTTTTTTTTTTTGAGACAGGTACTCATTTTATGACCCACGCCAGTCACAAACTTACTATGTAGCCCAGAGAAGCCTTGGACTCACAGCAATCGTCCTGCATCAGCCTCCTAAGTGTTAGGATTATAGGCATGCACCACCATGCCTGGTTTATGCGGTACTGTGGAATCTAACCCAGAGCCTTGCATTTGCTAAGCAAGCGTTTTAGCCACTGTGCTATTCCTCCAGCTCCTGGTCCTATTTATTTCTATCTCCTTATTTCTCGCTTTGAGAATGAGAATGTTTTCCCTGTGCCATTATACACTGGAAGAGTTTAGTTTTCTTTTTGCCTTATACAGCAGCTCCCAGTTAAGAGTCTGAAAATGGACAACATAGCTCTTGCTATAATAAGTTTCCTTTCACCTACAAGTGCAGGGATTTGAATAAGGAATTCTAGTATCTGACGGGTAGTCTGAGTCTGGTCTTTCTCCTCTCTCCCTCCCCTCTGTTTCTCCCTCATTATTTTTGTGAGTCGGCTCCACTTCTAGCTGAACAACGACAGAAGGAAACGACAGTGATGGAAGAGAAAGACCACTGATGGGATCCAAGGAGGGAAGCCCCTCTAGTTACAGAGGGAATGCCATGGGTCGGTAATCTAGAGACGCAGCTCTGAGGAATTTCATAAACTCTCTTTGGGGCCTCGTGACAGAGTACAGAATGGGAGAAAAGGAGAGAGGGGTCCTACTGAGGAGGTTCACAGTGTTAGGGAGGATAAAGATAAAGGCAAATTTTAGTGGAAGATGACGGACAGTTTGGTAACCCAAGGGGGCTGTTTGGGGTAGAAGAGAGATACAGGAAGCAGCACAGAGATGGTGGAAGGGTCCCAAGGGAATGGAGTCTGAACCGAAATGCCTGGGAGCTCTGGAGCAGGTGACCGGTCCATTTGTGACTGAGGCAGCAACCACAGGTAATGAGAATTAAGAAAGAGGGAATTGGAAGGCCAGTTTGAGTGTCCTGTAGGCCCCAGAAGAACCGTCAAGAGGCCGGAGCTAGCGAGTGGAAGTGCCTTCAGTTGCCCTTCCCCCTGAACTTGCACACTCACCCTCAGTTTTCATCCCACGGGAAGCAGGTCGGGCGTGTACTAGCTTGCCGTGTGCCCTGAGCCGTTGGCTTATGTCAGTACTGGAAGAGCAAGCTGACTTCACAAGTCTTCCTCCTTTTCTTACAGAGTTCGTGTTTGCTTTTCTAATCTCTTGTTTGGGGAACCAAATCCAGAATAAATTCTGTGAGCGTTTGGCCTTCTGTCAACCACTTAGAGAAGGTTTCAAATACTGGAGTAAAGAAAAGGAGGAAGTGGGAGGGCTCCATTCACTGGCACAGACGGGGTAAGGAGCATACCTTTGGGGTGAAAGCCATGCAATATATACACATATATAGTGTTTTTTGGAAAAGAACAGCTAAACCCTTTGAAAGTGGGCCTTTTGTTTTCGTGGCTCCACAACCCAGCCTATGGCCTGTCATATACTAATTAAACCTTGATCAATGTTATGTAGTTGATCAAGAGCTAGATCAATGTATAAAGTCAGCATTTCTGACAGCCACTGCTCAAAGCAAGTTTCTGGTTGTCTCCACTGTTTTCTACCCCTTTCTATTTCCGCCAGGTAGGGGCCTGACCATCTCTCACATACTGGACCTGTGGCAAATTTCAATTGCTGAAGCATAGATTCTATAACAAGAAGTCATAAGCAAGCAAGACTTTTTTCTTTTCAAAGCGTGAGAAATTCTGTCCTCATAATGGCTGTATTTCGTAGCAAGGAGAGGATATTTATAAAAATTTCCCTTAAAAGAGTTTCTAAGCAATTTAATGGACACATAATCTTCAGAAAGCCCTTGTGCAGTGTGTGATTTTGGGATGCAGCTGAAGAAACACCAGAACCGTCTGTGGATGGCCCTGAAAGAGAAGTTGGATTTTCTTGCGTTGTATCCGGACTTCGATTCTTAGACACAGGGAAGAATCTGCAGTCTTTGCTAATAGCTACATTTCGCTTGTCACAGGCTCTGAAATAAGATTACTTTATGTACAACTGCATGAAGGAGTTGTCTTAGACTTCAATACATTTTCTTTAAAATACTAGTTTGTACAGATTGTTCACAGCATGTCTGCGGCCCCAAATAGTCAAGTTTAAAGACACTAAAAGACTATGTGAATATCTGCTGCCATTTTACTTTGTTTTCAAAGCCATTTCTGTAAGTGCTCTATTCTTTGGGCCGGGCGGGCAGGAAGCTCCAAAGCGCCACTTTGTTTGCAGGGAAAAACAAAACCAAACTATTTTTCTAATGTTACTTTGCCTTTGAACAATGCAAAATAGCACTCCATTTCCCTTTCACCTGTGTGCTTTTTAATGAGAGAAAAACATTTCCTTGGGGCTAGAGGAACCGCACAGTGGTTAGAACGCTTGCCTAGCAAGTGCAAGGCCCTGAAGGTTGATTCCCCAGCACCACGGGAGCTGAGCATGGTGGTGCACACCTGGAATCCCAGCGCTCAGAAAGGCTGAGGCAGGAGGATTGCCATGGGTTCAAGGGTAGCCTGGGCTACAGAACGAGTTTACTGTCTCAAAAATAAATAAATAAATAATAAAAGAAAAAGAAAAAAGAAAGAAAAATGTTTTCTTTACTAGGCCCAAGACCGGAAAGACTGTGAAGATTGGCAGACCCTGCCTCCGAGTCCTTCCTCTACTTCCCTCTGTCATCTCTTGTCCGGGCGGCTTTCCGTGTGGCACATAGTAGGCTCGGTGCAATGTTTATTTTAGTGGAAGGAACCCTACTAGATCAGGTTCTGCCCAGGAGGGCTTTTCTGGTTAATCAAGAAAATTCTCCTTATTAGATTGTATGAAAACTAGACTGCTCGTTAGACTGAAATGTATGTGAGAGAAAATCTATCCTCTTTCTAATTCAAAGTCAGAGAGCTCTGACTTGGAAGAAACTTAATAAATACCATCCCATGGAAAGTGGCTTTGTTGGGCATTACTTCAAATTATCCTGTGACTATGAGAGAACCCTAAAGTACACCGCTAGAAAGGCCTAATAAACTGGGTAGCAGGGGAGCAGAAAATCTGATTAGACAGAGGACCCAGTCTAAGCAGAAAATAATCGCACAGTCTGAACACAGACCTGCTGCTCTCAGCTAGATTTCTGCTAGAAGCCTTTCCCCAGGAGCTTTTCCTTCCCCACTTAAGCTCTCTCCACTTTCTTCTTCTGTCCTGTCCCCCCTCCCCACCCCCGTCTTCCTTTCTCCTCAAAATCCCAGCTTTAAATTTCTAACAAGGCGGGTCTGTGATAATTGTGATTTTGTTACAAGATGTAAATGCAATACTGGTTGTGTGGCAGGGCTAAAAAAAGACATCTGTGTAAATATGTTTGGATTTGTAATCTCATCCCCACCAGCCTACCACCTTTGATAGGATTAACTGAAAGACTAGTGCTCAGGTAAATTTGCACTGACTGAAACCTGTCTGAGCCCCTGGAGGGTTAATCAGGGCATTATAATCAGGTTCCCAAGCATGAGAGGTGTGTTCTCTGGAGGACATGGTGGGGTTAGCATTCTTTTTTTTTTTTTTTTTTTTTTTTTGCACAGCAAGAAGCAAAAACCATAGGTGAACCTCACATCTTTCATCACTGAGTCATTTTCTGAAATGAACCATGTGTAAAGCAATCCAGCAAAGCTGGAAAACAAACTGACCCAGGAGTTTGACTATGCCTAGGGATGGGGAAGTGGTTAGCTCCTAATAAGTGCAGTAAGCCTCCAGCTGAGGCAAGGCTATGGACTAGGCTTCACCTAGTGGTGGAAACGGGCTTGCCAACACAGAATGGGCCACGTGCACACAATTCCACACCTCAGTAGATTCATCTTGAACTGTGAGGGATATATATGTGGGCACTGTGTTCCCTGGCAATCAGGAGAGCTTGAGTTACAATATACCATTATGACTTGTCGGGCCTCTGCTAACATACTATAAGTGAAGATGTGCCATTATCCAGATATATCAAGGTCCCAAAGGTCTATAAACTGCAATGTCTAAGTACCTGAGCATTATCCAAGAGGAGTCATGACCCTTCCACCAACTCTCAGAGTAACCAGAGTTGAACAGCGCTTCCTTCAGAACGCACACATGGGCTGACTGCAGGCCACAGGCTCTAGGCTGTCTGTATGGCTCCAGCTCCATTGCTTGCTGGGAAGCTCGGTCTGCAGGATGCTACAGTCAAGCAAAAGAAGTTTGAGAACTCATAAATGTGCTAAGTGTGTTCTGACTCAATTCACTGGAAAATATTCAGCTTTATGAGATCTGAAGTTCACAAAATTTTAGGATCTCCTTGAAAATGTGTATAAAATTGGGTGTAATAATTTCTAATAATATTAGACACCTAGTGTTTTTACTTCTAGATGTTTTTACTTCTAGGAGTTCAACACAGACTCACAAAGACTAAGACTATTAACTGTAGCTGTAATTGCAATAGCCCCAAACAGCAGGAATATAGCTATTTGAGATTGTGGACCATCAGTTTTGCACGTTAGAAAATGATAAAAAATTTCACCTGATCATATCTGGACAACTGACCATCTATCAGCTTTATACTGTATTTATGACCTACATTTATTGTGAAAACTACTGATTCCTCAAGACAAAAGATAAAACCTACTGAAGATTTTTTCATGTTGTCGTTTACAAATGAAATGCTCATCAATACTGGTTTGTGTTCATATAGTAGAATACTACTCAGCAGTAAAAAAGAATAAAGTACTGGTACCTGAACTAAAAAGCATACATCTTGTACACATTATGTTAAGCAAAAGAAGCCATACAAGTTATTCCATTATTTGATGCTCTACAACACTCAAAATTAATCTAAAGCACTAATAAAAATGAGTAGAAAACTTGAAACTCTAGTGATAATATAAAAATAGAAAAGAACTTTGGGAAACACTCTGATAGTTTCTTACATCATACATGTAACATATATCTAAACAATATCGCCCTTTGTTATTTTTTTTTCACTTGCTATTCAAGTGAAATAAAACCTGTGTTTATGCAAAAATTGCATATAAATGTTCAGAGTGATTTTACTCATAGTAACCAAAACCGCAAAACAGCCCTAACGTCCTTCATCTGCACAATGGTGTCAAAATAATGGAATAAATTTAACAAAAAAGGGAGCAAACATGAATATACTTGAAAACAAGAGTAAAGCTTAGCTGCTGCATGTTAATGAAAGAAATCATTCTCAAAAAGCTACATGTGAACTATGACACCATTAACATAACATTTTACAGAAAAACAGATCCAAGGCTCTCACTTATTGGCTAAAAGGCAAGGGGAAAATATTGGGGTTGATGAAAATGTTTCTGCAGAAACTGTATAAGACACAGCAACCACCTGACAAGTGGTATGGAAAAAAACATCAGCCAATAATACACTGGCATACAACCACCAGGAGATCTGCTACTACCAGCCACATACAACTCCTTTCCATCTCCTAACGCTAGAGACACCAGGACTTTGGACAAGATGGCAGCTGAATGGGCTTCCAGCTCCACGGCTTCTCACAGGCCTGTTTAAAGAGTTGAGGCACATTTACAAAAACAAAACAAGACAAAACAAAAAGTTCCCCCCCCAAACAAACAAACAAACAAACAAACAAAAACACCTGCTAAATTTTGCTAAGCAAGGGAAGAGAACATTAGGAACTGAAAGGTTAAAAGGGGGCCATGGGAAGTTTGGCAACCCTGAGGATGCGTCAGGGGCTGAAGAACACACTAGACTTGGAAGCCACCACAGGCCACTTAGGAAGGGGTGTAAACAGTCAAAGAGTGAAGACAGGAGAGATGGACTAGAAAAAAAGTTGTCAGTTACTCCTCAGAGTATTTAGACTATACGAAGAACTGAACAGAAATTAGACCCTCCAATAAAGGAGCCAATCAAAAAAAAATGGGCAACTGTTGGGGTTTTCAGGGCCCAAGAGCCTCAGCATCTTTGACCTTGGCCGAGTTCCTTCCTTCCCGCAAAGAAATGTTACTATTTGTAAGGTTGTTTTGCTTAAGCACAGGAACTGCCTGTTTAGTTAATTAAGATACTGAAAAACAACTGGAGTACTCCATCCTCCTTCCTTTACTCATTTCCTCCCCCTGAGGGGACCCCACCCCCACCCCCAACTGGTTGTGGCCTTGCTGATTGGCCCAAGATAGTTTCCTCAGTCTATTTAAGCCCTTGCACTTCCCTAAATGAACTTGAGACTGCGGTCACTGAAACAACTGCCCCAGTGTGTTACTCTGTCCTCCGATCCCTCCTCGGTCCCCGCCGGAGACCCCTACAGGCAACTGAAATAAATAGACTGCTCTCAGAAGAAGTCTGACTGGCCAATAAATACATGAGAAGATGTTCTGCATCTTTACCCATCAGAGAAATACAAGTCAAAGTAACACTGAGGTTTCATCTAACTCCAATAAGAATAGTCGGTACAAAGAATTCAAAAAACAACAAATGTTGATGGGCTTGAGGGAAAAATGAACCTTTCTACATTGCTGGTGGCACTATAAACTGGTACAAATGTTGTGGAAAGCACTATGGAAATTCCTCAACAATCTGAAAATAGATACCCATTGGAACCAGCTATACCTCTTCTGAGTATCTTCCCTAAAGAGTTACAAGTCATCATACAAGAATGGCCCAGGAATATCCATGTTTGTGGCAGCACACCTTATAATAGCTAAATATTGGAAGCAACCAACATGTCCATCAATAGATCAATAGACAAAGAAGGTGTGATGTATTTACACCATGGAGTACAACTCTGCCATAAATCATTTGTAGGAAAATAGATGTTCCTTGAGACCATTATGCTTATTGAAATGAATCAGCACAAGAGGCCAAATATCATATGATTACTGTCTTATAAAAATATAAGAAAATTAAAAGAGAGTTGGGAGAAAGAAAGAAGGTGAACTTTGTGAAGAGGGAAAGGAGATGTGGGGTGTGAGGAGATGGGAATGGGAAAGGGAAATAAAAATAATCAAGATGCTCTGTATAAATACACCAATTTCTTGGAAAAATCAGACACCCTGGGCTGGTAATAGTATTAGCATCTTTCTTTCTCCAGGAATTCTATCTCAGATCTTGGCAGCCTGGGCATCTATTTATTGGATTATGGAAATCATCACTCTAGACCTGATTCTAATAGAGAAGTCCTTTACTAGCCAAGTTACACCAAGTGGAGCTAAGAAATAAAGGCACACATTTAATGACTCATTATGGTGGATGCCAGCTGAGGTCTTGTCCTCATGGCTACTATGAATTGGAAGGAAAGCCTTAAAAGAAGACCAGCTGTGTGCTAGAAAGCAGTGGAATATGGGTATTGCTGGACAGGTATCTGTCTTTCCTTGCTCTGAAATCATCCAAAACCAGGAAGTAATGCTTTCAACTGTATCGCTTGCAAAAGATTTGGCATACAACTGGACAACCATTCACATATCATCAGAACTTTTACCATCATAGCTTTTTACCATCCATAAACTCTTCTGACAGAAAGACAAAGGATAAGGATGAAGAAAGCAAATAATCATATGAAAGAGAATATTCAATAGTGAAAGAGCTTATGATTTTGAAGAAGACTGATGAATTATTTGTGGGTTCAATATGACACAGCTTTCTCTGTTCTTTGCGATCAGAGATAATAAGGATTGAAAAATGATTGATTTGACCAAATTTTTATGTGACAGAATACTCAATAGGCAAATCAAAAACTGTTAGCTAGCACTGCTTATGAACTGACCTGAATGTAGGAAGCAGGCCAGAGGAAATGTTTTAAGACAGTAAGATTCTAAATAATGAGGTCTTTCTAAGCTTTGCAAATAAATTAGAAAATAAGTGCATTTGAACACAAGCAAAGGAAAATAATGGAGCTGGAGGAAAAAATAGCTTAAAGAAGCATCAGCCCTAAATACTCAGGTATTACTTATGGAAAATTTCTAGTAATTACTGATATTGCACAGTGAAGAGGTAAAGTTGCAACAGAAGACGGACATAATGTAGGCCATCCTTAAAATGACTATTGGGAACAAAAGAGAGTGTTATCCTGCCGGGGCAGGAAATATTGGGAAACACTGGCTGCCAATCATTGGGAAAGGCAGTGCTGTGTGAGAGAGCACAGGTAAGGACAAGCAGGTAAGCTAGGAGAGAAAAACATAGCTCTGTGAAGGTTCATAACACCAAACAGCTAAGACGTTGCAGTCACCAGGAACCAGTGCTAATTAAATATTTATTAATAAATAAATGAATTCATCAAAAGTCTCATGTTGTATAGAGCAGAGATTTACTCACCAAGTGCTAGAAGTTAAAATTAAGAGATAAAATTTAGCATGACCACAAAAAAGAAGAATAGAAATGCCAGAACAGGAAACCTAAGGAGCATATTCCCTTATGAGAAAGAACATGAAATGATTAACAGAAATAAGACTGTATCCACGTAAGTTTATAGACAGCATGTGACTAGTAGGTGGTTAAGGGATGTTTGAAGCTTATCTTTTGAGATCATGGCTAAAATATAGCATAACTTGAGGAAAGTTCTCCAAATGTCACCTTTTTATAAATTGTCCTTTGGTTCACTATCAGCAAAAGGGTAGCGGAATAAGCCACCTATGCATTCAATGTAGCTGTTCGTTTATTCAAAAGAGCTTTTAATGTTGAGCCCGGCAAGAAAACAGTCGTTTGTTCTTTTCCTCAGCCCTCTTAGACGGAGCCTGCCTGCTTGGAGATGCTGAGGGCCCTGACTGACTACCACGTATGTAGACAGACATCTATGATGACGACGGGGTGGGCCATGTGAGAACTGGCTGCATGCCATCTGTGTCACAAGACATGATCCCAGGAATAGTTAAGATGAAGTTTCTTCAGCCTGAAGGGTTGAGGGTGGCAATTCATTAATGTCCAGAAGGATAGAAAGAGCCCTAGCTTTCTTTGGCTGCTTCATGTGTCTGGAATAGATGACTTAGTGGGCCAGCAAACAGGCAGTGACAGAAAAAGTTGACAGCGAGTCCTTTGGAGTCAACCCTCAGGGCACTAAGCTTCTGGGGGAGAGAGCTAAGTTTGGGCCAAGTGTCACCATTTCCTACGAGCAGACAGCAGACGAGGGCTCTTCAGCCCACCGGGGCACCCCCTTGCCCAGGATGGAGGATCACAGGCAGAGGAAGTCTGCATGACATCCTGGAAAAGCCAGGGTGGGATGTGAAAATAAAGGAACCATCCAGGCCTATGAGCACAGCTCTGGTGACATCCTTTGAAATCTGGTTTCCGCTCTGAGATTTCCTCTTTGATCTCTCAATTGAAAAGTCTGGTCCCTATGAAACGCAAATCCCTTGTGCACAGATACCGTGCCATTCATCCAGCTCTTTTTTTGGGTAACTTGTTTCAGGACAAAGACATCAAAAATTACTATCAGCAAGCAGATTCCGGCCTTCCTGGCACAAGCACTGCTGTATCACTTTGATGCGGCTTTGCGTAGGCTCTATATCATATGGACAAAATGTACTTTTCCACCTTCTGCGTTAGGTCTGCTTTCCTCTCTGCCCTTCTCTCTGTACGTAGGACTCTTGCCCTCCCCTCCCCCTTCTGCCCTTCCTCTATTGCTCTCCGACCCAACACATCTTTCAGTCTACAAAATACAGCAGCACATTTATTACCCCTGGGTAACTCCACAGACAATCAAGAAAATGCATTTCAGCATGATGAAGTGTCATGCACAACGGATGTATAGCAAAATAAATTACTCTATAAATGAGGAAAAACATTTCACTAATGCACAGTCCAGAATATCTGAAGGCAACAATTCACTTCAATTAATAGTTATTTTGTAAAAAAAGAAAGCAAGAGTCAGAATCTGCTATTTATAGTGTTTCAGACTTATTGAGGGCAATTACTTAGCCAGTGAATTTTTGGGTGGGGTGCTTTCATTGGAGACTTTCAAATTCTTTATTTGAGTAGCCTTATGTGAACCCAGGCCTGGGCTGATGCTCTCTGGATTCTTATAATTTCATTTTGCCCTGAGCATGTTGTTTAGGACTGCTATTTTATGTATGTGCACCTCTGACTAGGTTGCATTCTTCTCGGAAGACCTCATCTAATTCAAATTTGCATCCTGGGAACCTGGCACACAGTTCCCAACATGGAGGATACTAAATACACGATTGATAGGTAAATGTGTAAATAACTGATACTGACTCCTAGACCTTGAATGATCTCAGGCAAGACAGCAAATACAGAAATCAGCATAAGACTTCAAGCCTCCAGGCAGTCTGCAAGATCAATGACCATCAGATTGTCTCTAGACAATCTCCTGCAGGCTGGGTTCTGGGAGGCAACCTTTACCATGAATTTGTACACAACAGTATGCACTGGGTCTTATGTGCAAGTGTTTGCTTGTATCCCTATTCAGTAAGACCTCCTGCAATCACCTGTTCACAATTTCATCTGTCCACCCAGCACTAGGACTTCTGACTCCTCTGCGTCCTCCACTTTCTTTTACAACTCTTACCTCTTCCTCATGTATTCATTCTGATTATTATTTGTATTGGCCAGTCCTTCTAGAGTATATGAGATTATCTGTGCTTTTGGGACACAGTAGATGCTCAATAAATGTGTGCTGAACAAATGCATGCTACCTTGTAGCACTGACCAGGAGACAGAAACTGCAGCCTAATGTTTTACAATCTGTGTTCTTTGGACAATCCAGGCCCATTGAGGTATTTCTGACTCTGAGAAGTTGAGAGACATTCAAGTGGGCACAGGTTAGGAATCTAGCCATTAAATATCCACTTTTCTAGGTTTAATATGTTAAAATTTCATAAAATACTTTTGAGAAAGGAAGTCCACTGCATTTGATAAAATATGTTTGAAATTTAGGTATGTAACAAAAATATACATCTTCCTGTTTGAACAAAAGTGTAGTATAGAAGATTTACCTACACTATAAACATTATGTAAAAGGAGAATGAGTGCTTACCTATTGCTTATCAGTGTCCACAATCACGTTTCCAAGATTCTTCTACTCCAGCTGTACAAACCCATGGCCCAGCAACAGCTCTGTAAGCATCACAAGGGAGCTTGTTAGAAGTGCAGAATCTCAGCCCCACCCCAGGCTTCTGAGTCACAGTCTGTGTTTCAGCAAGATTCCCAGTTGATTGTAAGCTACCGCTGAGGGCTCTGTCCTTGACACTGTAATTTCTCACTTTTTCTGGAGTACTGCAAACCCAGTGGGAAGTTGTACTTCATCTGTGCTGCCCGCTTTCAGACAGTAGTCATGCATCGGACTTCTGACAAAGTTGGGTAGATAGCATCAAAGAAGGGGGAAGCAGAGTGGGTGTGTTTGTGTGTGTGTGTGTGTGTGTGTGTGTGTGTGTGTGTGTGTGTGAACACCTCACACTTGAGGTGATTAGACTGAATAGCTGACTGTATTATGAGGCTAAAGAATAGAGTGAGAGAACAAGTATTGAAATCTATTGTGTTCCCTGAACTTCATTTCAGCCAATACTTTGAACCTCTTCCTGTAATAAATCTATTACTGCTAACAAGGGGAAAAATGAACAGAATTAAATTTTGACTCCTTTCTCTTCTTCCTTGCATAGTGGAAATACTAAGAGGTAGCCTATTTCAAAAACAGGCGGTAGAAAACGGAAAAGGAGAGGAAAAAAGAATCGGAGGTACTGTCTAACCCTGAAACATTACTGTTGAGCCCTAGCCTCTGACTCAGTAAGGATTCATCGAAGGCCCATTGAGTAGAACGCATACACATGCTGCAAGTCAAGTTTCTTAACTTGGAAAACTAAGTATGGCAGAATAGCTTTTGCACAGTGTATTTTAAAACTAGAGCAATCAAACAGGAAGATACTTTGACACTGCCAGAGATCCTATGAATACCTTTCAGCTTCAGCTTATGTTTTCTGTAACTTAAGAGTTCTGGTTCCTGATGAATGATTTGTCATTACCCTATACGACTTTGATCTTATCATTTAGCAGCGCTGTAGGAGGACACTTACGTAATTTAGCTCTGAAACCAGCCATTAGGAGATGAATAAAAAGTCAACAACATTATTCACGTCATTAGTTTATGTAATAAAAAAGTGATTAAATACAGCTAGCTTGCAAATGCATGCAAAATAGATGTAGCTGAAAATATAAATTTTTATTATGCTTATGTTCTATTTGGATTGAATTACCTTAAATAACAGAAAATCACTATCCTACTTCACTGATAACCATCAATACTGAAGTCATTGGATTATGGCAATTTTGCAAAAATGGTTAGACATTGCTGTAATTTACACTGCTAGTATTGTTACACTTCTAATTGATGATACCTTCAATTATGTCTTCAGGAAGAGAAATTCAAGCATAAACTTTCAGGTTACTAGACGAGAGAATAAGGTACATAAAGGAGAGAAAGATGAACTTACGATTTAGGAAATACGTATTTTTGTGTTATCAACAGTTTGGGTAAGTCAAATATTGGTGGTCACCTTCTTTGTTTTTAGAAACAATGAGAAACTACAGGAATTTGTGGCTCATTTCTGTATTCTGGCCTTCTTTGAGTGCAGGTTGCAAGGAGGGAAGAACCAGGGGATTTGGATATGAAACCTGCAGGTGGTGGAGTCACAGCTTCTTGGAAGGCTACCAAGTTTCAGTCTTGTAATCATCACTAGGAGCTCCTTTTAACATGTGCAAACTAAGCTCAACAACAGTCATCACTGGTTACATATCCTTATTAATATGTTGCGCCCATATTTGAGTCTTGTACTTTATTGTAAATTACTGCTGTGAAGTTGCATTGAGTTTCCACAATGGGCACTTTTCAGTCATTCTCCTTACAAGTCGCTTAACATCATCCAGAACTTTCACCCCCGCTGTCGGGGCACTTCTCTTTGCAGCACCTTCTTCCCTCGGGTTGCCATAACAGAGCTTCTCCTGATGTCCCTTCTATTCTCTGACCAGCTGCTTTCTCCTTCTCCTTTGGTGGCTCAATGGCAGTTCAATGGTGTTCTGTAAGTTTACTGTGGTCATCGGTCTTGAAGTTCTGGGCTGGTTTTGTTTGCTTTTCACTCTGTTCTCTCTCTAATCAACCTCATTCACTCCATGATTTCAACAACCTACAGAAGAACTACTGCTGACCACTTCTCAATTCTCACCTCAGCCCCGGGCTGCCAGCCGGGAGCAGTCTCCGAGGGCCTGCTTTCTTCTCCACAGGTCTGTCGGGATTCTGACAGTCACCATTTCTTTCACTCTTAACAAAGAAACTCCAAATCTATGAGCAGTATTTCCCATCCATCCCTCCCTCAGACCCTGGATATGATTATCTATTTTCTGCTTGTCTGGATTTGTCTATTATAATAGACGCTTAAAGAGAATCAAAATTAATGGAATCATATAATACGCAACCTTTAGAGTGTGGCTTCTTTTTCACTTAGCGTAACTTCAAGATTCATTGTTAGTGTAGCATGAGTTAGTGCTTCTTTTTAAAGGTGATTAAATATTCCATAGATAAACCACATTTTCTTTACTCATTTACCAGTTGATGGATATTTGTGTTGCTTCCTTTTTGAACTATTTTGGGGATGATGCTCCTATAAATACTCCTCTACAGGTTTTTGCATTGGCATGATTTCAGTTCTTTTGTGACCACTCCTAAGAATAAAATTGCTGGATCGCCTGGTGACTCTATGTTCAACTTCTTGAGGAACTGCCAAATAGCTTTCACAGTGGAAGTGGAGCGTAGTTAACATTCTTTCCCTATGAGTGTTGCAATTTCTATACATCTTCACCAATCAAAGCTATTCATCTTTCAAACTGTACTCAGGCTTTGACTTAGAAGAAAAGAATAAGCATAACTACCTAGTTGTCCATCTCACGTACTGAACCTCCGCCATACTTTTAAGTCTGCCTCCTGCTTTCCACCATACCTCTCCTACCTTAGCCTGTGGCTCCATCACTTTTCTTTCCCCTGGGAGACTGACAGTCTCTCAAAACTTTTCTTTTCCCTGTTTCTACTTCTTTTAGCTTTGTTTAATTCAAATTAAATCTCTATTTTTGTTACTTAAGGGGTTAAAAAATTTCTTAATGACTTCCTAATGCCAATTGCATTAAGGCAAACTCCTTAGACAGCAACTCCCCAAGTATTATTATATAATATTTTTGATATTAATTAAGGACTCCAATGTATTGATTAGTTTTTTAAATTTTCCTAGTTACAATCACACTTCCAAAGTAAAACCAGCTGGATTCCACTAAATGTTTCCTCTTACTCTCACAGGCACACCACTTATATCAGGACATGAGTCTTAAAAAAATGAGCAAGTTCTGGAACAATGCGTGTAGAAAGTGCTCAATAAATACCTGGTGAAAGAATGCCAAGTGTATAATTGTCTTCCGGCCCCTTCCCCATGTTTTCACTGAATTCATTCAACCTTATTTGGCACAGGTCCCAAAGGCTAGATCTCTGTGGCTCCAACATCCTTTGAATCCTGAGAGGTTAGCATACAATTTGGCATGTACTAGGTTTCCATTAAATACTCATTGAATAAATGAATCTATCAAAACCAAACTGTACTATTTCTTTGGGCATGGGCATACTTTGACCCCCGCCCCCTCCTCACTTGCCTTCCACAACATTTTTTTTTTTCATTTTTTGGGGAGTGGTCTGCAATGCCATCTCTTCAAGTTATTTCTCATCACGGCCTGATTACCACCATTACCCAACTTCCGCCATCTGTCCTAATACTCCTTATAACTGCAACTGGTCTCTTCATTTCTTTTTTTAGCTCTACAAGATTAAATTTGTATATTCAGATTATTACATTTATGTTAAATGTATGCATTAAAACTATACAGCGTATCTGCGGCTTCCTGTTGCTTTTAGATTGAATCCAAACTCCATCTGCCAGGCAAGTCCCTTTCTTCTCTGTTTCCAACTGCTCCCGCTGTCCCCTTTCTTACCTTCTGCCAGGGTCCCTGGCCAAGAGGACTTGGTGACAGAGGTATTTTACTTCCCACTGTGCTGATAAGAAGTGAGAAACTTGGGCCAACTCTCTTTACCTCTAGAGCACAATCACTTGTGTCTAAAAGGAAGAGAGTAAACTAAATGGTCATAAACCTTCCCCTTAATTTGATTATCTGTGGAATCCCTGAAGGCACTAAATTCTATACCAGGGCGGCTTAGTTGTAGGAATCATGCTAAAAAAAACCCTGCTAGACAATGAAAAAAAAAACGTTGGTAATGCTATTCTGTAATATTTATTATGCCCACACAGATCTATCTTAGGAGACTGGAGAGATAAAAATGAGTGCTTCATAAAGTATATAAGTGGCTGAGTTATTCTACTTTCTTTTTAATAAATGAGGATTTCACGGTCTCTAACGTGACTGCTGCTAGTTCATACATGTCATGTTGATTTATCATCATGACATTATTTTACTGAAGAAATTTTGTGATTATTTACTTTGTTAATCCTTTTTTGTTGAGTGAGAGTTGTGTTGGTTTCCTGTTCTTGTTCTGAGAAATTATAATGTGCTGGGTGACTGGGTGACTAAAAGTAACCCATCTTTACTACCATACAGTTCTAGAGGTCAGCTGTTCACAATGAATGGTAGTACAGGGCTAATTCTGTGGTGCTGGCAAGGTGGGTACCTTCCAGAGCCACTGGGAAACTAACAGCCTTTCCCAGAAAGTGCCTTTCCCAGAAAGTGCCAAAAAGCCAACTGCATTCCCTGTGTCTGGACCCCATTGACCTCCAGAGCCAGCAATGGGGGGCTCTACTCTCCTGCCCCATCTTGTGTTTTCAGTCTCCATATGATTTATTTGAGCCCAGCAAGATAAATCTTCTAATTAATTTAGTTGGTTAGTAACTCTATCTCCTCCTATAACCACTAAGCTCCCTTGTCATATAATAAACACATTCAGAATTTCTGGGGGTTAGAATCTGAATACCTTGGCACGGCCGTTATTCTGCCTGACATAGAAAGGGGGGAAGATTTCCATCAATACCTCTTGCAGTTCTTGTATTTTTCTTATGTACACTCTTTCTCTCAAAGGCAAATGAGATTATTTGGGGGGGGGGGCTCAGGGAGAGCTGGGATGGGTAACAAAACTGTCTAAGTTCACCATTCTTTTAGAAATGTATAACTGATGCGCAGCAAGGTCACAGTATTCCCCCAGAACACCTGTGAGTCATCCAGACCTAAAAGCCTGTTTTTTTAACTCAGTGCATTGTTTCTATCAATACGGCACCCACAAAGACTTCTACTATTCAGTATTGATCCACTACAGTTGTTTTCATATTTGACATCCAATTTGATTGTATGTGTATTGCTGCCCATTATTTACAGTAGCATTTATTTATGAAAATAGATTTTAAAATATTTTTTCCAATGAAAGACTTAATCAATGAATCAAAATAGAAGAATGTTGCAATTGGATATACACTGAAACATACAGACCTAAAGTAAGTATTTGTAGAGCACTTGTTATGAGCCGTACGTTCTGATGGTCTCATTAATAAAATGTAAATAAATATAAATTGCTACATCTTTGATAATCCAGGACTCTTCACTTTTGGGGTATACTCAAAACAAAAACACCATAAAGCTCCATGTAATAACTGAAGGCAATGTGGGATTAATGGCTAAATAAATGCAGCAGAGGAGCTGGTAATAAAGTTCAAGGCAGACAAGATCAGAATGCACTGTTAGGAGGTAGTGGTGCACAGGGTGTTGTTGAAAGAATGCGAACAGGAAAGGCAGAAGGGGGGGATGGGATATTTTAAGAGAGGCGAAAGTGTAAGAAGAGGCACTAATGTGAACATATTCAGTACTAAGGAGACTGTCCAGCCTCAGTATAGGGAAGTGGTGACAGGGTTGGAGAGCCTAGGAAAGTAGGATGAGAGCTCTGAATGCTGTAGTCTTAATTTATGACTACCAAAGCCAAGCAATGCTTATTTAACCATTTTTAAAAAATAATTTCCATTTTTCTCCAATAAGAGCAAATTATCTTACTTTCAGTGAGAAATTTCAGAAAGCCTCTTGATTTTGGCAAAATTATACACACAGAAGTACAAAACTATATACTCTTAAAAGGACACCAAAAGTGAAACCATACCCTCCTTACATTTTTACATTGCTTACAGAATTGAGAACTAGGCATGGGCGTGATGGAGGGTGTGCAATGTTTCATGCCTCCTTGGTCCATGGAGTCATCATTTTGGATGTTCTGTGTCAAGTGCTGTACTCACAGGAGGGAACTGTTAGAGCTTGGAGGAATTAACAGAGGAAGTGATAATGTGTGTCCGCCTATATCTGAGGTGAGGTGGGAGGAATACTCCATGACAAGTAGAACTGATAAGCCAAGGAAAATCTCCAAAGTTGGAGTAATTAAACTGAGAAGCCAGCATACAGGGTGGCCTGAAGGCTATTAGAAGATAAACTGAGAAGGGCAGCAGGAGGCAGATGGGGAAGGGCCGGTGTGCCATGCTAATTACTTCAGGCATCAACATGTACTGGGGCAATTTCTAAACAGGTTTGTGGAGCTGGAAGATTCCTTACTAAGAGGGCACAAGAGCAGACTCTTGGGGTAATAGGAGGCTTTCGGCACTCCTCGTGTTCAACAAAAACCTAATATAAAATTTTTATTTTATTTGTTTATACTTCAACATGAATATGTGAACAAAAGTGCTGAAAGCTAGAATGACTGCAAACCTCTGGAGACAAAAGGAAACTATAGAAATGTTTTAAGTAAGACAAAATCCAGTACATTTTGGGAAAATCACTTTGAGTCCAGAATAGGGTACTTGTCTTCAATCTGGATGGCTATGCCTGGGTACACTGTATGGGTCTGGTTATTGCCAACTGCCATCATGGTGCCCAGTGTCTTCAGAGGTTAGGAGCTCAATTTCCCAGAATTGCCTTCCCTGTAGAGTTACGCACTACAGTTTTCTGTACAGAGGAACTTTGGGAGATTTAGAAGGCAAACGTAAAGGAAGAGCCGTTACATCCAGAGGGTTGTGGAAGGTCCCTTTCAGCACTTTTCTGATACCTCTGCAGCAAAATGAGCTTCTTACCGTCCTCTTCAGTGGCCAGCTCTATGCTTAGACTTTCCTGTAAAGTCTACCCTTTTCCACCAGTGTTTTTACTTGACACTAAGTGGTTGCTGTTTCTCCAAACTCCTGACACTCCTCCCAGACAAATCTTTGCTTTCTAGCTTTTCCTACATCCAAGCAGGCTGTAATTCTTGTTGGATCTCTTAATACTTATTCTGACAGTAACCAGGATGGTACAAGTATGCTATCAAACATTCCATTGGATAGAGAGGATCATTTCACAACTTCTATTTCTACTTAAGTTTAAATCTCTGTTTAAAATGATTTTTATAGACATTTTTATCTACATATACATCCAATAGTGGTGGCAAAATCATGCAGACCTTATACAAAGATCAGTGTGCATATATGGAAGTGCATGTTTAATGTTCCTATTCACAAATATACAAAGTTCTAAGCTTAGAAAATACTAGTATAGAAATGGCCTTGGGAGGGAGGGTAACGCTGGAGGTGAAGAGCAGCTGCTGTAGAAATGGTCCCCAGGAGAACTAGGAGGATCTGAAGGAAGGCAGTGGCAAAGGCAGTCCTGATTTAAATGATACTCAGGACTGACAGGTCACCTCTGAAGAGTGACAGAGAAGGACACTTCAAAGATGACACCTTTGTTTACAGCTAAGGTGTACCATTCACAGAGCAAAGGCTGCTGGGTGCTTTTTCATTCTCTTTCCAGCTCAAGAATTTGGCAACCATCCACCAAAATCAAACAGAATTCATCTCAGGAACGTGAGAAATAGAATATTAGAAAAATTCTATTCAAAATCTACCTAAAAAGTCTTAAGAGAAAAATATATTTGGGTGGAGACACCCAGGAGTCCATCCGAAGTTTGTGTTCTTTGTTGCACCAGACCTGTTCCCAGGAAGCGGTGCTCAGATGTGAATGATTCTTACTAAAGAAAGGAGAGAGGAAGTCATGTGTGCTCCCAGTAGGCCAAAGCTTTTTAAGAGGCCGAGCAATTTCTTCCTAAGCCTTTTTTTCTCCTCCATCAGTGAGAAGTAGACAATAGCAAGTTCCTGTAAGCTAATGGAGCCACAAGCTGGAAGGACCCCGGGTCTCTGAATTACCTCATGGAGGAAACCATCCTCTTCAGTGTTACACAACTGAAAAATGCAACGTCCACCGTGTTGTTTCACTTTTTTTGGCTCCCTTAAACATTAAAAAGACTCTTAAAGTAGGAACCTTACAGCTTGCAACATGAATAACCAGTGTTACTATAAGGTTTTAGAGAACAGCTTCAGCTTAGGTTTTCTTAATATGCAACACATGGAACCCAGGGAGTCCATGTACAGGATAAAAAAATGTTGGTTACGAAAAAATTACATCTTTATTTTCACTCAACTGAAATTTAGTATTTATTTTTGTTATGAATATAGATATCGAATCTGGTGTTATTAGTGATTTCTTTGACTTGTCGGCAATATCACTGATAGAGAAGCACAAATTTTTTTCCTGTTACATTATGAATACATATCTCATAATACTATTTATCCTTATTTCAAATGCAAAATTATAGTAGCTATTAGCCACAAATTCTTATAATTTAATGCATTGGTAAAAACCACACATTACAAATTTTTAAGAATTTTTTCTTTTAATGAATGTATTTCAAAATAATTTTTAATTCTCATGTGAATTTTATTCATTTAAAAACATTCTTCTGAAAAGCGGCCTCCAGCACTTAAAACGTGAAGAACCTTTGAAAGATATTTCTTTCATGTAGTAATACACATCTAATTTAGAATGCCAGAGCTTCTGTTTTCAAACCTTATGTTTCTAGATTGATACAGATTAGAATATGATAAAAACAAATAAAATTATAACAGTTAAAAATCTTATTGTATTATCAAATAATATTAAATAATTTGTAAGTAATATAATATGATAAAATAATATCAGGAGTAAGACAAATCTTTTTTTATGTTTGAATATATGCACACGAATGTAGTATTTTACATTGAGGGCAACTGCAACTATTTATCTCTACTAAGACTTCTTTTGATATGTCCTTTTAAAATTTATCCATACGATCACTTTATGAATGGTAAAATGCAGTTAAGGTACACAACACGTTCTTGGACTTCACTAAATCATATGACTCAGGTTCTAATTTCCATGTTACTCATGAGTTATGCCAAGAAGGACTGCAGCACTAAGAATTTTATTTTACTATTTTCTTATTTTTGTGGTAAGGGATTGAACCCAGGGCCTTTTACATGTTAGGCAAGCGCTCTACTACTGAGATATAGCACCAGCCTAGAATTTTAATTTCAACTTGATGCTATTAGTCAAATCTAAAAGTAGTCACCCCCCCAAAAAACCCATAAATTGAAGGATTCTTGAATATTTAGATTCCAAAAGCACTAGAATGTACTCTGAGTCCCTGCTGCAAAGAGATTTTACTACCAAGTCTGTACTTATGACTTCCAAGTATCTAAAAAAATCATCTATGAAAATTAGTTTAAGGAATGTTTAAGTCATTTTTCTATAATCAACAGCTCCTTCCTCCAATAAAATATCCAAAAGCCATTTCTCAAGTGAGAAGCTTGGTCAATGGTTTCATGATGCAGTATGGCATGAAAAGATTGAGACATTTACATTTAAATGACGTGGGGAGGCTGAGGCAGGAAGATTAAGAATTAGAGCCAAGCCTGGGCAGATCAGTGATTGAGTGAGACCCTGTCTCAAAAAAAATAAGGGCTGGGGATGTAGGTCAGTGTGAAGACCCTAGGTTCAATGGTTCAATTCTCAGTACTGGGGGGCGGGGGGAGAGACAGAGAGAGAGAGAGACAGACAGACAGACAGACAGACAGTTGAATTCAGAATCCTCACATAAATGCTTTGTGGCCTTAAATAATTTATTTATATATTTTTTTCCTGAGTTTCAGTTTCCTCCCCAGGACACTGGAGATACTATAACTTACCCCATACTGTTTTGTTTTAAATTAGATATTTATGTAAATTTCAACGGATAATGTGTATACAAAAAGTTGTTAATTTTGAATCTCCTACTGACTTATAAATAGAGGCATCATATCAGATATGAATAGTTTGTCCTTCACAAAGATCTAGGAGAATCTCCAAAGAGGAAGCTATTTTTATACTAGGGTCAGACTTCATAAAACTTGTTTACACAAACACTCACTATAAATTTCTTGCTATAAATTTTCACACCTATAAATTTCTATTTCTTTTTACAAAGTATATATGTATATATCTAAACTTTGGAGGCAGAATTTGGTTCAATTCAATGCAAGTGTTTTGGGTTTCAGGGAAACTGATTTTAAAATGCCAATACAACTTTCTGACATGTCATCTCTGACACGGAATATCTGATTAACTCTAATTATCTCTGATTATCTCATGATTACCTAACTTAACATGCTGTTGACATATGGGCTTTTGGGGGATGTTCCATATGCAAACCATAACAATCATAAACAGTAATGGAAATCCATCTTTTGTTTTTTTGGGTATGATGAATTATATCATATTTTCTTTCTCCAAATTGTAGTTACATATTATAGTGTTCTGACACACACATGTCTTGAAGAAATGTCTACTGTAATTTCAGGGAAATGCATATTTTGGGTAATTTTTACTTTCTGGAGATACAGAAAATTTGTACACATTCAGAGGATTAGATAATACTAACAGCTAATTTTTACAGACTTCCACAGAAATAGTAAAAAGGATGTGCTATGTCATCCTCCTAAACTTTAAACCTTCCTGTGACATAGGTGTTATTAGATACAGAAAGTGACATGATTACTGTTAGAAAACTTGTAACTGGCAGAGCTGAGATCCAAACCCAGTCATTATTCTAAAGCTGGTTGGTTGTCTTAACTATCCTCCAATACAGATTTTAATGAGTACTGGAATGTCTGACCTCATAATGTTTCATGGCATGTTGCAATGCTGAGAATTTCAGGATCCTCAAACAGGTGTGGTAAAGGTTAGGTATTTAAAAGCCAGCATAAAAATACCATAAACCACCCAACTGAATATGAATATACTACATGATCAGAATACCAGAGTACATGAGAAAGCAAAAGATATGCAGAAGGTAACTGCTGAGAAACTCGGTAGCATTTCTTTCCACTAAATCTGAAAATCTTTATTGTTTTGATGACCTCTCCCCTACTACACTTTCTCTCTTGGGCTGTGGAACATCAATGGGTTAAACTGTAATTTGAAATTCAGCAATGGAATGGCTTAATACTGCAAGTTAACTTCTCCGCATTCTAGGTCTCCATCTTAGGGACCTGCCACACAGTCCTTCCCAAATGTCCCCTCCAGCATCAGCACACCTAACGTAAGAGGGTCATATGCCATGAGCCAGCATTTGGTTATGATGGGACCACCAGGAGAAGCATCCAAACACTTGGGGCCCGGGCATAGCTCTGCCACTCATTGTCTGTGAGATGTTGAACATATCGTCTAACCTCTTCTGCTTTTCACATCTATGATCCTCAGAGTGAGGAGGCACAGAGGGCCATCGGCTGCCACATTCTTTCAGGTCTTCTTTTGGAACATAATGTTTCATTTTCATAATCACAACCCTAATTTAGTCCTCTACTACCTTTGACCAGTATCTGCATCATTACAATAGCAGTTTTCCAGGTACCAGTTAGTTTTCTCCTAAAACTTATGTCTATCTTTTTAAGTAATCTCATGAAATTATTTTTTATTTGAAAACTTAAGAGTGTCTAATGCTATAGCATATAAGGTGAAATTTTCACTCTGTGACTAAGTAACTCTTCATTTCAGCCCCAACCTATCTTTCTGGCTTCATTTCTCTCTTCCTTGCATGTTAAGACAACTCTTGGCAAACCAGACCTCTTCCCTGTGTTCTTTATACAAGTTTCCTAGAGCAGCCTACAATAAATAGCCTTGTCTCACTATCCAAATCATTCCTGCCCCTCAGGCCAGCTTCAGTTCCCTCTCTTTTGGGAGGCCATAGCGATGCCATAAACACTACAGCTTGGGGCATACAAGGCACATTAGAATAAAACCTCAAACTTTACTAATTCAGAGTAGACATCTCTCTGTATTGGGGAATTAAGTAAAATGCAAAGGGAAATTATGGAATTTGAGAAATACTTTGAATTACAAAAAATATTGTTATTTTCCTATTTATATAGTCTCAGCCAGTTTGTGTTACTCTAATACAATTCTGCAAACTGAATACTTTGTAAATAATAAAATATAATAAAACCTTATTTCTCATAGTTCCGATGGGCTATAAGTCCAATGTCAGGACACAACAGATTTGGTGTTGGGTAGGGACTCACTCTCTGATTCCAACATGGCAACTCGCTGCATCGTGCATAGGAGAAAAACAGTGTCCCCACGCAGCAGGAATGGAAGGGACGAAAGGCATGTTTCTGAAGTGTCTTCCATAAGGGTAGAGTCTGCATGATTTCATCACTTCCCCCAAAAGCTCAACTTCTTTAGACTATAACCTTGAGGCTCATTTCCTAACATATTAATTTTGAAGAAACATATATAATACATATTGACTGCAAGCAATGAAGTATCTAGCAAAGAGCTTTTCTGTTACCTGTTTTAATTAGTGCTTGAATGAACAGAATGCTTGAAGTAATTGTTCAAAATCAAATTAATATTCCCATCATCTCAGTTGTCTGCTCTGCTGTGAGTTACATTCCCCAAAACATCTTGTGTGATCAAATATACAAGCAAACACACACACACACACACACACACACACACACACACACACACCCCATAATGGAAGAAATTGGAGATTCAAATTTCTTGTTTCAGAAGGAATTTTGATAATAAAGGTGTTTTCTTATAACTACAAATGTGTAATTACAAAAATTTACATATTACGGAAAACATCCAATATTTTTTCCTATCAAAGGAACTTGCTTGCCTTTCTCTATTAGTTCTTGTACCACCACCAGACAGAACTTTTCCCATGTCTATGATCACTGATGTGATACATGAAGGCAAAGATGCTGAAATACAGCAGGAGTACTTTTCCTTTCCCCCCTTTTTCCCTTTTCAGATTAGGGAAGATTGCTAATTAAGATTATATTACAAATACATGATCAATTAATGCAAATTGATATTATAAAAGCTTTGCTGTACTTGAAAATACTTTTTTATAGAAAGTAAAATATGAATTTCAGAGCCACCTAGATGAGTTATTAGAAATGACCAATTAGAGAAGTAGCTCAAAGACTAAGATCCAGGAAATCAGGATTTTAATGTAACCAAGTCATTAATTCATGCTCTTGAGGATAATTTTTCTCCTCTAAAAGCAAAGGGGAGGGCTAGATGGTTTCCAAGACTCCCAAAGCATTAATATTTTTTATTCCTTTTTCTTTTTTTGACAAGAATGTAAACTGTGTAAAGTTTTGTTATTTACCTTGACTGTGCAATTATTCAATGAGTGTGTATATTTGCATATAGTTTATTTTTAGTTTAGAACATAACCTCTTAAAATAATTATAAACTTAAAATTTTTTAGATAAATCCGAAGACACTTTGTTTTGTCATGTCCTGATTTAAATACTGCTCAGCAATACTAAAAAATTCAATTGCTTCACTTTTTCATGCATTTTTTTCTATTCTTCATCTACTATGTTTTGTAGGTATAGATTGTTTAATAGTTCTGAAAATGAGAAGCCATGGTACAAGAGTTTTAGAGCCTGGTAGTTTACCCTCATTATCTTTTGTTTTCATATTTCAGATATATAACCTCTTTTTTATGGGACAGGAAATGGGAACCAATTGCTTACAACATGGAAATTAATTTAAGTCTCCGATAATATTAGGTCTTTTGACTAAACACAGGTCTCTGTGACTACCCCAGGTTTTCTGATTGCCTAACTGGTGAAGAAAAATTTGATGACAGGCCTTTTTGTCCACCACGTGCTCTAAGTATTAGCAGGTGGGAACCCTTCTGCCCATACTTCCGTGATTTACGACACTGTATGTCACTGAGACAGACTGCTTTCTAGGATCTTGAAATTTAAATAACAAAGAATAAAAATGATGTGTGTTCACTGAACAATCTGAGTTACTGTGCAGAAAATTCATTTTCTAATCTGAGGATAATATTACTCATTACATAGCCATCTAATAATCGTGGTAATAGCATCAGAGAAAAGGGCAAGAAATGAAATAATTATATATGTATATTTTTCCTACACAGAGTGAATCTTAAACATGCACAATTGATAAGGTTGTTTTTTTTTTTTTCCAAATTCTGAAGCTCCCAATTTTTTTCACAAGAGGTTCCAAATTAGAAGAAATTCTAGGTAATTAGAAGGTGACACCTATTGGTCAAATGCATCATCGCAGACTATCTTACATAGTGTTTTAAGTCAAGAAAGTCCCAAGGACAAAAGTAGAGGTTCATTTCCATTTGAGATATGTATATTTTTGGATGAACGTTAGTATTTTAAAATTAGATAATATATCTCGCATTTTTAGCCCTTTTGCTGTTAGAAGTTTTTATTCACAAGGTACACACGCACATACACACACATACACATATGCACATACACTCTACTCACATTGGAAAAGCTGACCACATGAGGCTTTTACAGGTTTTAACTAGCCTGTAAAATTAAAACTCTTCTTTTTTATGGTACAGGGGATTGAATAAAGGGCTTTCATAATTAGCTGTATTCTCCAACCCTTTCTTATTTTGAGCCAAGTCACTATGTTGGCCATGCTGGGCTTATACTTAATGATTTTCCTGCTTCAGTCGCCTACAGTGCTGAGGTGACAAGTATTGTCATCAATATATACTTCACTTTAAAATGGAAACCAAGATTAATATGAGAAGGTGGGCAAAAGTTTTGATAAGCTAAATAAAACACAGCTTATTTTCTTCACTTCATTGCCTTATCTCTAATTTTCTGGGTAAAATTTAAGGACAATATTCATTTGCCATTTGCTTGCAGTGCATGTGTGTGTGCTTACTGAGCAGAGTTTGTTAATTGTCATAAAGTGGCTGGGTATTTTTTTCCAATATAGCAAAATGATTTTGCCACGTGGAGACAGTGTCTTGAATCAATGTAGTTTAGTTTATCTGCATAAAATTACACTGTGGGTTGATGTACATTTGATTCTAAGGAACTATAAAATGCAGAGAAATCTAAAAGCCAAGTGTTCATTCATTTGAGATTAACTGCCTCTTCCAGGTCACTAATTCATGCTCCAGTGTCCCAGGAGAGTTAATTTATTTCTCCCAAGTGACCACTTGACTCTGAGAGGGTATTTTAACTCACCCGGGTTTAATACAGGACAAATCTTATTACTATAACTTAGTTACACTGCAATAAACATAGGTTCCCTTTCTCTTTCCTAGCGTGTTTACTAAGAGCCAAAACTGTGTCTTCCTTTTGACCCTACTCATCATTTACCTCATTTTATATGGCTACAGACCTGTAATTGACAATGAAGATGGTGTGATGCTGGATATGGAATTCGTATTATTTAAAATAATTTTAAACAAGGGTAAAGGAAGCCACATGTTCTGTAAGCAAATGACAGAAGAATTTCATGCCTGCAAGCAAGCTGGAATGTGAAAAGTAAAAATCTTCTAAATATTGTTAATTTTAGTAACAAGGATATAATTTAGTGACAAATTTAAAACAAAGAGGAGATATAAAATGACAGTCAATGAACAGTGACCATCAAGGCAAAAACCTGAAATTACAAGCTGATAATTAGCCACAAAGGCTTAAAACCTTAAAAACACTGATTTTTTGGGTACTCAAATGTATTATTTCTTTTCTTAAAATTTAGTTTGCTCCTTTAAATTCCTCCATAGGCTTACCATTAAAAATAACAATTGCTGGCTCAAAAGGTTTAGCAATTATACAGACCTCAGAATTATTAAATTTTATTAAATATAGTGTACCAACTGTGCTGACTAAAAAGTCTAGAGTTATGAAAACAAAGTAATCTGAAGGTAAATGGAGATCTCCCGAGCTGTTGGAATATGGAGGATACTGAGACGAAACTCTAGTTTGACCCCAGAGAACCTGGATTTCCTGTTCTGAACTATCATTATGTTACTCAGTATCTGTTTTACAACATTGATGGCTGAACATCTACGTGATGGGAACTGCACTCAAATGCTCTTCCACCATTAACAATACTGGGACTTTTTTTTTAGACAGGGTCTCGCTCTGTAGCCCCAGGCTGGTCCTGAATTCACTGTGTTCACTGTGTTCACTGTGTAGTTCGGTCTGGCCTTGGACTCAGGACAATCCTCCTGCCTCAGCCTCCCCAGTTCTGGGATTACAGGCGTGTGCCACCATGCCCAGATTTATGTGGTGCTGGGGAATTGAACTCGAGGCCATTGAGCTTGCAAGGCAAGTATTTTAACTGCCATGCCATTCCTGTAGCCCTGACATTGGGACTTTTGACAGGTTTTCAAAATGTGACATCGATAGTTTACCATTACTCAAAAACTACCAAAATTTCAACTGTAACAAAATGGGCTATATAGTTGTAACATAGATTATGAGTACAAACCAGTGTTTAAAAAGCTTAATGCTATTTATCATTAAATTGTCATTCATTTTAAAGTTACAATTTAATGACAGTATTTTTACTAGAATATATAACAAGTTGTAATTTAAACATAATTCTGTAACATAAAATTAGAATGGCTACAACTTCTACTCTTATATAGGACAGAGCGGACTACGCACTGCAACCTCATCTCTTTGCCGGTTTTTGTTCTAAGAAAGCAACATTAAGTACGGTGCCACATATAAAGACACTGAAATAAAACTGTGACATTGCCCGAGATTTTTGAAGGAACTGAAAAATCATTAAAATACCTTGTAAACATTTCTTAATAATTACGGAGAAGTCTACACAAAAGATTTGATGATAG
Source organism: Ctenodactylus gundi (assembly GCA_004027205.1). Taxonomy (NCBI): domain Eukaryota; kingdom Metazoa; phylum Chordata; class Mammalia; order Rodentia; family Ctenodactylidae; genus Ctenodactylus; species Ctenodactylus gundi. The sequence continues at coordinate 547,234 of PVKB01000182.1, read as the reverse complement.
GAACCAAAAGGGAGAATTACTTAAATATGCAAGTTTTCAAAACCTCTTACTGAATTTCTTGGTAAAATTGATACTGTGCACAAAAGAAGTAAAACATGTACAATGATGCAGTATTGTAAGAAAAATAAATCCTTTGAAAACTTAATGTTGGTTTAATGTAACTATTAATTAATAATGTATACCTGAATACTTCAAAAAGTCAGCTTTATTTCAAAAAATGTGTCTTTTACTGTAACAATTTTTTTGCAAGTTCATAACTTTCTTGTTGCTGTGACAAAATACCCAACACCCACAAACTAAGGGGGGAAGATTTATTCAGCTCGTGGTTTCACAAGGTATCACACAGAGTCCACGGATGGGGCAGCCGGCAATGCTGACGGCACATGGCAGTGGCTGGCCAGCAGCTTGCCCCACTGCGGACAGAAGCCAGGTGAAGCAGGAGCAAGCCCGCGAGCTTTCCCTGGAACAAGCTGCAATCTCTTCCTTCCTTTAAGTACTTAAAGCTGCCAGTTGCCCCTCCTTCACTTGCTGGCCCACAAACCAATAACAAGCACTTGAAATCTGTACCCTAGGCAACCCCCAATCCCAACAAATTGATAATTTTTCCAGGTCAAACATTAAACATCTGCCCCTTCCAGTCAGGCTCCACCTCTCAATAACACACAGTTCCAAATTCCTGAGGATTTTGGGGGACACACCAGAACCAAACTACAACACACGGTATATTTTGACGAATCCCTGTGTACTTCTTGTGTATATATATATATATATATATATATATATATATATATATATATATTTATAAATAATTATATGCATGAAACTAAATATATATGTAAAAAAACCGCCAAATTCCCTCAGAGTTAGCTGTAAGACTTACTGTCTTTTTAAAAAAGATATCAGTTTTAAAGACCTTTGCTGGTCCCAGATATCTTTGAATAGGTTCTTCCATTACTTAAACAGTAGTTAAAAAGAATTTTTTAAACAAGTAAGCTTACATAACCACATTGCTCAAGAAGTAGAAACAAAATCAGAGAAAGGTGACTTACCAACATTCCAGATAGATTCCCCTTAGTTCTTCCTAGTCACTACTGGTGTTAGCTTCCCACTGCTGTGAAGAACAAAATATTTGATATTACCAATTAAAGGGAGGGCAGGTTTTGTCTCGGTCCGTTGCTTTTGGGCCTGTGACAGCACAGTGTATCACAGTGAGAGTGGAGAGGAAGGTGGCTCATTTTACGATGCTAAGAAGCAAAGGAGAAAGAAAGAGTAGAAGACACTAGGATAGCAATATCTCCTTTGAGGGCAAAATCCTCATGACCTAGGAATAAAAATAAATGTTTTATGACTGTTTGCAACAAGATGGAAAAAAGGATCCCAAAGATGCCAGACCCAAGAGAACACATACCTAACAAAAGGAACTCAAGTTCCTCCTGTTAAGGAACCTTCCAATAGCACCACAGGCTGTTGAGCAGGTTTTAACAATACATTGGGACTTTAGGGAATATTCTAGATCTAAACAATAGTAGCACCCATTCCCTCCCAAGCACTATCCTGACTTCTAGCAGCATAGCATTTTTGTATTTTTTATTAATGAAATTCTCTGTCCTACTGTCTGGCCTCTTTTGCACATTATTAGCTTTCTTCATCTTGTTGCAAGTAGTTATCTTTTTTCCATTTTGTTGCAAGCAGTCATAAATCATTTATTTTCATTATTACATAGCATACCATTAGTAAATATGCGATCATTACTGTATCTCTTCAGGTGCTGAGGGACATTTGTTTCCATTTTAGTTATTACATTCTGTTTCTTGGTAAACTTAACATTTCTGTTGGCTATGTGCCTCAGAGTGGACTTCCTAGCTTTCCAGTGATTTTATCACTTTGCATTCTCATCAACATCATCTTAACTTGTTCTACCTCTCTGACAACCTGTAGTGTCTTCTTTTGATTTTATTCATTTGGGGGGATATGCAGTACTGTGGTATTGTGGACTAAATTGCATTTTTGATGATTTGTGAAGTACAGCACCTTATGTTTATTGGCCATTTGAGCATCTTTGTGTTTACTTTTATTGGTTATTTACTGGTATTTTGACTTTTGTATACTTTGGAGGTTGAATATGTGTATACTGGTGGACTGTTGGACATATATGTATCTTCAATTCTGCTAGTTATCTTCTACTTCATATCTTTTGATGAATTAAAATTTTAGTTTTAATACTATTCAATTTATCAAAACTTCCCCTTGTATGGATGAGTTGTTTATTTTTTTCTTTAAAAGGTCTTTGTTACGGTCACAAAGATCTTTATCCCTAAAAGCTCCTTTAACCTTGTCACGTGGACATAAAATCCACTTGGAAGTGACGTTTACGTATGGTGTAAAATAACAGTAAAAATACATTCTTTTCCTATATGCATGCTGAATGATGCAGCAATCTATGCTGAGATCACGCTTTTCTTCCTGCACTGCAGTATCACCTTTGTTATCAATCAAGCAAACACTTATATGCCTTCTATAGTCATGACATGGTTTCCAGTTATAACTCCAGTAATGTCTGGAAGTCAAATGTTCAATTCCTTAATTTAAATCTTCAGGATAATTAAGTTATAGCTTAATATATATGTATTCTACTGACACAGACAGAGCAGATAAAAAACAAACAAAAATCCCCAAACAAACCTATGGAAATTTTCCTGGCTAGTAACGAACTGATAATAAAGTCATTATTACATAATAATGTTATTTCAATTGTTTCAGAGTTGGGTTCCTACTTCCAGATAGAGAAGGAAAAATTTAATACAAAAGTAAAAAAAAAAAAATCCAAAAGATCTATGGACTAGTACAATATAATCAAATGCAAAATGCTGTAGTGCTAACTAAACACTATACAAAAAGGCAAACAGAAGTTAAAGGTTGGCAAGTCAGTAAAGATTCCACACAAATGGTGATCAGATGAATTTTTGGGGGCCCAATTACATTTTTTGTAATTAACTCTCCTCATAATTATTCAGTAGTTTCTGATACACAATAATCACTTAACTTAGGAAATTTGTGCATATACATTAATGCAAAATATAAGAGCCTTCATTTTTACTTTTTATACATTAAACCTATGATTACATTCTGCTCTTACTTTCCTATATTCAATTCGCTGAGTTTTAGGTCATCCTAATGATTCTAATCCTGTGTTCACAATGAAGCACATAGAAAATGATTATTAACAGAGATATCCAAACACCCCTGGACTAATGAAGTCAATCTGTGGGTTAGGGAAAAATCATCAACACTAATAAATGCCCTCCCAGGTAATCCAAATATACACCTGAAGTTGAGGACCAACCAGTTCAAAAGTACACTGAATTAACTAAGTTAACTTTCTTAACCTGGCATAGAATTGTCAGAACAGTTAACTTTCTTAACTGGGTATGGAGTTGTCAGAAAAAGAACATTACCTAAATCTGACTTCAGGGAAGAAAGTACTTTGTCCTCTATGGGAAAACAGCAATAAGTGGAGACATTTATGTCACAGCCATGAATCTGCTTTGTATCTAGTGGGCAGAGGCCAGGAAATACAGCTAGGCACAGTACGTCCTCACAGTGTGAAGGATAGTTCCCACAATACAGAATTACTTGGCTCAAAGTGTAGGTAGTGCAAAGGTGAGTGAAATATGCTTCGAAGCAATAAAAGAAGAAGTCAGAGGAAAGAGAGTGCTAAAAGCAGAATTTTGTGCCGATATGAGGATTATGTTGATGTTACAAGTTATGGAAGCCCAAGAAACACATGAAGGTTTTAAATTTAAAGCCAGAGAACTCCTGTTTGAAGTGTAGCACTCTATAATTGAATTTTCAGATACGTGTTTCAGCATATTATCAGAGAAATCCGGAGCATGAAGAGTTCAGTGGAATGAATTCCCAACTTTCTTCACCTATAAAATGTACCGCCAAACATTAGTTAACTCAAGTGTTTCTCAGATTAAATTCTACAACTCTTTGATATTTTTAATCAGACACTTAATGGACTTGTTGATAAACACGGAGAGGGAATAAAGAAAGAATGTAGCTCTGTGACTTGACGCATGTTCTTGTATTTTCCCTTCGGTTTTCTAAAACATGAGTGATGTGAGCCAGGTGATCTGAAAGATCTTTTTTCAAAATTTCAACATCTAAACCAGAATTCTTAAGCTGTTATCAAAAAATGTTTCACAATTTTTTGATGTGATATGTCTAATACAAATTTAAATAGCTTGGTCTTATTTTAGGGGGTAGCAAAATGAGTAATTTTGAGTTAAATGAGTAATTTAAAAACATTCTTTTTTGTTGAGTCCTAAGCAAATAAATATTAAGATACCCAAGGCATTTTCTTAGTGCACTACAAAAAGATCAATTGTTTTCCACAATTATCAATAACCAGAGTCCCAAAAGCTGAATCTTGCCATAGCACTTAGAAAAAAAATTTAACTGGAAGTTACTGCTTATCATGCTATTTATTTCTAGAAATCCTACTAGCAATATGACAAAAGGAGTCTCACTACCATGCATCCCACCCCACATCCAATAGCTAGCCATGGCCACACACAAAAAGTGTCATGTTCACCCGGTAGATGGCAATTCACAATTGTTAAAAAACAAACTGAAGTTCTGAGATACTGGTTCAAAGAACAGTGTAAGGTAGAAAATGCTTGAATAAAAGAAGCCAGACAGAAAAGTGAACATATTATACCGTTTCACATATATAAAGCATTAAAAAAAAAGACAAAACTAACTCTTGCCAGAGGAAATCCAGATAGTGGCTACCCTTGCAAGAGGAGGTGACAATGACTGATGGGGGCAGGCTAAGCATCTGGGGGTAATCTGTGTTTTTATCTGGGTGCTGGTAAAAACGATGAAAATTTATAAAGCACTTATGTCATGCATTTATAAATAAGTAAATACCTGAATTTTTTTCCAAAATGTTTTATGAGAATCTTTCATCTGTTCCACATTAAATAAAAATGCTGCAGTTTGTACTGTTTGGATCATGAACTCACCATCATGTTACATGTTAACCAAAGTTTTAAATACAGCTATGATTAAAAAGTAATTTCCATGTATAAAAAATAAGGCATTTTGCTGAAGAAAAAAGCTCAATTAACACATTTGATAGAAATTTTTTTTTCCTTGAGATTTGTCTATGAGCAAAAATCTCACACATGAAACATTGTTTCAGAGTTCATAATGCTACAAAAACAGGCTCTGTCACAAAGAAGCACTTCTATAAAGAAAGGAAGGTGAAAGTGGACAAATGTGACTTTGCAGCTGAGGCAGTTTTATCTGAAAATAAACTGTATTCACCTTTGTCAATGTAAAATAATTTTTTTTTCCAGTTCATATAATCATGTCCAGTATGGTGGGGCAAGCCGATAATTCCACCAACTTAGAAGCTGAGGCAGGAGGATCTCAGAGTTGAGGCCAGAACAGAAAATTTAACCTCTCAGAATAAAACATAAAAAGAGCTGGGTTGTAGCTCAGCTTTATCTATGAATTCCATACCCATTAATGCCACAAAAATAAAGAAGATCAATAGGCTTTTAATAAAGCTGTGATACCGTTATTCCTTTTCTTTTCTTTTCTTTTCTTTCTTTCTTTTTTTTTTTTTTTTTTTTTTTTTTTTTTTTTTTTTTTTTTTTTTTTTTTTTTTTTTTTTGTGGTACTGGAGACTGAGCCCAGGGCCTTCACACTGAGCTACATTCCTAACCCATTTTTTTGAGACAGGGTCTCACTCTGTAGTCCAGGCTGGTCCTGAACTCACTACGGAGCCCAGACTGACCTTGAACTCATGTCAATCCTCCTGTCTCAGCCTCCTGAGTGCTGGGATTACAGGCATACACCAACAAGCCCAGTTTGTGTGGTGCTGAGGAATTAAACCCTGGGCCTTGAGCTCCTAGGCAAGCACTTCAACCGCTGTGCTATTCTTCCAGCCCCTAACCTATTTTTAGTGTCTGATTTTGAGATGGTCTTGCTAAGCTACTAAGCTGCCCAAACGGGCTCCAGTCTGCAATGCACCTGCCTCAGCCTCCCAGAGTGCTGGGATTATAAACCTGTACAACTGGGTCTGGCTTTTTTTTTTTTCACCTGCTCATATATTACTTCAAATTGGTACAAGGACACTTAATAGATAACAAAAAAAGGAAGAGAGAGAAAAAAGAAAAGTCTACAATGAATCTAGAATTACATGATTAAAAACATTAAAGATTAATCTAACTTATTTAGAATCTTTAAGAACTACATTTTTAAAATACTGCAATGAAAAAACACAAGTTATCATAACAAAATGTATGATTTATTTTGGAAAAAATTAAAACTAAGGCTTCCCAGTAAAGAGGAGAATTAACCATAAGAGATCATACCCTGGTTACATGTTAATTACCATACTGTGTACAATGTAGATATGCTCAACATGTACTCAATGATATGAATAATTAACATTTGTGATTTTCACATTTCAAACCATTTGTCAATGTTGTCAATTCATAAATGTTGAAATAAATAGCTGAAATAAGCATATTTTTATACTTACTGACAATGTTTCTATCGATCAACCCACTACATACAAATAATACAGCAAATAAAATGACATTTCTGCTAGTTTCCACTTAATTTCTTCATAATATGGCTGTCTGGTGTTGCATTAGTGAAGATACTTCCTACAATGACATGGGTACCCCAGAGACTGTGACGGATTACTTTACAGCAGCCAAGATCATCAACAGAGAATCCTAAATGACGGTAGCGTTCATCTGTTTCAAAAAGAGTGTTGTTCGTATATGGTCCAAAAAACTGAAGGAAATAAAAAGCAAAAAATATTTTCACTAGAAAGACATGGTAGTAATAATTTTTATGCAAGCATGCATATATTATCTATTTTAATGTTCCCACATATTAAAAAATCAAATGAGAAATAAAAAAGCTACTTGCAACAGCTAAACTATCCTATCACCCTTCCTCCAATGCTTGTACATTCTAGAAATATGAAATGTTCCATCTAGTAATTTCAGGTAACCTAGAATTCAATGCATAACATTATACAAACATTAAAGAAGCGCTAAGCAGAAGAGAACTGCCTGTGGCTCACTTGCCTCCCTCTTAAGTTAAGGAAATAGGCCCCGGGCAAGTTTTTCATTTTCTTTCTACATTACAACTTTTACTTTCATAGAAGCAGTCCATATTTCTAGCTTAAGGTTAAAAAAGTTCTTTTTTAAAAAAACTAGTTGTAATTGATAGGTATATCCAGAATTTAAAATAGGCTCACAATGATCATTTTCTTCAAGGTATAACCTTTTAAAGTGTTAATTTCTAAAAAGTTACATCTCTAGAATTTTTATGATATTTCTGTCACTTATAAAAATAATATTCTCTTCTTTAAATAAATTAGATCAGACCATATAAATTACTAATTTCATCTTATAAACAGTAAACATAATCACAACTATTAGTAAGGGTGAATATAACAAAAATGAAGCATAGGAGAAACTAATCTGTAAATGGCAAGAGGTCTCTTAAAAGTTCTAAGCAAATAACTCGTGGTAGTACCTTTGGGTAAAATTACAGGACTTTTAAAAAGTCATAAATGATCTATATTTACAAAGGGTAGAATTACAAACAATTTTATAATCAAAAATCTCTACTTTATATGATTAGGCTTTATAGATCTATTTAATTACTCACTGCCAAACCAGATGATGGGTCAATGAAGTCAGCCCAATAGCCTTCAGCTCGAAGAGCATAGCAAATTTCTTTAGCACCATTAATGAACTGTGTAGATAAAGATACAAATAATAGGGTCAAGATAGTATTACCGTAGACTTTTTTATTCTTTAAATAAATTTTTAAGTAATTTCTTCAGAAGGAACTCAGCAAGATTATGTCAGTAAGTTGCCCAGGCTGGGCACAAACCTGTGATCCTCCTGCCTTCGCCTCCCAAAGGGTTGAGATCACAGGCATATGCCACCACGCTCAGCTCCCCCATGTATTTTCTGTATATATATGGTGTAATTGCTATATATCACATGCATGCATCAAAATTTAGATCCTATCAGACCTATTTTTAAAATGTCTATATTTTATTTCTCAGAAGTGCAATAGTGAAAAGATGCCAACAAATATTAAGACCAGATTACAGAGCCAACAAAAAAAATCAAGAATGCTTAACAATGACCCTAATGCTTCTAGTCATAACAGAATACAAGTGCTGAACTCACTATCTTGCTAAAAACTGATCAAAATGAACAAGGCACTGGTCAGACAAGATTGTAGTCCTTGAGATAAGTGGAAATAATCCCCATATTTACTTTAGCTATTTGGGAACATTTTCTTTTCAAAACAAAACAGACAAAAGTGAAGCCTATGCAAAATTCTGGTGTAACTGAGGCAAGGAGGCAGAAAACCAGAGTTCTGGGCTGCCAAAGCCCTAGAATTTTCAGGAGCGAATACAAGGAAAGAGAAAGCTATACAAAGAGGGCTCTATGTAACTAACAGAGCATTCACCCTGGCTCCTTTGTGGAAGGCAAGATTCAGATAGGCCTACCGGAGACCGCCAGCTGTTAACTGACTGACACCAGAGAACATCCAGGGCTAGGAATCGGTGATTTCATCATTAAGAAGAAACCTCACTAAGCATGCCTGGCCTTTAATGGAAATGCTCAAAAGCCCAAGGTTTAGAAACGCAAGAGTATTCCACATCACGGATTAGAAAACAATAGCTCTAGGGCCAGTCCAGTCTTATTATTATCAGCTCCATCCACTCATCTATATGTTACTTAAAACTACTTTTAATAAGGTAGAGCTGGGTGGTTGTGATTCAATGCCCAACATATACCAATCTCCCTATGGAATCAACTATAGTAAACTGTCCTCCAAAGACAATAGAAAATTCTAGACAAAAAAAATTCATTAAGTTTTAAAGTACATGCTATTCTCAGTGTGATGAACTCTTGTACTATTCTTCATTCCTAAAGCTTTGCTCAAATAATCTTTGTTAAATTTATTTTGCCTGAAATTTTGTTTTCGGTGAAACTAAATTTGTTGCAATGTTGTCTTATGACACATCTTATAGGAAGTGTTGATGCTTGCCATATAAGCTAACTTATTTTCTCCTAATACCTACTTGTAAAGTAAGATATACATTAAAATAATACTGTACTATATAGGCTATCTTTAATATTAACATTTATATTTATTGTTATTCTTTATTAATCTGCATAATATGAAACTAGTTACTAGAATATATTCTAATATAATGAATATATGTGCTATATCCAAAATCTACAAAAAGAGCAAAACACTAAAATCAAATATTTACAAAGGTTAACTAAAAGAATCCCAAATTATTCCAAGAACTAAGAGCAAACACTGACATCTGCTGGAAAAAACTAGAATAGGATTTTTTTTTAACCTTTAAAATTGGAGAGCAAGTAGGTTCTAATTATTGGCTCCAAAATAATTAACATATTTCAATTGAAAACATCTGGTTTCTTAAATAAAAATGAAACAGTTTCAGTCATTGATTAACTTAAAGGATGCTGTCATTTCAAAGTCATTTATATTGTTCAGAAAACTGCACAGAAGTATACTGTATTCTGTATACTGTATTCTTGTCAAGTTAGACACAGAATCTAAGTGATCAACAGTTTGGACTACTAATAACATACACAAGCGACAGCTCATTAGTGGCTCAATAACAATGATGAAAATGTATTTACTAAGCATCACCTTAATATGTACACAAAAGGGCCCAAGTGAATTTTTATTAACCTATTACAAAAACAGAGGAATATTCTTTTCTAATCTTGTAAATAAAGAAGTTGTTACAATCCACAATCAAAAGGTGGGTGTGATGGCACATGCTTGTAATACCAGCACTTAAGAGGCTGAGGCAGGAGGACTGTCACTAGCCTGGGCTACATATAAGTTCAGGGCCAGCCTAGGCTACAGAGTGCGATACTGTTTCAAAAAATAAATAAATAAAAATCAGAATCAGACTCTTAGAAAAGTATTTTTATAGTTTTCAATCACTGAATTTTAAGTTATCACGTATCTCTTCCCAGAGTGATAAAAAGAATATTAACACTCAGGAAAAGCTAGGGTGACAGTATAGACTCTAGGACAATCTTTCTGGTGGGTAAGTTGGTAGCATCTATCAAAATTTAAAATGCAAATATTCCTTAATTCAGAAATTCCCTATTTAGAATCTCCAGATGTTAGTATGCAAGAGAGCACAGGTAACAGAAGTCTCACTGTGGTGTTGCCAGTAATAGCAAAAGTTTTTATTTTCAACCATTAAGTCATAAAGAAAAATTAAAAATAATTTTAAAAAACCACAGAATTTACTTCAACAATATAATACTACAAAATTTTTAAAACAAATATCTGTGTAATAGAATGAAAAAGTATCAAACTTATCTTTAGGTTAAAAGCAAAGCATAGTAAAACATGACAGTATACAATACTGTACTCTTAACTGTTGTTCCTGTTTACTTCTTGAAGATAGAATAATTTTCATTGTATACCTGACAGAATTTAAGGCAGGGGAAGAGGCACAGATGTAGGGCAGAAAGAAAAGAGAGAGTTAATTTTATTTTTTTTGTGTGTGTAGTTGTTTTTACTGTCTTTTCCAAATTTCCAAAAACAAATTTTAGAAAACTACTCAGGAAAGCCCTGAATTTTCCACGGAAACTGTTAACAACAATATTCACAACAAAAAGAGGCATTTTTACTCTAACTCCTTGAGCATTGAAATACTTCAAAGAAACATCTAAAAAGTGGGAAAATACGTCAGTTTTCGGAGCACCGGTTTAGTGGTATTTAACTAAGACCATAAAATGAAATGGCAAATCAAAGGATTACCTTTTCTAAGAGCATTTCTCTCTCAAGTTCTACCTCTTCACTCCAAACCGTCATATCATTCTTAGTTTTCTGTGTTACAGTCAGAATCATTAGTTTGCTATTAGCCACCTCTGGAAATAGTGATTCGAAGTCTGCAAATACGAATAAACAATAATTCCAAGCAGATAATAATTTGCTTTTCATAGAAAGATACAGTTCATAAAATATATCCTTATAAAATGATTAAGTTAATATTTTGCGGTACTAACTTAATTTTACAAACACATATTATTTTTGAAGGGTAAAACAAACTTAGATCATTCCTGCTTTTGCTGAATGAGCTGAAATATCACCAATAATCCTGAAGGGTTTTTGCAAGTGGGGTTACATGTTATTGCTGCTAAAATAATTTCAAATAAACTTACTATGAATTTTCCTTCTTTTATATTAGCTCATGAAACTGTAACTGTAATAACCCTCCATGAGTAGAAATGAAAAATTTTAGGTAAAAACTTATTATAAATTCTACTATTCCTATATAATTGCAGCATGAGGTTAGATTAATGGTGAAATTTGAAAGCTTTATCTTAGGCATTCAATCTATTCAAACAGGCACATTAAATATTAAGGTACAGAACATTATAATTCTTAAGAGTACGTTATTCATCAATACATTACAAAACTAGTCATATCTTACACACATTAGGATTTCAATACATCAACTTACAGTATGACCTACCTCTTCGCAGCAGCTCTGGACATGTTTGGATTGCACATTCCACTCTGGCACTTTCAAAGTAAGTTTCTGCACTATTAACTTCTTGTTCAATAGGGGCATCGTTACCCTATCAGAAGTAAGAATTTAAGTAAACAAAATCTGGAGTTTAAAAATAACGTACCTATTAGAAAAAAAATTTTTTTAGAAAAAATTTAAATGCCTTTGCACTATTCCTTGTGATGGGTGAGGTAATGATTTTGAAATATATGCAAAAAACTTTGTTCCAAAATAAATTTATAATGCAAAACTTTGAAAAAATTTTGAATAAAACAGAACATGAATACACTGATTTGTAGGGTCTGAATTAACAGAAATAGGCCATAAATTATCTCCTATGTTTCTCTTTTGAAACTGTGACAATATCTAGCTATTTTTCTTACATGCTTAATTTGTAAAACTAGAATAAAAATACCTATTTTAAAAATAATATGACTAATAATACAGCCTCTCCTACAGGAAGGACTCTCCGAGATCTTTATTCAACTGAAATTTAGTTGGAGTCTGCAATATACCAGGTAGTTTCACAGAAGCAGATTTTGTAATGGATAAAAAAAACCTAGAATACAAAAAGGCAAATCTTTATTCTCAGGTTTATTAAACTTAGCAGAGAAAAAAAAGCATAAGGAAATAAATGCAATTATATACAAAAAGTGCTACAGAGTTAGAAGAAAGTCTTCTGGGGACATAGACACGGAACAAACTTGCTTTGCCAGGAGGAATCAGGGAAGAGTAGAAATGGTCAGATCTGAAGTACATATTAATGTGTGTCTGATGGTTAATAAATAAATAGAATACAAGCTAGAAATTTAAGAGGAAAAAGGGAATAATGCAAAGGCATGCAATTGTGAAAGAGAGTGGTACCTAAAAAGTCAGAGTGAAGTAAAGAAGGAAATAATGAGAAATAAAATGAGGTGAAGGGTCAAGATTGAGAAAAGACACTTTTCATTAAGAAATTGATTCTGGTCTACTAGTGATGTGAAATAGTAATAACAAATACAAAACCTAACATACGAGGTCAGTGTGGAGAACCTATGGCAATGAGAAGCAGGTAAATGACTTGGACTTAAGAGCTTTACATAAATTTTCACATTTAATCTTCATAGTAATCTTGTGAGACAGAGATTATTATTCTTCTCATTTTTCACATTAAGAAACAATGGCTCAGAAAGGTTAAGTAACCTTTTCAGGGTCACAGAAGTGGCAAGAGTCAGTCTTCGAACCCAGGTTTATTTTCTTGCCATAATCTCTACAAATCCGAATTAAGGTTAAGGAACTCCTGAACTCAGGCAAAGACCTAAAGGAAGCAACCTTACAGAGAGATGCACTGTGATTTTGATACTATGGAGATCTGATGGAAAGGGGAGTCAAGGTGAGTCCTGTAATTTTTACCTCAGCACGAAGAAAGCGGTTATACTGTTTATACTTATGGTTACATGGGAATGAGAATAGGTTTTGAGAGCAAAAAGGACGACTGTGTTTCTTAGAGTAGCATAAGCAGCCTTTTATAAATTTGGATTGCTTATCTTTATTTCCAACTACTTCCTCTCTCTCTACCCAACCACAACACACTTCCATTGTAATAACTATGTCACTATAAGAATCTAGATTTAAGATGTTCCCCAAAAGTCTTGTGTTCAGAAGTGGGGCTCGGCTCGCGAGACAGGAACTGCAAGTGATCTGGAAGGGTGTTCTCCTGTGCTCCTTCCAAGCCTCTCCGCTTCCTGGCTGCCATGGTGAACAGCCTTGACTATGACGCTGTTTCCACCTTGGAGCCAGTCAGCTGGGGACCGGGCTCAACACATGCAAGCCTAATAAACCTCTTCTCCTTTACGTCCCAAGTGTGAGGTATTTTTTCTTCCCAGTGATAGAAAAGCAAGGAAGATAGAAAACTGATATGGGAGAAATGGCTCACTGCTGTGATTGGTATCTGACCATGAAGTCTGGAAGACTTTGGAACTGGTTTATAGGTGGAATTTGGAAAAGTTTGGAGATGCAGACTACAGAAATTTTAGACTGCTATGAGCACTGCTTGCTGTGCAATACTACACAATGAGATGGAGGCCAGGGTGAAATCCTACCTCCTCTCAAAGTCTGTGTTAGGAGACGGGGCTAGTAACTGGGAGTGTGACCTGGAGGGGTATAATCCTGTCCCTATCTTCTGTATTCCCTCTCTGCTTCCTGGCTGTTGTGAGTTGAACAGCTCTTCTGTTTTCTCCTTCACCATGCCATTTCAGCCTTGAAGGCAGCCAGCCAGCCACAGGTTGAAATTCCTGGAACCATGATCCAAATAAACTCTCCTCAATTAAGCTGTGGGAGCCAAGTATTTCATCCCAGTAACAGTTAAGTAATTCTTTTTCATCACACAAAAAACTAGAAACTCTAAAGAGACCAAATGTAGATGTTTGGTAGGCAAAGAAAAATAAGCCCTAAGTGTCAGAAACAGAAATAATAAATAAGGAACTGTAAAAATATTGCCTATGGAGGAAGCTAAAGGATGAAGCAACAAAGGAACAATCTAAAAGAGAGTGTTTAGAACAGAAAACTATGGAACATACTATTTAATTGATAGAGGAGAAAAAGAGCCAAGACTGAGAATGCTAGAGGAGGTCTACTATGTTTCAATGTCAAACTCATAATAACTATGAGAGATCGCTGTTTCTAAAAATATGGTTTTAAGCAAAAACTATCCCTGAACTACGTAAAAATGTGGAAAATGATAAACATTAGGAGTTTGATGAAAGTCCTGAATTTCATATAGCTTTCTTCTTGGATGATCAATAATATAATGCTAGGTTAAAATTTTTAAAAAAAACTCTAATACCCACATACTCTTTAAAATTGGTTAAAACAAATAAAAAAATAAACCAAATGTTCAAAATGACTCCCTTTAATTTATTACCTATGAACAATTTCAAAGACCTAAAATTTTTCTTAATATTTTAATTGGCTATAAGGTATATAAAGTTATCTAGAATTAAGTCTATTACAACTCTTAACTATCATTTTAATTTATAACTGCCATTTTATAAAAGTAAAAACAAGAAACCTAATTTTCAGCAATAAGAAAGTAGTTAGATTATTTATATTTAGAAGTTATTTAAAACACATTTTAAAAAGGTTATTTACCTAAATTCAGTTTTAATCTCAAAGTTAAATTAAAACAATTACATATAAAACATTATGGACCTTCGGCAAGAATGTTAAGGACATTTAATGTTGAATTGGAGAAAAATCATGGTAATAACACTTTACCTGAAATTCATTCACATATTGTGCCATCACAAACTCATGCCTTTCAGTTGATAAAGGTTCTGCTAGAACATCAGGTAAAGTTTTATGAACCTGGGTTTTCTTCTGAGAAGCAGTCCCATTGAGGTGACAATCAAAACCTATGTTCCCTGGAAGCTGGAATCGCTGATCCTGTGGTCCAAATGGTCCCATAGTTTCATCAGGCCATATTGTCCGAGAGCCTGAAGAGGAACAAAAACATGAATAATTTTCTCTTTTTAAGTACACAAGTGGGCTGACAGACTAGTTTTTTTTACAATTATGCATTTTTATAATTATGCGTTTTCTGTACTTTCAATCTGCTTTCTGTGTGAATATAAATTTATATCATGTTTCCAAAATACTAACCAAACAACAAGTTGTTGGCTCACAGCTAAGTCCCTTTACAGAGAAAAAATTCAATATATTAATTCATATATGGGAAGTTTCATAGTCATTAAAAACATATAAGTGGTTACATATTAAAACTGGGTGAAGTCCATTAGCTATTGCATTAAGAGCAAAAGAGTAGCTTGTATAAAATCCTTAAAGAATGTTTTGAAATGAGTAAAAGACTTGAAAGACACTAAGTTTAACAGGAGTTACTCTTGGGAAGGGGTGATTCACCTGCTATTCCTGTAGGGACAAAAGCATTAATGGACCAGGAAAAAAAAAGCAAGCATTACATGACAGAATGTTGTGTTTACAAGCTACATGAATTTGTATGATATAGCAGAACAAGTCATATAACTTTATTGACTTTTTTTTTGTATTGGGCATGGAAACTACCTTCGTATTCAGTTGCATAAAATTTAAAGACTATCCTAACTTAAAAAAAATTCATAAGCATCCAGAAAATAAAGTAAGAAATTCAACTAATAATATACCAAGAGTATGAATTTACTTTAGAGAAAGGGAAGGATGTACAATGTAAATTACTTAGCAATAAAGTAATTACTTTCTGGGGCCGAAAGAATGGCTCAGCAGTTAAAGCACTTGCCTAGCAAGCGCTATGTACCTGAATTTAATTTCCCAGCACCACATATGCCTGGCATGGTGATAACGCCTGTAATCCTAGCACTTGGGAGGCTGAGACAGGAGGATTGTCTTATGTTCAAGGCCATCCTGGGCTCCATAGTGAGTTCAGGACCAGCCTCAACCAAATGCAGAGCGAGACTCTGTCTCCAAACAAACAAACAAACAAAAAATTACTTTTGAAATCCTGTAAAAATGAGTGACTTGAAAATGGCCACGTCAATATGGCTACCTCATTGCTAGATCATGAATGCCGTTGTAGCATTTTTCTCACTTAATAACATACTCACCCAGCAATCATGTAACTCTTTCCTGCTGAATCCAAAAACCAATTTAATAATCTCAAACACGCTGCTTCAATGCTTCTCTATTTAAAGTATTTAAGAATCATCTTAGATCTTGTTAAAAATGTTGATTCTGATTAAATAAGAATAGATGCTCAATATTTTACATTTGTAACAAACTCCCAGGTAATATTGAGTAACAGGACTGTAGGCAGCTACTAATAATTGAGTGGAGACAGTTCATAAGACCTGCTAGCTATTTTTGAATGAGATGAATTTCAAAGGCCATTTAGATCTAACAGTCTCAAGTTCTCTTTAGAGAACATAAATTTTCCACAACACTAGTGGATCTGAGTGTATGTTCATACTTGGTTTGTTACTTGGTTTGTCTTTTTATTAGTGTATAATAATTTTTTAATCTATTCAGAATACCAACTCCTTATATATTTGAACAGCAGATTTTTCATTTATGATATAGAAATGGTTAGTCTTCAGGTGATGCAACCTGAGGAATAGTCAAAGATGGAATTGTAACAGAAAACCTGGGCAGCCTGGAAGGCTATTAATGCCCAAGTGAACTTAAATCATATTCTAGTACTAGGTCTCAAGAGAAAAAGGATTTTACATGCAATATCTTTGAAATACATTAGGTTAAGCTTCAAAGAGCTTTTAATGTTTTAGCTGCATTGTGACCTCTCAAGATAGGACTATAGCTGGCATGCAGTATTTCTCAAACATACCTAACCATGAAATACTCCTCCTTTAAAAAAAATAACACTGAACAATGACACACAGCTGGAAGATGGCTTGGGAATTATTGTTGAGAAGAAAGATAATCACGGTTTATCAAAAAGGTGACACAAACTAGTTTAAAGTGATTATCAAAATAAAGCTGTACCAAACAAGTGAGAAGCAGACTGCGTAGATAGCAGGTAAGTTATTGCTAGCTCCATTTAAAAAACGTATCAAAGAATGGCAAGAAGTAATAAAAAGAAGAATGGCATCAAAAGAGATTTGTTTCAAGGAGGACTATGTGTGTTTTTGAGGACAGAAAGTAACTAAAGTTCAAGAAATAAACTTCAGAAAACAGTACAGGCAGTTCCTAACTTGTGGTGACTTACGATTATTTGACTTTATGGGATGTGAGTCAATTTCTAGCCAACCATGAGATCACTGTAAATAACCAAAACTCTATTGCATACTGTGTTACTCAACTGCAATATCTGGTATTAATAACACAGGTATACTAAATGTATCTTTGACCTATGATATCTTTAAGAATGGGCTTACTGAGATGTAATCTCACAAGCTGATAAGTATCTGTATTCATCAATCTTTTTCCCCCCAGTACTAGGGGACTGAACCCAGGGCCTTCATACTGAGCTAAATCTCCAGCCTTTTTTTTTTTCTTTTCAGGTAGGGTCTCAATAAGTTGTTAAATCACTCACACTGGTCTCCTTCTCAGTCTCCTACAGTGGTGAGATTAAAAGCCTGCATGACTGCACTCCGTTTTCTTTAACATTCAAATAAATGTTATAAATGTAACATTCTAATAAAAATATTTAGCCAGAGCTCAGATTTACTTTCAGCAAAATAAAACCAATTTTTAAAAAATCATAAAACCTCAAGAAGAAATTAGAGAAAACGTATCTTAAACTCCTATGAAGTAAAGCAATAGTAACTTTTACTTACATATATCGGGGGGTGCTGTAGCTACATGAGATTCATCAGAACCTGAAGATCCTGCTGTTGAAAAGGCTTTTGGGTTGACAACTCTTTTAACTAAAGAGCAAAATCCTGGGAGATAGGAAACCAGTCTGGCTCTGTTACAGAGCACCTAAGGGACACAGAAAATAACATTATTTATTCTGGATATATTTATGACCTTTGGAAAACTGTCCCACTGCAATGTATCTTTTAAAATCAACATTTATTTACTTCAAATGAACACATATGTATTAAGCATTATGTACATTATTATTTGAGACCAAGTACCGTGAATGCTGTCAGAATAAAAATGGACTCAATTATGTCAAATCCTAATAAACTGAGCTCAGGAGGTCATAAGCAGAGTCACGCATATTTGCTTGATAACAGGAATTAACACAAAAGAGTTTGCTAATGTCACAACTGCGCATGTCATCACAATTGTGCACAAAAAAATAATTCTATAAGGCTGCCTATCCACTAAATGCCTTTTCAACACTGGACTGATACTAACTTCATTAGTGATACTGTGGTCAAGAATTACTGTTTCAGAACAACCGGAGCTTTTCATTTTACCTCTAAAACCTTTGCCTTGCTCTGCTTCTTTGGGTTATGTCTGACCCCTACAAGATTTGCTATGAAATGCACATCTGGGATAACAGTCACTCTCTTGCTTCTGAATAATCTCCTTTTCTTTGGAAAGCCTCTCTCTACAGACCATTCCTTTTAAAGTTAATAGCAGAAATAGTAAAACAAGCTTGGCACGGCGGCACATTCCTGTAATTCCAGCACTCTGGGACGCCGAAGCAGGAGGACTGCCAAATTCAAGCCCAGCTTGTGAAATAGAGTAACTATAAAAGACTGTCTCAAAAAAAAAAAAAAAAAAAAAAAAGAATGGGGATGTAGCTGAGGGTGAAGGATCAGGGTTCAATGACCATTGCTGAAAAAAAGCAAACAATAACTTACTTTGTGTAATACTTTTTTTTTTTTTTTAGCTAAGGCTACAATTCAAGAGTGCTGCACAAGAGAAAGAAAAATCTATGGAAGTTTCCCTGTCTAATGACAACACTAAAGGTGGCACATAATAAGGTTCTTCTACATTTAAAATACACAATTTCCAAAGCCCTTCCTTGGAACAAAATTTGTTTTCTAATCTGTTTCTTCTTAGACTGCTCTAAATTGTGCTATCTTCTGTGTCATTCTTTCTTCTTGGTTTGATTACAAAGTTCACTTTCCTTTGTGTTAGCATACATCTTTGTGGCACATTTTTAGACCTGGTAGTCACTTCTGAGACTTTTAGGTTACAACAAATAATATGTAAGTAGCTTCCATATAGAAACTTGGCAAAATACTTGAATACTCAGAATAATTTAAAGCAAAGTATGCCAAGTAACATAGCTCATTGCTTTGGTAAATAAGGTTTTAATATAACACAATCCATCATTGATTCACACATAAATGACTTTTCACATGATAATGGGGAAATAGTTGTATATCGGTGTTTATGGACCACAAAGCTTAATATATGAATTATTTGCCCTTCACACAAAAACACCATACAAAACTGAAAAACCAAAACTGACAACTCTTGGTGTAGTGGAACTCAATTAACTTACATATTAAGAGTTATAAGTGTCCATGCTTCAGGGTCTAGACAAACTGAAATATGCCTAACATAAAAATAACTACCCCTTGTTATCATAATATGTTTCTTACTAATGCCATTTGGATACATGAATTTATTTTTGCCATGTTATCTGAGTTTTTACAAAAAGCAGATATAGTTCCATGAAAAACCAGTATCATATCTTTTGAGAAATTTTAGTAAAAGATTGTGACTTTTGAAGATGTCACAGAAAATCTCCATTTTGAAGACCGACATGTTCAGTTTATCTAGACTCATTAACTAAATTGCCTAATACACATAGCTGCACATTCATTAACATCGTTCAGAATTTACAATGCATATAACACAAACATGTCAAGTACTACACTTTAAGTGTATTTTAATATGAATTTCACTTGAGGAAAGAACTGGCAAAACGATTTTTGTAAATGTAGGGAAGGGATTTACCAGAGCTACACCCTCGGTCTCAGATGTGTATTTTTTTAATAAATGGGTATTTACAATCAATATCAGTATGTACATCTTTTGCTCATTTTGTAGAATTTGGAAAGCCACCTCCTATTCTGAAACTGCTCAAAAATCCTTCAGTTCAATTAACCATAGGGATTCAACAAGAGCTAAAACAGACTTATTCTGAAATAATGATTTTAAAAAACTGCAAAGATGAGTTGTCTTATTTCTGTATAGAGATTAAACTAGAGAAACAAGTACCCGTGTGTTTAAAAAATAATGTGCTTCGGCTGTCTCCAAAGCAAAGCATAACTTCAGAACCCTATCTCCTCCTGACACTCTGTATACATTAAGCGCCTCAGGGCACCAACGCCATCACAATTACATCGTTCCTTCATTTCCTAACAAGTTCCCAAGATAGTTTAATAATTCTTTTGAGAGTGATTTTACTCACATTGGCCATTTCTAGTGGAGAAAAGAGACGCCAAGTCTTCTCTTTTTGACAGTATTCCTGGGAAAGGACAAAACAGGCCAGTGACAGATTAACCCCAGAAAGTTGGGGAGTGTCCACTTTCCGCTGTGTCCCTCCCCGCGACGAGGCGGAGGTCCCAGCTCGGCCTGTCGCTAGACTGGGCCCCACTCGCGCCTCTCACAGCCCTCCGGCGTCGGCGCGCGGAGACCTAGGGGACCCGACCCAGGCGGGCCAGGGGTAGACAGCGGCCAGCGCGGTTCAAGCCGGTTTGAGGTGCGGGCGGCCCGACAGGAGCTCAGGCAAAGCTTCCGGCGGAACTAGTGGATGAGGAAGCGGAAGAGAGCCTAAAGACACAAGGGGCTCCACGGAAATAGGGGGCAATACCGAGAGTTGTGGCCCGAAGACGAGCGCGTTTGGAGGGGCTAACGCGGACGGAAACCATCCGTACCAATCACCGCCGTCGCCTCCAGCAGTCCCGGAACCGGACTCCTCCCGCCGTCAAAATGGCGGAGGCGAAAGCAATGAGGTAGCGTCTGTGTTGGCCGAGCAGGCCAAAGAAGTTGCTCCCGAGAGCTCGATGCAATGGTCGTTCGAAAAGGTGGTGCGCACGCGTGTCACGTAGACCTAAGTGAGAGCGCCTTCTATTGGATGAGCTCAGGGGGTGATCAACGACGGGGCGGGGCGATCTAGGGGGTGGAGGGAAGGGCCCTCTTGCAGGTTAGGTGAAACTTCCCTATGTATATTGACGAATACATTGTTATACCTTCTCTTTCTTCTTTGTATGTTTATTTTTCATGAAACGTTGCTTCTGTGCATCGAACACTTATCTTGTCCTCTGTGTCCCCAGGTATACCACAGTGCCAGGCTCTTACTACAGGTTAAGTAAATGTGTTAGCACAAGACTTATTTACAAACAGCATATAATTTTAATTTATGTAAGATTAAAAATAGTAACTAAAGAGCATACTTCATCTTTCCTTCTTTTTTTTTAGACTTTCTGTCCTTTTCTGTTGTAGGGCTCAGATTACATGTAGTTGGGATGTCTTCTCAGACTCTACCAGACACTGGCAATTCCTCGGATTTTCTTTGTTTTTGATAACCTTAATGATTTTGAGGCTTATTTATTAGGCACGTTTTTGAATATCCATCACCTGAAGTTTGCCTAATGTTTTCCTTGTGTACTGACCAAGGATATGAGTTTAATGAGGGAAAAAGAGGTAAAATGCTCTTCTTAGCACATCTCTTACATCAAGGATACATACTGTCAACATGGCTTATCACTTGAAACTAGCAGTTATCACTTTACTAATGTGTTTGTCAGGTTTTTATATTGTGAAGTTTATATATATATATATATATATTTTTTTTTTTTTTTCTTTCAGAAAGGTCACTATGTGAAGTTCAAGTTGTAGGAATGGGAAGGTCCTTTGACCCCTTTGTGGGCAGAATATCTTCCTAAGTTATTTAGAGTTCTCCTGTATGGGGATTTGTCTGTTCTCTTTTGTTTATGTGTTCTGTCACTTATTCATATTAGACACACTTACGGATGTTTAGGGTTATAATTCGATACTACTTAATTTTGTTGTTCAGTTTTGTTCCATTTTTAATCACTAGGATTTCTCTTTTGCTATCAGCTGTTCCTTTTTGGCACATCTTCATAGTTTTTGTATTTTTTCCCTTGATCACTTCTTTAATTTCATCTTTCCAAAATGCTTTAGGATCATTTTGTACATTCCTTACCCCAGGACTGAAATCAGCCACTTTCCCAATGAGCTATGGATCAGTTATATGGGAAGTGATAATAGAGATCAAGACTTGAGCATTTGGAGTGTAGCTGTCTCTAGGTCCCCTCAGCTGCACAGCAAGGAGATATATATGTGTGTGCCATATCTATAAATATTTATGTATGTACCCATCTGTCTCTATGTCAACTACACAGGAATTAATGCTGATGTCACCAGCTCTAATCTAGTACTACATGGATCATATTAGTCTCATCCCTTTGTTGCTTGTAACTTTCCACTACATGGAAGAAAGTTAGCTCCCACCAACTGCCATGCATTGACTTAATTGTTTAATTAAATCCAGTTTACATGTATAGGGTGTTCAAAACTGTTAGCTCTATCCAATATACTTGTGTAGTAGGTTGACAATTGTTTTCAGATATATCTATGGGAAACAGATTTATCAACTACAGTAAAATGCTCATGTAAATATATTTTGCCTAAATCTTCTTTTATACTTTGCATTTTGATTTCATAAGAATAAAAATAGTAGTATTTAGTATCTGTATAATAGCACTTTGCTATTATATATTAAAACTCATCCATGTATGAAGCATTATGGATGAGACACTGAACACACACACGTACATGTACATATGTATGCACAGTTGTGCCATGTGCCATATACACACATGTACAATTAGGTGTACCAGCATATGTACTTTCCCCATCACTTTCAATGAAGAAAATCTATGTTATATTGCTTGTCATGGCCAGCAAGACAAAAAGCTGAATGGAATTTGGATGGGAGGCACAATTAATGTCCACTCAGGCAGACTTGTGGAACCATGTCATTAACGGAACAACTTTATTTCTAACAGCAAGCTTTTTATAGTTAAAGAAAAGCAATAATACATATTTAGGAATGCTTGGGGGATTTTACAGAAGCGATTGACCTATAGTAAATATTTTTAAATCAAGTTACATCACAACCACTATGGTTTTATGAGAATTTTTAGTTCCTTATTGGTGCCCTCAACCCAGCCAACTGATTCAAGAAGATCACTTAAAACTATGTTTATGACCTGTTTTGCTGGTGGCCTTTCCTTCCAGTCATAGTGATCACCTGGAGGCTAACACAATCATCAATGCCAGTGGCCTTTCCATCCAAGCACAGTAGAATGATTGGCACCATTCCATCTGATTACACAGGTATAAATAACTCCATATTCTGATTTGAGTCAGAGCCTTATTTATGGTTAGGATTGGGAGTTTAATATAAAAAGAGACTATAAACCATCTGTATTCCTGTACTGCTTATTCAAAATTAGCATAGGATTTTATCAGGGGCCTTCACACTGAACTACATCTCCACCCTTTTTTTCTTATAATAATTTTTATTAGTATATGTTTGTGATACATAATAATTACATTTATCTTTGGGAATTGGTGTATATATGCATATTGTGTCTTTTTAAATTTTTACTTCCCTTCCTCTAATTAACTTCTGTCTCTCCCATTCTTAGTTTTCCTCCCAGTTTCCACAGTATGCTAACTCTTTCTCTATCATCTATCTTCTATTCTACTCTCAAATTGTTTATGCTTAGTGCTTCTTGTGTAATAGAAACCATGCAATATTTAATTCTCAGTGTCAGACTTGTTTCACTTAGCACTGCGCTTTCCAGGTACACCCATCTTCCTACAAATGTCTTGAGCTTATCCATTTACTCATCATAGTAGAGCTGTACTCCATTCACTGTATATCTGTCACATTTTCTTTATTCATTTATCTGCTGCTGGGCTTATGGGATACTTCCAAGATTTAGTGATTACCAGTTGAGCTGCTATACCTATGGATATTCATGTATCACTATAATAACAAGATGTCTTTAATGCTCTTGGAAAGATACCCAGAAGAGGTATACCTGGACAAATGTAAATTTTATTTTTATTTTTTTGAGGTATCTTCATACTGATTTCCATAGTAGATGTACTAATTAACCTTCATGCCAACAATGCAGAATGATTCTTTTTTTGCCTGATTCTTCCAGACTCTTCTCATTTCCAAAGTTGTTCCAGCCAAAACCTTACCTCCTTTAATGAGATTATTTGGGACATTTGCAACATAGTCTTTGGTGACAGCATGCATTCTATCCTGGCATTCTTTGAGCCTCTACGAGTTCCTCAAAAAACTTCATCTTTGGTATTCTTTTTTTCTTAAAGATCTAGGGGTTTTGACAAATGGTCATGTAGTACCATATGTGTGTCATATAGAACAACTTTGCCATTCTAAAAACAATGCAATTCTAGAAAAAAAAAAATCTCCTTACCTTCTCAAACACCTAGCAACCCCTGATCTGTTTACTATTTCTATGATTTGGACTTTAAAGAATAAGGTAGAAATGGAATATAATTTTAGGCTGATTTTCATCATTAACATAATCATTTTTATATGTCATGATAGCTTTATTCTTTATTCTTTTTATTCCATGAATAATATTTTAATATGTAGATATTTCATTGTTTGTTTATACTTTAACCTATTAAGAATGTTTTGGTTATTCCTGTTCTTGATATTGTGAATGAGCCCTCTCTAAGGATTGGTGTGCAGAATTTTTAGTGGACACAGTTCCAAATCAGCTGTGTAATATCTAGGGGCAAAACTACTGAGAACTGTATTATTTTAAGATAATGAAATTAGTTCTGTTAGATAATTTGAATATTTCCCCACCATCATGTATATAGGTAGTCTAACAAGTGATTGGTGTTGGAGACACAGAGCAAACTTCGTTCCACCCTGGCCTATTACCACAGTTAGTAGTGTCCAAATTATTGGCTTTACAAGTCATACGCCATCTGACACCTCACAGCTGTTCATATCAGTGAACACTCAATCCAGAAAAATATGAATGTCTTAGCGAAGGGCATACAAGGAATCTTCTGTCCAAAGACTTTCCTGGGAAATGTCATTTAACATGCCAAGAACCCTCACTCTCAAGAAATTGTCCTTGCACCTAATTTCTCATGCTCCTTGTGTATTTTATCTTTTCTTGTCCATAGTGGGAAACACCTGGAAAGGCTAGGGCTGAAAAAAAAATTATCACTACAAATTATTTTTTAAGTATTGCTTTTTTTTTTTTTTGAAACAGATGATCAATCTGTAGTCCAGGCTGGTTCTGAACTTATTATGTAGCTTAGGCTGGCTGCTAACTCACAGAAATCCTCTTGCCTCAGGTCTCCCAAGTACTAGGATTACAGGTGTGCACCACCGTGCCTGGCTTATGTGCTGCTATGCAATTGAACCCATGGCCTTGTGCTTGCTAGGAAAGAGCTTTAACCACTGAACTATGCTCACAACCCCCACAGTATTGCTTTCTAATTCTGCAAGCTAAGGGCTCCAAAAATGTACCAATGAATAAGGTCACCAGACTGAGACCTGAAGTTGAAGAACAATTGCATATGCTCTTAGAGAAAATGCTGCTGTGTTGCCCATGGATTGGACATACCTGGCTTGCCTGGGCTACATTAAGTGATTGGGAATTATTATAAGCTGAATTTAAATATATAATATACAAGATGTGATTGAATTATGTTGCAGATTTTTAAATTAAAAATAATTTATTACAGTAAAAAGCACCTAAAACGTACCCCTTCACTTCAAACATATCATTAGTATCACTTTCTAAATTAGTTTTGGAATTCCTCTTTTGTGAGCATCTTTAGGAAGTTAAACAAAAATACACTGAATGCCATTTGCTGAGTGCCATCCAATAGAAGGGCACTTTCATCAAAACATTACCGTCTATTGTCCTTTACATTATTTACTAGACCTATCATGGTGTGACTTCTGCTCTTCACCAAAGCAAAATGACCATGAAAGTTAAATGTTTTGAATCTACTCAGGACCTCAAGGTGGCAACAGTAACACGCCTAAAGACATTCTTAGTGAAGTGAGTTAGAAGGAGAAAGTGAAACATCTAATGGTTTCTCTGAGAGAAATCCTGATCACAATTATCTCACGGAACTTAATGTGGAAAATAATGGGAACTTGCTGCGTGGCGTGGGTAGGAGGAGGGCCGAAAGGAGAGAGGGAAAGGTCTTATAACCTTGCCAAGAAGATATGTATGTGCACAAGAAGCTCAAGATCACTGTAAACTTCAAATTTTGCACTTATACGTATCAATAAAATGGGGGAAAAAGACACTCAGGAAAGAGAACTTATGGAACTGCTTCATAAAGTGGCAAGGAAAATAAGGTAAGTGTATTCACAGCAAGGAGAGACTATTTTGAGAGAGATTAATGACAATATGTCATTTACTACGATAAAAATATTTAAACATTTACCCTATTTATTTTCATACTTCAGGTCATGTATGTAAATAATGAAAATTTTATTTTAAATGTATTTTTTATTTTAAAACAAGTGTGACCAATCTGTGGGCTGTTAGACAAACTTGCAGCTGAATGAAAGGTAAGAAAACCAGAGCCAGGCCTGGTGGTGCAGGCCTGTAATCCCAGCATTCTGAAAGGCTAAGGCAGGAGGCCATAAGTTTGAGCCCACCCTTCACAGGTTAGTGACCTAGTGGGACCTTGTCTCAAAAAAGACTGGGGATATAGTTCAGTGTGAAAGACCTGGTCTCAATCTCCAGTGCAAAAAAAAAAAAAATATTTGAGGGAAGAATTTTAGATTATCTTTCCAGAGTTTTGAGATGTTACCAGTCTGATGTCTACTAGTGCTATTCTGGTGAGGCAGGATGCCATGGTGGTAAAGGTACAGAATGATACCCTTCCGGTGTAGAAGTCTTGGATCTGATATTTGTCATTTGCTTCGATGGCTGTTACTTAATATCATGCTTTCGTTTTATTGCTTCAAAATGGATCTAATAATATTGTTTATTTTAGAGTTTTGTAAAGATTGAATGAGTAAACACATAGCCAACTCATACATTAATAACAGAATGTGTGCATGCAGTTGGCAGCGGGATGGACCACAGAAGGCTGTGGAGGAGGGACTTCTGAGCTGCGCATTGATGTTGTTTCCAGGTTCTTTGTCTGTGCCTCATAAGTCCTTTTTTTCTATTTTTCTTGTTATTAATATGTGGCAAGAGTCTTGTTTGAATGATAATTTTAAGCTTTTTTGAGACCAAGAACCATGTTATTCATTTCTGCTGTAATAGAAACTGCCTGAAACAAATAAGAGAAAAAAGGAGGTAGTGATCAACTATCTGGCAGAAGGCTGTCTGCCAGGAATATCTTCGTAGTGGAGGTGAAAGATGCCAAGAAGAGATGTAGGAAACTGAGGACATTTTGGGAAACAGAAACACAAATAAGAGTTATAGAGTCCAAAACCCTATGGGTGGCTTTGAGACATGCAGCTAGTTTGAGTAGATGAACTGGAGGTAGATGGGGACCAGGTCATCATCGCGCTTCAGGACATTTCTAAGGCAGGTGTCACACTGGAAACAAGGAGAAGCAAGCGGGCAGATGTAAGCAGAGTCCCGGCGTTGTCAGATCCGTGTGTGTCCAGGGCCACGTGAAGAAGACAGTTTGGAAGGGTGTGGAACTGCCATTGGGTCAATGAGGTTGGAGTCTGTTGATTCATGAAGAACACGCGTGCTTGAAGTAGGGGCGGAAGGAAAGTGAGAAACTGACGCAGCATAGCAATGCAGAACGGTTGCAGACGAGGGAAAGGGGAGAAGGTGGAGATAATTCTGTGTTTTTCATTTAAGGTACGTGGTGAATAAAGCTGTCCTTACTGAGACTAAGAATCCGTGATATTAAATTTGTGAAATATATGTTATGTGGCAGGTATGATATTTTTCCCATTACCTATTTTATTCCTTATAACAGTACAGAAAACAGACATATTATCAACCTCATGGTATAAATAGCGAAATTAAGGTCCAAAATAGTTAAGTATGTTGCTGAAGATTCTAGGGTGGACTTGAATCTAGGTCTATTTGGTTTAAAAATAGTGTTCCCTTTCCCATAAGATCCTGCCTCCCTGGAAGAAAACAAGCTTATGGAGAAGGATAATGAGTTTGGTTTGAGATATTTCCAGATGCCCGAGGGACATTCATGTGGAATTGTCTAATTCGTTGTTTGAAAGCAGACCTATTGCTCAGGAAAGTGAAATATGTAGCAGATGGAGATTGGAGGGTCACTAGATAGATAGAGAACAGTTAAATTCATAGGACTCTGTTAATCTGGAGAATGATGAGAGGCTTTGAGGAGTGGGAAGGTTTGTGAAACTCATGAAAATGTAAGTGGGTTTTTGTATATGTGTAGGTAGATATATCCTCAAGAGAAGGTACCTAGTATTTTTTTCAGATTCATAAGAGTCTGTGCCTATGAAAAGTTAGAAATCTGGGAAATATTAAAGGAGCAACAAAAGAAGAAAAGTCTCAACAAAGACTTAGAAATTTCATCAGAGAATGGAGCGAAACTAAGGGAGAGAGAGAGAGAGAGAAAGAGAGAGAGAGAAATAGAGATAAGGACAGACACCTAGAAGTATATATGTTGACATTAAGAAGGTAGCTGCACAATATAATTAAATGAAACACAAAGATCTTAAGATCTTACTGGAGACTAAAAAGAATCTGTCTTATTTGATAGATGGTGACTTTGTTGAAGAGATTGTAATGTTACAGCGGAGTAGTAGGGAATTGAATTTGGGTTGCTGTAGTGGTTAAGGACAAAGCATACACTTTTTGAGGACAGAGATTGTGTCTCTTTGCTAACTGTTCCTGGAACTTCATCCCATTGCTGCAGAAAAAGGAGATCAATAAATATGGTGTTGAAAGTTGAACAAACGAGGAAGTAGTGGCTGCTGCCATCAACACAGCTGTTATTGTTCTATTTCTAGGCTCCACACCTACTTAGCGTCCACCTTCCCTACAGCTCTGCTAGGAAATTTGTAGTTTCAATATTTTACAAATAAACTAAGAAAAATCCCAGGTAAATTGTTGATACCATAGAGCTAACACAGTGATGCACGTGGAATTGAAGTTCAGATTTGTGTGGTTCCAAAAATCTATTTTTTTCCTATCACAACAAAACGGGGGAGAAGAGAACTGCCGTAAGTGTTAATCAAGTTGCCTCTTACTGACTTGCTCTGTTCCTTTCTTTCCCACTTGTTTTGTTTCTACTCTTCAGAGGCTAAGAAGAACCTTCATAGAGCTGATCAAAGTCCTCGATTATGAGATTATTCAGAAGCTAATATGTAATCCTTAGGGTCTTGTTTCCCATCTCACTCTCACAGCTGCTTGCATTAATACCTTCTGATAAACATATGGTGCCCTTTTTATTCTAGAGAATACTAGTTCTCAACAACAAAGGGTGAATCTTTAAAGAGATTAAAGAATATGTAGTGCTCAACCTGCAAAGATTATTGTATTGCAGACAGGAGTTTCTACAATGACAATAGTATCGTAAAACTAAATGAGACAACAGGAATCATTTCTGCTCGACTAAGGATAACTAAAGCATATTAAATTTTGGAGACAATATTCTATGCTACTTTAAGAAAAGGCTTTCATAAAGCTCTTGTTTTCAATGTAAAAAAATGGTAATAATAAAAATAAAAGGGAGTATATATAAAATAGAAGTTTGATTTGATCATAGAACCATTCTTGATAACAATCTGTTAAGTTGCACGCATCTGACAGCTCCTCAGTGTTTGATACATTATGACTGATATGTGCTCTGGTCACTTTTAGGAAACCTAAAGTTTTCCTGGAAGCTTCTTGTACATTCTAGCTATTTATTGCTGATGGCAACATATGAATGTTATAGGGAGATGTTAGAGTGAATATTATGCCTCTGGGATGCAATGGAAGAGTTGAGTTGATGTGTTGTTTTCTTGTTTGAATGTGATTCATAAAACTTGTCTTTGATTATGATACTACATATTAACTATTGCTTATTAACTTTACAACTCCTTTGTTTTTTTCTCTCTCTTTTTCATTTTTTGAGACAGAAACTCTGTAGCTCAGACCACTCCTGAATTCACTGATGTAGCCCAGGCTGGCCTTGGACTCAGGACAATCCCCCTGCCTCAGCCTCCCGAGTGCTAGGATTATAGTTGTGCACCACCACGCCCAGCTTTATGTGGTGCTGGGGAATCAAACTCTGGGCCTTGCGCTTGTAAGGCAAATGCTTTAACTGCTGTGCCATTCCCCCAGACCACTTTCTTCACTATGAAAGTAGAGATAATAACATAACTTACTTTGCAGATATTTTGAAAATTATGTGGATAGTCCATATAAAAATTACCCCAGGGGGTTGGGGGCTTAGTGGATAAAGTGGTTACCTGGCATGTACGAGGCCCTGAGTTTGATTTCAAAGTACTACACAAAGATTAGCTGTGCCTGGTAGCACACATCTGTAATCCCAGTCCTTGGAAAGTTGAGGTGGGGGGACTGTTGTGAGTTCCAGGCCAGCATGGGTTACATAGTAAGTTCAGGATCAGCCTGGACTACAGAGTGAGACCCTGTTTAAAAGAAAAAAATTAGCCCAGTTAATGGGTCTATGCAAGAGCCCAGTAAATGTTAGCCCATATGCTCTTCATTTAGATTATCAACATCAAAATTATTATCATCATTGAACTCCTACAAACTCTGTTCTTATAGGGAGTTGATAATGCACTGAGGAACTGTGGCACCCCTATCTATCTATCTATCTATCTATCTATCCACCTATCTGTACAACAGTCATAGGGGATGGTACTCAGTGAGACTTTCTGCTGGTGTGAGGTACCAGGAAATGATTTGTTCTAGGGAGGAGCAGGTATGGGCTTAGAGAGGACTCAGTCAGGATGTTGGGCTGCTTTGTTCCTTCATACTTTCGAAGAGATTGAAGATGTCCTTTAGGACTCTAGTATCTGACAGAGAACCCAGATAAAGAGGTGAAATAAAATCTCTAATGGCTGAACAAGAAGTAGCTATCAGTCATATTTTTGTAAATTCAAAGGATTCAGTCTGTGATGATTTTGTTAGGCAAAGAAATAGAAATTCTTAGGTTTACAATAGCTACCCAAGAGCTGGGGGGCAATGCAGACTTGCTGAACCCAAACTACTGTTCCAGTGTCTACATCACAAGATCCCCAGTGCTTTCTGTACACAACAAAATTTGA
Organism: Ctenodactylus gundi; assembly: GCA_004027205.1. Classification (NCBI taxonomy): domain Eukaryota; kingdom Metazoa; phylum Chordata; class Mammalia; order Rodentia; family Ctenodactylidae; genus Ctenodactylus; species Ctenodactylus gundi. The sequence goes on along the minus strand of PVKB01000182.1, from coordinate 515,894 downwards.
GAAGCATTATTGCAGACTCTGAAATGAAAATGACCAGGAAGTGGAGAAAGGGTTGCTAACAGCTGGGATAGCAAAACATACATTGTCCCCAGATATACAGAATCAGAATCTATGTGATTGTTAGGCATCTGCATAGTAGGCCGCACAGGGAAGTTTTATGAATATTAGGACTTGAGGACTCAAGTTTAAAGACAAAGCTGTTGAAGGAAGAAGTGTAATATTCACTCTGAACACCAGCTGTCACTGCTCCACAACTTTAAGATGACAATGAAAGTGAACAGAAACTGAATTATTACAAGAATATTTCCAAATTTGAAATGTAAAGATCTAGGGAAAATGAATTCTAAATTTACCAGATTTGGACTATCTTGAGTTTTATTAAAAATCGCTAAAACATATAAATTGGCTACAAGAAGTAGTGGTTACAGATTTAAAGAGCCCAGATCAAAAGAATTATATCTCACTGTACTTGGAGAAAAAAAGCAAGTTTTTTTTTTGGTCTTCAATCATAAACTGGACTTACAGTTTCTGTTAAGTAGGTTATGTTATTTTGAGAGGTCAAAGGATATCTTCATTTTTTAGTCTTAGGACACAATATTAGCTTCATATTGAGTCTACTAGATATTCAATGTTCATTAGAAAGTTAAAGATTAAAAGTTTTTGTAGAATTCATAAGAACTCTTTCTGTATTTGCAGATACTGTATCTATTACTGCAGGCTTTGGAGTGAAGTCTGGCTTTCCCAAATAGCTCCGTGTGGACCCTAATGATAATTTCTTAGTATCTCTGCACCTTGAAATGAGCATAAACATACTCATGTAAGAGTTGTCATGACAATGATTTAGATAGTGTAATAGATATGAAATGCTTTATCAGTTATAAACTATTAAATACATGCCAGGTGTGTGAATGCTCCTTACATTGGCATTTTGCTCTACTGTTGGGTCTTTGAAACTCCACGAAAGTACCATTTTCATCCGTAAAAACCACTCAAATTCTGCTAGGAGCCAGATTTTTTTTTTTCATCTGCATCTTTTGTTTGAGTCCAAATAAGAGTTCTCAATAAACTCTAAGACAGCCAGTCAATTTGACTTTCAGATAAGCCATGAATATTTCTTAAGTATAGCCCAAATACTGCATTACAATCTAGTAACTCTACCTTCAGGACCAACTAAGAACACTGGCCTGGGGTTACTATCTTACACATCAGCCTCATTGAATTTCTCGTATCTTCTACTTCCTTGATATGAGCAAACTCTAATATGAAGATGGCCATAAAAGCTCTAAAAAATATCCCTTGAAAGAGATCATTGCTACCTGAAAGCAAACCTCTTCAAGTTTCACACTTCCTATTTAGAAATGGCTCAAACTTACCTTTGAAGATTGCTTAGAAGGAAATAGAACCTCTTAAATTATTACCCTTCGGGATTATTTTTATTTCTGTTATATTCTGATATTTTGCTGATTTTTGCTCACTCAGTAACACATTTTCCTCTGAATCACCGTGTAATTGTTGGAATAGTAGGGAAGGGTAGATCTCCAAAATGAAACAGTTCTAGAACTACACACATGTTGGTGTCAGGAATAATTCTGATGTATTTATTTTCAATTATGTTTCATATGACAAATAACCCTATTAAAATATAATTTATAAGGCGAGCTCCTCCCCTCTAATGATGGAGGAAAGGAGAGAGGAGGAAAGGTGAGAATTTGATGTACACCAGAGTAGAAAGTGTCATCCTACAGTCCAGTTTGCAATATTAAAGTGGTTAAGGATAATCCACCAAGTTGTAGCTCAGCTGGGGAAAAATAAATACATAATTAATTTTTTTTTTTTGTTGGTATGCCCTGAAGTAGGGTTGGGAATTACACTCAGATCGCACTAGGATATAGACCTGGTGAACAGGCAAGTCTCGCAGTGAGTTACTGGAAGAGGATTGAAGAAAAAGGTGGCCTGTGGGCTTACCAGCCTCTGGCCACTAGGTGTCGATAAATGATTTAAGAATTTGTGGCGGTCGAGTTGAATTAGCGGAGGAAGGTTCATGAGATTAAGTTCGGTGTCCTGCTGTTAACAGGGACCTTCAATTTATGGTAGCGCGTTCTTTGGGTTGTGATCTTATGAACCTTCAATACAGACAGGAGCCATCACTCACGTCTGAGTTTTCTTCTCTTCTGTTCTTCCATTCCAGGGCTGATTACTTTACCCACACACCAAGCATTTAATTAATCTCCTCAGCTCCCCAGATTTATGCCAAATTTAGATCCAGAGATGGTAAAGTTGTTTAATTGGCAATTGGGGCCATTCAGAGGAAGGAGGAGCGCAAAGGGACGTGGCAGGGAGGTGCCCTGCGCTGAGCACGAGGTGAGGCCCTATTCCTGGGCTGTGGCTTCTGTCACCAAGAATATTTGTAATCTGCCGACGAGTTGCCATGGGACTATCCTTTGGACACACTGAAGGTCCAGGGACTCGTCATTTGACCAGAGCAGGCATGACACCAGCCACAGGAATATTAATAATTATGCTGTTCTTTGGTGTAAAGTTTCTAATTTCTATATGATCTGATCATGATTGGTGAGAGCGGTGACATATGTTTGTTAATTGTGTAAAGGAGCTTTGAATTAAAAAGTCAAGGTTTTTCTTTTAATTTTTATTGATATATCTGAGTCATAAAGAAATTGCATGCAGAGTGAATGCTTTTTGAAATTTAAATTGTTTTTGCCATTTTCTAAACTCTTTCCTGTATTTCTGATCGTTGTTCTGCAACAGGCAAAGCAGAATGATTCAGTTAGAATTTGCAGATGACAGTTGCCAAGCCTATAAACTCAACAGTAATCTCAAATACGAGTTACTTCTCACTCCGCAATTCATATCCTTGTTACATCCCGTGTGTGTTTAGCCCAATCTTCAGCTGCTTTCTTAGATTACCTATGCATAGCCAGAATGAGCGAGACTTTCTCACTTTGCTAGCACCAGGTGGTGTGCCTCTCCTCCCTCCTTCACTTGTGCAAATATGGCTTCTGTCTTAAAATTCAGCTCCAAGTTCTCTCTACCTGATGCCATCTCTAGAAAGCTCATATATTTGTTACTCTCTGAAACTTCTATATAGCTGTCTCTCCCTCAGTGTCCTCACAGGATTGGACCCCTAGTTACCAGCCTGCAGATGCTGAAGTCCCTTGTATATAATGGCATAGTGTTTTCAATTGGCCTATATTCATCCAGATCAGTAAAAGTTCTCGGTGATGGGGTACACAGCCCAGGGAAACATTCCTACCCTCATGCTCAGCTTGAGTCACTTCGAGCAACAGCCCTCTGTTCTCCTAGTTCCTTTTAACGGCTTCAGTTGCCAATTAACCAACCTCAGCATCTCTGGAAAGTATAATACATCATTTATTTCAAATTATCTCTAGATCACTCCAATACTCAATGCAATGTAAATAGTTGCTATACTGTATTATTTAGAAACCAACGAGAAGAAAAAAGTGCTCAACATAGACGTGAGTTTTGGAAATATTTTCCAGCCCCAGTCGAGTTCACAAATATGGAACCTAAGAATATGAATGGCCAAGTGTAATGTGACTCATTTTAGCTCAAGAATTTAACTAAATCTTAGTCATGCCAAGGTTTAGTCAACTTATACACATGCCCATTTATATATCACCAACTAACCTACAGCCTTTTTTGAACATCTAGCAATTTGATATAAGCTATATATATATACCTTGTCAAAATGGCCAATTTTTGTACATCTTTGTTATTCCAGAGCTATGGTAGGGGTTTATTAAATGTTAATCAAAACATCAAGGCATTGATTGAAGCTACTCTGCTGCTTAGATCTTTGATAATATTAGATTGTAGTTGTTAGTGTGGAAGTCCTGATAGTTATTACAATAGACTTTGTAAGAAGTGGCTCAAGCCTTATGTTTCTATGAAAATGTCCCTAGACTATTACAATCCTTATGTCTCCTATTTTGACTGCTCTTGATTATAAATTATTAAAGCATCTAATCATATTTACATTGCACAAATGCCTTAGGATCATATCAGTAGAATGAAATTAATAATAGTGCCCACTAATATACATATTTCACAATAATTGATGTTGAATTAGAATATATAGTTCATTTATAATAATTCTATCAACTTGCAGTTTTTTATTTACGAGCTCTTCTCTTTTACTCTTTTGTTTTTTCTTTTCTTGGGATTAATAAAGTTCATATTTATAGTTGTATTTTATTTATATTATTGATTTATTCCTTTTTTGAGACAGGATCTCTCTCAATATTCCAGGCTGGTCCTGAGCTCTTTGTTGCCCAGGTTGTCCTCCTATTCATGGCATTCTTCGTGCTTCAGTCTGCTGCATGCTAGGGTTGCAGGTGTGGGCCATCATGCCTGGCTTATGTGATGCTGGAGAATGGAACTTAGCACAAGCACTGGGCAAGCACTCTGCTGGCTGTGCTGTTCCTCCAGCCCTGCCTCCTTGTTTTTTAATTGGTTTATTTTGGCTTGACAATGTTCAACTTGGACTTATTACATTCTACCTTCAAAAAATAACATCCTCTCAGGAACACCATACCTGTCTCACGTAGAGTAAGAGCTTTACAGCCTCGCTCTGTCGTCACTTCATCTTTGGTGATGCTGTTGTCCTGTATTTCACTCCCACATGAACTGTCACTTCCAGATTGCCCTGCTGCCACTTTTGTCTTAGACAGTCATTGTATTTTGAAGAAATTTTGAAGAATTAGAGATTGTCTTTTATATATTTTATGTGTATTTACCACGTAAGATATTCTTCAAATTTTCACAAAGGTTTAACTTTCCATATGCTTCTTAAACTCAGAAAAACAGGCCCTGTTGATGTCTGGAAACTGTGTCCAGGAAGGACGATAGTGCATGTTGAGCTTTTGTCTCATTTGCTCTTTCACTGAGGTTATAGTCCTGTATGCTGCTTCTCTACTGCCTGTAAACCACTGCTTCGTAGATTTTGTTTGACTTTCTAGTCATTGATAATATAGGACAGCGTGACTGTGCTCAATCCATCCTTTCAAGCTCTGTGTTGGCTTAAAACAGAAGTATGCATAGAAATATTGATGGTGGGTGAGTTTATGGTAAAAGGTAATAGCCAGTACCTTAATAAGACTAATGTGCATATGAGTAGCCCACTAATTCCTGGGTAATAGTAAATGAAAGGATCACAATATCTCCTGTTACAGTTTGGATCTGGAATGTCCCCCAAAAGTCTCAGGTATTTGAATATTGCGCCTTCTCTAAGGATTTCAGGAGGCGGGGCCTGGTTGGGAGGGGCGGATTCCTGGTGGTGTGGCACATCACCATGGTGCAGCAGAACACTGAGAGTGTAGATAGGAAGAACAAGCTCCTGTGTCAGCTTCTCCCCAAGTCTGGATCCTTCCGTGTGTGATGCTGTGAGCAGCTGTTCTCTGCCAGAGCCTTCTGCCATGCTGCCATTGCCAACTGAACATGAGCCAACGGACTGAGATCTCTGCGCTGTGAGCTAAAAGAAACCTTTGCTCTTTAAGTTGTAAGTGTTGGGAATTGCGTCCCAGCAATGAGAAAGGGACTAAGGCATCTTTTGAACTGGAAATTGGTTTACACTGTGATGGACTATCATCGTGAAATACAGAGTTCTTTTCTTGCAGAGCCTCTGAAAAGTCTTAGAATTTTACAAAATATTGGTGTTGTTATTTCAGATGTAGTGCTTAAAGTTCAGTGACGTCATTGTTCTCCTCTCTGGCAGAAAACGGGCAGGAAAGGCCTAAGTAGAATTCCTATGCCAGCTGCCACAGTAGTTTAATAATGGTATAAGTAAATGAAAGGCAACTTTAATCTTTTGACTTCAAATCAGAAGATTATATGTTTAAATTTCTAATAGATAAACACGTTATTGCCTTTCAACTCATTTTGCTTAAAAATAGCTTCTCCTAGAATTATGCTTTGATATGTTGCTTTAACTTTGACACAAATCCCCGGAGATGCATTGCGAATTTAGTATCTAAATCGTTCTTTAAAAGACTACAGCATTTTTATGAGCAAGTAATACCATTCTGAAATGATAAAAATGTACACACACACATGAATATATGTATATAGCTTCGTATTTTATCAAGGAATATAATTTGAACATTTTTATTAGTTTTTAAGTTGGCTTCAATTATTAAAGTTATTCTGCCATTGTATGTTTCGATATTTTCCTAAGCAATGATATGTAAATTCACTGCTTTTCAGAGTTTGCCCTGGTTTTCCAATGTTACTTAGACTAATTTATTGGGAGTTTTCTCTTTTGTGGCAGTTTGAACTATGTTGTAAAATGCCTAAAGCCCCCAGTTACTAAAATTTGCTGTTGAATAAGTTTTTTAAAGTTTTGCAAAAAATATCTCAGGATTAATAAAATTTTTTCTTACATTGGTCAGCTACAAATTTAACAATAATTCTCAGTAAATTTCTTTTTGACACAAATTTTTAAATACTATTTATAATGAATCTGCTTCTCTAAATCAAAGAAGCAATGAAAGAGAAATGATTAGTTTACAGCTTTAGTTTTAAAATGAATGAGTAAGGAAAGCCTTTTAGTTCCTTAAGATGTCATTGTTCTCTTATGGAATGTCAGGAAAGTAATCAATCTTACTTTGACTAGGTTTGCATCTTGTCTCCTCTTTTTGTCTAATTTCTGGAGAATTTTCATTTGCAGGGAAAAGAATTAGAAAGCTGTGGGTGACTGAGACACAACAGCCAAGGTTTTCAAATGATTTGAGGATGGAGAAACAGAAATAACTCAGCTGGCTAATTCTATTCTGTAGCTTATTCTGTTCTACAGCCTTATTATGGTCCTGATGTTTAAAAGTTATATTCTAGGTTTGTACATAGGCACATGTAAGGCTATTCTAGTGTGCTTAATAAAAACAAATAGTCACAAGTAGAAATAACAGTGAAATTTTCAATATCCTTTGTCCTGATTTCTCTTTTTTGCCTTACTTGACTGCCCCATCAGAAGACAACAGGTATGTGATGGAGATATACCACCGGGCCAATTCTGGATTTATGAATCAGTTCTGCATATCTCTAACAAAGTTTTATTCTTTTTAATTATATTCAAAGTTTGTCTTCTTATATAATTCTTTCATTAAGCAAATACTATTAGTTGAATTGCAAAAGGCAGTTCAAATTTTAATATTTACCATCAAAGTATTTTTTCACTTGGAAATGACTGAGGAGGGTTTTACATAAAATTAAGGTCAAGCTTTTAGTTTGATATTGAGGATTGTTTTTCAGGCTTCATACTTCATTCCCAACCCGTTGTTTGGTTTTGATTTTGAGACAGGGTCTCATTAAGTTGTGGCTGGACTTGAACTTCCAATCCTCTTGCCTCTGTCTCCTGGAGCACTGAAAATCAGGGCGGCAGCCCCAGACCTGGTTAAATATTTTCATTTTTGACTATCAATACATAATCCATTTTTCAAATAAATAGTTAACTAGTTGATGTACCACAAATGTTTTATTTAATACCTATTATACCCTAAACATTTCCTCTAGACTTTAGAAATACAAAAGAAATGTGAGAATATACAAAGTTAATGAGGGAAGATACTTAAGTAGAAAAAAATTTATCATTGTATTTTGGCTAATTTCCACGAAGGCTGAAGGTTTAACTCTTTTTAACTTCTTTCCTCAACCACACTCAATCCCCTTCTGGTCTCAGCCAACATTCCAGATGGCCACTGGGCAATCTGACTATTCCAGTAACCAGAACGAATATTTTATGGCTTTGTAATTATCCATGAATGAGGTAGGTACTGTATCATGATTTTTTGAGTAATATTTTGTTCTTTTGAAGTTAAAAAGTATCCAGTTTTATTTTTATGCTCTGTGCTTTTTACAGTGTCATCACTACTTTAGACTGAACTCTCAATTGTGGAAATATTTTTTTGGAGCATTTGGATATGTTAGGTATTTTATTAGCTTTATTATCTTGAAGAAATCTGTTCTGATACCTGGGATCTACCTTTATGAGCCTCTTATTTCCTATCCTTCTATTTCTTTGTTTCTTGAATTCTTTCTTCTTTTTATTATATATATATATATATATAATAGGAGTATATAGCATACATATTAACATATTACCATAAATTGAGAGATGATATTGATGTACCTTCCTAATATGTTACTGATGTAGAATGATAATAATGACATGTTGTGTATATAAAATATAAAATAACATGTATTCATATTACATACATAGAGAAGAGTCTGGAATAATGTCAATCAATATATTGATAATAGTGTTAGAATTATCAGTAAGCATTGGTTTGTCTTTTTACTTTATGCTATATTTCATACTATTCTATAATGCACATAGATTATGCATGAAGAAATAATACTTCTACAACTGCTGTGGTTTGGTTCTGGAGTGTCCCCCAAAGCCTAACATACTTGGGTATAGCAGGTAACTGTGGAACCTTGTGCCACTAGGAGGTAGGGCCTGGCTGGAAGGGCAGACACTTGGGGCTTGACATGAAAGGTTTTTGTCAACTTATTGAGATTGGAGGTTGCCCAGGACAAAGTTTTCAGGTGCGTGTTGTTGTCTTGAGGGCAGAAAGTGAGGGAAGGGCACCCATTCTAGGTGTGGATGTCCCAACTGGCAGTTTGAAGTAATCAAAGAGGGGAGAAGAAACATTGTTACAGTTCCTCTCTGGGAAAAACTCTATTTTTGCCCGAGTCTCTCCTCACACTTGGCTCCTGCTTCATTTAGTTTCAGTCTGCAATGCCTGGAGCAGCCCTCCAGCCTCGACCACGTGCCTTCCTTGTAGCTGGCTGCCTGGTGAACGGACAGTGTGAGACCTTCTGAAACCGTGAGCCAAATAAGTCTTTCCTCCCTGAAGTTGTGGATGTTGGGTGTCCTGTCACATCAGTAAGAAAGTAACCAAGACAACAACTCACCATTCTCAGTTCACATGTACGTGCTGTCTAAGGGCAGGAGCTACGTTTTGAACTGTGTATTCTGACCACTTCAGAGTGGCAACCAAGAAGTACTCAGCAAGCGTGTGTAGAGGAATTCATCCCCTTTGCTGTCTCCCATATTGATGCTTTCTTCTAGATCCGGTGACGTCTTCTTTAATACTCTCATTTTCTTTCTTTCCTCACCAGTGTAAATTCTAAGGGAATATGTAAATGTAATTAAAGTGTTCTTAGAAAACCAGATATTAAGAAAAATTATAAAATCTTAATTTAAATCATTTAACAACGTGTCAACTTTTAGATGAGGTTGTTGAGATGGCCTTTCACTTAACATTGAAAAGCTGTTACCCTTGAGATACTGTTTGAGGTCAAGTTGTAGACACCACTTCCTTCTCTTCCCCTGTTTGGGTTGGGTGTGGAGAACAACTGGCTCAATGACTTTACAATAAAGAACCTATTTGCAGATATATAGAAAGAGGAGGCAGGAAAAAGAGTGGCTTGCTGATCTCGGAAATTCTGTGGCCAGTCTCTCGGAGAGCCTGTCTCGTAAGAATCACTGGAGAAGTCTTTGCATGTAGGATGGGATAGTTCACTTTTTAAAAGTAGGTCTGCTTAGGTAGGGAATAAAACATAATATTGCAGAATTCATGTAGATGATAAAAATATGGAGCACTTTAGGAATCTGCTTACCATCCTTGTGCAGGGCCATGTTAATCTCCTCCACATCATTCTAATTCTAGTATGTGTTGTTGAAGTGAGCATTAAATCACTGTTTTTTCCCTGCTTTTTTAGAAAGAGCAGGAAAAAAGAGAAGAGAGGAAAAGTGGGAGAGAATTTGCACGTGCTTCCTTCATTGGTGCAGCACCTGGCTTGATTTTTAATAAGCCTTAGGTTGCTCTGAAAACCCTTAAGATGAGAAGCTACTTTGCCAGATTATTGTGTGTATCGGGCATGATGCAGCTAGAAAAACAAGTCATGCAAGGTCTCCCAGAAGATGAAATTTGGTTTAGGAAGCAGATTATAGACAAGGGACAGGGACAACAGTAGGGCTTTTGGGTGGCAACTGACCCCGGAGGGAAGGGCTACCTGGAAGGGGATATACAACCTGATGAGAAAGATTAGTCGCAGCTTCTGAAGGCATCACAGAGACAGAAAGGGGAAAAGGCTCTAGCTATATCCTTCCTCTTGCTCTCTGATCCCAGACATATCTCTCACTAGGCCAAAGAGCCCTAAGACCGTGAGCAAAGCAGGATAGAATTCTCCAGGACAGCATAGACTGACAGGAAACGTGACAGGGGAGTGCATTTTGGAAATGGAGATCATGCAGACTTCACTTATTACACCACTCCCACCTCTGAGACATTTGTACATATGTGCTTACTATCACTCTCAGGACATGCATATAAATGCATTTGGCTATGTGAATCCGAGGTCCTTGTTGAGTTTGTGTTCTAGTCGTGAGAATATACGTGTTTTCATTTTGAGACAGTGGGCCAAATAGCAGTTGACATTCTTGGTTTTAGTCGGCACATTTCACCATGCCCAAATATCTGGTCATTCCCAATCATCTGGGCACGAAGTTTTTCCAACTAATTGCTGGATGTTTTGAACAGAAAACAACTGGCAGTCCACTGGGCCTTTTCTTGTATGTGTAGAACAGAAGGCTGAACCCAAGGGTGTTCTACCAACTGATTCTGTTTCATCTGTAGCCAGTCATCACACCTGACTGTATGATACCAATGGGCCAGACGTTTGTGTTATCATGGAGACTGATGTCATGATAACTAAAAAAGAAAAAAAAAAAAACCAGTTACAGGGAAGACCAAGACCAACTCTGTGAAATGAAATCTTTTTATGAAATTTCAGTGGAAAAGAAAATCATAGGTTTCTAAGATGGACTCATGGTTGCACTTAGACCTGGGTAACTTTATTTCTTGGGTGTCTCCTTCATGTGTCAACCCTCTTCAATTGGGTGTCTTCTACGTATGACCTCATATTCTTAGGCTGCCTGTAGCCATCCGCCGTAATGCCATCTTGCTCTTGGGCTTTCTCTGGACCTCTCATTCTCAATATTTTAGTTTTGTATATCTCTCTTCTACCCCTCTCATCAAGTCACATTTGTCCTGTTATTCAGAGAACTGGTCTTGGTTGCAGAGTTGACTGATCTCTGGATCTAATTCTCATAAAGATGTTTATGAATGATCTTGTGTCCGTGTTCAACTCTTTTTCTTTTAATATGTGGTTTGATCTCAGCTGAGACTTTAATTAAGGCATATTTGGCAAAATTTTATCTAGAGCTTGCCAGAAGCATGCCTCCTGGGAGAAGGAGGAGCTCTCAGCAGAGGGTGTCGACTTTTAGAGGGTGAACTGGGTGAGCACATGTCGTGGCTTCAGCCATCTAGCACTGTCTGCTAGGCCTGCTGAAATGCATCCGAGTTCTGTGGGGAGCAGATGAACGCTAATAAGATTTTAAGAGATGTGAGTAGTAAGTAGGAAAACATTTTGAGACCTGTGAAACAGTGCTTGGCTACCTCTCCATAACCAAATGGATGTGAGATTTTCTTTACTGTGACACAGTCCCTTGCATAGGTTTGATCCTGGCGGCTCTATTTCAGGCAAGGGTATTTGCAGGATGATGGCTGAGCCCAGTCAAGATCATCACAGGAGCGGCAAGAATGAGATCGTTTAGGAGCTGGTCTGAAATGTCCTCTAACGGCCCAGCAACATTGGAAGGGAGTTTATACGTATTTGAGAGAGGTTTGGGGATGGTGGAAGCTTTAGGGCCTGTCAACACAAGTACAGGCCAGCGCCATTTAAATTAGTCCTTCAAATGGAACTTTATTTCAGTCCACAAGTGTTAACACCTAAGAAAACTTAGATTGTAGCTGTTAATACCCTGTTTGTTTTGCCAAAGCTTTTGGATGGTTTAAACCCCATATGTAGATTGATGGTGTCAATTTCAGATCCCAACAATGGTAAATTGTTACAGGATACTTTTAAGTAGTCTTTAAGGTATTCATCAGATAATGCTTCATAAATTTGTATCTTACCTTCCTCATTTATTTGTTAGCTTACGACGCGAGGACTTGATATTTCACTAAACAAGTATTTACAGAGTTGCTGCTAAGGTGGATAAAGGCTATCTGAAAATACTTGGGAAGTCAAAGTTGGTCTTTGCTACCTTGTTACTAGAAATACTACAATGAAAATTAGTTTATACAAATAATGAAGGTAAAATCTTATTTAAAAGATGAGTTTGGTGGTTGGTATTTCTCTATCAGTTCATTTAACACAAATTTTCCCAGTGTTTATTGCGTCTTCTCTATTCTTCTGGGCTCCAGCTAAACTTTGGTGAATTCAGTGACTTAGGATCTGTTGTAGTTTTAGTCAGGTGTCACTATGTCATATTTATAAACCATAAAGGATAAATTATCCCAGAGGATTATACTTTATACTATCAGAAAATCTAGTATTTTTCGCTAGATTTAAATAAGAGTGTATCTCAGTGTGTGATTTGTATGTGTGTTCAGTATTATTTATGTCTCTGTCCGTAAAGCCTTGCATGGCTGAAGGAAGATTTCAGAAAAAACAAACATCAAGCATAATTTTCATCTGAAGAAAAAAATTCCAGTTTTTATTTAAATCACTAAAATTGCAGTCAGTTGGAGAAAAATAAAGGCAGCAAGTCACCTAGACTTTGGCTATCAGCTGGCTAAGGTGAAGATAGTGTGTCTTCATGATGATGTTTCTGTAAGACAATTTTTTTTTGTTTTTATGAATCAGTGATTAGTCAGCTGCTCCGTGTCTTCCTCTTTGTCATGGATTTTTTTTTTTTTTTGAGACAGGGTCTTGCTTTGTAGCGTACGCTGGTCCTGAACTCACTATGGAGCCCAGACTGGCCTTGGACTCACAGCAATCCTCCTCGTTCAGCCTCCTGAGTGCTGGGATTACAGGTGTGTGCCACCATGCACAGTTTATGTGATGCGGAGGAATTGAACTCGGGTACTTAGTGCTTGTCTTAGCACTTGCAAGGCAAGTGCTTTATCCTCTGAGCCATTCCTCCAGCCCCCATCATAGACTTTTTAATTAATTTTTTTTTTCTTTTTTTTGAGACAGAGTCTCACTCTGTAGTCCAGGCTGATCCTGAACTCACTATGGAGTCCAGGCTGGCTTTGAACTCACAGCAATCTGCCTGGCTTAACTCCCCCATGCTGGGATTACAGGCGTATGCCACCATACCTTGCTTATATGTTGCTGGGGAATCAAACTCAGAGTTTTATACTTGCTAGACAAAGTCTCTAATGGCTGTACTGTTCCCCCATGTTATCATGCTATCATGTTTTTATAATCCCTTCACAGTGATATTTTTGTACTGTTAACAATCTTTACTGAAAACTTACCACTCTGTGACTTTTCTGCAACTTGTAGAATTATATTCTTTAACGGACAAAGTGTGTGTGTGTGTGTGTGTGTGTGTGTGTGTGTGTGTGTGTGTCCCCTCATGCTTCTTTGGGGCTTTTTTTCTCTCTGTATAAATTCAGCTGGACAGGAGCTAGTATTTAGTCTCTGCCAAAAGCTCCACCAAGCTATTAAGGATTTAAGCTTATAATAAACATGTCCTCTCTGTCACGTCTGTGCTTCCTTGGAGTGAGTGTGCATTAGAATGATTACTCCTTCTGGCTACCCTGCCATGCCTACAATAACTAGGCGATGAATCATCTCACACCAAGCTAATATTCTGCCTTATGGGAAGGGAGATACAGGGCAAGGTGGGCCCCGCCACACCAAAGGTGAGGGAGTCAAGCTGGCTATTCACAAAAGGGTCAGAGCTTTCCCACATACATGTGCCAAGACTCGCAGTCAGGGAACTGGTTCTCTTGAGCTGCACTGTAATACTTTGAGTGCTAAAAGCATTCATTGAAAATCTTTTTGACTGACTGTTCACAAAATGGCACTTTTTGATTTCTCAGTGGGTTTGGGTTTAAACCTATTATCCTCACTGTCTAAGAAGGAAACCCCCAAGCTCTCATTTCTGGTAGACTCACCTGTGATTTATTTTTTACACATTCTTCCTATTAAAACATATTTTCTTTCTAGAGGAGACACCATTCAAAATGTTTAATTTATTTATGTTTTTGATGTTAAAAAAACCTACCTGTGCCTACTACTGCAACCCACTATATATATATATGTAGTGCTCTGAGGCTGATGTGGATCATTCTGGATCGTGGCTGAAGAAGCACCTGCCCCGTTTTCAATTGGAAAAAAAATGTTATTGTAGTATAAAGGGATGGAAAAGGAAGCTCCAGGTCAACATTCTTCTTTAGGTCTTTCCTGTGGTGGAAAAGCGCAAGAGAAAGAGATTCCCCCCTACACCTCTCCTGGGTTATTTTCTATGCTTCTTTTTCAGGAATTACTGAATATTACTAAAATGAACCTATGTGCTCATTAAAGAAAACATGTTCATCCATGATAAAGGCCATTTGTTTTACCTCTCATTTTTATTTAACTCTGAAGATTACTGGATGGAAATATCTATATTTTTCCAAGTTGATGAATAATTCAGAGAAAACTGCAAAACATCATCATGCTCTAGCTCGTGTCTTGCATGGATGTGAGTGTTGTATGCTCTTCAGAGTGCAGTGTATAAATATTTAGTTACAATTGCTGCCTACTTCTTTTTTTGGGCTCCTATCACTTGACAGCAAGTATTTATTGTTATACTTGAATGAGGTCACAAATAGAATGCTAACTCTTAAATATTTTTGTTATAACTTTTCTAAGTTTTACAGTAAGATTTTATGTGGTGTTTTATAAAATTGTAACATTTCATTATCCTTTGTATTTTTTTTTTTTTTTTTTTTTTGCGACAGTATCTCACTTTGTAGTCCTGACTGGTCCTGAAATCACTATGAAGCCCAGGCTGGCCTCAAACTCATAGCAATCCTCGTGCCTCTGCCACCTCAGTGCTGGGATTACAGGTGTGCACCTCCACGCCCAGCTTCTGTGGTGCTGGGGGATAGAACTCAGGGCCTCGCACTTTCTAGGTAAGTGCTCTAACTGCTGTGTTAAAGCTTCACTAACTTCTTTGAGACCTACGTTCATATATAGTAAGTGTGAAAATAGGTGTCATTGTGTCCCACTTGGAAGGTAGAGCATATTATTTGTCTGAGGTCATGAATTAGGTTAGTGATAGATTAGTGTTACAAACTAGAACCAAGGTCAAAATTCTCACTTTCTATGGAAGTTGGCCCTTGGCCAGTTGTACTGAGGGTATGCTCTGGAATTTTGTCTTAAATAAACCTTGTCTGTTACTCAAAGCACAATTGTGCTCTCTCTGCCTATCCAGAAAAATGGAGTCTTATCTATCATTTTAAAGTTTGGGCTCCAGAAGCGAGCCCATTGCTTGGCATGTAACAGTTGATGTGTATTTGTAAATGGGTGAATGGTTGAATGAAGTAAATAAAGGAAAGGAAAATGCTGAAGGTGTCACTCTGAATGATAATGCAACATACCACCTGTCTGCTTTCCTTGTGCTTCTCTCATTATGCCTACAAATAACATCTGAAGTTACTAACAATGGAGTGGCATTGATATTGATTTTTTTATTTATAGACTTAGCTTGTAGTCAGGCAAACATATTTCATTTTAAACTCCTGATTTTGGAGGCTGAGAACAGAGCTCAGTGGTTAAAGCCCTTACCTAGCAAGTACAAAGGCCCTGGGTTCAACTCCTCAGTCGCTACACAAGCTGTGTATAGTGACAGATGCCTGCAATTCCAGAACTTGGGAGGTTGAGATAGGGGGATTCGAGGGCAGCTGGGACTACGTAGCAAATTTAAGTCCTGCCCGGAACACAGAGCAAGACTCTTTCAAAACCAAACAACCAACCAACTAGCCAGCCAACCAACCAAACAAGCAAAAACCCTCGGGGGGAGGTAAAACCCTACTTCTTAGTTTACTGTTGTACCTTAAAAAATTAACTTAATCTCCTGTTGGTCCCTGATGTTCATCTGGAAATTGGCTATATTCTGAAAATATTTTGTGATCTTGTCCTTTGTCTACCTTTGTGGGTCTTCCCCAGAGGGCTGGTGAAAAAATGTCTTCTTTATATTTTTTTAGCTTAGCACATTGTGAGTCTTTGCTGGGTTAGAGTCTTCCCTTCAAAGATTGATCTCTGGAAAGGTGCCGGACATTCTTGGTTTGTGCTCTTTTTTTTTTTTTTTTTTAGGTTTTCTGGGGGACTTTTTAGTGAACATGCCTCATCATATTTAAATCTCTGCTCAGCCACTAAGAGTGCCGTTGGCAATGGCAGCTCACCGGAAGCCGGGCTGTACCATAAAGGTTTAGTTTTGGCTTGTTCTTTGCTTCTAATTCTGTGACTTTGTGATATTTCAGGAGATCTTTGTTTGGAAGTTTTACTTGAATGATTAGTATGTGCTTGGAAGGAGGGAATCTGCTAAAGACACAGTGTGCTGGGCCCCTGATGCACGATGGAGATGAGCAGAAACTGGCTTATGATTTCCGTCTTTCCTCCTATCTCAGTGCTGTTGTAGACATTGCATTAATTAAGACCTCTGAAGGAAGGGAGGACAAGTATACTCTTTCTCTCCTCCCTCACCTCTTCACTCTATAAGTTTTTCAGACTCAAACCAAACTAGTTGGCTGGAAGCCTAAAAGGATTCCTCATCACGCGGCAGGCTGTTGTAGCAGTTTTTACGATAGCTAGTGTTTCTTTTGGTCTGAAACCCAGGTATGTAAAATGTAGGTCAGGGGTTGAAAAATATTAATGCCTGCTTGTCATGGGAGAAGAAATAATTGGCATGAAATGTAGTAAAGAATGCCTGCCAGCCTGACAGCGTTGGGCCCTTTTTTGGCTATTGGTTTTGGCTACTATTCCCAGAAAAATAATGGGTAGGTTCAGATTTCTTAGAATATATCTTTATCCATTCTGTCAACTTATGGTGTCTTGGACTCCCAAGAGACAGTCAGCCTGGCAGTCTTTGTGTGTGCCGTTTCTAGGCTGAGGACTTGACGACACACACCATGACAAATTAGTACAGACGCAGTAGTGCGTCTCTCCTCCCCAGACCAGAGCTGCGGGGGACACAGCTCCATCCCCTGAGAGATGGGAAACACACAGAACGAGTTTAATACAGTGATTATCATTTTGAGTAAAGAGTTTTATTTCCCTCTCACAGTCACCACAGCAGTGTGCAGAGACTGTGGAGAAAACATAGTCTCCAAATGGGTTAGGTTCTAATTGTTGGTTTTGGAATGTTGAACACATTTTCCTTTACAAAGAATGTCATAAATAGTTTTTCAAATTGTACCTCTAGCCCACTTAACAACCTAAGGGCAGTAAAATACGCTGCATATTTTCAGTGAAAAATAATAGAGAACACACGGCTTGCTACTATTAATTAGGCAAAATAGAAAAACAGCTTAATTGAAAAAGAGAATTTTTGTCTTCCTCAAATGCAAGTGCTTACAGTTGAGTTAGAGACAGGTGAATGGGCAAATGAATCAATGCCTTCAGGTATTTTAAAGTTCTTCTGGAAGCTTTCCACTTCAGAGGTTGGAGGCCAGTCTTTCTCTATTAAGTCTGCAGTGATTATAGCACAAAGCAAGAAACATTAGGAAAAGCACCCAAAGCAACTTCATTGTTTACTCACTGTCTCTTCAACCTATTCTGTTGAGGAGTTTTACTTCTGACTCTTGGATGGAATGTCAAGCAGATCGCCAAGCTTTTTAAGTTATTTTTTCTCTCTAGTAACTAGGAGTCCTCTAGTCACATTAAAGCTTTAAAGAGTCAGTCCAATATGATAACCAAAGTCTACTGTCCTTCCAAACTTTTCTCTCATTACACAGGCAGAGTTTAATGAAAGACTGGCAGCCTGATGTATGCCTCTGTGTGTGTGTGTGTGTGTGTGTGTGTGTGTGTGTGTGTAATGGTTGTGCATGTATATGGATGTCCATGGATGTGTGTTTGTGGGATCACTAGTTGTAATTGTTGGCTCTTCTAGCACTGAGGTTGAGTGACAGAGGACAGTTAAAGGGTCATTATAGATCCTGCTGATGTGATTTGTGTCTGATATCACAGATATTTCAAAGCTCATGACAGTATTTTGGGTTTGATTTTTCTCCATAAATCCTCATTTACAACTACAAATCTACAACAATAATTTTCTTTCATGGGTCTGCTCGCTTGAGCTACTGGTTTTGGGTCAGTTTGTTTCCACATAGCCCTTTTCAGTTGACTGTAGGTCTGTCCCCTGCTTTGTGGCATACATCTTGTCTACAGAAAACATGATTTCTTCCTTTTAAACATATCTGGTCTACACAAAACACGATTCCTACCACTACCTCTATGGGAGTAGTAGAGGACCCTGTAGCTAGCCTGGCCTAAGAAGAGTCTTTTACTATTTGTAAATTCTCTGAAATTCTGGGAGATGTTTGTCAAACTCTGGGTGTCTCCTTGACATCTCTCTCTCTTGCTTTCTCCCTTGGGGAAGTCATATCCCCATCCTCTCTCAATAGCATTCTTTTTTCCTAATTATTCCAGCCCAGGTGTTTCTATTAGTTGGATAACACTGATGCTGGCTAAAGCAGTTTGACGGTCTCAGCAGTTCTGCAAAGGGCTCACAGTTAAGTCATATCTAGATCTTTGAAGATTTGGCTAAAGCTAAAGTGACAAGAATTTCATATACTACTCTGTTGAATGTCTAATTTTATTTTGGTGTATAAAGTCTTCTTGACATTTGGTATGAGAATACTAACAGTAATGCCCTAACGACCCACAATTCAGGTTCTTTGTGCCTGTAAGTGGCCTTAAGAACAAAAATAAATAACGGGAAAAATTGTTAAAAAAAATAAAGAGTAAGAGAAAAAAAGCTTTTTTTCCCCTCTCTAAAACAACTCTGACAGAAAGATATGACAGTAGTAAATGCAAATAGCAAAGAAAGTTTTAAAGCCACAGTTTAGTGTCATCTTGAAAGCAGAAACAAGCATGGAGATGGGCATTTCCACTAGAACGTTGAGATGAGGTTGCAACGGTGTCTGTTCAGGGTGGCACCTGAAGGGGAAGAGCAGAAATTTTGTGCAAATAAACACAGTACTTCCCAATTAGTCTATTACCAACTTGGAACATACCTGTATTTAGAAAAGACATTCCCCAAATTGTTCACTTGATTCTTCTTGTTCTAATACAAAGCACATTCTGTTCTATCCCACTCAACTACCACATACATGGGCTGTCTCCGGTGTCGCCCAGCTGAGTCATTTATTCAGCAGCTCTTTATGAAGCATCTGTTAGGTGTGGCATTTGATGTGTTAAGTACATGTTAAGTCAAAGCATGCTGTCATGGGAACTTGGTGGAAGCACTTGGCAGGGCTGGAGTTGGGGCAGGGCCAGAGCCAGAGCTCCAGAGGCAGAGATCCTCAGAACATTACAGAACAGAGTGACAGGGAAGAAGGACGAAACCAGCACATGGCCCTCCAGGTCAAGCCCAAGCCTCCCCGCTTCCAGCCAGGCCCCACCTCCCAACACTACATGGTATCCATAGGAACATGAGGCTTTGGGGGGCCCTCCAGATCCACACCACAGTGCATGGTTAGTTCAGAAGCCCTTTACGAAACTTGTAAATACTTAATAAAGACATGGAATTTGGACAGGTAGAAGAAACTGGGAGACTGAGGGTGGACTTGTGGAAAGAATAGTGTTCTGGAGTAGAAAATAAAGCAGTTTGACTGAGTGTGGGCAGTGCAGCACAGAGGTTTTGAATCACCAGTGGTCAGTGGCCAGGCTCAAAAAGCAAAAGTATAAATCTGGGTGGCATCATGAAAAGCAAGACACAGTGGGATGTGTGGCAAAGTACAGAGTAAGTCCTCCCTAAATGTATTAAACACGAACAAACAAAAACATCTTGTATTCTAACTACTTTGAGTTTTATTATTACTATTTTTTATAAGCAACTAATAGACATAAGCCTGGAAAGTATTTAGAATCAAAAAGGGACCACCATTTTCTTTTTAAATCTATTACTACTTTCCTTGGCCTTATGAAGGCAAAATCTAGCATTTAAATTTATTTACCTCTTCTTTCTTATCTTGCTTCCATTTATTTTTAACTGGTTATGTTTATAAATTATTATCATTAATACTATGTACTTAAAAAGTTAATTCAACTAGTGTTTTGTTTTGGTAATATGGGTTACTCAGAGTTTAGTTTATTGTGCCATTTTTACACTTGGCAATCTTATTTTGAAGATTCCTAAAAGAAGTAAATGTTTGGTTATATTTCCAAGAATTGCCATTCATATCCCAAGGTAACTGAAAAAAATTCCACTGTACAAAATGGAAAGTTAATACACTTAGACAAAGCTCTAGAAATTATTTAATTGAATTTTCTTTTCAGAGTTCCTCAAGTGAATTTTAAATATTCTTTGAAGCATTCTTCTTTTTCACATTAACCTGTGAGGGTAATTCCAACATTCTCAATGGCCACTTTTTAAAAACAAGAACTGTTCTCTTCAGACAGTTCTCCCTTCTAACACATTAAGTCTGCAGAGATCTTTAAAAAATGAAAAATAAATCAAAGAAATAAATCACCATGACTCCCAGTGAAATGTTATTTTGTATAAAGGAAATCCTATAATTTATAAAAGTCCCAAATTCTTAAATTTTCTAGTATTACATAGTATAAGAAGCCCAAACACTGCTGATTATCTCCTTGCAAATGTTCCACAGGGCCTTCTAATTTTAATGTATGTAAAAAGCCTATCATTCTTTGTGGCCAGCACTTCATGTTGTGTCCAGTCATAAAGAGGGATTTAGCTGAAGTTCTTCCTGGGATGAAATAGTCAGGAACAGGGTGGAGACAGAATTTGGCATTCAGACACTGAACAATAAGTTACAGTTTAGTCACAGCAGTGGAACCTACCAGTTTGCCCTTCTTGGCACAGATGGACTAAGTGGCAGAGGTTTTCAAGTCATGGCTTGCTTGTCCCTGCATGTGAGCTTGAGATGTAAATGAAAGAAAAGTAGGTGATCCATAAATATTTGTTAAGAAAGTCAGGAAAGTCTAGGTGTTAGGTCCCCCCCCCCCCCCCCCCCCCCCATAATTTTAGGTCAACGTTAGCCTCCACTCTGGGCCTCCGCCCCTTGTCCCAGGCTTCTCTTTGGAGTCTCTACTGCAGAGGAGTTTGGCAACCACAAGATTCTCCACTAGGGGAAAGCAGAAATGCCATGCCTGTGAGCTAAGCTTTGAGTACCAAAGACCTCTTAGGCAATCTGTAGATGTCTGATTTACCCACAGAGAAGTAGGGAAGCTTGAGGAGAACTATAAAGCGGCTCTCCCAAGGCTGAAAGAAGTGGCTTAATGGTGACATTCAAATCAATTTTAAATTTCAAACATTATGAAAGACAGATGTGAAGTATTTGAAAGCAGATGAGGCCCTCTTGAGTCAATAATGCTCAGTGAAATGGACCAAACACAAAAGACTGACTATAGACCGGGGACCCTCTTATGAAATTCCCCAACATGGGAGACAGGGTAGGAAGAGGGGTAAAGGTCAGCTAGAAAAGGGATGAATCTGTGGGGTGAAGGGGGAAGGAGCCATAGGCCAAGGGTAAGAAGGAAGGAGAAAGTGGCCAAAATCGGAGTAGATGGTCACTGATTTCCCAAACCATATATTTCTAATGTGTTATAGAATTTGGACTTCATATATATGTAAATCATAATAAAATATTAATAAAAATAGTAACAGCAGTAACACTAATGGGGATGTTTTGAGAAGTATCCTATGTTCTGAGTGGCCAGACAGATAACAAGGTGCAGCCACAGGCCCTGAGTGTGCCCAGAGTTAGGAAGAAGGACCGATAGGACCATAAGTTTCTGGCTAGGGTACTCTAAGATGAAATTTGTTGGGATGAGATGCATATACACCCTACAAGCCTAAAGTCCTGCTTTTTGGGGGATGCCAGTATTTCCATTCAACAAAAAGTCCAGCCCTTTGCTTCCCAAGTGCAGATTCCTTTTATGTAATATTTTCGCCCTTGGAACTTAGTTGTTACAAGGCATGGCTGGATTTTTGCTCCTGTTTTTCCTTGTGTGTTTTAGCCCTTGGTGCCCAGAAACACATACCCTCAGCGCTCCTTCCTTCCCATCCGTCTGCTCATTCAACATGCTCTCACTGACAAGCACATCAGTCTAGGCACCTGAGCGTCTGCTCCCTCTCTCCACATCCACGGAAAACAACTGCACCCATTATCCACGATCAGGGGGCCAGAATTTGGGGGAGATTCACAACTACCCTGAGCTGCTTTCAACTACGATTTCAAGAGCGGGGATATAAACACCCTTTGGCCCTGCCCTGAGTAGCTCAAAGGTCTGTATTTTGTGTTGGCTTTCAGTTTTCTCAGTGAGAATAAGTTCAAGCTGAACTGGTGAGCCAGTCCTCTTTATATGCCTTTTCTAATATAGTATTTAGCATTACATCCTCTCATATTATTTTTATGCAAACTCTTGTGTTAAGGGCGTCCTCACAGGGAGCTGGAGGAATGACAGAGCTGTTGAATCACTTGCCTAGCAAGTTTAAGGCCCTGAGTTTGATTTCCCAGCACCACATAAAGGCCTGCATGATGGCCTTCCCTCATAGTCCCAGAACTCTGGAGGCTGAGGTAGGAGGATTGCCATGAGTCCAAGGCTAGCTTGGGCTACACAGGGAGTTCAGAACAGTGTGAGCAACCATAAAAAAAGAGTGTCCTACTGGGAGAATAAAAATTAATCATACCTCTAATATTAAGGAACTCAACCTTTACTCCCTTATACCATTCTTGTCTTTTAAAAAGCCTCTTCCAGTCTATTTAGATTCTATTTCTACTGAAGTATAGGCCACAGATCAGACATTAACAAAAGAAAGTCACATAAATATATCTAGAATTTGTACTTATGCTAGAGTTTCGGTGATACTAGAAACCAAGGCTGTTGGCCTATCAAATAAAATAAAAACCATTGAAAGCAAGACAGACATGCAAAGAATACTATTCTTTTCAGAAATGGTAACAGTTAAAAATTGACTGGCTATTTATATGTTGGTGATAATATATATGCATATAATATTACTTTTATCTTATAATAAATGTCAGATAGGTATAATTATTCTATTTTCACTGACAATGAACATGAATGAGATTAAGTTATTTGCCCCAAATTATTTACCTCTCCACAGGCAAAATGTAAATTCAAACTATGATCTTATTCTTAACAAATTTCATTTTAACTAATCTACTATTTTCCTTTGACATTTTCTTTGAAGTAGATGGGAACTACACAGACAACACTACTAAATCAGAAATTCAGTGGAAATCAAATCCTAATTCTACAATTGACTAATTATGGGTTTTCTTTCAAAAAGTTTGAGTAGGGTGTAAATTAATGGGATAAATTTATAACTTTCCTGATCATTTTAAAAAAACTTTCTGAGACTCCTTGGGATCATTTTGTTATTCATTAAGAAAAAGGGAAAAATAAGTCAAGGTTTTAAGGTTCTAATTCTAGTGAGACATTTTTCTAGTCCTCTAAAAAAGATTATAGCAGATCATTATATCTTGAAATCACATTGCAACTCAGATTTGATGAACCTGAGTAGCATGAAATATAGTGCTTCTTTTTGGCATTAAACTATATCTTCAAGTAATTTGCAGAAAACTGACATTCTGATAGACTTCAAGAAAAAAAGAAGAGAAAACAAATTGGATTGTTCTATCAGCCTTCTCTAGAGTTTAGACATTTTAGTTTCCTGTGAACTTGGTGGTGAGAAAAGATAGGATTAATGAAAAGATGAGAAAAGATAAAGAATTCAACAGGAACAATGAATAAAGTCTAATTTACACTGTGGTATTCTATTTTATGTCTTATTATATCTGATGGTTTTTATGCTTTAAAAAAATAGTATGGGTACATTCTAAATCATTGACATTTGATGGTGAAATAACTCCAATCTGGCTCTGGATTAGTTCACTAAATTTTTTTTCTCCATTAAGATATAAAGTATTATTAAGTAGAATATTTATTTGACTTTTTAGAGTGACCACATAATTTGTGTGTTAGGTAGGGCTGATTTCAGGTATACACATTAAAAACATAAAAAACCTTGAATTAAAATCCTTCAGGATGCATGTGGCTTACTTTTTTTCACATAAAAAGAAACCCTGAGGCAGGTGAGTGCCAGTGTTTAGTGGTTTAAGAAAGTGAACGCAACATCTGTCATTTCTGCAAACATTCCTTTCTGGTTGCAAATAGGTTTATCAAGTTGGTGTTCAAGGCAGAAGGAAATGGGCAATGTGGGCTTTTAATGTCTCATTAGCTAGAGCTGGATTATGCTGATGAATCTTAACTGAAATGGAGATCAGAAGGCAAGAATTTAGACTTCCTGCTTATATTATACAACAGAAGTGGGAATGGATGTAGGAATAACCACCTCTAGTGACATGCTAATGTGTAAGCAGTGCCGGAAAAAGAAAAGAGATCTCAGCAAAATATTTCAAAAGGGCTGCCCAGAGCTTAAGGGACATTCCCAGTAGGTGGTGTTCCTTGCCATTGCATCTATTTAAAAATCAGGTGAATGGGCATTTCTGACCCATTTCCTCCAGAGAAGATTTAAGAAATAGATAAGTGGATGAAATTGTATCTTGCAAAGTAATCTTCAAATCTTTAGGGTTCAATCTGTAAACATTACAATTTCTTGCAATTCAAAATTATTTTCTCTTTGTAGCTCACTTCCCCATCGTGTCCACTGGCATAAATCTGTTTTACTTTTATGTTAACATTAATGTCTTACAGTCAGCTATGTAATCTTTTTTTAAGAAAGTATCTTTAGCTTCAGTGGTATTCCTATTTCAGGAAACTCCTTTTACTTTTCCCAGAAATGTAGATTGTTATCAGAGGGGGTTTCTAAAAGGAAGTGTGGTTCCTAATTTATGCATCTCATACCTTCAAAGATTTAGAATCTCTCTTGAATTTGTGTGTGTTCTTGAAATCCAGGAATTATTTGATGAGAAAATGAGTAGTGGGTTGAAATTTTGAATTGGGTGATATCTACAGTTTTGAATCTTTGCCCCATGGAGGCTAAACTTAAATGTTTTTTTAAAATAGTATTCCAAATGGAATGACAAGGAATTCTACTGTATCTGATGAAAAGCTACAGCAAAGATGTTAGGAAAAGATGAAACTTAAGTCCCACCCATCTTCTTTACCCTCCTACCCATGCCTAACTCCCCCGCCCCACTCCTTCCCCTATATCCCACCCTGTTCCCCTTCTCATTCCACACTCAAGGCTGCCCGCCTTTCCCTACCTCCACCTTCTGGATGCCCAGTTTGCTCTTCTACCCTGACTCCTATCCCGCCTCCCTCTCCTGCCTCCCCCTCCAGCCCCCAATTCTCTCCCCTCTTGCATCTCCAGCTCACTTCTTACTGGTGGGAGTTGTCACAGCCCCGCCCCTCATTCTCTGTCCTTTCCTCAATTCCCCTTCCACGTCCTGGGAATTTTCTGGAATCCCTGTTTGACCGCTCTGAATCTCAGGACATTTCACAGGAGAAGAAATGGAGAGCCAAGATGGGTCCGCCTGGCTCGCGCCTGGGTGGCTGTTTTTCATACTGGTGCAGCGTGAGGGAGGGAGCGGTTGTGGCAGGGCGTGTGGCGTGAAAGAACTAGCTGAGGTGGGGAAACTGGTGGCTGACAGGGTACATCTGGGTAGCAGAGTTCCGGGGATCTGAGTTGGGCCCGCCTGTAAGGAAGAGTCAGTATTCCCTGGGAAGGAGTCCTCAGGATGACACGCGGGCCCCCCTGAGTCTCCTGGAGCTGCCGGGCAGAGCCTGCTTGTCCATGAGGCCTTAGCAGTTGCCGCCCTGAAGGAGCTGCCCGCACAGCTCTTCCCTCCTCTCTTCATGGCGGCCTACGCTCGGGGATGCTGAAGGCCCTGCAAGCGATGGTGCAGGCCTGGCCCTCCGCCTGCCTACCTTTGGGGCCCCAGATGAAGAAACAGTGGCCTGACCGGGAGACCTTGCAAGCTGTGTTTGGTGGGCTCGATGCCCTGCTTGCTCGGGAGGTTCGCCCTAGCAGGTGGAAACCGCAAGTGCTGGACTTACACGTGAAGGCGCATCAGGACTTTTGGACTCTGTGATGCGGAGGCAGGGAACTGATGGAACCAGAGGCTGCACTGCCGCAGAGAAGCAAAAAGTAGATCATTTTAGGATAGAGGCAAAATGACCCTTGAGTCCTGGGCAGGTGCTTATAGATCTGTGTCTCACACAAGGCAGATTTGATGAGTTGCTCATCTTCCTCATTCAGAAAGTCAGGGAGAAGGAAGGTTTATTGCGCTGTGCTGTATGAAGGTGAGGATCTTTTCAATGCCTGCTGAAAATATTAAGATAATCCTGAAAATGATGCAGCTGGACTCTGTCCAGGTTTTAGAAATGAATTGTCACTGGGATCCGATCATCTTGGAAAGCTTTTCTCCTCATCTGCGGCACATGACTAATCTGCGCAGACTTTGCCTCTCTCACATCCACGTGCCTTTCTTTTCTGACCCAGAGGAGGAGGAACACTATGTCAACCAGGTGGCCTCTAGATCCTTTGCAATAGTGGACTCATCTTAGGTTTGTACTTGGTCATGTTTTAAGGCCTGTTAGTGTATTCTAGACCACAAAAGTATTATTCTTTTCTCATACTTAATTTTGTTACGATTCTTGCTTTTCAGTTTATTGGATAAAATCAGTAGTGTGGAGCTTTAGTATTTTTCTTTAAAGTAGGCTTTTTTTGGTTTCTATTTCTTTTTCTTATGACAGTTTGTTTGCCACAAATGTAGTGGTCTCCTGTTTTTTTTTTTTTAAATCCTCTGATGTATTAAGTAGTGACACATATACATATTATATACATAATAGAAGATGAGTGTAAGAATAAATTACAAATACTAGGATAAGTCTATTTTTATAATTTATCACACTCTGTTTTGTGAAGTTTTGCAAAATGTGTTACGACATTTGCCCAATATACACAACAAGGAGTGCACTATTATATGTCTTTTTTTAAAGTTCAGTGAAGCTAACAACTGAGGTGGTCATTTCCAGGCAAGAATGTAATGATGTGGGTCTGGAGTGTTCCCCATAAGCCTTATGTAAGTGTGGAATGCTATGGAACCATGTAATATTAAGAGATGGTGCCTGGTCAGGAGGAGTGGTTTGAGGCATGTAGTAGATTATGGGCATGTGGCATATTACTGGGCATGTGACTTGGAAGGGGCAGAAAACTGGGGTTTGACCTCGAAGGATATATGCTAGTTCTGCCTTTCCTTGCTCATTTTAGCTTCCTGTCTGCCATGCTGTGAACAGTCTTCCGTAGGCTAGGCCTCTGCCATGTGTTCCCACCATTGCCAACTGCCTAAGAGTGGACTGAGACTTTCTCAAACTGTGAGCTAAAATAAGCATTCCTCTCCTGAGTTGTGGATGTTAGGTGTTCTGTCCCAGCAAAAAAGTAACCAAGAGAGAGTATTTCTGGTTTTGCACTTGCTTTAACTTGGCCTGACACAAAGTCTTTGGTGTAGAGGTTAAAAGGGCTCCCTAAGCACTTAGAAGGTCAAGGTTAATGTCATTTGAGTATTACTAATGGTCGTTATTTATATTTATCATTTATATTCTTGATAATACAGAATAAAATTAACAAACTTAAGCCCATAAAACATTGAATTAAAATTAATTAGATTAATGAGTCTCTGAGTATTGAGATCAAAATTGTTCAGTAAAAATATGATGCAAGCCACATGAGTATTTTTAAAAATTTCTATCATTTTATTAAAATGAAAAAACTGGCATTCATTTTAAGTGTACATTTTCATTTATTCAGTGTAATTGAAATAATCACTACAACACACAATTTTATACTATGATTTTTATATGTTTTTCATAGTTATTCTTTGAATCAAATATGCATTTCATAAAAACACGTGTTAGTTTGAACCAATCATATCTCCCCAGCTCGATAGCTCGGTAGCTATGTCATTGGGCAGTGTGGGTCTGCCTAGATTTTTAAAGTTGAAGCTAGAGTATTCATTCACTTCTGATTTATCTTGATGAGAGCTATAGAATGGCTAGTATGTTATTATAATTAGAGTATTCTAATGAACGTACAACATGACAACTAAGTCTAAGGACTTAGAATAAACCACTAGTCAGTCTTAAGAAAGGAAATGTAATGGATACATTTCTGATTCAATGCCAAGGTATAAGAAAAGCACAAGCTGCTAGTGCCTTCTGTTCTACAACAAATAAAACTGTAACCCACAAATCCAAGGGGAAAAGTAAAACTAATGAGCTTTCCTTGGAATAGGACCAGTGGCGGAACCAGTCTGACCACACAGGCATTTCCTTCAGTCTCTTGGGGAGATGGACTGAAGGGCCACCCTCTGGGACTGACAGCAGAGAGCCAAAGGGCAAAACCAAGATCTTCCACATGTCAGCTTTTATATGTTGCCATCTGTTCGTCTCTTAGTGGAGCTTGGGAAACTTAAAGGCAGGCGTACTGGTGGGGTTACAGTAAGGCTCTTGTCCATTACATTCTAGTTAATGGTACGGGTGTGTTTTTGCAGCATTTGGGTTATCAAAGGGCATTTTAATTTATTTTCCCACAGCTTTAAAGTATGTCTTAAGTATGGCACACAAGCAAACTAAGACCAATAAATTTCATTTCAACAAATGATTACTTATCAAATAATAAGCAAGAAGGATGTGGGGCTTCGAGAGAAAATAGTAATTATGACTTGCAAACATGTATGTTTCTAAATCCTGAGCATAACTGCCTCATTTGTCTTCAGGGTAAGCGTTCAGCTGCCCAAATCTGGCTGCCGCGCCTACCTGTTGGCTCCTCTACGCCGAACTTCCTTCGTTTGTGGCATCACTTCCGTTTACCTTGAATGAGTATGATGGGCATTTTTTGCCATATGAATATTCATCAATGTGCCGTTTTCCTTTCTTCCAGAGACTTCTAAAATTGCTCAGTTCACCAGCAAGATTATCCTGAAGTCATATTATAAATTAACCAAAATTCTACTTACTTATTCTCTCGCATTATAGCTAAGTATTGCTAAAGCAAATCTACAAATTTGGGCCATATATATTTGGTACTTGACTTATTGAAACAGGTTTGTTCAAATAATACGACATTAATAGTATAAAAGTGCCTTATATTTGTCTGTCATGTTTTCTATTTAATATTACAAAACTTTATCTTCTTTTCAGTTCAATTATTTATCCTTACATAATACACAGAATTTTCCCTCTCAGTAAGAATGGCTGGATGTCCCCCTGTGGCTTTGTCTAGTACAAGACCCTGCTTCTGGGACTGAATGGATTTCTGGAATAGGTTGTTTTTCCTCAGCGTCTTCCACTTTCCAAAATGTTAATGTGTAGAATAGCACTGTCTGAAGCGTGTTCCCATACTCATTCATCTTTGTTTTGAGGACAGAGTCACCATGAACTCTTAAAATTTGTCTAGAAATGAGATCTGAGAAATGAGTTAATTCTCATATGCTTGATCTTTTTCAGCCTTCGGAGCCCAGTTAACACATATTTCCATATTTTTTTCTTCAACTATTTTACATTGTAACAATCTGTTCCTTCTGTGAAACATTACTTTACTTATTGATGGATTTTTAAAAAATGCCTGCTAGCTTTGTCTTCCGAACTCAACTGTAAGGTCTGTCAGGGCAGGGACCATGTCTCATTCATTTATTAACCCTTCATATGTTAATGATTATTTGATACAATCTATTATCAATGAATCATGAACTCTATTTTCAGAGGAATCTCGGGCATTCTTAGGACTAGGCTGCATTTTTAATATACATTTCCTCATTTAAGTTCCTCACTTAAGTGAAGTTCTTACAATTTCTCAAAGAAAGAAACTGAGATTCAGAGAATTTGTTAACTAAATGGAATAATTTATCCAGTAGTCACAGCAAGATTGAACCCAGGCGGACTCCCACAGTTCATTTTTCTTCTTTCTGGCATACTTTACTGCTCCCTGTTACAGGGGACACATTTACACTCTAACAGATGGAAGAAGTCTATGAGCTAATTATTGTTTGAATCAGAATTGAATTAGAGACTCCACTTTACTTTGTTTTATCCTTTTTTTTCTGGTGGGAAATTTTGCATTTGGAATGTAAAAGGAGAACTTCAGGAAAGGATTCTGACGTAGTCGCAGTTACATTCAGTCAGGCTAGCTTCTGGGACTTCGGCAGCTTTTGCCTGGGAGCGCCATGGCTTCTTGAAGCTCTGTGAAGGGCTGACAGCTCCAACAATGCCCCTTCCTTTGTATAATCCATCCTCACATCACTCCTTTACTTCTTATACTTCACCTCTGGCTTCCTGTCCTGTCAAACTGAAGAGGACTGGGGTGATCACCTGTGTTTTGTACCAATGTGGGAGTAGTGCTTTGTAATTCAAAATGTTTGAATGACTGTCTTCCATCAGTTTCACCTCTACGAAGAAATATATTAATATTTATGTTTAGGCATATTGTTTGCTGTTGTATATTCGTTCAATACTTTTGAGTTAATTGTAACAATGGATAGCTTAAGTAAAACTCTAGAAGCAAAAACAACCACTTGATCTCTCTCTCTCTCTCTCTCTCTCTCTCTCTCGCTCTCTCTCTCTCTCTCTCTTCTCTTATTGAGACAGGGTCTTGCTCTGTAGCTCAGGCTGGTCCTGAACTCACTATGTGGCCCATGCTGCCCTGGGGCTCACAGCAGTCCTCCTGTGTGCTGGAATTACAGGCATGTGCTGTCACATCTGGCTTATGTAGTGCTGGGGAATCGAACTCTGATACTTAGCGCTTGCGAATTGCTGAGCCATTCCTCCAGCCCCCACGTTCTCCTATTCACGTGTGCTGTTTGTCTGGAGACTCGTGGGTAGTATACTGGGTATGCGAGGGATGGCTCAGGCTTCCTAAAGATTTTTGTCTAGAATCTGTCACTCCTCTAGGCCTCTTTTAAAAAGCTGAATTTTGCATGCTGTATTGGGATTTATCTATGCAAAAGCACTCAGACTTCATTGGGGCTTTTCTGATAAATTTTATGACCTGACAACCAGAATGTTACTTAAAACAGTTCTTGTTTTGGAACAATGAAGGAACTCTGTGGAGTGCATACAGCCCAGGATGGCAAATGGTGCTGAGAGTGAATTCTGCAGAGCTAGACTGGGTCCTCAGCTTATTATCTGAGTGGCCTAGGACGATTCATTTAAACTCTCCTCAACCTTTTCTCTTCCATTATCTACATAATGGGTACAGTAATAGCTCTTATGTGGATGAAATTACATAACTTTTGTAAAGCATGTAGAATTTAGCAAGAATTCAATACATGCTAGCTTTTATTATTTCACTTTTTTTGACGACTTCAACCAGAAGTTCAATGACCAGAAGTGAAATTCTGGAATTTTGTGAATGCTGAGATGCTAATTGGTTTGTTTAATTAAAGAGAAGGGTTTTTTTTTTGAGGAAAAATACAATATTTTGTAGCTATGATCTGATTTCTGGGTATATCTATATTTTCTTTTTAAATTTTGGTATTTATTGTTCATATGAGTCTTAGCTATATTTCTCTCTCATGAATAGTTATTTAATTCTGGCCATACAATCAGCTTTATTGTATACTGACTTCTAAATTCTTTCTAAGATTTGATATTCTGACTATGGAGAGGATTTTGCATTATTTAGATGCTGCCTATTTGAGTTCCTAATCCACATATAAGCCTAATAGACTAGGAATATATCAGCCTGAGAGGAACTAAAGTTATGCTACCATGCACAAGAAACTAGAATACTTGTTAGATTTTTGTGTGTGTGTGTGTGTGTGTGTGTGTGTGTGTGTGTGTGTGTAATACTTCCACATAGACTTAACTGTCTTAGGATCTACTCTGTTTCTTGAGAAGCTTAACAAATAACCACCTCAGGAAATGTATATCTTTTCAACAGGTGTGTGTTTTTCTTGGTCTCCAGATTGCCTGTATAGCGCTGAAGCTAAACTCTATTCTCTTTACATGCATACTTGGACAATGCAGCATAGACCATTTATTCTTATGGGTCAAGACCCTATAAAAAATAATGACGTGTCAAAATAGTGCCTTTGAGGATGACAAAAGTGGGGGTGCTGTTGAAGACAGGACAGGGTCTGCCAGTGGGGAAGCTACGGGTCTGGTTCTGTAGGAGAAGCTTTTTAGATCTGGAGACCCCTTGGTATGGTTTACACATAAGGACAAGTTCAGCACAATTTTCACAACAAAGCTGGGATAGCCTAAGACATAAGCTTATGTTAAAAATAAAGCCCACACTTTTTCTTTTGTTAAACATATTTTTAAACACCATTTACTTTGTTCTTAACCTCTTTCTAAGGTGGGTTGTGCTTTTAGGAGTATCATGAAGTTTCGATATAAAGATTGAACGACATTTTACTAAAGGAATTTTGTTCACAGACATATTTTATACCATTCTTTTTTTTTTAAAGCAAACCTCACAAACCAGAGAACTTATAAGGGTCAGGTGGGATATACAAGTGAGTAGAGTCAGCTGGGTAGAGGATTCGAGCATTTTTTTCCACTGGCTAGAACTAGTCTCAGTTCATTCATCTATCTTTAACTGGTATAGTAAACATAACAACTGACTAAGAGTTTACAAATCTGAGTCTTAGTCTGAACTTTTCTAGTTTTTAGATCTATAATTTTGGATATCATTTTCTTCATTAATAAGAATGAGACTGTCTTAGTTACTTATTGGTGACAAGATACGCAACATGCACAAATTAAGAGAGGAGAGATTTATTTAGCTCACAATTTCATAGGGTCTCACACAGTCTATTTATGGGCAGCTGGCAACTGTGGGAGGGCATGGCAAGGCCGGAGAGCTGCTCACAGCCTTGCAGACAGAAGCCAAGTGAAGCGGGAGAAAAATAGTCTGGAGACTCAGGCAAAGGCTAGAGCTTTCCCAGGAAGAACCTGTGACTGTGTTTCTTCTCCATGCCCTTCCTCAGTTCAATCTGCCAGTTAGGCCTCCATATCCAGGGTGGTGTCTCTCCCTCACTTTCTGGGCCAAGACTCAACAGCAAATGCTAAAAAGCTCTGCCCTGGGCAACCGTGTTAGTCACTTTTTGTTGCTGCGACAAGATACCTAACATCTACAATATAAAGGAAAGATTTATTTAGCTCACGGTTCCAGACGGTTTCTCACACACACAGAGTCCATTGATGGGGCAGCCAGCAATGGTGGAAGTAACTGGCAGAGGCAGAGGCAGGGGAGCTGCTCACTCCATTGCTGACAGAAGCCAAGTGAGCCTGAAGACTCGGGTGGAAAGAAGCTGTAGCAATGTTTCTTCTTCCTGTCTCTTAATTAAAGTTTCCAGATGTGCCCCCGTCCTCATTTCCTGGCGCACAACACCTAGAAAGCTCTGCCCTGGGCAACCCTCAATCACAACAAATTGATACGATCCCTTCAGGTCAAACCACAAACAGTCATCCCTTCCAGCCAAGCTCTGCCTCCCAATAATACACAGTTCCAAGTACATGAGGCTTTTGGGGAACAGTGAAGATCCAAACTGTAGCAGCAACCCACCCCCCCTCAAAGTTAACATAATCTCTCCAGGTCAAACCCCAAGCAACAACCCTTCCTAGCCAAGACCTACCTCCCATCAACACAGAGTTACACAGTTATCCCACTATATGCAAATACATGAGGCCTTTGGGGGGACACTCTAGATCCAAACCATAGCAGTTGCTAAAATTAATGATCTCTAAGATAATTCCAGCATTAAGTGAATATTAATTTTTCAGTATTCCACCCTATAGAGCTCTGAGTCCTAGGGAAGAAACACAGGTGCCAAAAGAAATCAAAATACTGGCTTTATTCAGAACTCTCTGATACCAGCTGGGGGAGAGCTCTGAAAGGCTTTCTGTTCTCTCCCAATGATGACTAACAGATCCTCCACTTGGACTTAATCCTCAACTGTTCTCTACACAGTCACTACTACCACCACAAAAACAATAATAAAAACAAGCTAAAGATGATAATGTGACTATGTTTGCATCATGTAAATACAATCAGGCAGAAGCAAAAAGAGCAGAACTAAATTATACTATGCTTGAAGAATGTTTTTTAATCCTATCTTGAAGAGGAACATTGATCACCCAACACATGTTGGGCTTATACTAGTCTCACAAATTTGCCGTGTTGGAGACAGTATTTTCCACGTGAAATCACAGTGTTTGACATGTACCCCCATAATACATTCACCTAAAAATTCTAGTCAGGATACTTAGATGAATAATGTAGAATTTGGTTTGAGAATAAAGTATACATTAAGTGTTAAGAAAACTCACTGAGTTTTTGGTGAAGGCAAAGTCGCTCTCAGGAATAAGTTAGAAAATCTTTGGGCCACCCAGGATGCTTAAGGAGCAAGTTTCCAAGAGCTTGTTGGCCAGCCCCAGAACCTTACCGCTTCTAGTGATTTACCACAGAGACGCTACTGTATCAGAGAGCTGTTTCTGCACTGCCCAGCTCCAGAACGTGCTTTTTTGTCATCATCACTCTCAGCAAGCTAAGCCTCAGACTCTCACTCAGTCTTATATTCTGCCTTTTTTTTTTTTTTTTTTAGATCACTCAGTGGGAGTCAAAGATTTCTGCCAGGGCCTTAGATGCACAGAAGCTGTATCTCATTCAGAACCCTAGATGCAGGGAACTTTGTGAAGGGTAGGTTTTAGCTCCCAGTGCCTAAGGTTGTTAGAAGATAGCTGGAATCCATTTTCATAAAACAAGTGATCGTCTAGCAAATGATGTTTTCTATCAACCTCTACTTCAGAAGGACACAGGAAACTTGCTACTCCAAGCAGGGCAGGAGGGATCTGGTAAGTGATGTGTTTAGGAAAGCAGTATGTTTAAGGCCCAATTTAGAACTTACCTAAAATTTTAGCGTATTAAAAACTAAGACAACAAAACTGATGACATAGTTTCTCTCGATGACTGGAGAAGATTAAAATTATTAAAGGTTGGATGAAATACTTGATGCTCAATGTAGAGGAAAGATGTAGTGAAAAAAGAGGAACAAGAGATGGAGAGGTAGAGAAAGGTAGATTCAGAATCACTTTTTTCCCTTCTACCAATAAACAGATTCATATTGATAAAACTGAGAACTCCTGACCAGGTACAAAAGACATAATCCTCAGAATTAATGAATGAATGAGAATATGTTAAATTAAAAATCTGCACAATGAAGAAAATAATCAACAGAGGTAAAAGGGAACCAACAGAGTGGACAAAAAATTTACTACCTGCACCTCAGACAGGAAGCAAACAGCTAGAATACACAAGGAACTGAAGAACATTGATCCCATAAAATCAGACTCAATTAAAAATGATCAATTGATATTAATAGACAGTTCTCAGAAGAAGCACTACAGATGACCAGCAAATACTTGAAAAAATTTTCAACTTTCTTACCCATTAAAGAAATTGAAATTGAAACAATGCTGAGATACCATCTTAGCACAGAGAGAATAGCTCCTATTAAGGACTCAAAAGGCAATAGATGCTGTTGAGGTTGCAGGGAAATAAATCTTTCACATTGTTGGTGGTATCATAAACTGGCACAACCACTATGGAAACCATGAAGATTTCTGAAAGAACTAAAAATAGATATTCCATTTGACCCAGAAAGACCTCTTCTGGGTATCTTTCCAAAAGAGTTCAAAGCACCATATTATGGAGATGTGTGCATACCTACATTTATAGCAGCACAATCTTGAAAGATGCTGAAATACCCATGAGCAGACCAATGGAGACAAAAATGTGGTTCATATACACAATGGAGTGCTACTGTGCCATAAAGAAAGACAAATCTGAGTCATTCATAGGTAAATGGATACATCTTGAGATCATTATGTTCAATGAAGTGATTCAGACTCAGACGGTTAAATATCACGTGGTTTCTGTAATATGAGAACTGTAGAGTATAAGTAAATAATAGAATCAGATGGGTGAGATGTTGGGAGTTGGAGAGGGTGAGGGAACGGATGAGAGGCCAATAAAGGGAGGGAAAGAGAATGGGAAGTTGATGCAATATATATGTGCACGAAATTCTCAAGTTCCATGTAGCTGTCGTACATCATGTATGCATACTAACAAAAATGGGGAGAAAGAGGAGAAATCCTAGGTTTCTGTTTCCCAGCAAGTTCTTCAGTCACTCAGCGAACTTAACAAGACGGTGTGGATAAGCAGAGGGACTGCTGGAGATCTGCTTTTCCAAGGTAGTGATATTTGTGTATGCAGGAGAACCAGAGATTTCTGCGTGTCTTGAAGTAAAGTAGAAGTGTATTGTAGTCGTTTTCTGATGGCTAGGATGACCTATCTAACCAGCACACACAACTTAAACAAGAAGAGACTTGATTTGGCTAGCAGTTTTGGGGGTTCAGCCCACAGTTGGCTGGCTCCATGAAAGAAGCAGCATGGTGGAAGGGCACGATGGAGGAAAGCTGCTTGCCTCTCGACAGAGAGGAAGCAGAGAGAGAGAAGAGCCACGGACGAGAATACAACCCTCTAGGCCACTCCTTCACTAAATCATCTTCAGCTAGGCCCTGCCTCTAACAACA
The DNA here is from genome assembly GCA_004027205.1 of Ctenodactylus gundi. Lineage (NCBI taxonomy): Eukaryota > Metazoa > Chordata > Mammalia > Rodentia > Ctenodactylidae > Ctenodactylus > Ctenodactylus gundi. The sequence goes on along the minus strand of PVKB01000182.1, from coordinate 479,240 downwards.
GCACACTCGTCTACTGAACTCCAAATGAATGAACGCACTTATGTGCAGAGAGCCCCTGTGATCCAGTCACCTTCTGAACACTGAGCCTTCTAGGAACATTCGAGACCTAAATCATACCAATATACAGGACAAGTGTGGTGCAGTTAGCTGTCATTAGCAGAGAGGAGTGACCATTTTACAGAGCTGAGGACTGACAGCCAGGTAATGGGACTGGAGAGAAAGTGTGGGGTATTGTAGTGGTGTGTGGTGCCACGGAAGCTGAGTATAAGCTGAGTCAGAGACGAGGCTGAGTGGCTGAGATGAAGAAAACTTTCCTTACCTAAGCATCTTCTTGGTGGGATCTTGGAGTAGAATTTAGGGATCTTAATCACTAAATGTTATCTTCCTAAAAAGGCTCTACATAATCACAGAGAAAATAATGCAAAATAAAATAATTTAAAATAGTGCATTGTGTGGTTAACTTTCTTGTATGACTAAAGAGCTCTGAGGAGATCTGGGCACTTTTGACCCCCAAATTATGTACAATTTTCTTTGAATATCTAGGATTTATTGGGAGTGAAGTTGTGATCCTGATTCACAGATATCTCCTCGCTGGCAAGATCAACTTTGCTATCACTTTTTTTTTTTTTTTTAAAGTAGAACCATTGTTTCCTTGCTTTGTGACAGAATATCGCAAAAGTAGGTCATGGGCCTGTACCCTCCACTCTCAGAATCTGTATTTACTGAAGTATGATTTACTTGGTGCATTGCAATGGATTGGACCCAAGAAAAGACAAAACAGAAGAGTAAATGACTTTTTTCCCCATAGAACAAGAATCAGCAGACTACAACTTGTGGGCCAAATTAGTCTCACCACCTAAATTTTGTGGAATTATAGCCATGCTTCTTCATGTATGTGTTGTTTTTGGTTATTGTGTCAGATTTGAGTAGATGCAACAGAGATTGTATGTCCTGTGAAATCTAAAATGTATACTAACTGACCTCTTTCAGGAAATGAAGATGCTTGCTAATTTCTGGTATAAGGAATAAAAATATATGCTAGTGAAATGCATTTTATATAGAAAAAAATCAACAAAGGAACCCAGGAAGGAAATCTGAGACAGTGTTCATAATGTGATTTTCTAGAAGAGCAGGCTACACCTGGTAGAACTTGCAAGAGCAGGCAGGCTGGCATTCTAAGCAACAGGGCCGAATGAAAAATATTCCAATGGCAGAGCTCTGAGATATTATCAGGATTTAGGTACTTTGTAGTTGAATGATTTAGATACAAAGTGAGTGTGCAATATTTAATAGTCATTAATAATTAGATCACATAAAATGGCTAGAAATTTTTATGCGTTGTAGCAGAGACAGACACCTTTCTGCCCAAGTTATTTCCCTTCACTATCCAATCTATGGCAGTCTGAACCACGAAGTGTTTTTAGGTTTGATCCATTAGTTGATATTACCGCAATACCTAAATAGATCTTGGAAGTAGAATACTATTTTAAAAAGAAAAAAAAGCAAAACTAAAATGTGCATTAGTAGCAGCGGATGGGCGTCAAGCCTGGAAAATGAAAGTCCACGTTAAGCCGCTTCAAAATATTGGAAAAATCGATTGTAACGCTGAGAAATATTCAGAATGGTAGTTGTCTCAGTTACTTTTTCGTCTCTGTGACAAAATAACCAACATCCACCACTTAAGGGAAGAAAAGTTTATTTTTCTTCACAGTTTTGGAAGGTCTCGATCCATTCATGGACACCTGGAATTGGTGTAAGTACATGGTGGAGGCCTAGCTGGAGGACTGCTTTTCGTGACCTGGCAAGCAGGAAGCCTCATGAACAAGGAAGGTAGACATAGCACATGCCCTTCCAGGTCAAGCCCCAGTCTCCCACTCTGTCCCACTAGGCCCCACCTCTTAACGGCACATGCGTTCATAGATATTCTACAACATCCACATAAATGAGGCTTTTTGGGGGTATCCCAGATGCAAACCATACCAATAGTGTATATTGAGTTTTGATTTCTACACTTAGCGTTTGATTACAAGAAATAGATGAATTCAGGAGAAAACTGCCTCATCTCAAGCATAAATAAACAAAATAATGTCTACAAAATTGAGGCCTTTAAAAAAAATCAGAAAGGCCAACTACTAGCAGCTACTTGTTTCTGTTTAATTCGTATGTTTACCATGTGCCAGATCCTAGCTAGAGAATTCTATTCTAGCTCTACTCTTGTTTGTGTGTAATTTAGGGGTACTGTACAGCAGATTAATGAAGCAAGGCCACAGGGTGAATGGGTGCCATGATTAAGCAAATTTAGGAAGCTGGGACCATACGGAAGCAGGAACCGTCATTGAGCAGGAGCTATGGACAGAGAAGACTGCAGCATATGGTAAAGGTTCCAGGGCTGGGGTGGAGCATGGAGTCTCACCCTCGCGTACTTTTCTACCTGTGCCTTTCCTTTCTTGCAGCAACTGACTTCTTGTGAGCTCTGGTATTTTAGCTGCAGGGTGATGTGTTTTCTGAATTACCAAATGCCTAACAGGAAAAAAACACAAACCCCTGAGCACTTTCATACCTCCAACCAACTCCTCAGCTCATATACAGCAAGGTGCTCACCAGTACCTCTATCTTGTAGATAAGTGAAATCCAGAAAGACACAGCTACTTACCAAGATCACCCATTTTTAAAGTAACCAGACTTGTGGATTCCATACATCATTTTCCGCCTTAATCCTTTTAGCTTTTAGCAAGTTCTTCAGAAGGTTGGGGACCCTGTGAGGAAGGCCAGGGAAGACAGATCTTTTTGCCTCATGGTAAGTAGAATATAACGATTATTACTTTGCTATGACCACAGTAAATCTTATCTTACACATGTAATTAGAAATCTTTAGGATTGAAGGAAAGTTCAATACAGAAGAAGAAAAAGAGAAAAATAATATACAGTCTCCTCTCTCTGGTTCTGTACATTCTGGGTGTTTCTACACTCTTCTTGCTCCTTTGCATTTGTCTATTACATGTCTCGCGATAGAGCCTCAGCAAGTCCATGAAACTCAGGGCTGAGGCTGTTGTGCTGATAATGATGTTCATTATAGAAACTAGACACCAGAGACTTCAAAATATTTTCCACACATAATCTGGTCTATGTATGGCCTGGCTTCACACCAATTTAGCTGTGCCAAAGTCTTCTTGCCCCCACTTCACTCCAATAGCATTTGAAAGTGAAAAGAGTCATCTACTTAAAAACTTACCTTCTGTAATCATTCGAGGGAGACAGGAAAGGTGTCAGGAATTTTTTTCAATCATGTGTAACTGGTGTCTGTGTGGGGACACACAGGTGAAAATGCTATTCTGACTTCAACTCTTCCAGTAGAGCTCTGTTTCTTGCTTCACAAAATGAGGTTCCTGGAACAATGATTCCTTTACTCCCTCAGGCTGATTTAGAATTCTACAATTATGAATTGACAAAGCCCACTACTATCTAAATCATGGGCTGACTTACCATAAAGTGGAGTAGCCCCACAAAATGTATCATGATTAGGTCCTTTGGTTCTTTGAACAGTTCACATATCATTCACTGGATACTTCTTGAGTTCAAATTGTGTGCTTGGTACCACTCTAGGTGGTTTAAAATAGGACTGCTAACGTCTTTGCCTTCGTTAAACTTTTTTCTATTGGAAGGAAGAGAAAATAGATGAGTAATCAAATATAGAGTAATTTAGGATAATAATGACCATTCTGAAAACTGTAACATTAGTTATGTAATAGAGATAGAGGGGTAAATGTGGCGTCAAGGGAGTGTAGGGAGACTGGATAGAGATCTCAGCCATGTCCAAGGAGTAAACTACAAGCGGAGACCTGAATGAAAGACAAGGTCTTATCTCTGGCTAGCTGAATTTCACACCTCAATTATGGTGACATTCTCTTTACTGTCCATCTGCATCCAGTCTTCCCCATCTTTGATCTGCCCCATTCAATACCATCAGATCAACTAAAATTCCATGTAATTAGGTCCTAGCTTGACTTAAGCCTATTCAGAATTTTTCCATGCATGCATGTGTGTGTTAGTTAATGTTTAAACCTTATTGAGTAATTTATTTGAGCATTTGTTGGTCTCTCTGGTTCTCTTTTTAGCCGACATTTAATCACTGAAGGTAACGCAGACACCCAGCTGTTCTTTGGACCATGCCCTAAATTCAGCTGTGCTTTGCTCGTTCAAGGTGTTTTCTTTGCCTATGTTATCTAGCCTTGCCTGGCCCCTATAAACTCCTATTTGCTTCTGCTCTTCTGAAGTCCTTGGCCAGAAAAGCCACGCGCCACCAATTCCTCTCTATTCCTTCCCCCAGTTTTTACCTAGCACTTGGGTAGAAGTGACACTTCTCTCCGTCAAGTTCCATAGCCCCACACGCATTCTTCTGTTATGACTCATCATGCTATGCCAGGATGATTGTTTTCCTTATTTGTCTTTTCTACTAGATTGTGAAATCTTGACAGAGTGGAGCCACAGATACCAACATTTCCAGTGCTCTGTGCTATTCCCTGCTGGCGTAAGACATACTTATGTGAAGTTGTGCTTGGCCTTAATTGTACAGTGACTCGGATTAAATAGTGTTCCTGGAGAAAAGTATGAAATACAATTATGAAACCATGGAATATAGGTATGACTCTGGTAATATAAATGCAGAACAAGGAATTAAAATTGAGGAACTGAAAACATTCAGGAATTTGGAGGGGTAAGAAAAAAAGGATTAAATTGCTGAAAAAAGTAATTTTTCCTACCCCTTTAAAAGCAAGAAACAAAATAATTTTAATATGAGTAGGCGAGTTATGTAATTAATATACAAAGTCATTTTAATTTCGCAATGTAAGGACTCCCCAGAGATGTTCATGTTCTGATCTCTAGCTTCTGTAGATACATCGCCTTGCATGGTGAAGCCAAACGAAAGAGAAGCAAACAAAGCACCTCTGCTGACAACCTTGAGATGGGAAGATGATCTTGGCTCTTTAGGTAAGCCCACGATAAGGACAACAGTTTCTGTGAGAAAGAGGTAGGAGGGTCAGAGTCAATAGGAAGAAATACGGTGACGAAAGTAAGAGGTTGGAGTGAAACAAGGGTGGGCCACAGCCGATGAGTAGAGATGGCAAGAGAACACCTTGTCCCCAATTTACTGTATTTTGAGTTGCTGTAACAAAATTCCTGAGATTGAGTAGTATATAATGAACATTAATTTATTGGCTCTTGATTCTCGAGGCTGTGAAGCCCAAGAACTAGAGGTCAACATCTGGTGAAGACCGCTTCCTGTGTCTTCCAGGGACAAAGGGCAACAAGAGCAATGGGTAGGGAGGAAGAAGGAGAGAGAGAGAGAGAGAGAGAGAGAGAGAGAGAGAGAGAGAGAGAGAGAGAGAGGGAGAGAGAGAGAAAGTCCAAACCCCAAGCCTCTGTATAATCCATAAGGGTGGGGATCTCCTTAGCCCCCCCTCTCCCAACATTGTGGTATCAAAGATAAAGTTTTCAACATAATTGTTCAGGACATATTGATAAAATTTACCAAGTCTCCTTTAAAGCTCCATGTGGAATAGTGTCTGTTAACCACTTGAATATAGCTTAGTGAGCCTGACTTTGGGTTTTGGGTTTTTGTCCACTACAATAAAATTATAAGTTCATGGGTTTTTTTTGTTTGTTTGTTTGTTTGTTTGCTTTTTAAAGCCACCAAGTGGCAAATTATTTTGATGGCAAGCCGAAAATAGCACAGCCTCTTAATCTCACTTCCTACACTAGGGGTAACTTTTATGATTAATAGGGTATGTGTACTTTCAGACTTTCTTTTATAAGCACAGTAATATAGGTAACTGTGTATGTGTAGTTTATTTTTGAACTTTAAAAAAAACTGCTACATTTATTATTCCAGTATATATATTCTTTCCAGTTATCACTCTTGAGTCGGGGATTTTTAAAAAAAAATCTGTATATATAAATGTGTTTTATTCACCTCAGTTACTCTCTGATTTTTCCATCTTTGAATCTTCCATAATTTATACAACCATTCCACTAAATTATTTTGTATTTTAAAATACTGAAATCTGCCTTCCTGCTTTTAGACAAGTTCATGCTTCAGGATATTAAATAAAAGATCAAATTACACTGCGCACCCTCATCAATGAAAACGCTTTACATTTAGCAAAACAGACCGTTGTAACTGAATGTGCCTTGGAAAAAGTGATAGTAACAAATCTGCAAATCCTGCCTGACCTTAGATTCTCACTTATGATTTGTCATTCTTTTCCTTTATTGTGTCCTAAAATTTTGTGAGTGATGTGTTTCATTCTCAGATAGATTTTAGCGTTATCAGATCAAAAATAGTAATAAAAGCCCCCTACTCTACAAGGCATCCTTCTCAATGCAGTCTTCTCTGAGCAGGTTACAACACGCACCAGATGTCATAGCCTATGAGACACGCAAAGCAGGTATAAAACATGGTCAATACTGCACGGTGACTTTAATGCTAAGGAGGCCAAATGTGTGGAAAATTAAATCCATTTACTGCCATTCTATTTGAATGACTGAAAATATGTAGTTATCAGAGTTCCAGTAAATGTCCCCTGTGGGTCAAATTCTTGTATATATATATATATATATATATATATATATATATATATATATATATATTTTTTTTTTTTTTTAAAAGGACAGCTTTATAGAATCTCTTTGGAAACTGAATGCACTTTGCTACCCAAGCTCTGCTCAAAGCACTTGCTGTCAACCAATAGAAAAGATTCAGCAACTACCTTGGTGTTAGATATAAATATAGTCTAAAGGTTTAATGAATTAAAACTGTGCTATTTAACTTGAAATTGGATTTCCCACCATCATAGGTTAGGTTGGGGGGCCTTGCTTGTCACTCCAGATTGGGGTACAGGCATTTAGAATGCAGTGTGTCAAACTGAGGATGCAGGGTTCCTTTTGGTAGAAAGAACGGGGAAAACACTCCATTAACTCAAACTTGTTAAAATTTACCAAGTCTCTGAAGTTCATTAGCTTTTTTCCCCCTGTTCACACCAAGAGTAGATAAAAGGTCAGCAGCAACAAGGAAAAGCCATTATACGCAGAGGTGAACTGGATATGACAGAGTCTTCTTTTAATACCAAACAGTGTTAGCTCTCTAGGAGACAGACAGTATGCAGCACAACAAAAACTGTAATTATGCCCTCAGCGGGAGACGTGTATTTAGAGTGACAGTAAGTAACAGTGTCTCTAAAAACCTGTTAGGTTAAGGCTGCTAGTTTTAATTATATGTATTAGGAGTTTGTGTCTTCACTTTTTGCCTTTTAAAATTCAAAGAAGCAACCTAATTATAACTTGGACCCTAGTAAATGGGGCCATATTTAAACAATGAACATTTGGCAATCTCATCGTGCGCCATGATGCGTCTGACTGGTGCAGCTGCTATGGAAGCCAAATTGGCTTCCCCAAATAATTTGTTTTTGTTGCCTCCATGACAGAGGAAAAACAAACAAAGGCTAAACAAGAGAAATAATGAAATAATTCTTTTTCCCCTTGCAGTCAATGACACCCTACCCTAGAGAGGGAGAACGATCATTGGATTGATTCTTACAGACAGAATTATAGTTTGTAGGTTGTTACTATGTATTTCAACTAGATGATGGTTGCATTTGTGTGTGGGTTGGGGGTGCCTTTGTGTCTGTGTGTGTCTGCGTGTGTGTGCATTGCAGGGGATCCAGCCCAGGTCCTAACACTTTCTAGGCAGGCACTCTACCACTGAACTATATCCCCAGCCCATCTTGGATCTTGGTTCCTTTTTTTGCCTCTGTTTTTAATGGCCATGGATGCAATAATAGCTTGCAATTGCTTCCTGCTGGCTGTAATGGAATTGTGTGGGAACCCAAATTTCAGATTTACCTGGAACAGAATGTGTTGTAACTGAGAAACACACTTCTGCATTATAGGGACCAGTCCTAATGCGTTCATTTAAAAAACCGCCCTCGAACATGGAACTGGCTACAATTAATTATTCCATATGGGATATGAAAATTCCTTGACATATTCCACCCCAGTTCTTTAATGCTTCTGTAAAGTAGCCACTGAGCAACAAGAAAGAAAAGCTTGGTTTTTCTGTGAGGTCTAGATAACAGCCACAGAAACTGGTGCAGGAGTATGAGAATTGTGTTCTCCTTTCAATGGGATTACTTAACATTAAGAGAACAATTTATAGTTGAACTAAATAATAAGTATTTGTTATTTCACATTGCATAGATCAGAAAAATTGAGCATTGTAAAGCTAAGGATTGAGTTGCATAAAATTTGTTGAGTTTGATGAGTGAAAATCATGTTTCTGCTTACCTGGTGAGACTGAGATAATGAACCAACCTAAACAGAAGTGAATTTAATTTACTCTGATACTTTTCTTATGGTTCTAGTCCCAGAAGTTCTTATGGGTTTCATGGTCCATGTGATTTTAAGATGTTCTGCACAATATTATGATGGCTGAATGGTTTGATTGATTCTGTGTTCTGTATTTCTCCATACAGTTTTAAGCAGAAACGGAAAACAGAACTAATACATTATCTTCTCTCTAGAATTTGTACCTACTTATTGATTTTCTGTTTAATAGAGATCAAATAAAAGCAAGAACTGTTCTGAAAGAATTTAAACAAATGCTGAAGATGTTGGAAACCATTTGCATGTTTAATGATAGCCTCACTGATGTCTGTAACTTAGGTTTCTGCACTCAGGGAGCTCTACTTTCAATATTATTGAGATACCAGTTTAGACTTAATTTTTGTTGGCTTGGGGGGAAGCAATCACTGTTTCTAAAGTTAATAATAATTTTATAGTAGGGTCTCATGGATTTTTACTTTGATAGGGATCTATAGTGTGAATAATGGCATTTTTCTAATTAAGCAGCAATTGAATAAACAATAAAAATCAAGGATAAACTATTCTTTTATTTTGATGTGTTTAGTTCAGCTTAGATTATACTTTGTAGAGTATTTGTTATTTATATATTGAATAAGTTATAAAAAATAATGAGTAACATGAATCATTGGGATAGTTTTCTATTTTTCTATACTTTATCAACATAAATTTTTTGATGAAAAATGAAGCAAGTTTTACAGAGACAGCTTGAAACATTATTAGATGTTACTAAGAACAAACATTAAGTAGTGAGAAATAATTCTTCATATAATCAGTCTCTAAAGTGTCATCAGCCCAAGTTGAAGCTTAGTGAATATTGTAATTAGATCATTATTTGCCATAATAGTGGAAATGATAGAAAAAAATGCCAGGGGAACAGAGTCTCATCATGGTTGGTAAGGTTTTTTTTTTTTAAATATCAATAAATGTAGTTAGAGTGTTTAAGTATATCTTAGCTACACAGAGTATGACTTACCTTAAAAGGTCTAAATTGGTCTATTGAAAGAAAGTCTATCAGTCTAGATGGCAGTTTTACCCCTTGTTACGAAAACAAAATGGGAGAAACGATAGTCTGCGGTATACTTAACTAAATAACTTATATAGTGGTACGAAAAAAGTCTTGAATTGAAATTCAATGCCTTTTCTTCTCATTCCTTTCTTTTACCCGTTAGTGAGGTTGCTCTGTGACCACCATTCTGTGTGGGCTCATAAAACATGAGTTCAAAGAAAACCTGAATGACTATCTTACCAGTTTTTCAGCCTAAAAGTAGAGACATGTACATTATTTTATATCAGTGAAATATTATCTAATTTTGAATTTTGCCTAGCAAAATCCCTTCCTTCAATCACTCTACTTTGAATGGATTTAGAAAATGTCATCATCAGGAAAACCTACAAAAATTATATCCATTTCATTTGTGATGAATGACAACTGGTTTAATTAAGTATGTTTATCTGAGGCTCTTGATTTCTTTTGACCATTTTAACATTTATGCTCATTTAAGAGATTTTAAAAAATATTACAGCTCTTTCATTCTTTTTGTTACACTTAATCTTTAGTGGTGATTAAGAATATTAGGATTGTGAGGTATTTTTAAGATTTTGCATGACATTTCACATTTGAGCTTGAAAACTATTTTTTATAGATAGCAATATTTTGAGTTCTTGAAAGTCATCAGAAATACCTTAGCATTTATTCTTTTCTTAGTCACCATAACTTGATCTTCCTTAAAATTTTTCATAGTTGCATAATACCTAAGTGGGGTACAGATTCCCAATCTGAGAAAAGTTAATATTGTAACTAAGAATTGTCAGAGTAAAACATTTATTGGCTTATATGTTTAAGTGAGTAGGTGTAAGATTATAGATATTTAATATGTAAATAGATTGCATTTGACAGTAAAAATATATTTTTATTTCATCTGTTTACTTGTTTAACTCAATTTTAGAATATTGATGATGTCAAGAAATTTAGTGTTAGAATGTTGTAATTCATCTCGTTGAGAGAAAATAATTTTTATGTCATATTAGGTAAGAAAGCTTTTTTCTAACAGTCTTAGTAAGTTGTTTCACAATTAGTAACAGTATTTAATGTTATTACAAGAGAAGTTTGGGTAACATTGTGTTTGTCTTGTTAACTTTTTCGTTGCAGTGACTTGATACCTGACATCCATAACTTAAAAGAAGAAAGACTTATATTAGCTCAGTTTCAAAAGTCACAGCCCATGCATAGGCAGTGAGCATGGTGGGAACACCTAGAGGGGGCACAGCCAGAGATCTCTTAATGGCATGGAAGACTGGGAGTCCAAGTCCAGGAGAAAGGGCAAGCTATCCTTCCACATCCTGCCCAGGTGATCCACCCCTTCCTGGCCAACTTCCAGTGTTCTGTCCCCTCCGACCAAGCCCTACCTTTCAGCAGCACACAGGTGTTTTACAACATCCAAAAACATGAGACTTTTAAGGAGCACTCCACATCCAGACCATAATAGTGATATAAAATGGAATGGTCTATACTCAGTATCTTGGTTTAAGGGATAAGTAATACAAGGAATATTTCCTTTCTTCTTCCCATTTTTACACACACACACACACATGTACATCACATATCTATCACATATATACACATATATATGATACATGTTTATTGCATTGGGTATTTTGTACATATATATATTTCGTGAACATTACAATCCCTCCCCTTTGTGGCCCTCCCGACCCTCCCCATCCTCCCTAACTCCCTCTATCACACTCATTTGGTTCTATAGAATGCCTGTATTCTGGATTTCTCATGTTAGAGAGACTGCATGATATTTAATCTGTGCTTGACTCCCTTTCCTGAGCATGATGGTCTCAGGTTGCAACCATTTACCTACAAAAGCTTCAAATCTGTCTGTATGGAAGAATAGTATTTTATACAGTGAATATTTCTCATTTTACTGTAAGAAGGTATATGCGTGACGCCTCACTCATTACTGCCAATACTACTGCTTTAAAGAGGTTTAATCTATACAATTTGTTAATTTTGTAAACACCATCATGGCAGTCAACCCATTTGAGTGTTACCCTAGAACTCAAGCCACCAGTTCAAATGACATGGAGAGGGCCTAAGTCCAGTGAGAGGTTAACAACATTTTGTGGCAGATAGTGAAGCTGAACTAGCCATTTGTCCTTATTTCTCTCAGTCTTCTCCAGTGTTCTTTTTCTCCTATCACCTCCAAAATATGACTCAAACATAAGCCCAAGCCCAAATTTAGGAGGATTTCTTAGTTATAAAGAACAAGTCTGAATTTTCTGTCTCACAGCATATTTATAATAAAGACTGGGCAGTGCCACTTGAATAGAAAAAAGTATTTATTTCAAAATTTATGAGTCTTCTATTAGAAAAAATGTGAAATGTTCTTTCCCTAAGACATGTCTTCGTTGGAACAGCCTCTCTGCCTGTGCTGCCTAAAGCTGATCCTCGAAGAGAAAAAAAACCTCATGAATCTTTGGCTTGCTTGCCTTGGACCAAGGCCAGGAGTAGTACGTTTTCAAGAAAAACAGTATTGAGGCTGAAAGAACGGCACACAGGATTTCACAGGTGGAGGGTTCCTGCGTTCTTTCCACAAGAACTATTTTTCACAGGTGTCTTAGAGATAAAGTTTGAGAAAAATCAAGTGTGAAATTATTTTATTTTATAATACTTGTTTCTTAGAGATTTTATTCAAATGTATATCGAATAGCTCAAAGAATATGGTTCTGAGTATTGCCACTTGTTGGTGAAACCTCTTTCCATGTTCGTCTCTGCACCCTGAGCAGGATCTCTGACACCTGTTTGGCTCACTGCTGGATGCTGATTTGAGCGTACCATCTTGCCCAGGTCAGGTGTTCAACGAGAATTGGGTGAATATATGTTGAGTGGATGAATTAGTGCAGGTTTCTATCAACGTAGCCAAATTATGCCAAATTGCAACGCTTGGTGTCTATAATAGTCCGTGTTTAGGTCTTCCGAATAATCATGCTATGCAATCTAATCATCCTAAGTCACTTACTTGTTCCGTCATGCCAGAGATACTTACGAAGTATTTTGGCCGCAACTGGCATTGCGGTAGAAGGAAGATGGAGCAGTGAGGATCTGCGAGGCCCTCGAGATACACCAGGATGCAGGAGAACTTGCCCTGATCTGCTTGTGGCTGTTCTGTGTTTGGTTTGAGATAAGAACAGAAATACTTATAAAATAAGGTGAATAATGTGGAAGCTAGCACAATCAGAGTGGGCAGAAATTGAGCATTGCTAAAGGAAAAAGAAAGTCTTCAGAGGTGGCGGGGGCTCAAGAACAGGTAAGAATTACAAAGGCAAAGCTGACGACAGAGAACTTCCTAGTACAACATGAACGGGGTATGTGTGTGTTTGTGTGTGTGCGCTTGTGTTTGCATTTGCACACTTAACTGGTGAAAGAGAAAATGGGGATGAGGACACAGAGAAGACATAAGGAGAGCAAAGAGAAAGAGAATTTTGCGAATAATTTTACCTGCCTCTCTCCTCTATTCGTACAAAGTCTGAGATTGAGCCCCTTGGGGAGATTTGCATCCTACGCTGTCCTTTGTCAGTCTCTGTTCAGGGTCAGGTTTCTGGAGCTAAAAGGCAAACTTGTTCTGACTTTGGGTGAGCAGCAGCTCACTTGTATAATAATATGCTGTGGGGGAGACCAAGGCTAGAGGCATTTGTTGTTTCTGCTTCTCATGAAACCTAAATCAGTCATTAATCAGAATTTAGTTCTGTTCCTCTAAGAATGTTCCTCCTGGAGATTACTTGTGGACCTTATTTTCTCAGAGCACAGACGTATCATTTTAATCGTAGAGCAGACATTTACAGAAGGTAATGCTTGTGGTTTTGGAGAGTTAATGCAGTACTAACCAAACGTCATGCCTTCTCTAAACCTTCTTTTTTCCCCCATCTTTAGTTTTTATTTGAGTTTAATGAGCTACAGATTTAATAACACGTTAATTACGTATGACTTGCTGAATTAGTACCTATGTAGATCACTTTTGGTTGCTTTTTCCCTCCCTCTTACCCGTTCTCCCCGCTTCCCTCTCCTACTCCCAGTCTCTTCCCTTCTCTAGCCGTCCACCACCCCCCTTCCTCTCCCTCTGTTACACTAAGATCTTTTACACACTTGTGTACGGCATTCTTTCATGAAAAACACCAAGAGATAATCTAAACTTTCATTGGAGGGTAATATTTATCTGCCCACTTAAGTTTTTCAAAACAATTTGGCTCATATTTTTTCATAGGCCATTCATTTATTTAGGTATTTTATTGACATTCTCTTTATTATCCAAAATCTTGGTTTGGTATTTCGGTGCTCTTACGCATGTATTCTTCCAGTTTTCAGGAGCTCATTTCCAAAGTGTGTTGATCTAGCGCAAGCATTTAAGATGCTGAATGGACTTCAGAGAATCTTCGTATCCTCTAGAATTAACTGAAACCTTATATATAAACAGTTGATCCTAAATATTCATAGATTATATATATGCAATTTTGACTGTTGGTTTAAATTTGTTTGTAACCCTTAAATAAATTGTCAGACTGCTTTCATAGTCCTTTATTGGCACTCGCAGAGTCGTGAAGAATTCGAATTGCCTGACATACACATTCCCAGTGAGATCCAGCAAGGCTACGCTCTGGCTTTTTGTTTCTTCTTGTATACTGAACCTAAGTGTACTTACTGTTCATCCTGCTTAGTCCCTTGTTTTTCACATTTAGGTGCTTTCGCTGTTGACTTTACCATTCAAAATGTCCCCCAAATGCAGTGTGAAAGGGTTGTCTGGTGTTCCTAGGCACAAAAAGCCATGGAGAAAATGTACGTGTTAGACAAGCTTTGTTCTGGTGTGAGTAATAGTGCTACTGACCATGGGGTCCATGTTATTGAATCAATAATATATACTAAATAAGATATTTTAAAGCAGAAGCATAAACCAAGGCTAGGTGTTGATCAGTTGGTAAAAATTTTGTGGCTGGAGGCTCACAGGAAGCTAGCCTTGTGTTTTCCTAAGAGCTATGGCTCATAATGAATAGCCTTGTGTCTACAGTGTCTTCATAGACTGGAACTACCATGAATAATCAGAATTGAGAAATATACATATTTAAAGGCAAGGGACCATAATTCTTACCAGACTCTCAGGGATTGTACAATCCCCTTAAGGGTTAAGAACCACCCCCCCCCCCCTTTTTTTTTTTTCTTTAAGAGTGCCTTACATTCTAATTTTCTTGGCAATAACATGTTAAAGAGAGAAACAAGAGGGACTGGAAATCAGAAATTCAAAACTTTGCCTGCTGTTTTCTGAGTAATCTCAACATCCCTGCATATCTATTAGACATAGCTGCTCTGAATGCTGCCTTTTCAGGTTACTAGCTGTATGTTCCTGGCCAAAAATTCTTAACCTCTGTTTAAATGTTGTATAAATAAAGAGGATACAACAGTATTTACTTCAGAAAGTTATTTTGAAGATGAAATTAGATGTTATATTTAAAGCATCATATTATGTCTCTGGGAATAGTGGAAACCACTTATGCAGATGTTATTACAGTGCTTACTTGAGGGAAAAATCTTGATTCCTTTTTTATTCCTCTTCCACGAGAGAATAATATGTGACACATTTTCTTATTTCTAGATGAATTAGCAAATTCGCCATGGCATGGCTTCTTTTCTGCAATGACTAGTAGAGAAAGTAGAGAAAGTAAGACTTGCTCCCAGAGTCTCTGGTTTCCTTCCTCCTGATCCCTGAGGCGTGGAGCTCTGTGGCAGGGATGTCGAATGGCTAGAGCCCTGGGGCACTGGGGGGGTTCAGTCTGCTGTGGTTGGTTAGGCGTGGAATCACCTGTTCCCAGCCCTCCACCCAGTATGAGGGTTCATTCATTAGCACTTTACCAGGTTCTAGTCTCTCAAAGGAAAGATCAAGTGACTCCAGCAATTCCCAGGCCTGTGAACAACACCCAGCCTGTCTCACATCCACACCAAGGGAACTCATTGGATTGCAATTTCCTGATTTGCAAATTTGAAACCTCATCTCTTTTAAAGAATTTCCAAGATTAATCATTTCCTTTAGCCTCCCAAAATTCCCCTAATGTATCTTAAATATGTAAAATAACGTTAAATACAGTGACACACCACTGAAGAATGAGGTGGTCTGTATTAATGGATTTTCCAGGTGAAATTGTCCCCTTGCTATGTTTTTCTCTAATAATTTCATAGAAATAGTCATATGTAGTGTGTTCTTTTGAGTATACAAGGTGGATAGTTTAACTTTTCATAATTAATTATGAATCAACTACTGTACTATATTGAAGAGCATACAACTCCCTCAGAGCCTGCTAATGCTAACAAAGTAGATGAATTTTTTTTCCCATATTAATAATCCCAGTTTCTTACCATGTGTTTTTGCTGTTGGATTATTTTTGCTAGATGACACAGTAGGTGAGAAGTGCAATCATAGTTCATATTTTAGAGCAAGTCAGATTACAAATATAACTTACAATCATATTAATAAAATGCCAATAATTTATTTGCGTACATATTTGCATAATAAATATATTGACTTTTTATAATATATACACAAAGACTTTTAATACATTTTTCTCTTCTGTGAATTTTTGCTCTAGATGTGTTGATGTAATAGAGGTATTCATATTTCATTTTTGTGGACCAGGATAAACTTCAAGATAGCTCATATTTCCAAAAGCTAGATTTAAAAAATTAATTTTATGCTTCCTTGAAAGGTAGTATTTATGTATTAATTCTGCCTACGTCTAAGGTTTCTGACTTTGAACTCTTAGGCACCGTTATCTCCAGCGTAGAGGTAACATTATTTCCAAACATTTGTTGAATGATTTAATTCCTTCTAGTTTTGGCAAAATCAATCTGTTAACTACGATATCATGTTGGTTAACAAAATGTAAATAAACAAGGTCAGGCGTTCTTCATCAATGTCATCACTTCCCTCATACGGGGGTAACCCAAACCAAGACTTCTGTGCTGGTTGATTGACTCCGGTGCCAGCTGAAGTGACCAGGCAGGTTGATGGTGCAGCCGCCTCTCACTTTCATCGGGGCAGAGCCCCGAGTGGCCGCCTCGGCTTCATTTCAAGCTACATACTCAGTAAAACACAGACAAAGAAGCATCGTTTCTGTGAAGTAGGGTGGCTGTCGTGGAGCGAGGGGTCAAACGCCATCAAAGGTGTGTTCAATGCAAAAACACGACCAGGGTGCCATTCTTTTTCAAAGCAACCCAAGTGGAGAGTGCAGATGTAATGCAGGATAATGAAGGTGCCCAATTTTGGAAAGTGGTTTTTAAAATGCTGCAGCAGAATGCTATCTAGAGTCTCTTAGGAAAAGGCAAAATCCCATCAGGGACCTTTTCAAGCACCATTTTCTCCTGTTTTAAGTGATCTTACATGAACTTGCTGTTAGTCGACTTGGCACAGCGTTCAATTATTCATTATTTTTGACCGCTTGCAAAAGGAACAAAAAGCCTATTATTAGTGATTTGCTAGTTGTCGCAAGACATCATCTAGGTACTTACGGAGCTCCTTTTTCATGTTTATTTTGTTGTGTGGCGTTGTACAATCTAAGGGATTTCTCAGTCCCCTGATGTTCAGCTGAGAAAATCTCTCTGCAGGTGATTAGTATGGAGAAAACTATTGACGTTGGCTACTAGATGGCTGCTTATGGTGAAATTGTACTGAAGAAGTATTTTTCCTTACATAAGAAAGTTTGGTTTTGGAATAGAGAAGGCTTTTCTTTTTTGGATAGATTCCTTTATTCCATTAGGTGGGAATGTAAACTTTCATATACTAGTTTTTTAAATTAATATTTTTGTTGGATATATAAACTGTATAACATGTTTCACACACACACACACACACACACACACACACACACATCCTGAATTGATCACTGCAGTCAAGCAAATTAGCGTATTCATCACCTCAATAACTCTTCTGTGGTAAGAATACCTAGAATGTTCTCTGCTAGCTGATTTTCTGTGTACAAGGAAATGCTGTGACTAGAGTTACCATGCTAGATGTTAGGGCTAAGGCTTTATTCATTCTACATAATTACAGCTTGGACAAACTGACACACCTCCCTCTTTTCCCTTCATTACCTCTGTGTAACAGACATTCTCCTCTTCGTACAGGTTCAGCATTTTTAGATTCTATATACAAGTGAGATTGTAAAGTATTTTTCTTCATATCATGTTCTCCAAATTCATCCATGTTGTTGCAAATGGCAGTATCACCTTTTTAAAGGCTGAATAGTGTTTCATCATGTATATATACCATAGCATCTTTATTCATTTGTCTGTTGATCTGCCCTTAGACTGTTTAATATATCTTGGTTCTTGGGACCAGTGATATAGTGAATGTAGAAGTATAGATATCTCTTTGAGGTGTTGATTTCATGTTTGAGGATAGGTTTCCAGAAGAGAAATAGCTGGATCATATGGAAGTTCTATGTTTATTTTTTGAGGAATTTTTGTTTTTCATAATGGCTGTGTTAATTGACATTTTCACCTACAGTGTGCAAATTTCTTTTTTTATATCCTTATCAATATTTGTTACCTCTTGGCATTTTAATAAGAGCCATCAGATAGGCATGAGGTGGCAGCTCATGGCAATTAACTCATGGTGGGTTTGATGTATTTCTCTTATGGTTAGTGATGCTGGGCATTTTTTTTTTACACATTTGTTGGCCCCTTTCTATCTTCTTTAAACATTTTCTATTCTGGTTCATTGTTCATTTTTGTTTTCATTTTAATTTATTCATTTTTTTCTACTGAGGAAAACTAGATAATCCACAGGCAAGAGGATGAAAACAGACCCTTATACTATACAAAAAACTTCACTAAAAATGGGCTAAAACTAAATGCAAGACCTAAAAGAAAATAGTGTGAAAAGCACCTTGATATGGGTGTGGCAATAGTGTTTTAGGTACTACACAAAAGCTTAGTCAATGAAAGAAAATGCAAGTAGGACCAGATGAAACTAAAAAGCTCTTACATAGCAAGAGAAGTAGTCAATAGAATGAAAAGGCACATACAGACTGAGAGAAAATGTTTGCAAATGGCATATACGTAACGGTATATGGCAACTTCTAGCGGTACAAACAAAAAAGATCTTTTTATTAATTAGGCTTTATGTTAAGTACTGAGAACCTCATGACTGGAGCTACTGTGTAAAATATAGCACATGTCATGCTATTATTTTTTCTTTCTCTCCTCCTCCTCCTCCTCCTTCTTCTTCTTCAAGACATGCTCTTTCTCTGTAGTTTAGTCTGAACTCACTACATAGCCCAGGCTGGCCTAGAATTCATGGCAATCCTCCTGTTTCATCCTCCCAAGTGCCAGATGTGTGCCACTAGCTCAGCTATTATGTGGTGGCAGGGGATTGAACTTGGGATATTATACTTTCTAGACAAACACTCTAATCACTGAGCTATGTCCCGAGCCTGTTATTATTTTTCTAAAGTCAAAAAATTTTGAATTGAGGGGTTATGGACCCATTTGGAAAGCAGAATACAACACGTGACCTAAGAGATATAACCACTGCATGACTACAGAGGAGAGAAAGGCCTTTGACAACAAAGCAGAATTGATTTACGCAATGCCACCTTGGAAGGTAATGATATAATTTTATGTGTGGAAATTTAACGGATTATAGATTAGGGTTTATTATGGTCTAAATGCTGGTATCTCTTTAAAATTTACGTGTTGGACTTAGCCATCAATGTGATAGTATTAGGTGGAACTATGGGATGTGGTTAAGTCAACCAATGGGATTAAGAACCTTAGGGAAAAAAAAAAAACCTCAAGGAAAAGTCACTTGCCCCTTCTACCATATGAGGCCACACAGCTGTCTATGTGCAGAAGATCCTTGTCAAACACCAAATGTGTCAGTGCCTTGCTGGGACTTGGCAGTCTCCAGAGCTGTGAGCAACAAAATTATTTTGCTTACAAATTGCTCATTCTAAGGTATTCTGTTACTGTGGCTTAAAGTGTTTAAAGGCTTATAGAGAGCATGGGAAAAACAAAACAAAACAATAAAAATACATTTCTCTAGGAGTTCAAATATCAGAAGCTACAGCGTATCTGAAGAGAATTTTTACTGATGTACTTTGAAATATAGCACAACGCTGTGGTTCATGTGATGGTGAGGTTTGTGGGCTGTGAGGAGTCATTTGGTTGACCTGATTCATGCAATGTTGACACAGTGGTTCTGATCCTAGAGAACTCTAATGTTCGTGTCACATCTATTCCATAATAACATGCTAGTTGTAGCAGTTTTTGATCCCTTGTCTGTAGAATAATGTCCCTTTTGAAGCACTGAATTATGCATATAAATTTGCATATCTTTTATAATGAATAGAAGAATTTGTAGATGACATGCAGATATTTTTTGCTTAAATCAAGTTTTTCAAAAATTTGAAAATAGTTGAAATTATTTTGGAAATGCTTTGAATTAATTTTTGAGATTAGGATTTCTATAAATATTATTTCAAGCAAATTTGGGATAAAATATTCTACTGTAACTTAGTATAGTTTTACTTGAAAGAAAACACAAGAGAAATCAAAATATTATCCTCTTAGCCTGGATTTTACAGAATATTTTTAGGGAAATATAGTAGAATACGGATGGAAGAATCAAATTTAGTCTGTAATGAAAAATACAGCATAATGGGAAGGATTATATCAGAAGACTTTGGGAGTAGCTCCACCCTTCCCTCTGGAACTGAATATCTTCAAGGCAAAGCTGTAGGATGGGATGAGTTTTGTGGAGAATTTAAAGAAATCAGCGTTTTCTAGGACAGAGTTTGTGTGCATGTGAGCTGCCTCTCTTTCTCCTGGACAGAGGCAGGAGGAGGGGAGGAAGGGGGGAAGAAGGGAGGGTTTGCGAGTTGCCCTCTAGTATGACGTAGTGCCCTTTGGGGGCAGTTACACGCCAACCCTCACGCCCCTCTTTCCAACCCTCTAGTTTTGGAGAAGCTGATTAAATTTTCTACAACTTGATTTCTTCATCTGCAAAAAGGGAAAAGAGTCTATGTGATAGCGTTGTTGTGATAATCAAAGGCGATGTGTACAAACACCCGGCTCAGCAAATGCGTGGCATGCGCCCAGTAGGTGCCTTCTGCGAGCGAGGCGCTTTGACTCACGCTTCACCTGCAGCTCTCACGACAGTCCTTTGCATGTTATTATGATTCTATATTTACAGAAACAATTCTTGGAGTCCACATGACCAACATGGCTTACACAGCCAAACAGACTGAAGAGCAATAGCGAGACTGTAGCTGAGATCGTGCAAACTCCAGCCCTCAGAGCATAGTTACTGTGAGTTCAATGGTTCCCTCTTTCTCTCTTCCCTCTTCTCCATCCTTTTTCTTCTTCTACTTTAATCATGTTGGAAAGTCTTTGTTTTAAAAAATGCTATTAATAATGACGTATCAAATCAGGTGAAAGAAAATGATTTTTTTGTTTTAGTAATTTAACGTGTGACATGATTATTGTATTTCCAAATGACATTAATTTCTTTAAATATGGATTCTACTTTATTTTTTTAAAAAACATACAGTCTAGTAACGCATAATAATTGCAAAAACATTGGGAAATAGAAACGAGCATGTATTACCCAACTGCTCAATGTTTAAAGACAATCACAGGTAGCATTGATGTATATTCAATAGTTTATACCTATTCATATATTATAATAATATTGCTTTATAGTTTGGTTTATAATGTGATTTTTATCAATAATGCTCATAGTGAACATCTCCTCAAATTAGTAAAGTACATCTATAGAATTACTACTCTCTGTTACATACCATTCCATACCTGATTAAAATAGCTCACTCTTGGATACTTAACATTCTTCTTAATATTTTTACAATAAACATTAGACTAGTGCATACATTTTTGTGCTCCTGGCAAATCATCTTCTTAAGTTAATTTCTTGGAAGTGTAACTTATGAGCTGGTATTTATACACTTCTCTGGCTCTTACCAAATTCCTTTCTTTAAAGAGAGGACCAGTTATGTTCCCTCTTATTCTAAAGGAGAATGCTCATTTTTATTCTCTGTCACTAATGACTATCACTTCTTTTAACCTTTGAGAACTCATTAAAAAAAGAAAAGAAGAAAGAAAAACAAAGGAGAACTTTACGGCTTTTTTTGTATTCCCATGTTTACCGATATTATGAAATAATTACATTCCTACCGCCATCTAAATAAAATGTCAACTTCTTTAGGTCAAAGGCAAAGTCTCCAAATACATAAATGTTTATATCTGCCATCCTTCAGAAGTAGAGTAACTTCCAAAAAGGCATTTGAGACACTTCTTGGCAGAGAGACATGGCTTCGCAGCATATAGCCTTATTAAGAATATCCTTGAATTTTATTTTTAAACCTAAGCTTATTGCTTTCAGAACTTCAAACTCTCAGTAATTTAAAATAAGTTTGCTTGCTAACGTTGGCCTAGCTGGGTGAGAGTCACAGTACTCATAGGGCCAGAATCTCAAAATAGAGGCAAAGAGAAGATCATGACGTGTAAGCCTGGCACCCCGAGGAGGTCCCAGTCAGGATGGGTGGAATCCAGGAGTACTGAGAAGACGATGTCCTTAGGGCACGCTGATTCATTACACAGTTACCCTCATTTGGAAGCTGGGCAAATTCAAACAAAATTTGGCTCCACGTGATTTTCCACTTAATTTAACCTTTCCTCTCTATTATTTGATCAAATTTAAATCCATGGCACAGATCCATAAGTTTTGTGCCAAATATTAAATCAGAAGCATTTTGTTTATTCAAGGAGAAATAGTGTTTAAAGAAACTTCCTGAAAATTGAAAGTTTTGTTTAGCTAAATGTAAGGAAACAAAGTTAGTCAACTTAAATCTGTGATTATAGTCTGGAATCTCATATTATCAAAGAATGTTCCTTGACTAAATGAGGCATATTTTAATGATTGACCAAGCCAAGTTCAAGAGAAGTGTACCACACTATTATTGAAAGTAGACTTTGATGATTGAGTTGCTATTGGGAACATCACAGAATCCATAATACAGTTCACTTTATGCACTGATCACAAGGTACTTGATCTTGGCATTCAGCAGTTTTATGTAATTTAGAAGTTGAAAGCAAACTGCACTTCACTCAGCAGCCTTACTGACCATGTCCTGGAAATTAGATAGCCTTCCTCCTTGTAAGCCACCCACCAAGAACCAGAATATGAATGTGATGGTAGATGTTGTTGTTTGCTTTTATTATGAATATGTTAAGAAGGCACCTCTTTTAATATTATTTTCCTGAGGGATTATTCAACATGAACTATAGGAACTCTATTCATGCTGGAGAAGAGCAGAGTATACAAAACACATCAGCTGCGGGAAGAAAAGAAACACACCACAGAATGATGCCCCAAATTCATGGAAGAACATGAGGAAGAAGTAGAAGCCAGCACTTTTGTGGTGCTTGTGATGGACCAGTCGTTCTTTTGAGCGTATTTTCATGGTTAATTCTTTTACCTTCTGACAGCCTCCTCAAGTCACAATTTTATTTTACAAACGAGAATGTTAAGGCACAGAGAAATTAAATAACTTGTCAGAGGCCACCCAGCTGGCAGGTGACAGACTTATATTTTGCATTCTTTTTTAGTTTTTGTTTTCCTGAATCACGATGGTGCATTTACTTGTCCAGGAGAAACTCAAATAGTGCCTTTAGAAAACAGGTTTTTTGTTTTTTTTTTTTTTTAAATAAAAAGTTGTGTCTAAAACAAACCTGAGACAAAATACATTGCGGACCAGGACTCAGTTTCCTTTTTTTTTTTTTTTTTTTTGTAAAGCAAAGGGGGTAGATGACACGCTGAAAAAGAAATTCTACCAATCCATTTGAGACACATGCACACTGACATGTGGCGATGAAGCTTTATGTCTACAAAAACCTCTTACAGAGGGCAGCGGTAGCATTGTCTGTCATTAAGTGAATTCAGTGAAGAAGATCTTGGTCATACTGAGATTGTGCCGTATTGTCACCTCTTCTAAATTCATCACCTGGGAGGCAGGCTGAGGCAGAAAGCAAAATGGTGATGCGGGTTTAGATCGCCAGGTACCAATCTCCCCTTTCCCTTGGGGATAAGCAGCAACTTGGAGGAGAGGGTATTCTGCTAGCAATGAACCACATGTTTCTGACTGAATTTAATTTCAAATGATTCCACCCTAGAGCTTTCCCTAACAATAGCTTTCCCACTAGCAGAAAGCCACAGTCAGAGGCCAACAGTGAATTCTAATCACTGGTTTTGCCTATGCTGCTGTTCCAATCTTAGATTTACAAACCATTTCCGAGGAAGACAGCGAAAGCCTCTTCTGCCTCCTGAGTTTCCTGGTGCTCTGACACTATCACAGCACAGAGACAGGAGGTTGTTCTTAACCTCCCGTAAAGTGGAGCCACCTCACAAATCACACCTTACAATTGCACTGTGAAAACACCAAGGTTAAAAGGTAACTGTGGCATAACCATATTGATTAATTGGTGGAAGAAAGGTCAGGCTAGTCTTTATTTCACTTGCAAGACCTGGTTCTACATGGCAGGTGTGTTGAAATGGTTCCTGCTTAAAAAGATAAAATGGAAAATGGAGCCGTAATGCTGAGAAAGCGGGAAAACAAGTTATTACTAAGAAAGAGGTCAGTAAAAGGAGCACTCATACAAGAAAATGGGGAAATATTGTCCTACAATCACTCACAAAGCTCAAGCACTAAAATGTGGACTAGAGGGTGCAAAGAATCCTAGGTGTGGGTTTTTTGTTTGTTTGTTTTATCAGAAACACATTGCTCAATTAACAATCATAATAATGCCATGATTAAAAAAGCAGTGACCTCGGAATCCAGCCCAATCTAGCCTCAAGAATACTAGAAACAGAGCTGGAGTCTGTGATAGCGGACTTGTTAAATACACACACACACACACACACACACACACACACACACACACACACACTGTATCTCATAAAATGGCTTCCATGTCACCAGAGCCTGATGGGAAGAAGAAATTATTCCCAACCCACATGGAAATCTACAGAAATCCAAGAAAGGCAGCCTAACTTCTGGCTGTGAGAGGTCAGAAAGGGATTTCAAAACTAAAATTTTAGAATTTTGAGAAAATGGAAAGAAGCAGCACAAATGAAGAAGGACTAAAGGCTGGATCTATGATGTGTAAAGACAAAAAAAATCTCAGTAACACAAGAACAGAATGCTGATCTTGAATTACAAAGCTAATTGAATGAAAAAAAAAAGAATTTGGCTGGGGAACGGGAAGAGCCAGAAACAGGACTGAATATTGGAAAATTAATTTTATTTTACTGCTTTCCCAAGGATTATCATGAAGTATGTAACCTGAAAAATATAGGCTTTGGTGTAATCATAAGCAAACCTCAGGGACTTACTATAATAAAAATTTCTTTTTGGTTCCTAAAAAGCCCAGTGCACCTGGGTGGCATTTTTCCATCTCATTGCTCCAACATTTGGAAAATGGTGGCCTTATCACAGCTATGAAGAGGCCCCTGGAGGACTGCAGATCTGTCCTGAAGGGTAGACATTCAAGTGGATTCCATCACCTTTTTTCTTACTAATCTAGGAGCAGTCACATGACCTTTGATTAACTACACGGTAGGTGTGAAATGTGCCGTGGAAGTCACTTGGCTAGATTTGCCTTAGAATACTAAGACTTCTGTTTCTCATAAAGAAAATTTTCCTAAGACCATGTTATTAAATATTGAAAGGAGTTAACAGAGAAGGTTTGAAAAGCTTTGTTGCTATTATCTCTGATGCTAGAAATAAGAAATTGGGCCCATTTTTCTGTGAATTCTTTTAAGATTTTGCTCTTCTTACCGTCTTATGCTTTTTTTTTTTTTTTTTTTTGGTAGTACTGAGAGTTGAACCCAGGGCTTTTGCACTATCTGTATCCTCAGCCCTTTGTTTTATTTTTGATTTTGAGACAGGGACTTGCCCCTGGATTGTCCAGGTGGGCTCTAACTCGCATTTCTACTGCCCCAGCCTCCTAGAGCCATGAGATTCTAGGCCCATACCACTGGCCAAGCTTAACTGAATAGACATTTTACTTATAGAGAAAGTATGAAACACAAGCTAGCTCTTTGTAATTATTTTCTTGTCAAGCAACTCAACTATCCTTTTATTTACCGATCATGGCTTCTTCTTAGGTTAAGAAATAAAAAAGAATGGAGTTGGAAATAAAGTATATTTTATTTACAAATATAGCCATTTTGAGGTCTCAGGCCAACATTATGAATAGTAAACACTCAAACACACTCATTATAATTTTTTATCAATTCATATGTAAAATATATGATCTAACCTTAACATCATAGTCAGTGGAGTTCTGTTAGGTTGTGTAAGACACATCTCCCATTTTTATGCTATTTGCCTCAATGTATGTTAATAGATGATAATTATATGCTTTTCATTTGGACAGCCCTTATCCAAAAATGATTTAGTATTCACATGTCTAATGAATTGCCTATGGCTACTGGTCACTTGGATCAGAGTTCAATTTAATCTGCTGCTGGTTAGATTAGAAACTATAATCATAGTGAAAGATAAATTACAAGGCCCTGGCAGATTAGTTCTATGTTCAGATCAGATGTGCCTTCAGACTGAAATACCAAAGTACTTCAGAGAAGAGAAGTCAGAGAAGGTCTCAGGTGATGGCATTATGTGAGCTTTCTAAGAAACACATCCAGAACTCCTCTGTGACCCCTCTACCATGGTACGAGTAGTGTGAATTTATAGGAAGTGACATTTTATTACAATAAAAATAGTGACAAATATCCGTGAATTATTTGTGAGTTATAACCCTAAGGGCTAAAGACACAAATAGGAGGAATGATTTGTAAATATAAGCTTTGTATAAGAAATGAAATGCTGTAATATTAAAACTATGCAATTTCAAGTGTACCGATATTTAGTTGGATTAGAAAGTACCTAAATGAAGTCCAACCTAGATGCAACAGACTTCGTGTGGCTTCAGCACTGAAAAATTTAATATTCATTTTAAAATATCACTTTTATTCCAGTTAAAAAATATGTGCTGTTAAAAACTTCAAAAAATGTTTATGAGAACAAAGGTCGCTTGCTATGCAACAACCAAGATACATCACTATTAATATCTTGAGATATATTTTTTCAGCCATTTCCATGAATTTAAAAATAGCTATTTCAAATAAATAGAAATGAAGTTATCCCACAATACCTGTGGGCCAGAGCCCCCAGGGGATACTGATGTCATGAACATTCCACTCTGTTGTCTTCTGTGCTACTGGTAATGCTTACCTAAAGCCCGTGGACACCTGCTCATATACCTTAAATCACATCTATATTGGTTATTAATACTTGGTGCAAATGCAATGTACAGAGTTGTCACACAACATCATTTAGGGAACAATGACAAGAAAAATTCTATACATATTCATTACAGACACAATTTGTTTTCCTCATATTATCAGTTTACATTTGGTTGAATGGAGGTGATAATTGTAGACAAGGCCAAGACAAACATATAATAAAATCACTACATCCACAGTCTAGATTTGAAGGTTAACAGCTTACTGTATTTACTTCTGATATTTCTTACTGGCAAGTATACAGATGCAGATAATTCTTTGTCTTCCCTTTTCTCCCGTAATTGCTATGGAATTTCCATTTCACAGTTTTACTGTATGATATCTACAAACAATATATAAGGTTACCTTCGAATTTGGGGCGTATGCAAATGCCATCACCTTCATCTTTGACATCCTCAGGTGGGTCGTTATTCAACGCTTATTGTATTTCAGGCACTTGGGGAAGCCTGGTTCCGCTTAGCGACCTCAGAAAGTGGGTGCTACTGCCCTCATTTCACACACAAAGAAACAGGGCGCGGAGAGGTGCTATAATTCCTCTCTGAAGTCTTTGCTAAATCTTCCCTCGCAACACAGCACTGTGTTTGGAGCGGTACCCCATGTTGATGCACAGGGCCCTTGGTTACTTAATCTAAGTGCCAGGTAGAATTCCAACGCACGAACATCGTAGGTCATGTGTCCTCCTTCCCGGTGTATTTATGTTTCTCTTATGCATAATTGTGAGAGTTACTTTAGGGCACTTACAAGGAAGCAGAATTACTAGATGATCATAAATAATGCATATTTAAAACTATGATTATGGAATTTTATATACATTGGTGTTTTACCATCTCACTGCATTGTCAAGCTTTATTTATTTATTTATTTTTGAGACAGGGTGTCACTCCGTAGCCCAGGCTCATCCTGAACTTACTAGGTAACCCAGGCTAGCCTTGGACTCTCGATAATCCTCCTGCCTCACCCTCCTGAGTGCTGGGATTACAGGCTCGCTCCACCATGCCAGCTTTATGTGGTGCTGAAGAATGAGCTTCCTTTTAAATTCTAGTTATATGTATGTTTTAGGTTGATAATTACACTTTTCTTGTCATAGCCTAGTGGCAGTTTAATGATTTTTTTCTTCTGTTGCTGTCTTAACCTATTTCATTTATTTTTTTTTCTTACTTTACTTGCAACAATATCCGGTTCAATGTCTAGGAAGGTGGAGACAAGTAGAACACTTGCCTACTTTCTGATTATAAAGAGAATTACTTTAATTATTTTATTTTATTTTGTGAAAAGAACACTTTATTGGAAAAATATAGAAGGGAAAGAAGGAGGATAGAATGGGGAAAAAGGAGCTAAAACTTCTGCTAGTCAGAAGGGAGACCTGGAAATGTAGGTGCCCCGAGAGTTATTACCTTTTCGCCATTTTATTGATATGTATAACTGCAAAATTTCAGGTTTACAAATGACCATTGGAATGGCTGTTTGTGTCAGGGATGTAGTGAGTACCACTTACCAGGTTGAGCCCTGAGCCTCTAGACCATAATGTGTTCTCAGAAATTTGTTAAACTTTATTGAATGTCTTTTTAAAGAATTCGATGGTTTTTCTTTTCAAAAACGCTTGTGTGGAAAATTATATTTGTACAATTTCTAAATTTTGGCAACCTGTTCATTTGTGGAACAACACATATTTAGTAATGATACATTAATCATTATAATATGTTGCTATTTTCTAATATTCTATTCAAGGCTCTCAAACATACATACAAAAGTGAGTTTTATCTGTAACTTCTCTTGATTTCTCTTATACATTGTTTATATCAAGAGTTTTAGCTTTCTGAAATGAGCTTGAAACTTTCTACATTTTTTTTCTATTCATTTGGGACAGTTTTCATAGTTTTAATATTATGTGTTCCTTGAAGTTTTGATGAAACTTATGTATAAAATTCCTAGGAAAAGATTTTTTTGGGGGGAAATGGGTAGTAGTTAAGATTTTTTCAGTACTAATTTTATGTGTTTAGTGGCTGCAAGGTTATTGAATTTAAAATTCATTACAGAGTCGGCAATAGTAGGTTAGTGTCCTAGTTTATTTTCTATTTTATCTGACTTTAAAAGTTTAGTGGCCAAATCATTTTCATAGTACTCTTTTTGTAATTTTTAAGAATCAGTACCGCATCTATCACTACCCTCCATTTTTTGTTCCTAACACCCGTATCTTTTCTCTTTTCTTCTTAATTTTCTCACAAGAGGATTGCATGTTTTATTAGGATAGAACAACACATTAACAATTATTCATATGATTAAAAACTAGTCACATATTGTGAGTGCAAGCTTGACTCTAGCCTCCAGAAGAGTCATTGTCTTTCTGCGCACTCATGTTCCTGAGTAAGCTCACAAGTGCACAGTCTCTCAAACAAGGAGAGGCTTAGCACTATGAATCTCATAGATGGTGTGGCAGATTGTATCTTCTAGAAGCAGTCACAGCAAGAGATCCAGTCCATGCGCTCTTCGGCATCGTGATTATGCTCACCAAGAGGTTACTCCCAAATCAAGAAATGGACTTTATTTCTTGTCCTTCTTGCAGTTTCGTGCATACCGGCCTGCTGTGGCAATAGAATATGGTGGTAATGTTTTGGGGCCACATCTAGGTAAGATCACTCTCTGGCCTGCTTCTTGTCATTTGGAAGCATGAAATGTGACTACTCAAGACTGTCATGCTACAACCCCCTCCAAACAAAAACAAAACAAAACAAACAAACAAAAAACCAACACAAAGAAAGGGAGAAGAAATCCCCAGCACTCAGGGAGGCTCTAACCTGCATATGAAAAACAAACAAACAAACAGAACAAAATAACAACAACAACAACAACAACAACAACAACAAAATGGTATCTAACCCAGTTAAGTTTTCAAATGAATCAAGCCCAAGCTCTACATGACTACAATGTGAGAAAGTCTGAGAAAGAACTACCCACTGGAGTGCAAAGTACAGAAATATAAGAGATAAGGCGTATTTGTTTGTTTTCCTAGGTATCCAACTTTTGGGATTGTTTGTTGTACACCCATAGAAATATAGTACAATTAAATATGAATTCTTTTTCTACCACTATCTTTTGCCTTCTCTAAAGTAATTGCTGGCCTTTATCAGGATAAATATATACAAGACAAACAGAGTTACCCAGATAATGAAAAGGTTATTAGATACCAGCTCTGAGGCAATGTTATTCTCTGAAGAACTTAAGACAATATGGTGGGACCTTCTCAGAGCAGAGTGGGGCCACATGAATTTTGGTTGTTCAATATTAATGTTGCCACAAGTCCACTTTCTGATTTGCCTGTGTGTCTGAAATTATCTCATACTTAGTTCCTAAGATTTTTGTATCAGAGGACAGGCACTTGTTTAAGATTATGTGTCATGTAATTTTTGCAAGTATATCATATAATGCTCTAAAGATGTGCTTAAAATATAAAGACTATAATAACAGCTAAGATCAATGGAAAAAAGGTCAGGTGGCAGGAAATAGATGTATCTTCATCATTTACAGCAAAATAAACATTGATTAGAGAAATAGATGATTAAGGTAACTTATGCCATTAGAGTGAGAATAAAAGCTAATACTTATATAGTGTTTACTAGGTCTAAGGCTTTGCAGTTTATAAAGTCATTTACAAACATTAAATCATTAAATATTCATAACAATCATTTGTATGAGTATTACCATTTATCCTCATTTTATAGATGAGGCAACTGAGTCAGTGAGATGTTAAATAAAATTAACCAAGCACGCAGCTGGATCCACATAGTAATAAAGTAACCCTTACAGAAACCACAGTAATGCCACAAACCCCTTACAACAAGTCTGTGGCTTCTGGGTAGCACTAGATCATGTTGTTGGCAACCAGAAAGCTTCCACTGGGAAATCTTGAGGTTGCAAATTCTTCAGTCTTACTTTTCCTCTTCTGAAAACGTGGTGTGAAGCCCACATGCCTAGACTATTTTCTGCTTCCTTCTAAGAGGTGGTGCTTCCCTATGTGGGTATTCACGTTGCCCAGTGCTGTGGGATGGGACACCATTTAGAATGGAAGAGCAGGAGCACTGGCGTCCACTTGGGGCAGGAGACTCCAGAAATAGTGTTCTTGAGAAGGTGGATGAGAAAAAGAGAGTGATAATGACCCAGCAATGGTGAGTGTGTGACCACACTATTATCGCTGCCTTACCAAAGTGGAGATTTTTTCCCTTTTCCTCTTAGAATTTTTAAAAAACTTTACAGTTAGAGTGAAGTGAACTATTTCTTTCCACCCTTCACATTAAAACAGGAAAGAAGAATCTGCTTTGGTGCCAGTCCTTGAGTTGATCTTGTAAATACCTCTCTAATTGAAGTAAGAAGCCTATTAACCCTGGAGAAAATGTCATGGACAACAAAAACATTCTTGGGTTTGAGACTCACAGGATGAGCTGGTACCACTTATACCGCCCCTGTCCCCACTATACAATGGAAAGTGAAGAAAGTCAAAGGACTCTACCAACTCAGTGTACTTTTTCAGTGTATGAACTCAACCAGGAGAGTTCATTGCATTCCCTCGCGGATCATTCAGTGTTAATTTATAAGTTCGGAGGATGATTGCTTTTTCCTTTTTGCATCCGAGTTATCGGTCACAAACAAGTTGACTTGTTACTTTACTGTTGCTATAGTGTTCCTTTTTCCTCTCCTTGCTTTCTCAAGCAATGATTGCTTTCTGCCATCCCTTGCTGGACCATATCCGTTCTTCCTGCATGACTTTTTCAAAGACTTGTGCGCAGAGCAGCTTTGGCGAGTCAGGAATCAAGCTGACAGCCCATTGGAACAGCGTACCCCGTCACAGGTCTAAAGAGACACAGAGTGACAGCTCGCAGGCTCGAGTGCAAGGCTTGCCTCTCAATCGTCTTCGTCTGGCTAGGATCAGGGGCGCTGATGCCAGACAGCCGTGAGCCCGAAGGAACAAAAACAGGCCCAGCGAGGTAATTAGAACTGACAGAGTGTGTGCCTGTCCCGCGGACTTCTTTGCAACAGGCGGCCGGCTTTAATATATGCTGTGAGAGTCTGCGCACACGCACGGTTTGTTGTTTTCCTGGTGTGGTTCGTCAGCATTATTAGTTTTTATGTTAGTGGCGGTGTCTCAGTGCACTCTTTCTCTGGATTTGTGATGGGAAGGCAGCGATCGTCTTGTTTTGTCTAGTCGTAGCTCATCTGGAGTCATGTAAGCAGGGAACTCATGCAGAAATCCAGATTCAATCAGAGCTGAAGAGGCGGAAGTGCCACCGGGCGTCTTGGAGGGTCATCCGCAATCAGTGTGTGTAGTGGCCACGGTTGCCTGACCGACTGCTAAATGAGAAAGGCAGTCTTCAACATTGAGTTCAGGTCCTTCAGCTTTGCAGTTATCTGGGGACATTCAATCCACTTAAAAAGGAGACTATCTGATCTCAAAACCGGAGAGTATGAGTGTTATATTTCAGGAAGAATAATTTGGTAAAAACACCACTACAATTTATACCAGCCACATGAAGCAGGCATACAAGATTTCCCCCATTGTCTGTTTTTTTTTTTTAACCCAATCCTTAGAGATAGTTTAGAGTTCAACAAATTTCCAGAAATCCACGTTTCTGGGTCCACTTTCTTTTTGTTTTATGTTTTTTAAAGTTAATGTTTATTTATCAAAATGTATGGGTCAGAATCCAGCACTGGATCTCCCGTAGCTGGGAAAATGGAGCCCAGAGAGGACTGGCATCTGACTTTTTACGAAGAGAGGACTTCAGTAGTCGAAATATAGTTTGCTAGTTCTGTTGATTGTAAAGCTTATGCCGTAAAAGAAGATATTAATATCTGTCACAAATGTGACAGCTGAGTTTCAAAACAGTGGGCAAAGCTTTAAGGATCAGCTTGGCTGTTGGAGGATGTCTGTGTAAGGAGAGGATAATGCTAACGTGTCCTTCCACCAGTCAGAATTTCCTCGTCTCGATTTATTCCATGGCTACTTTCGTTTGCTTCTTCCTTTTGTAGGACATCAACATGGTTCAGCAGTCACATGCCTATAGTCACTGGGAAAGGCTAACTCTTTCTATGTCCCTAAGGAAGGATATTTTTCCACATTTTTTTGATTACAAAAAAACTGTCTTTCTAGTATAGAACAACTACATTCAACTTGAGGAACTAGTGCACATACATGTGGCATCTTCATCATGTTTGCCTCTTTTTTCCACTTCCCACCTTCCCACCCCTCATCCCCTTTACTGTTCTGCAAAATTTAACTCCCTGTTTTCTACTACCACTTTTAGTTTGCTCTTTTATTTATTTATACTTTGAATTTCTCACATTAGGGAAACCATTCAGTATTTAACCTTCTGCATCTGATTCATTTTGCTAAGCATAATGGTCTCAAGGTGCATTTCCACATCTTTTTATTAGTGCATATTGGCTTTATAGACCACTGGGTTTCATCTTGGCAGATTTTTTACATATCTATAATACGGTTAATCATTTCCTCCCCTTCATTCCCCTCTTTCTGCTCACCTCCCTACTTTCATACTTAGAAGGGTGCCTTACATGTGTATAATGTATTTTGATCCTATTTATCCACCCTGCTGCACATCTCCCCACCCTCCCTGCCTTATTCCTTTCTTCTTATCTAATGATAGTCCCCCTTCTACTTTCTCATCCTCTTCTAGACCTCACCTATTAGGAAGAATGCACACTGATTGCCTTTCTGAATGTGGTTTATTTCACTCAGCATCGTCATTCCCCAAATTCATCCATTTCCTTCTTCAAATGAAAGACAATTTCTTCTCTGTATGGCCAATAATACTCTGTTGTGTGCACATACCACTTTTAATCCATTCATTTATCGATGTACCCCTAGGTTGCCTGTATATCTTGGCTCTTGTATCGTGTGCCCCATTAAACACAGGTATATGAGTATCCCTGTGTGGCATGCTCACGTTAATTCCTTCGGCTAAATAACAAGAAAAGATATAGCTGGATCAAATGGTCGGTCTACTTTCAGTTTTCTGAGGCATCTCCATAGTCACCACACTGGTTTCCATTTCCACCAGCAGAAGAGAGGGAATATTTTTGCCTCAATCTTTGTTAACATGTTTTGATATTTGCATTCTTGATGATAACCATTTTGACTAGAATAGATGGAACTTCCGTGTAGTTTTTATTTACATTTTCCTTGTGGCTAAACACATTGAACTTGTTTTTATATACTTGTTGACCATTTTTATGCAAGAGAGAAAACAATCGACAGAATGAAATGAGATAGTCTTGGCCAGCTATTCTTCCTATAGAGGTTCAATACCAAGAATATAAAAAGAGCTGAGAAAACTTAAGACCAAAGAATCAAAGTGCTCAATCAATAAATGGGCCAAAGAATTAGCAGATACTTCTCAAAAGAAGAAATAAAAGTGGCTCAGGGAATACATTTTGCTAATTCTAATCCCGTTGTGATGAGCCTCCACTCTGACAGTGACTAACTTAGGAATGGTGCATGTGACGTGGTTCTGACCAGTCTTACCATATCTGTTGAAAGGACTTGGGAAAAAGACTTTCTGATCTTCAACATAGAAGAATGTTCAATTGCTATCTGTCTCTGCTGATAGCTGTGTGAGGAAATGATTCTGGAATGTATGAATCCTGTAATTATAAGAAGAATTAGTCAGGAAATGGGAGCAAAGATGGTGAAGGTGACAATGGGAACAAACAGAAAGAATCTGATACATAGAGCATGCCACAGAGGAAGCAAAAATAACCAGCTCTATAAACACTGTACCACCCAATCTCTTCTTACACGCGAATACATTTTTCTGATTTTTAAAATTGACTTTGATGTGCATTTTCATCTTTTTGTCAAGCTTATACGATATCATTGAAGAAATATTGTATAGTCTATTGTTAGATTCAATTAAAAAGTCTACAGTTTTAATCACTGGTTTATTTTCTTAGAACTACTCAATCTGTTTAACATTGGTGTAGAGACATCCCCTCATTCATGGGTTTATTTAATAAGTAACTATGAAGCCTTTACTATGAATCAAGGACTTGGAATGAAGCCATGAATCAAGTTAATACTGTTTCTTTTTTATGAAATTTATAATTGAACAGGAAATGGAGATGTTGAGTACATGTCATTAGAGCAGAACACCTTACAGATTTGATGATGACTTTACCGTCTCAGGTTGCATTCCTAGCCAAGGGACTCACAGCCGCAGCTGGGTCAGGAAGATCTGGTCTCTCTGTAACCCAATCTCAGCGGTTGCTGGGCTGTGTACAGAACTCTCGGGTAATAGGAGGAGACAGCATCAAGGTAGCTCAGGGGTATGGACTTTCTCTTGGGCATTTTACAATTTATAACACTTTATATTATGTTCTATTTTTTTTGCCCTTCTGGATTAGCTCATTGATAGCTTAAAATTAGAATATATTAAGTAGAATTGAACATAAATTCAATTTTCAGGAAATAGTTTATCAAGTACATGATTAGGACTTGCGAAGCATCATATGCCAGATTTTAAGGATTTGCTGTCCTTTACTACTCATACTTTTCTTCCCGAAACTTTGCCACTCACAGCCTCTTTTCTTCCCCTTGGCCAGTAGTTTTTGAATCTTTGATCTGCTTCAAGGACACAATGAATAAGAGAGCAAATGCAAGAGCTCCATTTTTCCCTCGAGGAACTTTCAATTCAGGATGCAAGTTTGGGAGACAGCAGGGTTTGAATGTTGGCTTTATCACTTACGAGTTTGATTTCAGATTCTTTGGGAGTAATTTGTCAGTAATTATACTACCCATCATATCTGGTAATATAGCTGTTAGTGGGGACGAAATAAGATAATGCAGGTAAAGCATTTTGCTAAGTGTCTGGCATATGGCAAATTTTCAGTTAAAAGTAACCACAATCGCAAGAGTAGGTATGTGCTAAGTAACTGCAACACAAGCTGCCAAGCAGGAAAAATATGAACCGCATATGAACCGCAGGAAAAATACTTCAAGATTTAGAGCAAAGAGACTCTGGGAAGAAGATGAGGGGCCTATTTAAGAGCAGGTGTCATTTGACAGGCTTTCTTTTCTGTTTGGTTAACCTTTTTGAGTTTACATTCTAGCTCTTCATCACATGCGCTTCACCTTCTCTCCTCTTCCTTTTCCTCCCTCCCTCCCTCCCTCTCTCCCTCTCTCCCTCCCTCCCTCCCTCCCTCCCTTCCTTCCTTCCTTCCTTCCTTCCTTCCTTCCTTCCTTCCTTCCTTCTCCCTCTTTCTCCCTCTCTCTCTTTCTTTCTGTCTGTCTGTCTTTCTTTTCTCTTTTCTAGGGAGTGAGTCCAGTATCTTCACACTGAGCTATATCCCCAGCCCATATTTTGTTTTTTTGAATTTGAGACATGCTCTTTCTAATTTGATAAGTTACCCAGGCTGGACTTAAACGTGTGATCTCACTGCCTCAGCCTTCCAAAGGGCTGAGTGGTCTGCACCACTGGCCCAGCTCATACTCCATCTCAATGAGGACTAAGCTTTTTTTTTTTTTTTAATTTTTTCTGCTAATGGTACCACTGACCCCAGGCAGTCATTACCTGAATACTGGTTCTTGGTCACCAAGCAGAGATAGGCTAAGAAGGCAACACATTCCTGTTCTTGGAAAAATATTATTATTGTTGTTTCTATTATTATTATTATTATTATTATTATTATTTTGAGGCAGGGTCTCACTCTGTAGTCCAGGTTGGTCCTGAACTCACTATGGAGCTCAGGCTGGCCTGGGACTTTCAGCAATCTCCTGTCTCAGTCTCCTGAGTGCTGGAAATGCTGGAATGTGCCACCATGCCTAGCTTATATGGTGCTGGGGAATTGAACTCAGGTACTTAGCACTTGCTAGGCAAGTGCTCTAACTGCTGTGTTATTCTTCCAGCCCTGTCATTTGTTTTTGCCATGAATGGTTCCATTGATATCACCAGGTAAGAATCCTCTGTTTTTAAAGAGCTCTTTAATGTCGAACAGATATTTTTGATTCCTCAACCTTAATTCACTCTTTTAAAGAAAGACAGGTGGACTTCACAGATATGCAGAGAATGTGCTAGGGCATAGAGCACAGATGTGCTTAGCACAGTGCTTGGAGCACAGTGGGTACTGAGAAGTCACCAATTAAACATGCACAGTCATAGATCCTATAGTTTGATAGTATTAATTTCTTACTGGTGCTGTAACAATTACCGTAAATGGATTTTTTATAAATGCATTTATTATTTTATTTCTGGGATATCTAATATGGTTTCTCCATATTAACAGAGCTGGGGTTGTTCTTTTAAGGAGATAGAGGAGGACCTGTTACTTGCTCAGTTAGTTATGTGTTAGCTTGCTTTCTGTTACTATAATGAAATACTTGAGGTTGGGTACATCATAAAGAAAATAAATTCACACAGTGTGAGATGTCAGAGGGCATGATGCTAGCTTTGGCTCATGTTCTATAAAGACCTTCATCACGGATGATCTCAGTGAAAAGTCCACTTCCCAACAGTACACAGTATCCACAGGTACATGAGGCTTTTGGTTCACTCCAGACCCAAACCACAACAGTACCTTTAAGAGGTGGAGCCTAGTGAGAGGTCTCTGGGGGTGCTGCCTGCAACAGAAATTAGTTGTTGTGGAACCCTGACTTAGTTTCATGCCAGGGTTAAATTGGTATAAAAATGCAATTTTGATATGTACCCCCTCCACCCCTTCCGTGTCACTGGTCTTTAGTTTCTGGCTTCCCGTTTCATGCCTGAACACTTCCACCACTGTGAGATCACCTGTGACAAAGGCCCTTAGAGAACACGAGGCAAAGCTAGCACCACGCCCTCAGACATCTCACACTTACGCCATATCCAGACTATATCAAGGTGATAGGTAGAATTCAGTTCCTTTTGAGTGTAGGAATTATATCCCTTTCCTTTAGGTAACCAGCTAGGGGCCATCCTCACATTCCTTATTGGAGTTCTTACTCCATCCCCAACCAACAAAGTTGATTGTAATCCTCCTTTTCCTTAAAA
Organism: Ctenodactylus gundi; assembly: GCA_004027205.1. Lineage (NCBI taxonomy): Eukaryota > Metazoa > Chordata > Mammalia > Rodentia > Ctenodactylidae > Ctenodactylus > Ctenodactylus gundi. The sequence goes on along the minus strand of PVKB01000182.1, from coordinate 441,361 downwards.
ATCTCTCCTTCTGTCTCGTCTCTCTAATTAAGCATCAAAAGGTCTTCTACATTTGACGATTGATAGGATTAGGCTGGACTCACCCAGAATGTCTATAGAATGTCTCCAACTCAAGGTCTGCACCTTACTTATACCTGCAAAGAATTCTTCATAATAGACGGGAACATATTTACAGATCTAAAGGGATTAGGGTCTGAGCGTCTTTGGGGCAGGCTTATTATCTGCCCTGCTTATCTTTTCATATTAAGGAGGCACATTCTTATCAGGCCTATTTGAATATAGTAAGTTCACTCTGTATTTCATTTTCTGTCAGCAACGCACCCGGCGTTTCAACAGATCTTTGCATCTAAGCAACAGGCTTTAGAGCTGACACTTCATGCTGAAGTATCTTTATTTCAGCATTTTATCTCTTCTTTGAAAACAATATTTTTTATTCTAACCCAATTAGTTATACAAATACTATTTCCACATATGTTATATTTAGCTTTTGTTCCTACTTTTTCATCAGCTGGGTTTGCTGCCACCAAATTTTGCATTTAAATCAGTGCGTAGCTTCGGCATTCTAGCTTTATAGGGATATCGTTATTTTTAGACTATTAGAAATAGATTAAGAGAAAGAGGACAAATGCAATAATTTGAGAAATTTTCTGCTTCTCCGTAATATATTATTCTAAGTTTTCATTATAGTGTTTATTAGTCTTACAATTACAAAGTTACTACTTATAATAATTAATGCAGTTTCAAATGTATAATCAGCTACATAATAACCACCGCTTGATGCCAGCTATTCAACAACAGTTGAAGTTAAGTTTGTGCATGCTGTCTCTATGTATCTGCAGTTGTGTGAAAATACATAAAAACTTTTATTTCTCATTTTCTGTGACAGTTTGAATTTTATCCCTTAAAATTTTGTATGTTGGCACCCTAATTCTTGGTAAGTTAGAATGTGATCTGGTTTAGAAATAGAGCTACTGAAGATATAATTAGGTAAGATGAAGTCACTAGGGAAGATCTTCAGCCAGTGTGACTGATGCTCTCATATAAAATAGAAACTTGAACGTGGAGACGGTATAAATTTAGAGTGATGCTCCTGCGTACAAAGGAATGTCAGAAGTTACCTACCAGCGAACAACCAGAAGCTAGGCAAGATCAGGAACAGATTCTTTCCCACAGTCCTCGAAAATAGCCGACCCTGCCAGCACCTTGATCTCAGGCTTCTAGCCTCCAGGGTTGTGAGGCAATAAATATCTGTGTTGTTTAAGCCTCTCAACTTGTGAAACTTTGTTGTAGCAGCCCCAGCAAACAAATGCATCTGCCTTCTGACTCTAGTATCGTATTTCACAGGTTATCTTGGGACATGATTTGTTCACTTAGAATGCCAGGGATATCTCTTTAGGTGGTGTGTATTAAGCCAAGGTATTATGATATTGTGAACAGGAATGTGGACTGGAGCTTCAATTGCTTGGGGCCTCTCAGATCATGACTGAGTGTGCTATGAAGTTGACTTAAGAACCAAGCATTTTCTCCCTAGCACTGTGTGTGCTTATCTGAGTGACATAAGCACTGGTAGTTCCTTATTAAGGTTTGAGGAAATCCAAACTTTAGGAAATACTATGTATGCGAGGAATGTCAGAATGTCAGAAATTCTTCTGACGTCTTCTTATTTCCTGTAGAAGTAGCCCTGTCTCTATCAAGAGAATACAACAGACTCCCTAGTAGTGCTTTCGATCTGGGGAAACGAAAATCTGATCTGAGGGTTAAGGAATTTCTCCAGATGAATATTTTCAAGATAGTGTGGTTGCAGAAGGATTGGGATGGGGCCAGTATCGTGTGGGTACATGCACATGGAAATGGCACCATGTAGTTTTTCCTAATCATAATTTTAATGGTGTATACATAATGAAATGTAGGCAAAAGGAAATAGGCCATTGCTTGTAGAGCATTTTGCACGTTTTATAGGGCCAGTCTTCCAAAAATTAAAAAAAAAACTACTTGGTAAATTACATGCCAGAGATTTTCTACATAATCATGCCATTCTTGGAGTGATTCATGTACAAAAGGAAGCAGGGATGCAAAACCGTGCGGACATTCTTTCCTTGTAAAGTCATAGTCCAAAGCAGAGTGTGGTATGTGTGGAGCCTGAAGAAGAAAGATTTATTTAGGGACAAAGCATACTTGTTTTGCTTGTACGTCAGGTAATATTTTATTTTGCCCCCAAATGGAATAGAGTTCTACTAAATTATCAGCAAAATATGAGAATATGTAAGATATCCCAATGTTGAATCATCATTGTAAATTGATTTCAAATATGTGGACTTTCATGACAACGCTACATACTTTTTGGCTTTAAATTTATACTTGATAGTTTTAATTTCATCTCTTAGATTTTTCCAAATACCAAGTAAGATTTTAAACCATAGTAACCATTTCATTAGCAGAATAGGCCCATTATGGTCAGCCTTTAAAATGTAAGGTTGTTTACAAAGCTGCATAAAACTTTTGTGATGACACATATTGGGCCAGAATAAAATAGAAATAGGCAATTGTATTTAACTAAATGAAGTTATAGCCAAAGCCAAAATAAGTTTTCCACCTTCTTTTATTTCTTCAAGATACAGTGTGTGAGAAAAACTTCATTCCACTGGGACTGGGAATTGATGCTTGTGACTTCTGAACCATGAATTTGGTTCTCCATGGGAAAAGTGACAACGGTGATTACCTTATCAGTTGCTGGGGCACTAAAACAACATTAGGTATGTACAGGCCTGAGACAAACTAAATTGAATAGTGTAAGAAATCTAGGCTTATGTTCGTTTTATTTTCTTACATCATCCACCCATAATGATGGGAAAAGACAAGATAGGTAATAATTTATGCAATGTTAGAATAATCCTTCCTTTGTCTCCAAAATTATGTGGATGTATAACTTTTTTTCCTAGGCTCACTTAATCCATGAAGATATATTTTATGGTCAGCTCTTCAGAAATGGATTAGGCAGAAGTTCAAGGAATCCATTTAACTATTTTGTGTCCTCAGTCTTAGAAACTGAGCGTGGCACCAAAGCCATGAAGTCAACTTTGGGCTGATTGAGCATTTACTGCTTATGGGGTACACAAACCCTGAAAGAAACTTAAATTCTTTCTCTAGCTAAGTATGGACATGCTGTCAAGTGTGAGGATGGGACAGTGTGGAAGAGACTTGAGTCAATGGAGCCCTGTTTTGCCTGGAGAGAAGCCGAGAGTTTAAAATCAATTTTGAGAGGCTGAAGGAAAGGCTCAGTGGTTAAAGCAAGCGCTAAGTACTGAAGTTTGATTCCCCAGCACCACATAAACTGGGCGTGATGGCGCACACCTGTAATCCCAGCACTCAGAAAGCTGAGACAGGAAGGTTGCCTTGAGCCCAAGGTCAGCAGCCTGGTCTATAGAGGCAACACCCTGTTCAAAAAAAAAAAAATCTATTTTGAAAAAAATTGAAACTGCCACATAATGCAACCTTCTATTTTCCCAAACTATTTGATTCCCTTTAGCTGATTTATATAATAGGAATGAAGTTGGAGTGAGAACAAGCGCTGGGAAGGTGAAGTATTTGCATTTTTATTAGTTTTTAGGTTATTAATTTTCTCAATTTAACATTCAATTCATTTAAAAACAGTTGAGGCTATTTGGGGAAATATACTAATAATTATTATTTTCTCAACTGAAATGTTTTATTTAATATCGGTTGGTTGCTGTAATGAACAGCCTCAAAGCTTAAATGTCTCAACAGCGTTTCTTTTCAGTGCTGCATGGTTCCCTGTTCTCCGTGTCACTCAGGAGCCTGGCCCCTTCCCTTGTAGCGACCCACCTTTTTCTAGGAGCTTCTTCTCCTCTGCACTCAGCTGCACATCTGGGGACAGGGAGAGACTATGCGTGGAGAAGGCATGTTCTGTCTTCACCAGCTTGCTCCGGAGCTGTTGTTCTTTATGGTCACCGGCGTGCCATTTCCTAGCCTCAGCCCAGTGACTGCCCAACTCCAAGGAGTCTGGGAAAATGCAACCTGAGAGTGAGGCCATCAGAGGAGAACCTTCTGCTACGATTTTCAAATAAAGATAAATACATAACACAGGCTTGATGTACAACATGGTATCACGCTATCAAATATTGACAGTATTTATGAATGCCAAGTCTTTTTGTTGTATAGACTCATTTATTCATTCAATACATATTTAGTGAGTGCCCGCCGTGTGTTGCTGTGCCAGGCCTTGGGAGCTCCATGGTGAGCCATGGTCCCTGAAATCATGGTAGCAATAGATAGGCACGTTGATTAATATATAATTCCATACTAGCTGAACCTGTTGCGGTAGTTTTGGGCAGTACAATGTCACGTGAAGTCTATTTACTCAGTTTCTTTCCAAGTTAGTCTTTCTCATTTCTCATAATGGTATATTTGCTAAATTAATTTCATCTCTTCCCTCTTCCTTCTCCACCTTTTCCTTCTCCTCTTTTGTTTTGCTTTTTCTTCTCCATTCTGGGGAATGAAATCAGAGCCTTGCACATGCCAGCCAAATGCAATGACTTATGCACTTAGCCTTTTGTATTTTATTTTTTGAGACAGTGTCTGGCTAAGTTGCCCAGGCTGGCCTTGATCTTGTGATCCTATTACCTCAGCTTTCCAAATAGCTGGGGCTATAGGGTGTGTTAGTACACCTGGCTTATTCTGCTGTTTCTTCGTACCCCACCAGCAATCATCTAGTGTATGAGTGCTATTTTCCAGGGACTAGCTGTGCAAATGGAAGACTGTTTTTATTTCAGAGTTGGATTGAGCCAATTCTGTCATTGTATTCCTTTGATAAGGGGTTTTCAATGAAAATCTTTTTTATTTCATTAATTTCTGAAATTTGGGTCTTTTCTCTCACAAATGAAATTCAAAAAGTGAATCACTTGAACGGTAGGCCAGCCTACTAGAGTTCCTGGCCGAAAGAATCCTGTCTGGGAGTGGGCCAATCCACCTTTCACCACAGAACAGATTCTAAGAACCCTGCCACGGCAGAATCTGCTGTAGACACAGCCAGCCCAAAGTGCTATAGGTGAAGTAGTCTTAACGAATGTTCTAGCATGCAGAGGATGCAAAGGCCTTTCCCACAGCCTGCATGTCTCCTATGCCGCTGCACTGTCAGAACCATGGGGGCTGTGTTAGCCCAGCTGGGTCCATGAACATGAGAATGAGCTAGAGGTCCAAGTGCTTCTTATTTTTGGAAGCATAGATATGAGAGGGCATTCTATATAAAATATAATAGAAAAAATACTGTCTTTTTCAGATTCTTTGCAAATGCCCAGCCTACATAAGGCACAGGGCCTCGGAAGAGGGGGATGAAATAGCTGTAGTGTTGAGTTCAAACTAATTGAATTTCTGCTGAGGTTCCAGTAGCCTGAGGGCAAAATTGGAATCTATGAAGATTGCTCGAGAATCTTTTTTCCAGGAGCAAATGAAAATCTAAATGTACAATAATCCTTTAAAAGGAGAGATAATCGCCAAGGGTCTTTGATCTCTTACTGTGTACAACTGGAAACACCATGAAATGAAAAACTTTTAAATATTAAGAATTCAGTGACCCTAAACTTGCTGATGTTCCTGGCTGACACTGAGTTCAAGCAAAATAAACGAACCTTTGAAAATAAGAAGGTTTTGCAAAATGACAGCAGAATGGTGCTGACCCCATTTTTCCAAGGATAGAAACCAGAAATGATTAAAAACTATAGATTTACTAATAACGTTTCACCATGAGCTTTGTGTCTTTGTCATATGGGAAATATCATTTACTAAAAGACACCCATCTGCAAGGAATATGTTGGACTATCTGTGGAATATTAAAGATGTTAAGATTATATCTGGCATCAGTTGAAATATTTTTTGAACTACAACTCATCTTCAAAGAAATAATTTCTTTATGTAGCTTCTAGAGTTGTAGCGCATTTTATTGTGTGCGTTAGTATACGTTCTCTGCCTCTTTATGCATACACATATATATATATGTAAGTATATACATATATATGTGAGTATACATATATTCACATATTTGAATTGAAAAATCTAGTATGTCTAGTGTTTGAAAGATGTTTCTAATGAAAAATTGAGATTCTTTACGTGTTTCTTAAGTGTTCTGGGGAAATCAATCACATGATAAATTGTTTCATACTGAAATAATATAATGGTTGGCAACTTGCAACAAGTTCTATCAGAGATAAGATGACAGAATTTTTCACTGGAATTTCTTTTTGTTGCCCTAAGGGATATTTAAAAAATTTTTCTACTCATGAAGAGTATTTATTTCTGAAAACTAAAGTAAAATTCAGAATAAAATTCTTCTGAGAGCAAAGAAGCAATATTTTGTGTGGAATAAATATAGTTTCTGTTCTTGTTAAAACATATTAAAATCTATCTTTGTTCAATGTATTTGGGCTCCTAAAATTGTGAGTTTTGCTCAGAATATTGATTACCATCATTCGTCCACATCAACTGGTGAGAAAGGACAGCAAATGAGAGGCGTGGGGGTTTCGTATGTTTTGTTTTCTTAACATTTTCTTTAACATAGCTTACTCAGCTTGTGCTCATCGGTCTTTCTTTCTTTGGAAGGATTAATTATATGATTTGAAGTTTGATCACAACATTTTGTTACTTGGTTGATCTGAGAATTTGTTTTCTTTCGCTGTTCTTACTAAGTATGCTGTTTGTGGCCTGCAGAAGATATTTTGTAAAATAACATGTTCAGTAGTTGTGCATGTAATATGTATGTGTACATGTGGGCTTGCATGTGATTTTTCAGGAACTAAAACCTAAATGTGGAAAATCCAGTTTTTATTTGTTGCTATCTAATAGCTGCCAGGTGGATAGCCACTTTTTGAATTATGAAATTTGATATATAAATTAATGACATTTATCAAGATTACGGAGCATTTTATCAAATTTCCCAATATTTAGGTATTCTGTTTGCTAATTAGCCACCTGATAATCTAGTCAGAAGGGACTGGAGGTTCTTGGGTTGGACCAATGAACCTGGTCTTAAACCGTACCACTGTTAGTGAATGTGAAGCCTGCTCTCTGTCTCACATCCGTTGTCCTCAGCTTCAGATAAGCTTGTGCATTTTCTACTAGTCCCTTCAGGAGGCAGTGAAGTAGAAGCCTTGCTTTTGGGAATGGCATCAACATTTTTTCTCAAGTCTGTATTTTAGAAAACTCAGTATTTTTGTCAGTCTTTTTTCATCTTTTTACAAACATACATCATGATAATCACATGCAAAGAATTATATTGGAAAAAATGATAAATAATGTTAGAATTACTTTATTATAATGTTATAATGTTCTCAAGAGATGTTTTTTTTGTTTGTTTGTTTTGGAATTTAAATTCACTTGTTCTATTTCCACTATTATTCAGTTTAGGCTTATTTACTCAATGTATTGAATCTCTGCTGAATATGAGACCTGAATAGGTACCAGGTTGTGGGGATTACTCTTTACCTGGAGCTAATAATAGTCCAGTGGGAAATCAGACACATTCACAAATATGTAACTGAACCTGGCTATAAAATTGGAGGTAGAAAAATGCATGTTTCCAGAAGAGATTGTAATGGAGACTAATCTGGCCTATGGGCCAAAGAAAGTCTGCTTGAGGAACTGATATCCGACCTGACGCTGGATTATAAGGAGGGGCTGCCCAAGTGCAGAGTGGATCACAATGGCTTCCTCACAAATGAAACAGCATGTGCTGTGCTGGACAGCAAGGCTGGAGGGCTGGAGTAATCCAGTGACCGTCAGGTCATGGGGACTCAAGGACAGTGAGTTGGCAAGAGAGGATGGACTACAGAGAAGAGGGCTGTTGAGGGCTAGATCATATTAGAACGTTGGGTTTTAATCACCAGTTCAGTTGGAGGTCATTGAAATGTCTGGAGCAGGTGTGTAACAGGAACTAATTTAGGTTTCCCAGAGTGTAAAATCCCATTACAAGTCATATCAGCAGTGTGTCTATAGGATTGCTTACTTTGTAATTTAGTGACTCTTGGAATAATACAGATTCTCATCATAAATATTCACATAACTTATAAAAGCCCACAAAGAAAGATAAAATTTATTGTGAATCCTGTCAAAGACAGTAACATTTAGGCAGACTTTCATGGCTGTGTTTAATGATGCTTAATTATGCTAATTGGCTTGGTCATTTCCTTATTAATGATTTTTAGCTCTTTCTAATTTTTTTGCTACTGTGCTGATATGGTGGAGAATCTTTATGCGTCTTTGGTGCCCAGGTGTATTTCATGTTTGTGATAATTTCACTAACATAGATGTAAAAAAGAGAAAATGCTAGAATAAATAATTGACACATGATATGTTTTTATTCATATTGGTAGCCATCTGGAATTTAGAGAATCTTGTGAAAAAAAATGAAAATTTATGTTCTTTGTAAACAACTAATTTCCTAGTCACTGAAAACAAAGGATGTGATTTTAAGGCATTATAAATAGTAATTCTGTTCTTTTAAAATGTGCAACTTGCATTACCTGGGATAATCAACTTATAATTAGGACAAGTATACTTGATTCAAGGCTTCAATTCATAATTATCTGTCTCTGTTGTTCTTGAGACTGTGATGAGCCAGAACATCATGGCAGGGAGCATATAATACAGTAAAGATTTTCACTTTGTGGCTACCAGGAAGCAAAGAAAGAGGAAGAGCCAAGGTCCCAGTGTCCCCTTCAAGGGCACGGTCCCAAAGACATCATTCCCTTTCATGAGACTTCATGTGCTAAAAATTCCACCACCTCCCAGTAACACCACAGGCTGTTGACCAATCCTTTAGGGTGTGGGTTTATGGGACAAAATGAAGGTACAATCCATAACAAATTATTAACAAGTGTCAGAAACTACTGTAAATTTTTTGTATGCCCATGTCTATTTTTTTTTCCACTGGACTGCAAATTCCTTTTCTGATAAGAGCAATGTCTGCTTTATTCAAACCCCAACCTCCTGTCCCACCTTGGCTCTTTGCTAGCTATCCACCCAATGGCAATTTATTGTTGAGGTGTTTGTAACTTACCTTTCACAAACTTGAGCAGAGACATTCTAATAGTATGAAGATATGAGTCAGTCAATGAAGTTGAGTCTAATCTTGGCCTAGTTAATATGAAATCTCCTAATCCAGAGTACACAGCAGAAAGGGGTTTAGTTAGCTTTTGAAAGGTTTTAGCAGTATTTCTCCTTTTGAAGGTCTTGGCTACAATCTCTCAATTACGATTATCTCAAGCTGCAATAGAAGGCTTTCAATTTTAATATAATAAGTAGTGGACATTATGTTTCACCAGCAAAATTCATCCTGTAGTAGACGTGTGAACTACACCATGGCCAGCACCTCTGCCCTCGAGGCAGAATTATGGGTTCCTTGGTTCCTTTGATTCTTCTGTCTTCCTTCCACTGACTGAAATTCCTTATATAAACCTGAGGCACCAGGGTGAAACAAACTCAACAGAATACTTCCTCTGTGTCGTTGCCTTCCCTATTCTTGGTAGATATTTTATGCAAAATCCTGTTGGAGAGTCTTAGAAGCATAGAGCTGAGACAAAGCTAAGGCTCTCTAAGCAGGTTTTACAATGGTTTCTGTCACCCCTTGCTAAAAACTTGTTATGGATTGTACCATAAACCCATATCCTAAAGGATTGGTCAACAGCCTGTGGTGTTACTGGGAGATGGTGGAATTTTTAGGACATGAAGTCTCATGATGTTGGCTCTCTTCCTCTTTCTTTGCTTTCTGACTGCCACAAGGTGAAAATCCTTATGTATTATATGCTCCCTGCCATGATGTTCTGGCTCATCACAGTCTCAAGAACAATGGAGACAGATAATCATGAATTGAAGCCTTGAATCAAGTATACTTTTCCTACTTAAAGTTAATTACCCCAAGTATTTTGTTAATGATGGAGATATGAACAATGCAATTACTTAGAACCACAGATGATCCCTGGCTTACCGTGCTTCTACTTGTTATTACTTTTTGACTTTATGATGGTGCAAAAATATGTCTTCAGAAGAAACCATAATTTAAGCTTTGATTTTTGAACTTTTGCTAAGTAGTAACAATATTCCTATGATGTTGAGCAGCTGCCACAAGCTGAAGTTGCCAGTCAACCATGTGAACATAGGTAAACAACGAGTGATTTACCACATACTATGCTGCTTAGTGGCAATCTCTGGCAGAACAAGTACGTAAGATGCATTTTAACTTACAATAATCTCAATTTATGTTTAACCTCATCGTAAGTTGACTAGGTAATTCAGTCTTGAGACTTCTTTTCTTTGTATTTAGAGTGACCAGGAACAAGGTAGCCACTGGAGAAAAATCAGCTAGATGCTTAGTCCAGTTCTAATGCTTAGAATATCTTATAAATTATTTCATTTTCCTATTTTTATGAAAATGTGCAGCCAGGGGACTTACAGGAACTCATAACACTGGCCCTCTTGCAGCCTTTGGCAGCCTCTGAATGAGCTGAGTTTGCTCAAGGAACTCTCTCTGCACTCCTACCTTTTTAGAAGTTTAAAGCCCATACCAAAACAGAGGCAAGTCGCGCAAGTGCTGCACCGCTTTTCATGAGGATGAGGAGATTGTCAGATCACTGGCAAACTTACACAAACTTCTCTCTAAATTTCATTGTCTCTCATTAATCTTGGCTCCCTTCCTTTCCTCTTCCTTTTTATCCCTCCCTGCCCTTTTCTGTGTTCTCTCTCTGGTTTTTTACTTACTGTTTTTTCTTTCCATTTTCCCTTTTATAAGGTCTCTAAAATCCCATTTATTTATTACCCACACACTTACAGTAAAACAAATCTGTTCCTCATAGATGCCCCTTGGCGCCATTGAGCTATCCTTGTAATAAAAGAGGCGGCTAGAGCCAGGGCATTCGTTTACCAACCCTGAGGCGAGAAGTTGCAGAAAGACAGAACATTCTTAACTTGGGGAGGGTTTTAAACAAAATCTTGCTTCATCATTGGTCTATGCCCAACACGTCCTCCTTTTCCCTCTCCTGTCCACCATCTCAAGGTAATAAAAGTCTTTCAGAAGTGTTGAAAAGAGGGTAAGGCAAATATGCGCCACTAGAGGTGTTTTCCAAGGAAGAGGGTTTTTCCCAGGGCATGCTTGAGTCTGAATTGTATTTTCTTTAGCTTAGTGTCATCAAACAATTTCAAATGTGAAAGAGACACTTTTGATTGTTTACATGATCCTTGCACGCACTTATTATTATTTTATTTTTTAGAGGCATGAGCTTAACTATCATTGAGATCTTTTAACCAGAGTGTGAAATCCATGCCCCTTTGGGGTTACCGTAGCACAGGCCTATAAAAGACTTAGTTGTGAATGTTTATCCTCAACTTTTGTGGCATGCTTTCACATATTAATCCTTGTGCTTATTATGTTCATGGTTCATGAGAAATTCTTACACTTCTCATGAAGTGCATAAAGGCTTGTACTTTAATCATAATAGCTACCTTTCTTGACCACTTGGGTTAGTTTTAATCCTCCTAACCTTGCAAAGTGCGTAACAGGTGACAGGAGGCCACATAACTGACAGGTTCAGGTCAAAGAAAAGAATCTTTATTTTCTTACCAACCTTTTGATAATTATAAAACTCCTTTAAATCTTAACTGCCTCATTAATAAAGTGGTTATTAAAAACACTTATATTGTGGTTGTGGATTACAAATGGGGCAATATACAAAACAAGGCTGGTAAGAGATACTATAAACATTAGTTACCATCCTGTTTATCATGTAAGAAAGCGTTTTGGAAGTGTTGCTGGGATTCAAACCCAGACCAGACTTCCAAGTTCATGCAGGATAATGTTTTGTGACAAAGGTAACAGCTAAACAGAGATAACATTTTATACTATTGAGTTTTAAAAAAAAAATTACTGGGTAGGATTCTAAGCATTTTTATGTATTAATCTATTTTAAAAACCTGAAACTCCTATGAGATTGGTAGGCTTATTATCATTATCCACATTGGAAGATGGAGAAAGTGAGGCCGGAAGATATTAACTTGTTTAAGATTCCTGCTGGTAAAGAAAAAAAAGTTAGGGGCTTGGAGGACTAATATAATGGTTAGAGTGCTTGCCCAGCAAGTGCAAGGCTCTGAGTGTGATTCCCCAGCACCACATAAAAGGGACATAGGAGTATATGCTGGTAATCCCAGCACATAGTTGGCTGAGGCAGGAGGATTGCCGTGAGTTCAGTGCCAGCCTGGGCTCCATAGTGAGTTCAAGACCAGCCTAGACAACAGAGTGAGAATCTGCCTAAAAAAAAAAATTTTGCTGCTATGTAGCACCGTGATCACCACTGTCTCAAGGGTCAGGCTCTGTGCCAGCTGTAGGGCCCTCAGTCGCCTACATGCAGCCTTTCCTCTGACTTCCTTAATGTTCAGAACTCTTTCCTAAATTAATTATATCTTTCATCAGCCACCAAGTAAACAAGCCTGCAGAGCTGGCTGGAATGGCACACCTTATCAAGCAGAAGAGATTTATTTTTTTCTGTTAAAAGAAAAATGTGGGGGAATTTCTGAGACATGAATTGAGTACAAGATTCATGACTATTGGAAAAAAGACAAATGTGAATAGGGATATCAGATAAAATAACCAGATTTTCCTTTGAGTTAGTTCCATGGCTAATATCTGAGTGAAAATTGGGAGGCTTAGAGAACAATGCGATTAATCACTCATATTTGTTATGCCTCTTTATAAATTATCTTATTTAATTCTGATAGGCATTCCAAGAAGATATTATGTTCATACTCATTTGTTGGATAATAAATTTGAGGTCCAAAGAAATTTACAAATCATGTTCTGGTTCCAGCGCCAATAATGACCAGAGGAGCTTGTCAATCTCAGCATGAGACTACAGGGTGCTCCGGTTCTGCAGGTGTGATGGCAGTGCAGGGCAATCACAGAGTGTGAAAGCAAAGGTTTGTGTACTCTGAGGTCTTATCTGTAAGAGAAATAATGAAGGGACTTGAATAAAGGGATCTAACGCTTTGTTTTGTGTCTACTATGAAGTAGCCTGAGGAAATAGTCAGAGACGAAATGATTTAGTCAGATTTGATGCATGGAGAATCACATTTTTGTTTTCCTGGAGAAGGTCATGACATCAATGAAGCACTTTTAAAGAAAGCTTGTTCTATAAAATTTTCTACTTTGAGGAGGTGATTTTTGAGAGTAGAATTATAGAAATTGAGCAGTGAAGATTCTATTAATCTTTGTAAGTAAGAAATGATAGGAATTCAGTCATGTGGCTGGACAGATACTACTTTTTTTTTTTAGGTCATCGTGCATACTTGAAGTTCCTGAATGATTCAGGTAAAGACATCCTAACAAGTCAAGCGGCCATAGTATAGTCATGAATTCTATCGAAAAGCTGGATATCATTTGCTCCTTGTATTTCATGTGAAATAAAATTTTACCCATCAGAAATTGCAAATAATGTAGTTTAGCTCTAAAACCTACACACAATGTTTTCTTTATGTTAACTTAGTTTTTTTAAGAAAAGTCAGGCTCCAAAATAGGTAAAGTGAAAGCATTGTTCCCCAGAATCAAAAGAACACAGCCGTTTTAACCCTAATAAAAGTGATTGGCTAAGAGACAAATAGAGCCTCATTATTCCAGTAAAAGCTTAGTTTGGTTTTGTTTCAGTTAGCTTCATCTTTCAAAGAATCATAAATAAGAAATGCCAAGTAATAAATATCCCATGCAAAATGCATTTTAATAATCCTAAAGGGTTTCATTACTATGGCCATTTGCTGGCAATGTAAATCATCACTGATACTGTACCCTTCACTTATTACCTTCAGAGGTTCTGATTTTAGTGGTGTAAATGCTATAATGTTACATTAATCATTTTAAGAATAAATTAACTCAGTTTCACTAAATGGAATATCCTTGCTTTTGAATATCTGAAAGGTAATATCAAAAATTTTTGAGGCATATATTATGATATATAATGTGTGGTTTTTGAATTTTTTAAAAATGAAAATATCTATACTTCAAGGTTATAAATTAAAAAGTTACCCAAGGGAAGTCAAACAGCTGTTTTCAATATTGCAGGTAAATTTTAGTCTGGGAAAAATCTAAATTACTGCTTGAGTTGTTGTGCATTAAACTGGTCTTAGAAGTGCAGACAAATCTGTTCTGCAATTTGTATTCGATCTTTTTTTTTTATGTTTTCTTCTTCATATGCATCTCCCATTCCATTGAATCTAGAATTTGTAAATAGTTCTGCTTGAGGGAAAAAAGCACATGCCACTATGCATTTTTATTAATGCCTTGTTATTGATCTGAAATACTCTTTTAAAATCACTAGATAGACGCATACTCCATAAAATACTAGACTAAATGCCACCTTCCGTGAGGCTGTCTTGGTGAGCGATTATTGGACTCTTCTTTGAAGTCCTCTCTAAGTGGTTTGCTTATGTTTGTAGGTAACAGACATTATTGAATACACTTTTTATTTGGCTTATGTGCACACAGTTCTGATCTTCCAAAGCGAGTGTCCGGGATATTGTCTTACCCTTGTGTGTGTTCCCCAGATGGCTTAGTGCGGTGTCTTATATGCAGTGGGGATTCAAAACTTACTTGTGAATGCGTGGATGAGTGAGTTTCTGGCAAACTAGTCTGGGTCAGCTGATCAGTTGTTCACAACAGAGTAGGTTGTGGAGTTACTGCTACAAGTACCCTGCTGCTCTCAGACTATGCAGAATAAACATGGCACATGGCTTGCTGTGGCTTCCCTCAATAGCTTAATAATATCCACCTTTATGCACATAATAATATATGTTCCACCTATGAATTGTATTCTGTCTTTCTTAGAGGACGGACAGGTATCATACTTGAACATGTATTATCATTTAATTACATATTTTAAATATTTTTCTTTATGTCCTAAAATAATATCTACAAATTATGTATTTTTTAGTGTAGGATAGTAACTTTTATTATTTTCTAACCATATTTCATAGTATCTCTCTTTGATTTAGAAGTGCTAGATCCTATTCTTCTCTTTGCCCATGGGAAACAAATGGAGATTTTAAAATAAATATTAGGGCTACATCCTTAGAACAAGGTATGTATGGTTACTCTAATGTTATCATTCTTTTCTCTAGGATGCTCTCCTGTGGATTCAAACCACCATTTAGTTATGCACCAAGTAAAAAACTACTCCTGCCAAAGTGTTTCACCTGACCAAGTCTACTTTGGCCTGTCCCCTTATTTACACAAGAATCTTCCAATATTTATCTGGGGTTATGCATAGTCTATTATTTTATCGTTCATACTTTTTTGATTCCACTAGCATGTATTTACTGCGCTGAAGCCCTACATTTGTTGAGAAGTTACAAAGATGTCTTAGATAAATGATGTTTTCAAAAAATGTGTACTTTAGAATGGAAGATTGCACACACTTGCATGTGCAGGTAGAAGACTTGCATACTACAAAGCTCTAGAAAAAACCAGGAACAAAAGTAATGCCTACTTTTTTTTGTCATTCTGAGCTGGGGTATATTTTGAATGAGGTTTTAATGAGCACATATAATTTTAGGAGACGCCAACGTATTCATCAACAGATCAATGAATACAAAAAATGTGAAGCATATACACAATGGAGTTCTACTCTACCGTGACTGGTAGATTTGAGTCGTTTGGAGGTAAAGGGATACAACAGGAAAGTATTATGTTTAGTGAAGTGAATCAAACTCAGAGGTTAAATATCACATAGGTTCTCTAATATAATAAACTCAGAGAATAAATAAATGAGTCAGATGCATAAGAAGATGGAAGTCAGGGTGGCTGAGGGAGAATGTGAAAGGAAGAGTGGAAGGGAACGTAAAGTTATTGCGATACATACGTGCACAAATTTCTCCTGTTCATTGTACCAATATGTATTGCTTAGACATAGGAATTAAAATGAGGAAAAAAGAAAAAAAGAATTTAAGTGTTTAAGTTATTATTTTGTATTATTTTATTGCAGGTTAGATATCAGGTCTATATGAACAGCAGGAAGTCTTTGCACTTTCCCTAAAGAAAATCTACTCTACTGAGCATTTCTGACAAATGAAGAATGCATAGGGAAAAAGAGGTGAGTTTGACCTTGCTTGCTCCTGGCAGCTCAGTTCAACCTCCCCAGTCCTGGCTTCTCCTGTGTCTCCCACCAGCGTGGAGGTCCTTATCCGGAAGTGCCCTTTCAAATGCTCTAAGACTTGCTGGCTCCGGGCTCTTATCTTCATCTCCCTAACCGCCTTTCCTCTGTCCTTCCTCAGGATGCTTCACTGATATCCTTCGAATGTGCCCACCCACTATTAATGCTGCATTTTCCCAGGGCATTATTATGAGGGTAAGTAAGGATTTTACTGCACTCCACTTTCTTCAACACCCACCCTCTTCAAAATTCTCTGAGAAACTAACGACATTTCACTCATTCTATAATTATTTTCGCATGTACATGTTCCACCTTTGAATTGTATTCTGTCTTCCTTAGAGGACGGACAGCACTTTCCAACTCTTTCCTCTTTCTCAGCACCTCTAATGGTGCTACGTAGACAGAAGGTCTCACAGTGCAGGGCCATGATACTTGGTACCACTCTGCCAGGTGAGACAGTGGGTCCAGATACGTGGTACTCTGCTCATGACAAGACTGTTGTGGTTTCAGTCCCCGGGAAGAGTGGGTTCTCCCAGTGGCTTAGGAGACCCATAGGAGCAAAAGATTTTTCTAGCATCTTAGATTGTACAACAAAGCAGTGAAGAAATGTAACTCTCTGCATTTCCTGGTGATGATTGTGAAG
This sequence comes from Ctenodactylus gundi, assembly GCA_004027205.1. Lineage (NCBI taxonomy): Eukaryota > Metazoa > Chordata > Mammalia > Rodentia > Ctenodactylidae > Ctenodactylus > Ctenodactylus gundi. The sequence continues at coordinate 424,525 of PVKB01000182.1, read as the reverse complement.
GAAGTGAACACAAGAGAAGTGCGATAGGGAATGTGATCTGTGTCCAAAAGATGTTGCCCAGAGGTAGCCAAAGCTAGTATTTATGTGGTAGTTTGGCTGTCTCAGATCAGGAAGAAAGCATTATGGTAAATTCTAGTCCGGTATACCACTGGCTCATGCTGACAGGTGACATGCAAATATCTCCACCATGACCATCAGAATGTATTTCCATGTGTTATATTTTATGAATGTAATAAATGTGCATATGGCCTGTTTCCCTCTTTATGGTTTAATTGCTATAAATAGCCTAGAGCTGTTTAAGTGCATGATGTACTGAGCCATCGTGGTTTACAAGGTTGTTTACTCCTGTCTTCTCAAGGAACATGTGGGAGTAAATACGTTCTGGAAATGAAAGTCTAGCATTCAATGAGAGCAATAGTGTCAATATATCCATGCAACACATTAGGAACATACATCTTGGCCTTGAACCAAGAAAAAACTTTTCTATTATAGAAAAAAATAGAACGTTTAGCAGTTGACCTTCATTTCTGTATTAAAATACATTTCAATGCTAACACAGAATTAAAACCATTTATGTTAAGCCTACCACCAATAGAAGAAACGTTAGAAAGCATGATTTAAAAAACTGTTCCTCTTTCCATGTGCTCGCAGTGTAGAAAGAGGAGGGCTAAGGGGAGCTGTAGGTCTTTACTGAGTCTTTTGTTCCTAGAAGCAATAAAGCCAAGTTATACCACTCCCACCACCGCCACCACCAGCAGCACAACAACAACAACAACACAAAACAACCAAAATAAGAAAGAGAACAGTGTTCACAGGTAGAATTGTTTGGGAAGCTAATTTTTCGAGAAATGAAAATCCTGTACAATTAGTTAAAAGTTCGAGAGCTTGTACTGAGCACATGTTCTGTGTACAAATAATTTAGAGCCAGAGAGTCCTTGGCAGCCATGGATCACCTATAAAAACGAAGTATGATCTGATTCTTGAGGCTCACTGTGGGTAAAGCTGAGTATAATGGTGGTGCCTTCATTAACTCAGCACTTCGTCATCCTTCCTGTCTCCTTAGCAACTATGTTAGTGTTTCTGGGGGATAAGAAGCCATTTTTGAAATGGTCATTTTTATAATAAATGCTATCTTTCTCATTATTTTACCTGTCTCTAACCATTTAAATGTTCTCATCCTGTCTGCTAAATCTAGTTCTTTTTATTATCCAGTTCTTTTCTCTTTTATATTACCACTCAGATATTTGCATTGAAAGTAATGGAAGGATGAAGGTTCCCTGACATAGATTTTTGTCTGGGGATTCAGGAGCATCTGCTTACCCTCCAGTTTGTGAAACCTCTAAAAAATAAACATGCAAAAACAGAGACAGAAAACTACTTAATTATTACCTTGGCTTCTTGTTAAGACATGACTGAAGAGCCCTACTAGTTTGGTCCAAAAGCATTAGTGCCCCTTTCCCTTGGCCTCCTAATCTACATTTTTACAACCTGTGAACAAAGATGGAGGAGATGGGAAGGCAGAGGGTGGAGCAGGCCGGGGAGTAGAGTGGTGCCAGTTGTTTTTATAAGGCAGAGCAGAGCTTGGCTGTGCTTTAGTTACTTGCCAGTTGCTAGGACAAAAACTTGAGATCTACACCTTATAGGAGGAGAGATATCTTTTAGTTGATGGTTTTAGGGGAGTCAGTCAATAGTTATCTCCAAGGCAAAAAGAGGGTGGCAGAATGGCCCAGCAGGGCCTAGCGGACCATCTCACGGTGGCAGGGAAGCAGAGATGGAAGGGAGGAGCCAGGGCTGAGCATACACCTTCTAGGCCAGCTACCATCTCCCTGGCCCCACATCCTAATGACACACATAGTGGCCAAACTCCTCAGCAAATGTATCCACTGACGATGATGGTGCCCCCAAGATCCAGTTGCTTCCAAATACGTGAGACATTTGGGAGATATTTTAGGCCTAAACAGTAACAGGCTGGGAGATGGTCACAGAGTAAGGAAAGCAGCCAGAGCCGGTTTTGTTGCATCCATTCATGGGAAACTGACAGGTTTGTGGACATGGGCGCATGACAAGTGAAGGGTTTTAAAACAACAGTGGTTTCTGTCTCTAGTGGATGTGAGCAAACTTGGGCTATATCACCTTTCCAGCCAGAGTGCTATAATCTATGCATGATGAGGACAGATAGAGAAACTGAGAGCAAGCTCTGCCTCCACCTCTAAGGTGCTAGTCTCTCCTCTGTGTCATACATGCCCTAGCTTCAATGCCTGCCGTTCCCTGGCATGTCCTCCGCATCTGTCAGCATCTTGGTAGCTCCCTATACATGCTTCCTCTCTGTGTCCCAAACAGGTATCAGGGTTTCCAGACATACCTTGGCTTCGAGGCTTTTTCAAAGTTCAAGTAAACTATAACTATACATTTTTTCATTTACTGCTTCATGACTTTATACAAAAGAAAATTGCTCGTTCATGTGTTCACTAATTCATTCATGCATTTATGGAGCCTGTGTTGCTTTGTCTAGCCTCCTTTCGAAGTGTCGTGGAAGCTGGTGGATTTGCCATCAACCACTTAATTCCTAGAATAAAAGCTAAGATTTAGTGTACACATAATTAAGAGTCAAAGAATAAAAGCTGAGAATTAAGTGTGCAAATAAATCAGAGCCAAAGTGTACAAATAATTGTTGGTGGTGACGCCTCACCAGCGAACACAGAGAAGTATGCTGTGACGTTACAGATCTTCAGTCTCTCCCATTTTTGTGTTGTCTGCCACCTAATGAGTTGTAAACCACCAATGCCGTCTCCCACCTGCCTATTGTTACGGCTTGTTGTCCTAGCAGCTTTCACATTTCCTAGCTGGAAACTATCATGGTTTTCTAACTGGTCATTCACCTCACCGTCCAGTGATCTATTTAGCCACAAGTGTATTTCCTCCCCTGCTAAAAATTTCTTGGTTATTTCTCACTATGGATAGAACCCAGTACACATTTTTTTTTCTTTTCTCTTCAGGATTTCGTATAATCTCTTGACTAATTATACTTTGTCTTTAATTTCAGAACACTGAATAGCTACTAACTCTCAGAACATGCTGTCTTTTATTTTGCCTCTCACCTAAATTTCTGTTTCATATTGTCCCTTTATTAGGACATCACCCTCCACTTATGTCGCCAAGAGAGTTACATGAGGTAAGACACATACGGTACGTAGGATAAAGGTTGCCATATCATGTGTTCCGTGGCTACTGGCCATGAAAGAGTTGAACCCAGCTACTAAAAAGAGCAAACTGAATTCACAAAACCAGGGTTTGAAAGGCTACAAGTCACTTATCGTCTCTTGGCTTTGTTCTATAAAACAGGAATAATAGTTGTGTAGATCCCGATAGTGAAGATTCAGTGAGACAGTGCATGACGTGCTTTAATAAATGCGGTAGAAGTGACTTAGAATAAGTTCTCGGTTAGCGTTAGTGACTGTTATTGTTGATCTTCAGCTTTAGTTCGTGTGCCATCAGCTCTGCCTTTTGCCCTACCCAGCTGAACTACGGTTGGTCCTCCCTGGAGTGCTTCATTGCATCAACTTTCCTCCTTCTCTCAGTCATTTATTCACTCACCAAACATATACTTACAGAAGTCATGCCGTCTGATATACATGGGAGCACAAATCAGCCTGCCTTCGAGGAACTCCTTGGGAAGCAAAGCACGTGAGGCCAACAATGTAAGACAAGCAATCGGAGCGGGTGACCGAAAGGGTGCTCAAAATGCACAAGCAACCACGTAATAGTTACAAGTGAGCCCTGGTACCGCAAGTCCTCACTGCAATTTAATTTCACTTGTGTTCCAGACTAACAATTAGAATTAGAAGGGCTCATCTCCTGCTTGTGCTTTTCTAAGTGATCCCGGTTTGACGTTCCTGCCGGTTTCATTCACTTTCTTCACTGTTCAGTTTCCCTTATGCTCCTACTGTGTGTACTAGGCTCACACCCTCAAATCTGAGGTCAGTAATCTTCCAGCAGTGGGAGAGCGTGTGTGGGGTACTGTGGATCGTGGCTGAGCTCATACCTTGTGTACAAGGACATGAAGAGATCCTTATTTAGCCAGTTGTAACTATGAGAATAAATAGGGAAATTTGCTCTTTTTTTTTTTTCTCCCTCCATTTTACTTTCTGTCAGTGACTTAGCACCGTGTTTCTCCATGGTTCAGTTGTCCTGCGTGGAAGCTCAGACATTGTTGACGGGCTCCCTCTGTTCCAGGGATACGTTTTTTGGATTTGCCTTACGTGTGATTTCTATGTCATTCAAGTTTTAGAATTTAGAACTGTTTTCAATTTGTTTAGCTATTGATTTTTAAGATATTCTCAGTGTCCAGACTTTTTCTGAAACCTTAATCTTCTGCACTCTTTAGGGGAGAAGAAGCAGAATGCAGAACTATATATGGTCTATAACCAGAAATTTTCTTAGCTTGTCGTGGGTATGGAGGTCTTTAGCAATATTAACATCAAAACTTTGAATAAAGGTTTACATTTACAATACCATCCAATATTAAAAATTCACTGGCAGATCCTAGTAAGTAAATTAACAGTGTAACCACTCTTCCCACAAGATTAATAGGTGCAATATACCCTACTATATATCTAACTTAACTTATTATTGATTTATGAAGGTATACTATTAATATCATTAATATAACCCAGACAATAAGAGAGCTTTAGATATACAACGGGAAGCAGAAGAACATTCCTATGATACTGAGTGATCTGTCAGTGTTCCTTTCCTGTCACTGAGCACTGATGGCTAGGTTCAGATGAGTCAGAGAGAACTGAGTGAAGGGGAGAGATAAATACGGAAATATCTATGATACTATGCTTAGATAGTTAATCAAGATGGGGAGAGATTCAGGATAGTTCGTGGAAGTCCTCTAGGGCACAAGCTGCTGGAACCTTGAAAGGCCCCCAGGAGAGCCATTTTACTTTCTATGTGAAAATTCCTAGTTTCTGAATATAAAATTAGAACCAAATCTACTGTATAACTCAAAATAAAACTAATTTGTAAGCTAGGAACTCATTTTAAAGATTTGAGATGCTAACTTCCAATGAATATTTTGCCTTAACATTTATTTTGAAAAAATTCAATCTATGAAAACAATTGGAAATCTCATTAGATGAACATGTACTTGCCCTTAATCTGGATTTACTGTTTTCAAATTTAATTCTTTCTGATATTACTCAAGGAACTTTCTTGAATATAAAGACCTATTTAAAATAAGTTGCAGACACTTTGATGCTTCACATCTAAACAATTCAGAATGTACCGCTCAACAGCAAGACATTTCAGTCTCTCATGACATTGACATCAGCATTCACACAATAGTGCCATTAGTACACCGCTCATGTTGTAACTGCCTTTCTAACACACTCAGCTAGTGTATGCCCCTGACCGACAGGTACTTTACTAAGGTGGAAATCTCAATTCTTGGTATCTACAGGGAAATTATGTCCATTTGATTCTTGATGCTGTGATTTACCATTATATGAAAAATAATAAATGAATGCCCGTACTGGGATGTAGCTCTTAATGCATTAAAACACCCCCTCCCTTCCTCACGCTTCACATTGTATGCCTAGATTTATGGGCATTGAGCCTCAGGTGCTTTATTTGAACCCTCGTTTCTTTTGTTTCCTCAGAGTCGCTAGAGATCATCCCTTCTCCACGATCAATTTTTCATTTGTGACAAGCCTTTTCTGCTTTCCTCAACAGATAGACTTGTTTTGATCATTTTGTCTAAGCTTTCTGTCCACCTTTCTCTTCAATTTTCACTGAAAAGCCTTTGTGAGCCGGCCCATTAAAATGTTTTGCTTATTTAAAAACTCAGTTTTTCTCGGTTTGAATGTCAACATCTTCGGGAAAGAAAGAGGATGCCTGATGAGCAAACTGTAGGCAAATTTCACTGTGTTACTATCTATTAGAGTGAGAGCATGTAAGAAGGTCTAAATCCCTGTAAAATATTCGAAGTACAAATGGAAGTTACCATAAAGATAGGACATTCGAGGAGAGCCAACTGGACTCACTGCCACAGCCTGCCTTGTATTGCATTGCATGCCTAGGTAACATCTTTTTAAGAGCTAGAATTGTGTACCTATTTGTATCTGAAGAGCAAACTCCTTAGTGAGATAGGGAAGAATACCAATGTGATCAGAAAAGGCATTGTCCTTTTGGGTTCTGTCATTTTCCTGACCACATTTTCAGAGTTTGAATAAAAAGAATGAGATTTTGTATAAAATAACACTTATAAACACCATACTCCTCTACCCACGCAGCATAAGCACTCTTTGCAGCATTGCAACCAGGAAGCCAAGACAAGGAAGAGGAAGGGAGAAAATTGCATTTATCTTTCCAGGTTCTGTCCCACTGATCTGCCTTTGCTGGATCCCTTTTCAGTGTTGTATGCCTTCCAGGTTTAAGCTCCCAATCTCCCACATGCCTGTAATACAATCCACACACCTGTAATCTACAATCTGCCACAAACCTGTCCTCCACCACACACCCACAATCCACCACATGCCTGTAATCCACCCCTCCAGGCCAGGCCCTCCTCTCCTATCAGCACATGGTTCCACAGGTAATCCCTAACGTCCAAATACATGAGACTTTCGGGGGTCATTCCAGATCCAAACTCTAATACTTTTCTATTATGTGTGCTTTAAAGTACATTTTGAAGACTAGACACACTTGTTTGGGGGAATCTTTCCTGACTGTCTTCAATATTTGACTCATGAAAAGATGCTTTTCTTCATTCTATATAATCAAAATAATTACATCACCTTCACTTTTGTCTCTTAAGACGTCATCATCATCATCATCAGGGTTTTTATGACATGATGCCTACAGTTTTCAAAAAAGCAGTCTTGTATCTACATTTGATTTATTCATCACAGTACTTTTAAAGATAAATAGAAGAGGTAAATTATCTAATATTTAGTTTTCTTTCCTGAAGAATAGCGCTATTCATACTTATGTGGACTTTAGAGTAACAACACGTGGCACCTGCCAGCCTTTTCACAGTCAGCTCTTACAATACTGATTGTATTAGTTTCCTGTGGCTGTTACAACAAGTTGCTACAGACCAGGTGGCTTACAATAACACATATTTATTTTGTGACATTTCAGGATGTAGAAGTCTGAAATCAGAGGACTAGCAGAGCTCTGCTCCCTCCAGAGGCTCAAGGGAGGTTGTTTGTTTATTCCAGCTTTTTTTTTGTGGCTGTCAGCATTTCTTGGCTTGTGGATATGTCACTGTGATCTCTTTCTCCACTGTAATCTCTTCCTTGTGAATTATTAAAACTTAAATTTGTGCCATTTGATTTATACTATAGATTTGTAACATTTATAGTTTCTCCTCTTTCTTTTGTTTCTTCCAAGGCCACTTGCCTGTGTTTAGCCTCCACTCAAATCATCCAGAATGGTTTTTCTCATCTTGAGATCCTCAATTACATCTACAAAATTCTTTTACCAAATAAGGTTCTGTTCACTGGTTTTAAGGATTGGGGCATGTAAATGTATTTTAGGAGCTACTTTCCATCTTGCCACAAAGACCTAGATGACCTGCATGACGATTATGTGGTATAACAGATCTTTGATGCCTCCACCTATGTCTAGCTGACTTTGAGTCCTCCTGAATAATCTCTCTTCATTCCACATACACAAACCTGATTTTTCTGACTTCAAGTTTGTTTAACCTTCTCAGTGCATATAACTGATTTTCCTAGTTCTGAAGACAGTAAATTCTGATATTTGGTTTTAATTTTTTTGGTTCAATACATTCAGCCAACTTAGAGAAATGGGTGAGGGGCAAATTCAGGATTTCCTTTCAGGGAGACGTTGTGTAATAGGAATTATTTTCTGAATGCTTTGTGTTCATTTTAAGCTTGTTAGTAGTGCAGCCAGGAAACATGGGCAGTCTGCTATAAAGGAGCTTGTGCAGAATGGAAGGAATTTCCAGATCTCTCTGGTGCTCTTGGAAAGTTTGACTTCAGGCTCTTGGTAGCCTTATGTAACTTGCTTGTGGGACGACATAGTACAAGGCACACTCAGTTCTCTTGTGAAAACCAAAAATACCTCTGAAACAGCAATTTTCCTCCTCTTTGGAAGCAGAAGGTAACCTGAAATGACACAAGATTGTGTTTTACCTTTCCTTAGTGTGTGTATTAGTTTTCTGGCATTGCTATAACAAAGTTCCATGGACAATGGAACATGGGTTTTTGTTTGTTTGTTTTTCACAATTCCAGACGCTAAAGTCCAAGATCACAATGTTGGTAGAGCTGATTGCTGCTGAGGCCTCTCTTCTTGAGTTGTAGGTGATCAGCTTTACGTTAATTTTTGTATGATTTTCTATCTTGTTTGTGTGTGTCCTAATTTTTGTGAGCATACCAGTCATATTGAATTATGGACCAACACAATTGATATCATTTTTACTTAATTTAAGATCCTTAACAGTTTTAATGATTATGTCTCAAAATATAATCAAATGCTAAGATACTGGAGCTGGAGATTCAATATATGTATTTTGAAGGGACACAGTCCAACCCAAAACAATGCGAAGATTAATATGTGTTTATAGAGATTACTTTATTTGCTTGCAGGTTGCTCTCCTAGACTGCGCTCGGAATTGCAATATCTTACGTGTTTACAGACACTCTGCTACCTAACATGACTCTGGCTCTAAATTTCAATACATAGTTTGCCACAAGGTTTCAGAAGAGGGGCTGTGGACCTATAGCAGAGCTGAGGCTGCGGTTGGAGCTGGGCTCCTCCTCTTAAAATGGGGAGGTGAGTACAAGGTTCAAAGATCCTCTTCAATCTTAAAAATTTCATTGTCTGTGATAATGAACAGAGAACATTTTAAAATAAATCCTTGTCTCCTGAAAGTTGCAACCCTATTTCAGTGTTGATTCTTCTAATTAAATGTATCTACTTGGATAACTCTCAAAACAGATCTGTAGCATATGGCCATAGCAGTAAACTTGGGCTATTTGGGTGGGAAATTTAAGAGTCCTGAGCTCCTAGAATATAATCTAAAAGTGTGGAGTTGGTGTCAGGAGATCTTTGTGCTGTCTTTGTACATTAAGGGCAGCAAGAATGAAGCTTTCTGGAACACAGGTCAAAGGTAGAATTTCCAGACAGCTAGGCCAGACTTCATTTTAGGGATTGCCTGAGGAAAACATAAACTATATAACCCTACTGTACAAAAAAAATTAGGTTGAGTTGTACAGCTTGTGGTCATGAAATTCTGTGTCCCCCTCCTCCCATTCTCTTTTAGAGACCTCTTTGCCTTTGAGAACTAGTCCTCGGGAAATAAGTGAGGCACAAAAATTCTCTGCTGTTTGCAAGTCAACATAGAGTTAAAAATAAAACATAAAAAGCCCTTGAGATTTATTTTAGTAAACTTAAGCCTGGCTAATGCCATGTGTGGTCTAAAGGCTTTAGGTATGCGAGGGGAAAAACTTTGCCTTTTAAAATAGTAATTGCTGTTCAGCGGTCTGAGACTTTGATAGTATGTTTTGACATCAAATGCTTCATTAAAAATACAATCTAAGAAGAAATACCTATGAGAATGGTGTTATTTGTGTTTGATGTCTTTCAGTAAATTGAGTTAACAAATGTTTCCCTTAGTTTTGCAAGGATTTCTGTTTTACCAGAGTTGTGGTGGTTTCATTCTGTTAGGAAATTTTAGTAACATTGAAAACATGCGATCAGATTGTTTTTAGGAAGGTTACATGTGAAGGATGTTGGATCTTAGGATAAAGTCTGGTGTTGTCTATTGTAGCATTTTATTTTCTCTGATCTTGATTTGTTCTTATGAGTAGACAGCACCTGTGATAGAAACCGCAACCATCAGGCTTCCAGAATCACAGCTGTAGGTCACATAGGATCAGAAAGGAGCTTTCTTGGCCTCCAATGTGGTGTGTCCGCTGGAGCTGGAGTAGAACAACACACTAGTCTAGGTTGAGAATTGTTGTGGATGGTGACCAGGACTTGGTTAAGATTCCTTGTGCTTCTGGTTACTCTGGAACTAACACACAATCAGGGAAAAAAGTAAATGTTGAGTGAGGACATGAGTGAATGGACAGAATTCCTTTTTCCTCAGGAGCAGGGGCCACGGCGCTTCTTTTATGCCACAGTACCCTGAAATTGGCTGGCTCCATCTATGTAACAAGGACACTTATTAGACTGTGGGCATGTATGCAGACATGCTCTCTCACCGAAGGACTTTTAATGCTCTATTGTTGACATTAAAGTTAATAATTGGTACCTAAAAGTCTGTGATACTCAACAAGTCCATTCAATTAAGCATTTAAGATACTCTTATCAAACTAACATCATGCCTTGTGAAATAAATTTGGGATACACTAGGTAAATATAGGTAATACAGAAGTTTCAAAGGTCAAGAGAAGACAGAGAGCTGAGGTTGCAAGAAATGCATTTTGAAAATGTTGAGATCTGTATCCAGCATTAAGGGTGTAGGGAAAGGAGCTCCTTTTTGATGGACAAAGCAGTATGAATTAAGGTAGAATTTAGACTGAGCAGTGCTTAGAGGAAACCCTTGGTTGATCCACCCAACTGTGAAATGCTTTGTCTTTAGAACTCTGTAATGTAGTCAATCCCCCTACAGGCACAGTGAGAGACTGTTGGTTTATCTTTTGAAGTAGTTTCAAGCAATTTTCCTACTCCAAAATCCTTATAATCAGAAAACTGCCATCAGCAGGTTCTGGGCCATAACTACCTCCTCTGGTCTCAGGATCAGTTGTGACTCATACCTGCAGAGCCGGAGAAGGGACACCACTGACTCCTGGCTTTTTCTCACAATTTCTGCTCTATCCTCTGATTCATACCATGCCCTGAGGGCTGTCTTTGGAAGCCAGCCATTTTCTTACCCCAGAGAGAGAGAGAGAGAGAGAGCGAGAGAGAGAGAGAGAGCACTGCTCCATGTGGTATGTGGTAGATAGAGGATAGGAAGAGAGTGAGAGAGAGAGAGCTGGAGGAATATTATCATTTCATATAGCATCTTTTACACACATTAGCTTTTTCTGTAAAGTAGATTATTTGACCTAAAAAAGCACATTTCTTTGGTTATTTAAGTGGTAATTAGGTTTATTTCAAGGCTTTGCCATTCACAATGATAAGTACGGTAACATGCTATCTGATCCCTAGTGTCTAATTGTGTGGGGGCAGTGACATCTGCTTTTGAGGAATGATTTTGTAGTTTCCCTTGGGACAAAATGCTTTCAAAAATGGGTTATTTCAACTCAGCAACATTATCTTTTTAATGTTAGAGTAAGCAATTTTGACTTCCATGTCCTAAAAAGCTTCTTTGAAGTGTATCATACATCTAAATAACATCTTGAATTTATTGTTTATTCAGCTGGAAAATAAATTAAACTAATTAAACTAGTTATTTCTTTATTGGCAGAAGATTTTTCTAATTGGAGTATGTATTACAGCTCTTATATGTGAGTGGATATTGTACAAAATGTTATAAGTCACATGCATTGGTTAGGGTTCCCTAAAGGAACATAGTCTATATTTCTGTCTGTCTGTCTGTCTGTCTGTCTGTCTGTCTGTCTAGATATAAGGTAGACTTATTAGATAGACCGGCAGGATTCCAGGAGGGAGAGTCCACAATGGCTGCCTGATGATGGAGAGTTGGAGCATCCAGTAGCTACTTGGCCCAAGAAAGTGGGAGCTGCTGAAGAAGAGGGATCTTGATAAGAGTCTGAGACTAAGGATATAGAAGCTTTCTGGAGTCACTGCTTATGAGTCTGTGCTGAAAAAGCAAATAAAATGGAGTTTGATATCCATATCCAATCGGAGGACAGATCCACTCAAGCAAAACAGAGCTCTTCAAAAGTGCCAGCTTCCTTCTTTTTTCATTTGGTCTCAGCTACAGGTCTATTGGATGGCATTACCCACAATCAGGACGGGTTTCCCATCTCCATTTGCTTCCCTACATGCAAGCCACCTCTGTTAATATCCCAGAGACACGCCCAGAGATGTACTCTTCTAATTTGCTAGGTGGTTCTTGATTAAGTCAAGTTGACATATCACCCTTCATTGTCACATAAAATGTACAAAAAGAACAAAAGACTTATACTAGTTCCAAAATCTCATATTCAGATGAAAAAGGACATACAGATATAGGTTCTCAGTGTCCTGTGAAGTTTTCCCTCATAAGTAACAACACAGTTTTTGTACCTAAGCCATCTTGGTGAGTCAAAATCAGTGCTTAAAGAGAAAGTTTGCTTGGCCAACTCAGCAGCTCTTGCTTTTTACCACCTCCAGCCATCTCACAAGAATATGGCAGTACTCCCTTAGACCAGCCTGGATACAGGAACTTGTGTCTCTCAGAAGAAAGGAGAATGTTTTTCCTGTGCATGTAGGTAAAGATGAAATCTAAGAACTTGATCATACATTTGCTTACCTCTCCCAGTGGCATTACTCAGAAACATTGGCTACTTGGTTCTGTGCTTTGGGTCTCATTAACCTCCTTAACCAAAGGGACTTCAATGCTAAGAATTTCAACAACATTCTTGTTATCACTTTTTATTTCTCGGATTCACTGACTTTTTGCTATTTCCACCAGCTACGAAGACACTATGAAATAGCAACACAAGAGTAGCCGATAGCTCTGCCTAGTCACTTCTTTTTTGTGGGGGGGGGAGGGGGGGTTCTGTTTTTCAGAGGCGTCTGGTAATCTAGCTGTAAATGAAAATAAATGGTGGACGTATTATCTGTAATGGGTCAGCCACGCTCTCAGCAGGGCCTTTGTCCTTCATGCTTTGGAGTTTCTGTACATAACCCGTTGAATCCTACTTTGAAGTCACTTCCTGTTCTGCAAGCATCCTGAGCCTGGTCAACACCCACAGCCCACTGTGCCCGTGGGTGAGGGAACCTTCTTCTCTCGAGCATTTCTCAGCATCTTCACACATTGCTGCTGTGGTCTTCCAGTCCCAGGGGAAGAGGCAAAGAGGCGTTTTTATCCTTCTTCCCCGCTCATTTCACTTCCCAGTCTCCTTCCCTCCTGCTTCCATGGGATCTTGCGCTGAGAGGTATTCCTCTTAATTTATTTCAGTGTGCACTGTCAAGCTTCTGGAGACACCTCCCGTCACCTTACAGACATGCTCAAGTTTCTATTAGCTGAAAACCTCCAAGGTGTAAAAGACACAGAAGCAAGTCTTCCCCCTTTATTCCCAGTGCCAGCTTTTTCTTATTTATTTGTTGGCTGTGCATACCTTGGTCTGCATCTGCTATCATGCACTTTAGCATGCACACTCTTCTTGGAAGATAACTTTCAACTTCAAATTCTACTCAAATTCAACCTTCTTGATTGTTAAGGTGTCTCGTCTGTGGCTCTAATGACCCCTTCTCAGTTTTCTTCCTCTTTCCTCTGCTGTCTGAATCCCTTTGGCCATCTTTACCTTAATGCCACAGACGAAGTCTGGATGTTGCGTGCTTCTTGTCCTCTTGCTATTTCTCTGGTTATTATCAAAACATGCCCATCAGTCTTCTTCCTTCTTTACAAATGATGTTGGGCCTTCTTTGTTTCTCTTTCTGGCTAGTTTTGCCCTAAATCGCTACATCTCTATTATGGGTCAATACATCAGTCCAAAGTCAGGTATAAAATCATTTTATATCCTAACAGAATTGTCATGTACTTTAATAACTATTAAAATGACCAGAATTAATTTTGTTCTCTCCTGATCGCTGCTTTTGTTCAAACCTTCTGTTAGTCAGCTTACTTATCACTATGATCAAATGCTCAAGAAAGTCAACCTAGAGCAGAAAATCTTTGGCTGATGGTTTCAGACGTTTAGTTCATGGTCAGATGGCTTCAAGGCAAGAACGTCAAGAAGGAAAGGTGCAGTGAAGCCAAGATGCTTGCTTCATACTGGGCAGGAAGTGGAACAAAGTAACAGTCTTGGAGAGGAAGAGGTCAGGTTGCAGATATGGTACTCAAGCTCACGGCCCAGTGTCCCAGCCAGACACACCTATTGAGAGATCCTTTACTCATCCCCTAAGTAGCTATCAAGCTAGTCAAATTTATAATTAAGTTTAACCATTACAGTGTTTTATTGACGTTTTAAAATAATTCAGCAGTATCTTTGTAACTGGTTGCTCTATCTTCCACATTGCCGGCTCATAATTTGTGTATGTGGATGCATTCACTAAGGGCAGATTATTCTTCAAACTTTGGCTTTGCTTAAAAACTTTCAGTAGCAGCTATTTCTTTTGAATGAAATCCAATTAGAGCCTTGTTATATGACTTTTACACACTGTAACTTGTCATTTCTTTTCAGGCTTATTCTTCTAAGACACTGTATATATCTTATTTATATCCATCTATATTTATGTATAGATAAAATTGATGCATTATGATTCCATGAATTGTTCTTTCTAATTCCAGTTTCAAGAAAACCTTATATACAATAATACTAAATAATAGCTTATTTAAAATAAACAAGTGGTTTTACTCTTGTGAATAAGATTTATAAATTCTTAGTTGATATCTAACTCAAAAATTTCTCTCAATATATGGGAGGTTAAAATACACAAGAAGTTTAAAATATGAGATGGAGTGGTATACCTCTGCTAATAAATTATGGATTTTTAAAATCATAACCAGATATTTTTTTCAATGTATGTCTTCATCCTTCAAAAGACTGAAAGATCCTTAGGGGAATCATATGAAATTGTTCTTTATAAATTGCAAATCATGAAGATCACATAATGAGTAGTATACATGTATGTGTTAAGAGGATACATGAGTAGTTAAAAAGTGGACGCTGTACATAGTATCCTTTCAGTCAAAAAGTCTGTTATTTTTTTTTTCCAGCTTGGTTTTAATTCCCAAATGAAAATTCTATGGTAAACATCTGAAAGCCTAGACAAATGGAAATTAAGCTGCTCCCAACTATATCTAGAGATTACAAGACTTTTTGTGATGCATTTCCCATCTTATCTTCCAGCTTGATTTTCATCTGGAAAGCAATATCCCATGCTTGGCTCTAGCAAATTTTAGATGCCAGCTGTGGGGATTTTTGTTTGCTGTTTATAGACTGAGCCAGTAAGCATTTTCACAAAATTCCTAGTTTTTTTTTTTTAAGCTGGTGATAAACTGCAAGGATAATGCACATTCTCTATGCCAAAAGATGCGAATTAATGAGGTAAAGGAAATGTTTATCTCTTACAAATGACCAGAGAAGTCTTGCCAAATCTTTTCAAGCTGTCTCTTGTCTCTTGGCATTTTCTTGGAAAGAGGACATCCTAGTAATGAGAATCGCATGTGAATAAGGAGACCTTTATGAACTGATGCAGCCTTATGTGGCTACAATCAGTCATTTGGGGGATACTGAAAATAGACATAATCTTTAAGACATATTAAGAATTTATATTAAAGTGTGATAAATAAAAAAGTCCAACCTCTAAATTAGGTCTACACATTCTATACCAAAGTGTGTGTGTGTGTGTGTGTGTGTGTATGCATTTGTGTGTAGTCAAAGTCAAATCAATCACCTGGAAATTATACCACCACATGATTTCATCATTCTCTGCTTCTCATTCAATAGACCCGTGGGTAAAGCATGTGCATGTGCATGTGTGTGAATATGTGTGTAGGTGTGAGTAGGAGGTTATCTTCATATGAAATGAGCTAACTAAAATAACTGAAATAAAATATTTATTGAAAGCTTATTGTGGTGAAAATTGAGAAATGGAGATATCTTTAAGGTAAAATTTCAGGTGACAGCCATTGTAGACAGTTACCTTGGGTTCTTCTTATTCTTAAACTAAGAAATAATAGCATGGCAAAGTTGCGTGTCCCCGGCCCAGAACGTTTCCTTTTACCTACTGAACTCTTTATCTGGATTCACTTGAAGAATTCCTGATACCCTCCTTCATTTAACACTTTCACGATCATATGGAAATAGTTTTCACTCCTATTTATTAGAGCAAATGTAGTGGAGTCTGTGGGAAAAATTAATCCTAAATCCACCATGGACATCAAGATTCAGGAATGCTTACGTCTCTTATATAAACTGATATAATATTAACATTTAGCCTATACATATCTTTCTGTATACCTTGAATCACCTCTAGACTACTTATAATAACTAATACAATACGAAGGCTACAAAATAGCCTATGGAGTGACAGAATGAAAAGCTGTAGCTGTTTGATACAGGTGAAATCTTTTTCTTCTAAATATTTTTAGTTCAGGGTTGGTTGAATCCACAGATTGGATACCGGAAGAAATAAAGGGTTTGCTGGATTCCTCTGTCCTGCTAAAGTTGACCTTAGACCTAAAGGTAACTGAGCTAATGTTACTCTTAAGATGACTTTGTTTTGCAATGTGTTAGGTACTACACATGCAGGAAGCTTGAACAGATTCATTTTCTTGAAGGTTTGACTTTTGAATTACTAGTTTTTGCTAATTTGCTTTCTATCAGATCTTCCCTTGTCCTACTTTGTGCCTTTCCTTTATTTTCCTATGTTCACTCCCCTCCCTTTTTTGATGATATACTTCTAGTTGCTTAAAAGTTAATGTGGCTTGTTAAATATTCTCTGCACAGACCCTGGAACTCTTCAGTGGAAAAGTGCTATATATGTCATGCAAATAATGATAAGAACTCAAATTCCTCTCTGTGCCTCTTCAACTTTCTGGTAATAAGTTATGTAATATTGTACTAAATGATCTATTGGTGGCCTAGCTGGGTGAATGCTCCTCTCTAAGTGCCTTGCAAATGTGCTGAGAGTGGTTTAGGGACTGTGAAAAATAAAATTCAATAATACATGTCAGCAGTGATCCACCTGAGAATTCATGTCCTAAGAAATTTCAGTGGAAAAATCTAATTTTATATCCACAATGGCATTTAGTTTGCATTCAAAGAGGAACACCGTTCTGACTTAGCTGCTTAGAGAGGGATGGCAGAGCTCTGAAAACCTCTTAATTCCTTCATTTTGTTCATTTTCTATTACCAGTGATACTACGTTCATGGCACCTCTTACAAGAACAGCCCAATTAAGAGCAAGAATAGTGTGGCTGGTGCCTCTGAGACCCGTGTAGCCCAGTGTCATGAAAAATGACTTACCTGGAACACAGCTGAAGAGTTTCCTCAAATAGCTGATACCTTGATTCTCTGATCGATGAGGACAACATAGGAAATTCTGCTTCCTTTTCGGTATTGGGCATTGGTAGTCCTGAGTCCCAGTAAAGGTAAATTTGGTTTTGCTCACAAATTATTTACACTTGAATTGGAGAAACGTGTGTTTTGTGTGTGTGTGTGTGTGTGTGTGTGTGTGTGTGTGTGTGTGTAGACACATTCAAAAACAACTGGCAAATGTCAATCTAAAATAAAGCTCTGAAAGGGAGTAAATCACAGAAAGACAAATAGCAGATCTGTACAGACTATGACTATCATGAGGGAACGTTAGGAAAGGGGAAGGACTTGACCTCAGTCTTGAAATCAAGGTGGAGCTAGTGTGATGAGTGGAAAAAAACATGTGTATTGGGAACAAATTGTCCTTGTTTGACTTTTGCTTGCTACTTAATGGCTATGTCATCTCAGACTCATTTTTAATCTTCTCTGCTTCTAGGTTCTATTTGAGCAAAAGAGCAAGCAAGCAGAAAGGACCACTTCCAGCACTGCTGTTTTGCTAACATCCTACCTTGACAGGTATATTCATCACTATTCTGGTACATTCTTTTTTCACACTGTCATCTTTCAATCAGGACCATATTTTATAATTAGTGGTATATTACAATTATAACTGTCTGTGTTTTGTGTTTTCCTTTCTAGGTTAAGTACAATAGTGATGCATGGTTTTAATCAGTTCTATCTTGTATGTGATAGAGGCCTCAGCTCGTCTTGTGACTTGCCAGAGCTGCCCTGTAAGTTGGTATGAAGCTCATTTGGTAATGAGAACCCTGATTTTCCTCACACCAAGGGCATAGCTATCCTCCTGATTAGACTTCTTTTTCTACCTTAAAAATCCTACATGTCAAGATCGCATATAATTCATGATGATATTTCTTATCACTGTCAAGTATAATATACCAACTTCATTCCAGAATTGGGACAAGATCACTCGGGAAACCTGAAGAATAAGAGTTTATAAGATCAGTGTTGGATGCTGAAACACAGACTCTTCATTTGAGTCCTGAGAAAGCTGTGCAGGAGATGTTCACCACTGAGTTGGCTCGGAGACCCAGGGGACGCGAGGGACACTGGCAACACACATTTCCATCATTGTTCTTCCACCTCTTTTCTGCCCTGAGGGGCTGGGTAATGAGACCTTGACTCACTGGCCTGGTCGGAATCGTTAAGCGTTACAGTGCTCAGTGGTTATTTGGATTCTAATATCGTCATGTCCTGATGGCCTCACCTGACAATCCGGAGGCTGGAGAGTCCCAGAGTCAGCCAGCCTCTGCTTCAAATAATGAATGCTGTTCCAGATAATGAGTGGGTAGATGCAAGTCTCTGTAGGAGGGAAGATTTGGGACCCTGAGGTTTAGATCAGCTGTTCATAGCATGTTGCTCCAGGACATTCATTCAGTTTTATTTAGCTGTTTCCCACACGTGTGCATTATGCTGGTCTCACAAGGAACAGTTTCCTCTCATTCTGGAGGTTTCCACACTCAAAAAACATTTTATTTGCCTCATTCTGGAATCCTTTATGTTAGGACATGTAAGTTTGAGGTCTAAGGCAAATTTCTTGTTTTTACATGGAATGTCTTATTAGTTATTACGTATTTTCAGGTGAGGCTCTTTAAAACTCATTTAGATGATCTTGTAGAATATCACAATTACTGTTTCTATACTATCCCAGAATATCTATCTGTGGTTGTGTCTACTCTATTTCAATTCTCTACTTTTCTGGAGAATTTAGTTATTATTGCAGAATAAGACTTTATGGTTCTACAAGAGAATTAAATTACTCATCAATCAATTAGCTAGTTTCAAAGGAACACAAAGAGGCAAATAAAAGCGTACAGAATTCAGGGACTTTTTCCTCCAAATAAAATGTTGAGTAATAACTCAAAGATAACTCACAGCAAGCCAAAAGAATACTCAACAGTAAGATGAGAAAACACAGGGCAAGATGCCATAGAAACCCCTAGCCCACCACGGGAATCTCAGATAGAAACAAAGAAAGATCCCAAATCCCTCAACTTTCAAACAAAAATAATTACTCTACTGAAAGAATCCAAGACAGACTCAGACAACAAACTACACAAAATGCTTAAAGAATACAAGATAGTCTCAGATAACAATTACACAAAATACTTGAAGAACTCCAGAAAAGATTTAACAAAAGAACTTAAGGAATAAACAAATGCAAAACTAGCATAACTACAGAAATCAATACAGGATACGTATGACAGGTTCACTAAAATATTTCAAAAATATGCAAAGATAAAAGAAAAGCCTCAAGAGATGAATACTTCCATAGAAAGCATAGAGAACAAAATGACAGAAAATGAGGTAAGAATTTC
The DNA here is from genome assembly GCA_004027205.1 of Ctenodactylus gundi. Lineage (NCBI taxonomy): Eukaryota > Metazoa > Chordata > Mammalia > Rodentia > Ctenodactylidae > Ctenodactylus > Ctenodactylus gundi. The sequence goes on along the minus strand of PVKB01000182.1, from coordinate 405,000 downwards.
AGGTTAGAGGACAACAGTATGAAGAAGAACCAGTCTGTTAACAAACATGAAATAATTCCATGTCAACAAGGAAATGGAGTGCTGTAGATTATGGAAGACTCAGAGAAACTGAATCTCAGAATAGCAGGAATATAAGAAAAAATGGAAATCTATGCTAAAGGTCTAAGAAATCTATTCACTGAAGTCGTAAGAGAAAACTTCCCATACATAGAAAACGAAATAGACATGCAAGTGATGGAGGCATACTGTACACCCACTAGCAATGGCCAAAACAGAAGCGCCCCTAAACATATCGTAATAAAATCACTAAAATGCAAAACAAAGAGAGAACTCTAAAAGCTTTAAGAAAAAAAAAAGCAAGTGACATATCTAGGAAAGCCTATCAGGACAATAACAGTCTTCTCAACACAAATCCTAAGAGCCAGAAGAGCATAGAGTGAAAGATACTGTGGACCAACCTCCTGTACCAAGTAAAAATATCATTTAAAATCAGCAATGAAATAAAAACCTTCCACAGCAAAAAAATCTTGAAGAAATTTTTTTTCCTCCTGCCCAACTCAATCTTGAAGAAATTTATGACAACGAAATCATCACTACAAAGAATTCTCAAAAGTCTGCTGGATAGGGGAACAGGAAACAACTACAACAAAGGACACAGTGGCAGGTTTATTCTTAATAGAGAGACCACCTAAAATAAGTAATCAAAATAGTTGAATAACCACAGGGTTACAAAATAGCAGGACCTAACACCCACATATTAGTTATAACCCTAAATACTAATGGCCTCAACTCACCAAAAGACATAGATTGGCTAACTGGATTAAAAAATGCAGTTGAACAATATGTTGCTTGAAAGAGACACATTTGAAGCATGAAGATACCCATATTCAAAATCAAAGGCTGGAGTTCTATATTCCACTCAACAAGGGCACACAAAAGCAGGGGTAGCAATACTCTTCGCTAACGAAGTGGACTTTAAGCCAAAACTGGTCCAAAAAGACAAAGAGGGTCACAGAGATGGGTACAGTCCAGCAAGAGGAACTGACAATCATAAACATTTATGCTCCAAACAATGGTGTACCCAACTACATAGAACAAATGCTACCAGACTTCAAAAAACACATAAACTCCAATGTCGTAATAATGGGGGACTTTAATACCCCTTTATTCCAAGAAGACGGGTCAACTAGACACAAAATACACATTTTTCTCAGCCACTCATGGAATATTCTCCAAAATAGACCATGCTCTGGGGCACAAAATATATTTAAACAGCTACAAGAAAATTGATATAATCCCACTTACCCTACCAGATCATAGTAAAATAAAAATTGAAATTAACTACAGCACAAACAAAAGATACAACTCAAATTATTGGAAACTGAACAGCACTTTTCTAAATAAATATTGCATGACAGAAGAAATCAAGGAAGACATAAAAAAGTTCAAAAACAAATGACAATGGCAACACTTCACAATACAACTTCTCAGACACAATGAAGGCAGTATTAAGAGGAAAATTCAGTTTCATAAATGTGCACATAGGAAGAACTGAGCAAGCCCAAATAAATAATCTACCCTCACAACTCAGGGACCTAGAATAACAAGAACGAGTCAACCCCAAGCCTAAGAAAAGAAATGAAATTATAAAGATCAGAATAGAAATTAATGAAATAGAAACCAAAAAAAATACAAAAAATAAATGAAACAAAAATTGTTTTTTAAAAGATAAGCAAGATTGCTAAACACTTTTCTAAACTCACAAAAAAGAAAAGAGAAAACCTAAATCAAAATGATCAGGGATGAAAAGGGCAAAATTATAACATATAACAAGGAAATCCAAAGGATAAAAAGAAGTTACTTTGAAAATTTATATTCAGATTAGAGGACAAGAATGAAAAAAATGAACCAGTCTGTTAACAACCATGAAATAATTCAATGTCAGCAAGGAAATGGAATGCTATAGATTATAGAAGACTCAAAGAAACCTAATCTCAGGATAGCAGGAATACTAGAAAAAAATGTAAATCTATACTAAAGGTCTAAGAAATCAATTCACTGAAGTCATAAGTCATAATTTACAAATCTAAAAGAAATGGATGAGTTCCCAAACATATATCAACTACCAAAGCTGAATGATGAAGACATTAAATACATGAATAGACCAATATCCAGCCATGAAAGTGATAAAAATGCTTCCAACCAAAAAGAGCCCAAGACCTGTTGGTCTCTCAGGAGAATTGTATAAAAAATTAGGGAAGATTTAGTACCAATGCTCATCAAACTTTTTCAAGAAATTGAAAAGGAAGGAAATTTTCCCTACTCATTTTTGGAGCAAGCAAAACTCTATTTTCAAAACCGGACACCCCCACACCCCCAAAACAAACAAGCAAACAAGCAAAAAAAAAAAAAATCCCCAATGAATATAGATGTGAAAATACTTAATAAAACCTTTAGCAACAGAATGCAGCAAAACATAAATAAGAGTACACACCATGACGAAGTGGGCTTCATCCCAAGTATGCAGGAATGCTCCAACATACATAACTTAATAAATGTAACACGCCACATTAACAGATGCAAAGATGAAAAGATTATCTCAATAGATGCAGAAAAAGCATTTGACAAAATCCAACACCCATTTATGACAAAGACTCTGAAGAAAATAGAAACAGGTGGACTCTTCCTCAACATGATTGAAGCTATTTATAATACCCCTCGGCCAATATAATCCTAAATGGAGAAAGCATTCACACTAAATTCAGAAACAAGACAAGGATGCCCACTTTCACCCTTGCTATTTAACATAATGCTTGAAATTTTGACCAGAGTCATCAGGCAAGAGCAAGGAATAAAAGAAATACACATTGGAGGGAGGAAGTAAAGATATCCCTGTTTACAGATGACATGATACTCTACATAGAAGAACCCCAAAATTCTACCCAAAGACTCTTAGAACTAATATATAAATTCTGTGAAGTAGCAGGTTATAAAATCAACACCCACAAGTTAATAGCATTCTCATAAACCAATAACAAACCCAAAGAGAAAGAAATCAAGAAAACAATCCCCTTCACAATAGCAACAACAACAAAAAATACTTGAACATCAACCTCACCAAAGAGATGAAAGACCTATACAAAGAAAATGACAAAACTCTATTTAAAAAAAAGAGAGATTGAAGAGGACTTTAGAAAATGGAAAGATATCCCATGTACCTAGATAGGAAGAATTAATATTGTCAAAATGGTCAACTCTCAAAGATACTATACAGATTCAATACAATACCGATCGAAATACCATCTATATTCTTCACAGAACTAGAAAAACAATCCTAAAATTTAGGAACCAGAAAAGACCCAGAATCTCTAAAACAGTTCTGAGTAACGACAAAGCTGAAGGAATCACAATCCCAGACTTCAGAAAATACTACAAAGCAACAGTGATTAAATCTACATGGTACTGATGTAAAGGCAGATAAGAGGACAAGTGGAACAGAACTGAGAATGCAAACAACCCAAGTTGTTTTTCCAAGTAAGTGATACTTAAAGATATTTTCATCTACCATATACCATCAGGTTGCTTAGGTTGTTATTGTATAAGGCAGCAATTAGAAGGAACCTTTGGCCTTAGCGGACAGGATGAATAGCAATCAGCAAAGATGTGAATGACACCTGAATGCTAGGACTGCATCCTGCCTTGGGCTAGAGCAGATGCTTTCGTGTGTGCCTGCAAAGAGGGGGCTCTTATAGACACTTAGAATCTGCCCAAAAGTGAAGAGAGACAGGTGCCTTTGAGAAAGCCTTTGGCCAGGAGAGCAAGGGGAAGGCTGCTCTCATCAGGCTTTCCTTGTCATTCCTTCCTCAGTTTGCCAAAACGGGGCAGATTGGCTAGGCTTCTAGATTATCTCCGTGTTTCAAATTAGCATATGTCTATATTTTAATTATCTTGTATCCTGTTATCCATTTAGACTATATTTTCTGAAGACCATTGTTTTCAGTACATTTTATATAAGTACGCTTCAAGGCATTTTGATATAAACTCTGACAGCATTAATGACATTGAGGAAGTCTGAGACTCAGTTACAAAGAGTTGCTTATTTATCATTGTTTCTTCCCAAGCTACAAGTTACCCATCCATCTGGAACACAGCCATCTGATCAAAGTCTGATTTTCCCTTGCTCTTAGCACAATACCTGACACGTAAGTAGTGCTAAGAAGGTAAGTGGCTCTGGAACCAGAGATTTGTTTTCATGTGTTAACTCTGCAAAAGTTAACATGGAACCTTGGGCAGCTGAGATCACTGTTAGTCTTATCTGTAAGGTAGGGATAATAACAGAACACTTCTCCTATGGCTGTTATTTTAAGAGTAAAAGTGGTTAAGTAGAACTCCTAGCATTCTGTCTAGCACAACAAACAATAAATAGTGGTTAATTATTTCATGAGTTAATATCTGTTTGTTAGAAAAATAGATAAAAAGTCTAATAGTATTCTATGTGATAATGATTTTATAAATATTTTGACCTAGAAAAACCTGTTTAAATATAATCAACAGTTACAAAAACCTACTATAACTGAAGGCTGAAGGTTGGCTTTATCCTGCATTCCACAGAGGGTTCTATTTCCACCAGCAGGCTTAGACAGGAGAGGAACAGGGCTTGACATTTTTGACTCTCTTATATTTGTGAGTAGCTGGGAAAACATATACCTATGGACACAAGTAACAAGGAGGAACTGGATCTCATTGCTGATGGGAGCCGCCCTGAAGCCTGGCATTATCTCTCGCTCCTTGGATGGAGTCAGTGACAAGCAGACCTGTAGACCGCAAGATGGCACTGGCACAGGCTCATCTGGGCTCATCTGTTTATCAAGTAACAAATTCTTTGTCATCTAAGTTCTGGTCCACGGGGAGGGTGGGGAGTTGCCTTTGGGCGGAGAGTTGCAATGTTGCACGTCGAATCCGGGAGAGCTGCTGCGGAGAAGACGATGTGCCAAAAAAGAAAATCAGAATTTTTATTCCGCTATAGCTAGTCAAACCCAAAAAATAATAATGGGGGAAGGAAGACAGGAACTGAGGGTTTGGATGATGTATTTGTTTGCTGGGGCTGCCGCAGAGAAAGCATGCATGCTAGGTGTTTAAAACAGCAGAAACTTATTATCTCATACTTCTGGAACCTAGGAGCCTGAAATAAAGATATTGTCAAAGCCACACTTCCTCCAACACCTGTAGGGGAATCCTTCCTTTCTTTCCTTGCTTCTGGCAGTTTGCCAGCAATCTTAGGCATTGTTCGGCTTTTTGGTGCATGCTGCAACCCTTAGTTTCCACATGGCAGTTTCCTGGTGAGTTTTCACACTGTCTTTCCTCTGTGTGTCTGTCTCTGTGTTCAAGTTTTCCTCTTTTTTAAGAATACCACTGTATAATTGGATTAGACCAGTCTAATCACCTTGTAATGACTTATCTTTTATAGACTGTACTAAATAAAATCACATTCTGAGTACTGGAAATTAAGACTTCAGTGTATCTTTTGGGGGGAATTCAACCTAGAAGAGTTAATAAAGAAAACATGTGAGCTAATCTCTCTTCAACCATTGGACGTTGATGTTCAATGGTTGCCCAATGACTCCTCCCTGCGGGAACCCTTGGTGCTGTGAGCATTTCTCCGGGAACCTGTGTCATCCTGGGCTCCGTCCCAGGACTTGTTATCACTTCCCACTCCAGTGGTTTCCATGAGGTTGTGTGGAATATCAGATGCACATGGTTTTATGGGTTGTTTTGAGGACTATCCAAGTTGCAAATATACCAGTGTACCAGTTTTATAGCGTGAGTACGATAGTGTCATGGACAGTGTCAAGAACAATTGCATATAAAGCAATCAGTATATGACATTCCACATTTTGAAGCCCATTTTAAATATAATCAACCATGAAAATAAAGCTAGATTGAATTTTTAAAACTAAAAATATTTAATTAATTGTTACAAAAGGCGCTACAATAATGACACATAGGAATGACTAGATAGGGTTAGCTGAGGGGCCGCAGTTATATACTAGTCTTCTAAATACTTGAGAATCAGCACATAACTATTATGTAATACCTGTGCTGTAAAACTGAAAACTTGCAAAAAAGTTCAAGTAGGTGATTTAAGAAAGATGTTGTAAATCAATATACATTACATTTTAAAATTGTAAATAAACAATAATTTTACTAAGCATAATAAATTCAGAGGAGAATAGAGCTCTAAATTATAAAGCAAAGAGTGAAAACTTCACTTTTAAGAAGCAAATGGAAAAATAAAAATGATTTATTCTTTGCCACCATGTTAATTTTTTTGACATATATTTTCTGCTTCTCAGTTAATTAAGGTTTTATGAGCTAAAGTATTTTTGCTTTTCAGATGGAAAATATTGAGTTGATATTATTATTTAAAGTACATTTTTGTATTTAATTTGGCTCATTTGTATATAAACTGCTGACTAATTCTATATGAAATGATTATTTTAAAATGTCAGTGTCAGAAAGGCACAGGAAATGAGGATAGAAAAATGAGAACAGGAAGATAAATACAGGGAGTGGGCCAGAGGAAATTCTCTCATTTTATATCCTCTACAATTTCCTGACCCCGGGGAATAAGCTTTTATCTGTGTAGTTCTATGTTTTCTATAATTTGACTTAGCATTTGTTCAGTAGATTACAAAGCGTTGTTTCACTTGGTCTAGACCACTAAGGTTCCTGCCTTCCCCCCTCCGTAGGAATTCTGCCCATAAATCACTGCTTCTGAGCTTGGGTCTAACTTCACGTCTATATTTACCTGACCTTTCTATCAGAGGATGGAAAATTCACAGTAATATTTTCTCTTACTCTTCAAAGAAGCAGGTTCAGATATAATTTTCAGTTATCAGACCATAACTAAAGAAAGGTTTCTTTTATCTCTCCAACTAATGTAAATGTTGCTTTTCAACAAGAGTGTCTGGCAGTGGTGGACTGGGAGTCCAGTTGTGTGCTGAGGGCTGTCGGAAGGGACCACCTCTGAGGTGGACTGCTAGAAGTCCAGAAATCCAGTGATAACATTACTTTTCATTGCTCCTTCTCCTGGAATCCCCATCTTAACCCTTCCCATAATTCTTCCTCCTCTGACACTTTAAGTTCCAATCAGCATAGCAGACCACAATTCTTTCCTTCTGTGGCTTATAGTGCTAACTATTAAAATGAAAACTTGACATCCTTTCCCCGGAGTCTCCACCCACACACTATTCCCATTTCCTGTGTTTCTCAAGCTTATACTTATAGCCTGTCAACTTGAAATTCAAAGGGTGCACCTGCAGTTTTGGGGGATGGCCAGGACTCATGTCTGAAAGCAGAGCTGCCTGAAAAAGTGGGGCGGTAGCAGAGCTGGTGGCTGTATTAGGAAGTTCCTGCAGCCACCCTACTAGTTATACACTTATTTCTACTTCCCACTGATTCTAATTTTTAATCCCCGAGGCCAGCCTGCTCGGGGAGAAAAATTGGGCAGTCCTTCAATTCCCTTGTTATTCTTGCTACTAAAAGGTCTTGTGGCCAACACACAAGACATACACTCGAATTGGAGGGCATTATGCCCAAGATTTCCTAAATATCAAAATTCCCAGTCTGATTTTAAGTTGAAGCATCTCCTGCTTCTTCAAGTTGACCCCACAGCAAGTGCAAAGCCAGTGGCCAGGACCTGGGAATGGAGCCCAGTGGTGGAGTGCTCTGGGCTAGATTTCCAGCACTAGAAGAACAGAACAAAAGTAAAAAACATGAATAAACAAACAAAAACCAAAACCAACAAGCCTGGACTGAGGAGCGCAGCGTGTTCAACTTTATTTCTAAGCTTGTGGTTCCAATTCTCCTTCATGTTCCTGTCGGGTTTTGATTTGGGTAAAAGTGAGAGAAAAAGTATTCTTTTATTAGTACATACTTCTGTGAGGGTTGTCAGTGCTTCGGGCCTGGCAGATGTTTCAAGCAGACTCTGATTTACACAAATCCTTTCTTAAGGCTTTTTAGAAATCCTCTTGTCTCTAAGCATTTTGTGGTAACTCAAAACATTCTCTGATACAATTTTAACACTATTTATAAAAAATACTATTTTTCTTTTTTATTTACAATACATTTTATATAAACAGAATTCATAACATTAATCAGCATAAACTATAGGGAAATAACTTAGCTATTGAGCAGAGTCCAAAATTTTCTCAGTACATTTGTCTTCTTTGTCTTGAGTTCTCATAAAAACAGATGGTGATATTGTCCTGAAGACTGAAAAACAAAGCATAAAAGTGACCACAACAGCACTTTGATTCTAAAGCCAATTAATGTGAATTAAAGGGCAGCCAGATCTGTGACTGTTACGATAGTTGAAAACTTTAGCTGTAAAGAAAAAGGTGATGTTCCCACGAAAATAGTGTTAGCTTATTAGTTAGGTGTCATACTTACACTTCACAAATGATTAACTTAAACTCAGAGAAATTAATGGCTTGAGAGATATCAATTAGCAGCACTGAGAGACAGAACCAGAATTCACATCCAGATCACTTTAATTTCCATACCCCACAGTGTCCTGGAACAGACTAAAACAATGAAAACTCTTAAGAAAGTGGTGCTGGTCAATGCTTTCAACAATTCAGACAAGATGCAGGAGTAGAGAAGCTAAGATCATACCGTCAGGTGAGAGGCTGATGGGGATGTAACCATCAGAGCCACTGGTGTGTGGTCTTTCTCACTGAGTAAGCAGGTAGCAGCTTCCTTCCCGTTTGCTCTGTGTCTCGCCCTGGCACAGAGGACCATTTTCTAGCCAAAGAGCTATATTCCTGTGTGATCCTGGGATGAAGGTCTCCATGTCTTTCCATAGAAGAATCTGAAGCACAGGACATTTGTGGTATTATCATGAGAAGTCTTCCAGAAACCCACTTCATTAATATAGTTCTTATTTTGGTCTGGCTTTGAGTTAAATCATACTGTGTCATTGTTGTTCCCACATGTTTTTGTGGCTGACAAGGAGCAGAGGAGCGTGCCATGCCACTCACATGTACATAACGAGTGTGATTTATTAGCTTTCTCACCAATTCCCTACTTCTGTAGAGGAAAGTTTCCACAGTCTATTCTGTATATATATTAAGAAAAGATAACACTTGTGAATTCACTGGACCCCATATACTACTGCATAATATATATATCAAAAGTTAGCAAATGAGAGAAGAGGCCACTGACATTCTTCTACCAACCTGCTTCTTTCAGAACATTTTGTGAATTGGGTCTAATACGTCATGACCTGATTTCACCTAAAATGATCCCACTGTGACAAGCATAAGTCAAGAATAAACCCGAATGAGAATTTGGCTTCCCTCTTCATGCACCTCCAAAGCTCATCTTCCTTCTGCTTCGAGCTGCGGGCATGGCTCTGAGGTCATACAGACCTTAATTCAAATCTTCTCCCTAACGCTTAGAAGCTCTGTAAACTTGGGAGGGAGACCTCTCTGAAAAGCAGCTATATTTTATAAATTAACCATAATAATGCTCAAGCAAGTTTATTTTTTGTCATTGCTTTTTTTGAGAATTGACCAAAAGAGTGACTAAAGACAAGATTCAGCCAAGATCCAAACATATCAGGTACTCATGAGACCATTTTTAGTTCTTGTCTAGCATGATCCCCATTGCATTCTATGTTTTGCCCAATGTTTGAACCTTGGAAAAAAGAGTTACTTGGCACGTTTAACTGGCTATCTTGAATCTCAAATTTATTCACTTAGATTAATAGTTTATAGGCTTTTGCTTTATATTAGAAACGGGCAAGGAGAGTTCTCGACTATTTATATATGTCACACACTTGCCCTAGATCTCATCAGTTAGGACAACTCATGAGGTCATGTTGATAGTAACAGTTTGATTTTCATTGTTTTGCTTACTTCTCCCACCTGTTGGCAAGCCCTCTGCTTGTCCACTCACCCACCAATTTTTCTGGGACTCTCTCAACCCATTTCATGTATCCAAGTTTCCCTGGAGGCACTGAGCAACACTGAGCAAGTCCATGTCCCCCATAGCTCTGTTGGGCACAGTGTTTTTCTGTCATGACTCTGCTTCTCAGTCTTGGAGTCAACTTTCTTCATGCTCCTTTACGAGCCGATTATATCTGTCCAGTTTCTGTGCTCAGCACAGCTGATGGGTAAATTAATTAACCATCAAGGAAAAGCAAATCAGCACAAAGCTATGTCAGGGAATGGCAAGGAGCAGGTGATAAGTCCTCTTCCCTTTGCCTAATGTTCTTGAAGGGCAAAATCACGATAATGCATTACACAATTTACTAAAATAATGACTTTATTCAACAATTATAGAACCAGCTCATTCTTTTGAGTTTGTACATGTTTTGAGAAGTGTTCACCATGGTAGGCTCAGGAAACTTACCTCATTCTGATGCCTAGTCTTTGTGACTGAACAAGGTCATCATATTGACCTCTTCTTTAGGATAAATTCCCTATAAATAGGTTTATCCTCAATTTAGAAACTTCACAACCATCAAATTATCTCTATACTCAGTTATGTTTATGTCTCAGAAGAAAGCTTGGATTGTGATTTTGTTCCAAAGGTCTTTGTAGGGTCAGGCAGGTGAGCAGAGCTTAAGTTCAAAGCAAATTTTCACCACATCAAGTTCCCTTTGTTGCCCCAACCATCACCAGTGCAAACCACAGTAGCAAGATGGGGCCCACACAGAGGAAAGAAAGGCTACAGAGGCAGAGATTGACGAACCATAACATAACTTATATAAATATAAGCCCACAAAACACTTAAAAATAGACTAAAAGAATACTTCTGGTTTCAAATGACGAAGCCTCCATTCTACTGTGATTTTCATAACTTCGTTCTGCATAACTCATTTAAGGGCAAAAGCAACTTATTTTAACGAAATTCCCTGAAAACACAAGCAGCTCCTCCTATTCAGTCTCTCAGAAAGAGCCAGACAGATGAATATCTTGGCATTGGGATGGGTGATTAATATGCAGCTTGTTCAGTCAGTATGAATCGGCATTATGTCTTGTGAGGATAGGATTATAATTGTCAGGATTTCTGCATTATGGGTGACAATTTTGCATTCCAGAAGGAACAAGTGCATTAAATAATATTGCTAATTTTGCTACAAAGCCTACAGACTTATAGGGAATGAAGAAAATATATAGACAAATGAGTAAAGTGGATTAGCAATATTGTGGCTTTGAAGCATTCAAGTCATTAAAATTTTGTGACAACTCTTGAATTATTCAGAAAAATCATTTAAAAACCAATTTAGGGTTTCTCTTCTAAAATACATTATCTCTAAGGTGAGTAGATTCTTCAAAATTTGCCCTCTATCTTCTCATTGACCTTTTAAAAATTATAATTCAAAATGCTAATTAATTTATTTTAGTTACCCGATTTGTTAGGATTTCTATAATATTCTCAGAGAAATCACATTCACCATGGCTAATTTGGAGTTTGTGTTTCTTCCATAAAAATAGATTGTTCTCCTGTTGGTAGACAAGTTCAATCTCTGAGTCACTGTTCAGTCTTACAAGCTTTCTTTTTGTCTTCATCAAGCCATTTACTTCTCTCTCTCTCTCTCTCAACTCTGCTCTGATCTCTAGAAAACTCTTTCCTGATCAATCTTGCATGGCCATCCTTGTTAATGGGAAGATACAGCAAATGCACTTTTTAAAAGTACAACTCCTCTGAGATGCTCTAGGTAGAAGGGTTTCATGAACAAAGAAAATGCTGCTTGTATCATCCCCCTCCAGGAGATTCACAGCATGAATTAAAAAGTTCTGCCGCATGAAGCTTATCTTGATGAACTTATTTGATCACACATTTAGCTCCTCAGGGGCTGCTTTTCAGTGGAGTGTGTGCTGGAAAGCGTGCACTATGGCAGTGGTAATTGGCATTAGACTCATTTCCTTCTATCATATTTAGAATCTTTACTCATTTCTCCCTTATTTTACATAAATTGATTTAGTTTTATTTGCTCTTCTTCCTACCACTCTCATCTGCTCTGGTCATAGGTGGGCTTTCAGTTGGAATAGACTGAGGAAAAATGTAGAGAGTAACTGCGACTAACTTGAAACTCACCTTTCGATAAGCCAGTTGTTTGAAAAGATATGTCATACCTTCATACTTGTGCTTTGTTTTATACGGTCCTGCCTGCCTCTTCTTTTAATTCTCTCGTCACCACCTTAGTTAAAAATGCTGCTAAACACATTCAACTTCAAAGACTTGTCACGGGCCTTTGATTTCAGTTCCTATTGCTAAGTCTGGCCTTTCCCAAGTATGCAAGTCCCAGCTGGTAATGATGGGGACCAGATGATGCCCTAGCAGCACATTAAAGGTTTTCACCAGGATGTGGTTTGATGGCTTTACTTGGGTATTTTGTTGTTGTTATTCTTTCCTCTGGAATGTGAGTTGTGGCCAAGAATTATTTCCTTGATTGCATTTTTGCTGTCTTTCTGCATTTGAAGATCTAAAAAATACACAGAAACACGAGAAATATACTTGTAATATACTTCCCAAACTAACCAACAGAGTCTTTTAAGGTGGCTTGTAACTATTATCTTTTGTTTATTCAACAAATAAGCTTCTACTATGCTCAAAATTTTATACCAATATTTTGGTCTTACCATTCTTATCAAGAGACCATTACTCTAAATTTAAAAAACATAAAATGTTTGTGGATGAATAATTATTACAGAAAAAATGAACTTTTATACTACATGCTCACATTACAGTGCAAGAGGATCTGTATGAACTCTTGATAGGTAGTGAAATGCACTGTGCATAATATAGTCTTTTTACTATTTAAAATATTTATTTAGTAATATAAAATTGTCATGTTCACTGCAGAGAATTTGAGCAATCAATAAAATAATAAGGAAGAAATTAACAATCATAAAATCATATTCTCTTCCTTTCTGAAGGGATATATACAGTAGTTGCATATATATATAAAACTTTCAGCATCATAACTAGACAGTCTGCCCTTTGGTAATATTTACTATATTTACTAGACTTGGAACTTGTTTGTGAGTTAACGTTCAGAAGCTCTAACTGTTGTCAAGCAGCCCTAAGCTGTCCTTTCCCCCTATATTCATATTACTTTAAGAGTATGAACCTTTACCAGTCTTCGGGTGAGCAGGACATATATCCACAGAGCATGCACCTCCAGCTGTGGAACCTTCCTGGCGTCTTAACTGATATAGTAAATCTCCATCTCTTCATCTCCATTTAGATATTTACCAGGCGTCACAGACTTAACTAGGCCACAGTTGGATCTCTGATATTCCTCTCTCTAGACTTTGCTTTCTAGGTATTTTCTTTTTCTCTTGCACTTTAAAAAGCGTCATATATACCCTGGTGCTCAGGCAAAAATCTTTACCTCCTCTACTTTATATGAGTCTGCAGAGAGAACGTTCAGGCGCGAAGCCAGGTTTCTCTGGTCAAAATCATTATTAAACAAATGTAATTTATAGAGGTCAGTTCTTTTCCTGCTGGAAGCAAGTGGCTTTCTGTCAACTTCCTTGCCGCGGGTAGGCACAACTCGGTAGAACAAATGTTTTTCATGTTGGAAAAAAGAAAGAAGCCTTGTGGATGACCCAGCACTACGTAGCAGACTTCAGCAACTGCAAGGTTTGGCAGCAAAAGTCAATGACAAGGACTGAAAAGTTTGAGCACTGGCTTACTGAGTAGCTGTCAAGAAAGAACGCTCAGCAAGTAGGGTGAAAAACAGTGTTTTCACTGAGCCAAGAAACAGGAGAACCTGAATCAGGAAATGTCAGAAGTCGGGACAGTAAGTTGTCTTTTAGCAGTGATATTTTAATATATCCCCCCCCCCCAAGATATTGGCTGGATTGAACTCTTGTTGTTGGGGGTGGTGGCGGCGGTGGCAGTATGGCGATGAGAAGTAACTGTAAAGAGAGAAGAAAGGTGGGATGTGGGCCTGTAGCACACCTCCGTTGGCACTACTGACACCTGCGAAGGAAAATCAGGGTTTATGCCTCCAGCCAATCACACTAGCGGGCGTTCAGGATCTCGGATCCTAAAGACCAGAAGAGCTCACCCGTCATTGTGATAACCACAAATGTCCATGCGTGTTTCCACACGCAGCTTCTCAGGGTTTCCTTCTCTGCCTTGAGAGAATCTATTAGGAAGAAAAGGGCCCCGTAGAGAGATCTGAAGGAAAAGTGAGAGGGACAGAGGAATGAGGACCAGGAGCTCTTTCACCTCCTGGGGTGCTCAGACTTAGGGTGACGCAGAAACTCACTGGATTAAGATCAATTTCTGCATCAAAAACCCAATCTATCATCTAGTAACCTGTGCCTGAGGCCAGGGATAATGTATTGCTGTCACTCAGGTAGAAAGATAGGTACAAATGATGATCTTACTTAAGACTCAAATCTGCAATGAGTACTTAATTATATAAAAATACCAACATACAGCATGTCCTTGGGCTGTTTACATCACTTACCTGAGCCTCATTTTTTTATCTGCAAGGATAAAAATACTTTGTGATGTTGTTGGAAAAATTAATAAAATATGTATGTGAAGTGTCCAATAGAGCAATAAATGTTGACTTCTCCACAGGTCTGAGAACCCGGATAACTATTGGAGTAGAGAAAATCCTGTTGTCGGAATCATCTCCTATGGTTTTAGAAGTTACCTTTTTCAGGTAGTTCCAAGACTTCCTGGAGACCTGTCCATGGTTTTGCATAGCTGGCAGCAGAGGATTTAGAAGAGTGAATCTACTCTCACCTAGGTAGATGAAACACACTAATATTTAAGCTGAAACATCAACCATATGGGACGTGAGTAGGAGAACAGACTAAGTGATTTCTGTAGGGCCAAAGGAGAGGTACGGGATACATTTTGATTTGGCATCGACTGGCAATTTTATTCTTACAAATTAGTAGAAACAGAGAGGGAAGTAAATTCCATTCAGAACTGATTGGTGCGGCTGGTGGCACTAGAATTTCTGCTGTCATTGCGTGACTAAGCTTTTGTTTGCTCTCGTGTAAAATAATCTTTGTTGCCAAATACTTCCAAATACCTGCAAAAAACCCTTCCATAGTTGCAGAGTCCTTAACAGGCGTGCAGAAGTTCCAGAAATCAGTCATGTCAGGAACAATACAAAGGCCAGGAGTATAGAAGTGAAGGTGGGGAATACAGGCCACTGTCCGAACGCAGCTGCTGTTGACGCCTCCTTTGGCTTTTCGTTCCTTCCGACGCCTGGCCGCAGCTTCGTCTCGGCCCTCAAATCCCTTCTTTTTTGTTTCTTCATTTTTTTTAGCAACACGGTCCCTATATTTCTGTCTTCTTGAAAAATCTCTTGAACGCCACTGATATTTTAGTTATTTTTTGTCACACCATGGATATTATAGGGTGTCCATATATGTTTATAGAAATGAACTTAAAATACTATTATTCATATAAGAGTTGAAGTAAAAATGTGGGAAGTGCCAGATGTTCCAGTTTACTAATTTATTCAGAAAGGCACACTTTCCCAACCTGCTTTCATTTCTTGTCAGAATGCCAAAATTAATAAACTATTCAAATAATTTACCCCAGCTGGGGTCTCAAAGCCATTGCACCTAGTTCTTATAAGAAGTGCCTTTTTATTTTAAAGCAGAAAAAGTGGGAAATGAGCCAGTGACTTCTGCTTTTTTATTGTCATTTTTTTACAGTATCTTCAGTCTTAACCTTGATGTTAAATAGACTCATCTCAGATATAGGTGACCTCATCTTCACTGAAAAATCAGAACCAGCGAGAGAGGCAGAAAATAAACAACGGGTCATTACTGAGACTTGTGTCATATTTGAGCAAAGTAATAGTGGCCGAGGAGTGATTGCTACTTGCCGTGTGCACCTGAGTGCCCGTGCTAAGGGCTTCGCAGGCCTTGCCTCTTCGTCACACAGCTCTGAAGGTAGGTAGTGATGGTAATACAAAGCAAACAAGCAACATTTATCATATATTAGGCACCATTCTAAGTACTGTGTAAATATTGATGCATTAAGTCTTTTCTTAAATCAAGTGAAATAAACACCGTTAGGGTCATCACTTTACATAAGAGGAAGTTGAGGCATAGAGAATTTTAATAAATTGCTTAAAATTATAGTTAATAACATAAAAATCTAGAACCTGAAACTGAGGCCCAGGGGAATGGAGGGAGTGGTGCCAAACAGGGCCCTAATAACTAAGCTGTGATGCTAATTTCTTCTGGGTCAAAAGGATGACTGGTGCTTGGTTCTGCTAAAGATAGGAAAGGGACCAAGATGACCCTGATTAGAGGGCAGAGACAGAGGTGAAGAGGGAGAGGGATGTGCCCCGTAAAGGCAAAAACACAGGGGGCAAGAAAAAAAATCCACTCGGCATTTCTCCTGGCTGAGGGATCTGCTCGGTGCAGATCTATCAGTGCAAGGTGCGATGTGTGTCGTAACCGTGTTTTGGCTGTGAACTCCTGGTGCAGCAACTGTTGGAGTAGCCACAATCTATCTAAACTAGACTCTAAACTGCCGTTTTTGTCTTCTATTACCCTTTCCCCATTTAACAGTCAAGAGTGAACCCTAAAAGTATATATCAGGTAAGATACCCCCCCACCCCACCCCGCAGGAGACCATCCAATACCTCCCCTCTCACTTGGAATTAGATGCAGACTTCATACTCTCTGGTTGAGGGACCTCTGTGGCCTGTTTTTTGCCTAACTAGGTGGAAACTTTTAGTCTTGAAAAGATTATTTATTACCCGTGAGGATTGCCTTACTTGGCTAAAAATGTTTTTCTTAATAAAATATTCTGCTCTATTGGATATAATGAGGAAACTTACATTCATATGCACAAAAATAACATTAATTGAACAGTCATTTATTGAATAATTAGTAATATAGAATTATTTCATTCTATATTACTCCTTGTACCTGTGTGTTGTACTACAACTGTAAAGCTCATGCTTGTAAAACTCTATCTTGATTCCAGTGTTATGAGTAAAATACTTATTACTTTTTTTCTGTGAAATACAGACATGTTCTCCATAAATGAGCATCTTCTAGAGTACCCCCTGGGCACACCACATGCTGAAAGTGAAGGACATCAGAACACATTACCTGAAAATGAGGCAATTGATACAAACAGATGTAGAAATGGTTTTCTGCTAGCCTGTTACATAAAAGCCTATATATATATATATATATATATATATATATATATATATATATAATTTTTTGAGAAAGGAACTTTTCTCAAGTCTCCACAGTAAAAATTCATTGCCAAAGAAGAGGGATCAATGCCACAAGACTTTGAAAAGAGTTTACTAAAATAACCTTTACTTTTTGTTCATTCTCCCTTACGTTTTCTAGTAACTTCACCATAACAGACAACTCATTATGTCTTGAAGACCAAAACAATATTGCCACTGCTAGAAAGGTGCTTAAGACTGTGAGTTTACTTCTTTGAGTTTCACTTCTTTTCTGTGTAGTACCATGAGTTCGTGTAAACGTTAGTAGGAGTGGTAGGCCTAGGCCTTTTCTCCTGTGAATGTGTCTTTTGTTAATTTAATTTGCATATTTTCATTTATAGAAATGAAGAGAGAATTGAATAAATGTTTCTTCCTTGATAAATACACTTTGTTCTTCATCTTCACTCAAACGAAATGTAAAGATGTCAAGGAAAAACAAATCCAAAGTATGCAAGAAGAAACGCCGGAAGCTGTTACAATGGGAAGAACATTTATGTTTCATAGTCTCCGGAGTTCTCTGAATTTGATAGGAACTGAATCCTTTTTTTTTAAAGGGGAGGGAATATGGGACTAGAAACCACTCTACGAGGAACATAGCAACGCTGGGGCGGGTTGGAGTAGAAGCCGGAGAGTTTTGGCACTGTCGGGTTTGAGTGCTTGCTCAGAGTTGAGGTCAAGCCAGAATTTAAGAGCCTGTAGGGAGGAAAGAAGTTGGCTTAAATTGGGTTAGCCCAAGTTTTAGTGGGCAAGGTATAGGTAGTTGTAAGCGCTAGGTCAAAAAGATCATTATAAAAGTTTAGCTCATTCTGGGGGAGACCCAGTGGACCTGCATCAGGTTTATGCGTAAGGTGAGAGGCTGGCTCTGGCGGCCAGCAGTGGGCTAGCCCCTGGAGAACAGCTGAATTCAGACTTCCTTGTGGTAGTGAATGTGTGAGTTTTCCTTCCCTATCTTGTGAAATAGATCCTATCTAAGGGAACCTCCAAGAAGAAGAACAGGCTTTGGCAGAGAGACGCTGATGATATTGCTGAACTCACAGAAGCTGAAACAATTGTAGATGTATTTGCTTTCAGCGAAGGTATATCATCTGGGAGATCTTGAGAAATGGACTTACAAAAAGCTCATAAAGCAACTTTATAAGAGAAAGTGTTAGCTTTCAACACCAAATTGGAGAGCTCTGATGCTGCCCCCACATGTCAGTACTGGCTGAAATCGAACTTTCCTGAGCCTCTTCACTTTCCTCTACCCTCTCGTTTTCCTAGACATTCTGTGTCAGTTAACAAAATGTGGAAGGAAGAGGAGAAAACCAGCTACCAACGCTTCCAAAATTAAAAATGGTACTGAAGAACTAAAGGGGACAAGCAAGGCCTGCTGAGAGTAGAAGGGGCAACACTGAGGGTTCCTAGTGTGCTTAGCCCACAAAGTAGAACCGTCTGATTATATGAACACTAATTTTCTGAAACCATTATCAAAAATTGAAATTGCTGTATATTTTTAGCTATCAAAGTCATTGTCATCGGTATTAAGTGTCTTTCAGTCATATCAAAGGTTAATCTGTGCCTCATTTGTCCATACCCAATGGAAACAATGTCAGCCTTTTGTTTGGAAAATATTTTTGTTGACATTATAAAAATTGTCTAGGCTGTTTAGAAAACAACAGAGAAACACGGAGGCAATCTAATGGCTGAGTCATTTGTTAGGGTGTTTGAACTTTTTGAATGCCAAAAGCATTTAAGAGTTAGCAAAGTCTGATGACTGATCCCATTAACCTATTTCCACTACACCAAGCGCTCCTGGGGTTACACTTTATGGGTGCTTCCTGTAGCTCTCATCTACAACATTTTGTAGCTTCAATTTTGATTACTTTCTAAGGGATTCCCCTGAGATGTCCGCTAACCTCATCCTCTACAAACACCTGGTTCACCTGAGGACAATGGACCATCCGTTCTGATCCTGATCAAATCACTCTGTGCCTGTGGTCAGGTGGTCACTGGGCTGGGAATAATCAGGAAGAGAGTTGTCAAGGCATTGACAGATTAGCTTCATCAAAGCTGCTGTGACCACCAGCTTTCTATAAGGAAAAAATAAATTGCTGATTGTCATTTCAATTGCAAGAGAATATATTTATTTTTTGGAACTTCGAGGAATGTAAATGTGATGTAACATCAAAATTCATTGAAGAATACAAAGAAATATTTCAGTAGCCTTTTTTCAAGAGGGAGAAGCGTAAAACTTGCTCAATGGAGAAGATCGGTGTACTTTGTACATAATCATTTTTAACGTGCAACATAGTTTAATCCAACAAGTGCTTATTAAGCACTTATTGTGGGCAAAGTGCTGTGTTAGGCTTTGTAGAGAAAAAAGCGAAGTGGGGACCCCTGGTCTGAAGAGCCAGCTGTCAAAACTAACAGGTAAGTGGCATAATTCACAGCAGCCTACACAGTATAGTGTAAAGAGAAGGACCAAACTTCCAATCTTAAAAATTAGATCATATTACAGAACAATAAGGGAAATCCAGAAGGAGAATATCTGAGCAGGTGTTTTCCAAGATGACACAGGAAGTAGAAATGGTAAGAGAGTAGTGTCACAGTAGAGTCATGGGAAAGAGCAGAGGAGATGCTGAGGACTGAATACAGCTGAGTATTGCTATGCCTTCCTGAAGGTGCTGCCACCATTTCATTCTGTGGGTACCTGTTTCTAAGGTATGCTGGCAGCTTCTTACCTTCTTACTGCAATTTCCGCAACTTTTCATAAGAGTTCCTTTTGGGCAAGGAGGCATGCTCACCAGACATTCAGGCCAAGTTGTAGGGTAAGGGTGTTAATGCCCCTGCATGTGGTTTCAATTAATTACTGTCTTAATCACCTTTTCATTGCAACATAATACTGACACCTACAACTTAAGGGAATAAAATTTTATTTTGGCTCACAGTTTTAGACACATCAGTGCATTCATGGGGGGCTGGCAATGGTAGGAAGTGTCTGGCTGGGAACAGTTATTCAAGGGTTGCAAGAGAAAAGATCAGGCCCACAAGGGAACAAAAGTATATATCTCTCCAGGCTCCATGCCCAGCAATCTTCCCACCTTACCAGGTCCCCACCTCCCCATAGCACTTGAAATCCAAAGGCAATCCATAACATGGAAATATTGGGGGCTTTGGAGGACATTGCCGACCTCAATGGTGACAAATAAGGACTTTGTCAGCCCACAGGGAGGGTAATTCAGGTATGTTCTGTACCACCTTCTGGAGTTACTCACCAGAACTGGGTCTCAGGAATTAAGACAGGGTGATGTTTATCAATTTATACTACACTGACTCTTTTCCATTTCCTGCCATACTTCTCTACTCTCCTGACAGGAACTTCCTTGGATCACTTCCCAAATCCCAGGCTTGCATTCAATCCCACCTAAGAAACAGGCAGGCTTGAGGGATGCTAAGAAAACCAGCAAGCTCTATCCAGCTTGCTTAAAAGGGAGACCATGCAAAGAAAAAATAATAGATGAGGCTGGAAAGTTTTTTTTCCAGTATTTTAATTCTATTTTAGGAATTATATAAAACATTTTTACACTTCTTGCCTGTCATTACTAAGCTTGAACCCAGAGCCATATGCTCTCTGGGCAAAAGCTGTACCAATGAAATCCACCCATACAAAGATCTTTTTAAAATTTAATTTTAAGAGAGAGTTTTGCTATGTTGCCCAGGCTGGCCTTGAATTTGTGATCTTC
Source organism: Ctenodactylus gundi (assembly GCA_004027205.1). Lineage (NCBI taxonomy): Eukaryota > Metazoa > Chordata > Mammalia > Rodentia > Ctenodactylidae > Ctenodactylus > Ctenodactylus gundi. The sequence goes on along the minus strand of PVKB01000182.1, from coordinate 384,021 downwards.
CCACCTCAGTTTACTTAGTAGCTGAAATTTCAGGCCTGTTGCCATTGCACCTGGCCATTTTACTTGTTTAATAATTGGAAGATCCCTGTTAGTTAGGTACCAGTGTGGATCAGAAGTACAGAGAGGTTGGCTAACTTGGAGGAGGCCACAAATTGGGTAGGTGGGGAAATCCGTATTCAATGCCATTTCTCTAAGATGCAGAAAGCAGCTCTTAACATCCAGCACTTCCCCACCTCCCGAATATTATTAAGGGTGTTGAATGGCACAACAGAGGCCTTCTGCTTTCCTGGGGGATCGCTGCTTGGCCATGGGAGTTTTTGAGACCGCAGAGACACAGCACAGGGGAGGCCTCAGCGGAAGGAGACTGCAAGATGAATGAGCAAAGTGTGTTCAAGCAAAGCGTGTTCTGGAAATACCAGAGGAGCACAGCACTTCAAACTCCTGCTGAGCTTCCCAGGTTAGGCACAACCCCGCTCGGCTCCTGCATGCGGGCTTAGTGCTCCAATTCAGTAACTAGACACAAGGCAGCCAGAATCCTGGCCCTGTTGTTAATTTGCCTTAGATTTTGAGTGACATGGCATTGATCGTTGAACTTTAGCCTTGCTACTTGTGACCATTGAAGTCGACAGAGTTGTAGTACAGATGAGCAGAGCCAGTGAGTGAGGAATATTGTCCTTTGCTTGTCTGTCCACTGGTGTTTTTAAAGCCCATGACTGTCCTGTGTGCAGAGGTTGACAGGCTGACCCTTTCCACCCTGTACAGGGTATATTCTTCCCACCGTCTTCCACAAGGACGTCAAGGAGAGCTCCTGTGCTGTGGTTTCACTGGGAATTTGTGGGACTAATACAATTTTGAGCATCCCGAATTTGGAATTCAAAATGATCTCAAATCTGAAACTTTTTGAGTTCTGACATGATGTCCTAGGTATAGAACTCCACACCTGACCTCATGTGACAGGTTAGAGTTAAAACAGAGGTTCACTAAAAATATTTTATAAAATTACTTTATAGATTTTTGTGTAATATTTATATGAAACATAAATAAATTTTTCTTTAGGATTTGGTCACATACCAACAGTATCTCATTAGATTCACTCAAAGGCTCCAAAACCCAGAGATATCTGTCCTGGGCAGGTACGAACAGAAGTCAGATAAGACATATTAACTTTCAAAAAGCTTGTAGTCCACAAAGTAACAAAGCCAATTGTAGATATCCCAGATTTTATATTTATTATGAATTTTTATAATATTCTTTATATTTGTAGGTCTTAAGTGAAACATAGATCAAAGCATTTCTCCATATAATCATCCATAAGTTTGTGAATATTTTTCATTGCAATGAAATTTAATTAGGTGCAAAGGCCATTATGCACTTAATTGTAGTCTGTTGTTTGTTTTACTCAGGAATCCAGAAAAAAGAAAGCAGTATTCCCTTCCCTAAGTCGCTCGGAAATTCTCCAGAGAGAGGAGGAAAAATAACAGCATGCGTGCAGTGCAGAAAAAGAAGGCTCTGTCTATAGGGAACGTACTACAGAGCGGGTAGATAGAACTTGAGCAAGGTGTACGAAACAGTTATAACAGACGAAAGGGGACAACGACATGTGTGAAGGGAGGAACTGTATGAACAAAGATGAATGTAAGAAATCTTAGCAGGCAGACTGAGAGACAGGAAGTGCTCGTTGATTTTCAGGGAGCGTAATTGCTATGGAAAGGTTGTTTCTGGCTACTATCCCCTCACTTATGCTGATGTAACAGGATCCTAACTACAGTCCATGCTGCAGAGCCCACACAGGTGATGTAGCATTTTTGAAATTATTGAACGTTCGTGGCCATGCCACCTCCCTGTTACAGCCCTTTCTCCCAGCTTCCTTATCCTATTGGTTAAAAAGTACAATCTTTAAAGTGACCTTCGAAGCTCTTGTAATTTTTTTTGCCAACCGTTACTGCCTCATCTCCCCTCCTCTCCCTCTCTTGGCGCTTGCTTTGCACGTTCGCACTCTGTCCTCCTGGTCTTTGCTCGGCCACGCTATCTTGATTGTTATCTTCAAGGACATTTCCCACCAGAAGCCTTAGCAGGTTTTTTCCTTTCCACAACTCTTGTCTAATTGACCAGCCTTTACTTTACAGACTGAAGTTCGTGAAAGATTTTCTAAATGGAAGCACTCCTGACTCCTAGACTAAGCCTCTAAATTATACGTTCACAAAAAGTCTTAAGACTGAATTTCAGGGTGTGCACACCTTATTATGTGACTATTTCTTGTTATATCCTAAACATGAGTGGACTGTTTTGCTCACGACTATATTCTTGCTCTTAGCCCAGTGCGTGGCCAAGAAGAGCCATGGATCAGAGATCTGTTATGTTAATGTTTAAGACGGTTGGATGAATGACTTGGTGAATAAATAATAACTGTTTGTCCACACGGGCTGTTAGATCAGCTTCAGAATCTACTTTCTCATAGTAGCAGACTTAAGAAATAGTAGTTGTTTTAAGAGTTTCCTGCATCTCTCTTCAGCAGTTTAGCTTATCTTTAGAACTATTGCTCATATGTTGGGAAAACAATTCTGTACCCACCGTTATCTTTTATTCCTCTGAGTCTAGGTTGTTTTCAGAATGAAGGCAAAAAAAAAAAAAAAATGAAGACAGAGAAAATTGGAACTGCAATTTTGTGGTTCAATTCACATTTCAGTTTTTCTCTTGTCTCTTTTATGCTGAACGTTGTAAATGGTTTGAAAAACCAGACTTTCGCATTTATATTGCTCTTTCAAGAGAAGATTTCTAAGAGCTTTAAAAACATGAATTAATACTTACAATAGCATTCTAAACTACACAAACGTGTACAGATTAATGTTCTTTAAGTCAAGAGAACATAATAGGCTCACAACGTAGCAACAAAAATTTCTGATACAAATGAGAGTTTTTGATTGAGCCGTCCAAATTGACTAAGGGTGTATTCTTACAGGAAACACTCATTTTAATCCCAACTTCCCAACTACAACAATGTATCTTAAAGAAAACATGGATTTTAAAAGTTTATCTTTAAAAACCAAGGGTTGGAAGCATTTACAAATAGGAAACGGGAGAACAACATTGACTTTTCCATTTTATTCCTTGAGGAATGTAATAAGGTCTTTTGCCCTACATTTTGTCATAATATACACCTTTTTTCATATAAATTTTTCTGTAAGCCCAAGTTTTGCTGTACTTTGCAAGTTTTCAGATCGTATTTTGATTTTTTTCATACAAGCATGCTTTTTAACTTCCACTGGGAATTTTCTGTAATCTATGTTTTCTTTTTAAATATAAAACTTAGTTTTCAAACATTAGGCTGTTTAAATTTATTTCAACATTAATTTCTCTGCAACATTTCAATACTTTGTAATTTCTTAATACTAACTACATGGTTCACATGTGAAGATAAGCAATTTTTATAAATGCTTTGTGGGCATAAAATGTATATTCTTCATACGTGTATAATGTTTATATATCAGATATATATGTTTGCAAATTCAAAAAACATTCAGGTTATCATTGCATCAGTCAGTTTTCTTAGAATAAACTCACATCAAAGACTAAGTGAATTGCTACATTAAATGAACTTAAATCTATATCATATAGGTATGTTAAGCTTAAGGCAATATATGTAGTGGCATGCTTAGTTATTTCAGATATTTTTAGCTTTCATAAATTATTTACTTACATTTCACTAATAACTAACATTTTGCCAGATTTTGTTTATTATTTTATCTACCTTAACCATCCATAACTTCATGCATACATACCTTTTAAGATTTCACACCAGTTCCCCAGATTTAATGTAATTATTACGTTTTGCAAACGAATATACCATTCTTTCTTTCCACGTTTTATTGAAAGATATGCGTGCAATACATAAAGTTTACATTGATCTTGGGTATTTTGTGCACATACATATCGTGACAAAGTTAGAAATCCTTCCCTTCTCTCTTTTTGGTGCTTCCACTCTTTCCCCCTTCTCTCCAGTTCCCATTATTCCCCACAATAAGTTCGATGAAATAATTGTGATCTGGGTTTCTCATATAAAAGAAACCATTCGATATTTTACCTTCTGATTCTTACTGACTTCACTAAGCATTGGTCTGAGGTTGCCACCAATATCTCAGGTAGGAGGTTTATAGCCAGAATATATGGGAACTGAAGAAAAAGGAAGCCCCTCAAAATCAAAGACCGTATTGAAAAGTGGCCGAAAGAAATAAAGAGGCAGTTCTCAGATGAAGAAGTTCAAATGGCCAGTAAATACACTAAAAGATGTTCAGGAACCTCAGCAACAAGAGAAATGCAAATCAAAACATCTCTTAAGAGACCATCTAACTCCAGAGAGATTGGCGTATATGAAGAACACAAGCAGCAAACAGTGCCGAGGCTGTGGGGAAAAAGGACCCCTCCTGCACTGCTGGTGGGAATATAAACTAGTACAACCACTACGCAAAACAGTATGGAAGTTTCTCAAAAGACTGGAAATAAATATCCCCTTTGATCCAGCCATACCTCTCCTGGGAATACTCCCAAAAGAGTTAAAAATAACGCATAACAGAGATACATGTATATCCATGTTCATAGCAGCACAATTAACAATAGCTAAAATATGGAAGTCACCAAAATACCCATCAACAGACCAATGGATACATAAATAGTGGTATTTACACACAATGCATTACTACTCATCTATTGTATCTTTGTTAAGGAACAGAACTGTATGAAGATTTTATGCCAGTTCCCCAGATTGAATATAATTGGTATGCTTTGCAAACTAATATACTATTTTTTCTTTCCCCACTTATTAATATGTATAAGTGTAATACATAAAGTTTACACTGATCTTGCATATTTTGCACACTTACATATCGTGGCAAAGTTACAAATCCTCTCAATGTTCGAATGTCAATAGAAAAATAAATTATAATAATTAGATATCACCTCTTTTTTATAGTTTGCTCTTAAAGAAGAAGCAGACACAAGGAGAAGGTGGGTGCAGTGTGCTCAGAGTTGGCTGTGGACGCTCCTGCGTGGTCTGCCCGTTTGTGATGGGACTGGTTTTCAGTGCTGCCCGATGTTTTTTTATGGAGAGAAGAGAAGTTCTCCTTAGTAGAGGGATGAGAAGCTACCGTGCATAACATGTTAATTTCTTATTGACATCTTGAATAAAAAGTGAACAGCAGCTTTTGCCTGATAACTAACTGTATCTTGAAGTTGTGGATTTTTCATTCTTCCTTTACAAATGTGTTATTCATACATATGAGTTTGGCAAAAAGGAAACAGTCCTCCCTAACTTTTGGTTATACAAGATGATATCTCAGTGGCCTGACTATGTTCATAGATAGGAAGGTAGGTACTGTTATAGGTGTAGATCCAGCTATAGGTATGATCTATCTGTCCTTTTATCTATCTGATATATATATATATATATATATATATATATATATATATAGTAGTTGCATATTCATAGATCAAATAAAATATTCAAATTATAGGCTTACTTTTTCCTACTTGAATATATTTCATTAAAAATCTACTTTATCAAAGTATAAATTTTAAACAATGAAATATTATTCCTAGTTGACCTGTGAAGAGAAATTAATTTTGGCAACTGTGTATGTGTTTATAATCCCTACCACAGCTAGTGATACTTAGTGGTACTTCTCTTTCAGCTCCCCTAAATCTCACGTTTCTTTATGGTTACATCCTCTCCCCAACTATTGGCCACAAGCAACCACTGATTTGTTTTCTCTCATCATAGTTCTTGCTCCAAAAATTTGATGGAAATGATATATCACTTGTGCTTTTATGTGTCTGATTAATACACATAGCAGACTAATTTAAAATTTATCCATGTAATTGCATAAATCTGTAGTTTGCATTCTCTCCCTCTCTCTTTCTGGGGGACACTGTAGTATTTTATTTTATTAATGTATTTATCCATTTGCCTGCAAAAGAACATGAAGACATCTTTATAGTTGAGAGCTATTATGTGTAGAGTTTCTGTGAACATTCATACCCAAATTGCTCTGCTCTTGCACTTTCCTCGCGAACATACATTTTCTTACGTACGTTTTGTGTAATCACAAAATGCTTCACTAAAATAAAAGAGGAGGTGTCCATGGTGCAATTTCAGCCCCGCTGCGTTAGCTATTTAATCTTCTTTTCCTATCTTTGAGAAGCATGACGTTGCCCCTTCGGTATGGGACATACGGCAATGTGCATTCTGTTTGGTGGTTACTGTTGTCAGTTACCAAGGACACGTGGGAGTGGCTAAGTATTCTGAGTAGTGGTTTCCTCTCCTTTCCCCCCCTTTACTCATCTCCTTCCCTCTTTGTGAGATGGCTGGTGGTGTTGAGTCACGGGGAGGGAAAGTGTGGGATGTATCCAGTACTTCTTTGAAGACCGGATTTTCATATTGTTCACTGGAAGATTTTCTTCTCTCCCTTTGATCCGAGCTCGGGTTGAGCTCCTTTACGAGCGTTCCCTGGTCCCCTGCTGTTTTCTTAGCCATTAGTCTCAGTGCTGAAGCTACTCAGAGAAGAGCCAAGAATAAGCCCTACTGGAGCAGAGTCGTCCCCATCCAAGCTTCTTTGCTTTAGCCCATCAAGAACATGATGTCAGTCTCTTGTTCATATTAAAAAAAGAAAATAGAAAAGATTCATTCCATGAGAGGGTGCTTTTGTTCTCCAGGAATGGTGAAATTTCCACCTTTTCAATTTGAAGTTTTCCTTTGTTTAGTCCTTTTGTGCTTTCACCATCACTTAAACTTTTTCTCCTGGGTCCTGACTATCATGAATATCACCCTTAAATACCTTCAATTAATTATTTAAGGATCAAAAACAGTACGTTCTAAAAACAATCCACATCTTCAATGAGATGGAGAGCATCCAGGCTTTCAGTTTGCTTGTGAAAGATTCAGAGAATTCACAGAGTTTCCCAGCAAGGTAGTAATTACTAAGCTCAACCGCCTATTGTTAGAATATTAAATTAAGGCCAAATAAGACACCTAACGAAACTGCCTCTTAAAAAGAGTGAGTCAGAGCCTAATTGATGTGAGAATCAAATAAATACTGTGGAATTCCTCTAGGGGGAAAGAATTCCTTTCAATTTAAGTTCCATTTTGAAGGAATTCATTCAACCTCTTCAAAAATTTCTATAAAATGTCCAATAAAAGCATGAATCTTGAAAGAGTTTAAATCATATTTTAAAAAGTGGTGGTGAAACTCTCTCCTCTTCCCTCCCACCACATGAGAGGAGGAATGCAATGTTGTAAATTTTAACTACGGGGGCCAGGATGGGACCGTCTCCTTAAAGGGTTCAAGCTGGCATAAAGCTGTCTAAAGCAGACACAGTGGCTGCCTTGGAACATTTCTCACCAGAGTGCAGTTGGGTGGGGGATCTACTGACTCACGGAACAAGTCAGTCCCAGAGGAAATATTCATTCAGCCAGCCAGTGGTTTGTTTTCTTTGTGTCAAGGTATTGGTTTGGTGTCTTCCTAATGCAATCTCTTATCTTTACTTAAAGATTTTGTTTATATATTGCTTACTGTGATCCATGGGTACTCAGAAGGATTTCTATATAACTATTAGGAAATGCTGGCAACTTTCACTACAGCAACTTCTTCCCTTTCCATCATGAAGAAAGAGGGTCAGCGAAGGCCTCACCCTGAGGTGGCCTGAGCAGAGCATTTTGCATCAAGGGGTAGAGCTAGAGCTAATGCCTTCTTGTTGTGTTTTGGAGGTGTCTCCTCTCTGTATGGGTATTGTGGGGTGATTCATGCTTTCAATCCTTACAAAAGGAGGTCCATATGAAGGAAGTAAACTCTGCTGCTGAGCAATGGCTAGTGGCAACTAGATATAACAGTCACTATTCTAACTTATTTAATTATATGTTTTGCAACATTTCAGGCTTCTTTCACCCCTTTTCTTGCCCATCCCATTATGGTTTTCATTTCTTAAATCACATCATGGCGCTTGAATGTACACTGAAGTGTGTCCAGACTGGAGGACCCACGCAGATGTGAACCATAACAGTTTAAGTTAAAGAAAGTTACACCTAAGCACGCCATTGCATGACTTCTGAAACTCAGGAAAGAGATTAAAAGAAAAGAGAGAGAGAGAGAGAGAGAGAGAGAGAGAGAGATTATTGTTAATAGACCTTTTACTCAGAATGGACTTCTCCACAGAAACAAGGCAAACCAAACTACAGTAGAGCATCTTCACATTCCTGAAAGGAATATATGACAACTAAGGCATTTGCGCATGTAAAAAAATCTTTTATGAGCAAAGCTAAATATAGATGTACCTCAGACAATCAACACTGAGAGAATTCATCTATGACAGGGTCAATTCTAAAGAAAAATATTAATGTTTACTTATCAGGTAGGAGATCCAGGACCCCAGATGAAAGTTTTGTACAAGTAATAAAAGACAAGATATGTGGCATATTTTAATGAATTGTCTGTATAAAACACAATCTGAATATTGGCAGTATTGTGGTAAACATATGCATATTATATATATATTATATAACAGATTCTCAAAAGGTAAGTAAATGACAATAAAATTTTTTCTTTGTTTTCCAGGAATAAGGCAAAAGAGCAAAAGTAGCAAGTCACATTTTATTCTACTAATTAATGAATATATATTAAAGTTTCTTGTGTCACTACTAAAATGATGATAAATTGATCCATTTGGGAGAGATAATGGTAGAGAATAGTTAGGAAGAACAGGAAAATGATCCAGAAATTGCTGGGAAAAGTAGGAAATAGAGTAAATTGCAGTATATATAAAATCTACTTCAGTAGTGATTACATATAACTAGCCTCAATGTTTTAGTTAAAATACAAAGATTTCCACACTTATCACTATGTGCTAAAATCAAATCAATGTGGATTAAAGACCTAGATATTGAAACAAAAACTGGGAACAACCTTGAGGACAAAAATAGGTAAAACTCTCAGAGATACAAGCACGGGCAAAGACCTTATCAATACATCATCTGATGCAAAGAAATAAGTCCCAGAGTAAACAAATCAGATCATATCCGATTAAAAAGCCTCTGCACAGCAAAAGAAATAATCAGCAGAATGAAGACAGAATCAATAGAATGGGAAAAAATTTCTACCACCAACACTTTGGAAAGGGGCTAATAATTACAATATGCAAAGAATCGAAGAAAAACAGATTCCCCCAAATCAAAGACCCAGTTTAAAAATGGGCATTTGAAATGAAGTTCAACTGGCTGGCAAATACATGAAAAAATGTTCAACACCCTTTGCTATTAAGGAAATGTAAGTCAAAGCATCACTGAGATACCTTTTTTATCCTTGAGAGAGTAGCTTCTGTAAAGAATTCAAACAGCAGTAAATGCTGATGAGGCTGCAGGGGGAAATGCAACCATTTTGCATTGCTCATGAGCAGGGTCTCCAATGGCCCTAGGAGGAAGGAGGAACTCTCAGGGAGACTGAATCAGTGTTAACAGCTCCTTTATTGTCTGCAGGTCCAGGCTCAAAATCAGTTGGAGGGAGTAGAGTCAGATGGGGTCATAGGGCTAGAGTCATTCTCTGATTGAAGGAAGTTTGGGGTTTGAAAGTCTCCTAGTTTGCATGGTGGGTGTTTCTGGAAAACTGATCACGTGATTTGTGGTAAGGGTCTTGGAGCAGGGAAAAACTGGGAATTTGAGTAGAGTGAAACCTGAGCTGCCCGCTGTCCTGGGCCTGGGCCGGGAGGGAGTGGCCCCACTCCTGCTGGTCTCCAGATGAGATTATTGGTATCTGAGCTGTCTCCTACCTTCCATTAACCCCAGGCCAAGTCAGGGTCTCACAGAGATTAAGACCAGTTGAAGCAGTAATGGAGGAGAACAAGATGGAAGAACTTTGTCTAAAAGTTATAAACATTATTACAGAATTTCTGAAATTCGATTAACGCAAATTTATTTGCATACACATAAATAAACCGTGAAAATTAAACAGAGTTCAGTAGTCAACAGAAACTTATAGGAGTGCTTAATTCAGGGCATATTTGTTAATGTAGAACAATACAGAAAAGTTTCTCCTATAGTGTTGCCAATTACATTAAATATTGACATAGAAAAGTTAAATTTGACCTATGACAAACATTGTGTGCCATATACAAATATTAATTCCAGAGAGAATTTACTTTATATCTGTGTATTTAAATGTAAAACATCAACCTAAATGGTGCTGAGGGAATTGGTCATCCACATGCAGAAGAATGAATCTAGACAGAGACTTGTCATGTGCACAAAGTCAAATTAAAGTGGATCAAAGACCTAGATATCAAAACTGAAACACTGAACCCTCTGGAAAACAAAATAGGTGAAAATCTAGAAGATATACGTGTGGGCAAGGACTCTCTTCATAACAAGCACAGAAATAGTCCCAAAAATCAACAAATGGATTTATATCAAATTAAAATTTTCTGCAGAGCAAAGGAACAGAGTGAAAAGAGAACCGACAGAATGGGAAAAATCTTCCCTACCTAAAACTTGGACAAGAGGCTAATAACTAGAATATACAAGGAACTGAAGAAAAATGGAACTCTCGAAATCAAAGACCCAATTAAAAAATGGGCAACTGAAATGAATAGGCAGTTCTCAGATGAAGAAGTTCAAATGGCTGGCAAACACATGAAAAGATGTTCAACATCTTTAGCCATTAGAGAAATGCAAATCAAAACAGCACTAAGGTTATATTCTTAGTCTAGAAAAAAAGGCATATATCAAGAAGTCAAGTAGAGGAATGGTTAAAGAAGATGTGATACTTATTCACAATGGGATACTATGCAGCCACCAAGAAAGACAGATATGAAATGTTTAAAAGAAAATGGGGCCACCTTGAATCAATAATGCTCAGTGAAATGGACCAAGCATAAAAGATGGACTAGAGATGGTTGTCCCTCTTATGAAATGCACAACAATAATGACATAAAAAGGCCTCAAGATGAATGACAGTCTAGAAAGAGAGGCCATGGTCAGCTAGAAAAGTGGTGAACCTCCGAAAAAGGGGTGGGCAGAGATGCTCACTGATTCCCCAAGCCCCATGTCTCCCATCTGTAATAGAATTCAGAATTCATGTATTTATAAAAGAAGAAGAAGAAGAAGAAGGAGGAGGAGGAGGAGGAGGAGGAGGAGGAGGAGGAGAGTAAGAAGTCAAACAGCAATAAATGCTGATGAGATTGTGGGGAAAAAAGAATTCTTTATACTTCTGGACTGTAATGTAAACTGGTACATCCACTATGGAGGGCAGTACGGAAATTTCTCAGAAGGGAATTCCATATAACAGACATACTTGTATACCCATGACTATAGCAGCACAACTAACATTTTGCAAAATGTGGTAGACACCAAAATACCCAGCAATAAAAACTGTGGTGCATGTATACAGTGGAGTACTATTCTTCCAAAGACAGATTTAAAGCTTTCGTAGGTAAGTGGAGGCAACTTGAGACCATTATGCTCAGTGAAGTGAGTCAGAGGCACTAGGTTAAATATCGCATGTTTTCCCTAATGTGGGAAACTCAGAATACAGTCATTTAGTAGGACCAAATGCGGTGATAATGGGAGTGAGGGGGGATGGGGAATATGTGGAAGTGGCGAAAAGGGGGAGGGGAAGGGATTGTAATTTTGACCCAATATATATGTGCATAAAATACTCAAACTCAATGTAAACATTGTGTATAACATGTATATATATTAATAACAATGAGAAAAATATATAGAATAAAAGCAGGCTATATAGTGGAGAAATGTTACTTTTACATGTATATAACTGATGATATTTTTTCCATTTCCACTTCTTTTTTCACATTTTATTGGTATATATATGACATACAATGTTTGCATTAAGCCTGAGAATTTTGGGCACACACTCACACACACACACACACACACAATTTCAATCCCTTCCCCTTTCCCTTGGGACCCTCTTCCCCCTACTTTCAATATCTCACCCCTTTTATTCTGCAGATTGCATTCTGGATTTCTCATACTAGAGAAACCACTGATAATGAGATAACTTTTTAAAGAAATATCAGATTCATAGAGAATTAGGACCAACTGGTCAGATATATATATATATATATATATATATATAAAATGAAAGAAGCGGAAGGATTTGAAAGGAGATTTCACAAAAGACGTGCAAATGGCCATAAGTCTAAAAACCTCATGAGTTTCAAAATATGCATAACAATGATATTTCACATCTAAGTATGAGAGTAGATTACGAGAAAGATATTAACAGTATAATAATATATAATTTTGGCAAGAATGTAGAGCTACTGGAAATCTTCAGGAGAGAAACAATAAATTGAACAATAGCCATTTGGAAACTACTGTTTTTGATACTATCTACTAAAGGGAGTTATTACGCATATTTTGTGATCAATCAATTCCACTGTTGTATCAGTCTGCAACACAGAGATATTTACAGATATATATAAGACTGATTACAATAGCATTATTCTTTTCTTCCTTGGTCTTGACAGATCCATTTTCATTAACAAATGTTTGTAATACATAATAGGTTCATCGTGGGGAATCAGTACATGTCACACATACCACATCTTAACCATTTTCACTCTCCCCCTCTTTGCCCTTCCATCTCTCTCCATCCCCAGATTCCTTCCTGGAAATAAATCATACCAGTCAAAGGCATATTAGGTCAACAAAGTACGTGACACTATTAAAAGAAATGTGCAGTAATAAAATATTGTTGAATGAATGAATGAATGGTGTAATAAATCAACTATAGTGGCATGTAGCAACATACATAAATTTTATTAAACATAATGTTTACAGGAAGCTGACAACTACAAAAGAAAATATCCTGTATAATTCCACTGATGTAACACTCTCAAGTACAAGCAAAACAAAATTATAATGTTAGAATTCAGGATAATGATTGCTTCTGAGGTAGAAGAAAGAATGAAGATTAGAGGTAGGGCTATGTGAGAAACTTCCTGTAGTGCCTACAATTTTCTGTTCCTTTTGACGAGGGTATTGTTTACTACACTGGTGTTCACTTCATGTAAACTCACTAGATAGTGTTTTTAGTTTTGTAGAATGTTTTGTAAATACAATGCGATCACAATAATAATTAAAATCACTACATTAAAAATAGTTTTCAATGTCTTTCAAAATATACTGACCGATAATGTTTGTTTTCTTGTAGCATCCATGTTTATTTTTGTTTTGTTCATAATTTTAATCCATGATTTAGTAAGATATGAACCTCGGGTTGTGCAGTAGCCTGAATGGAAAGCTCACTTGGCTTCTGGGATAAGATAATGGGATGACATGAGACCCTTAGAATTAAGAATCTCAGGTGCTAGCAGTAAAAAGTTTTCAGTCCTCAATCCACCCAGGGTCTGGTGCCCAGGTGGATTGTAAGGTGACAGGGGAGGTCGTGCACTCAGCACTAGCAGTGGTGGACATCAAAGGCAGTGCCGTACAGGCATTCAGGTTAAGATCATTGGACTATAACATGTATGGATATTCTGGTTATAATTACACTCCTTATGATTAGTGCTATCTTTTTAACAGTGAAGAAACCGAAGTTCAGGAAAGTTAAGTGAGCATTTTACTGACAAGGTGGTTCTGAGCAGGTTACAGAAAGGTTGATGTGCCTAGACCGTGAAATGGGCCAGTGTTCCCTGGTTCCTTGGGTCACTACCAATGCCATTTGTCTGAGTACCATATATTAAGAACAAACTGTGAGTTTTTTTGTCTCTTAGGGTTTAATTCATTTTCAAATTCTCCCATGTTTCTGAAATCTCACATTTCCCTTTGCCTTCTCTGTTTTTTTCAATTTAATCAAAGATTGAGCATATTATTGGTCAAAAGTGTCAAGTATGTAATTAGTATTTATACCCTTGGGGTCAGTCATCACACCCCTAGAAAACTACCTTAAGGAGATAGTTGCCCGAGAAGATGAGTGAATACTCATCTTCATTAATTCAACAGATATTTAGGGCGATGGAAAGTGTTGCTCTATGGGTAATTAGAGAAGGCTTCTCTGCAAAGGACGTATTGGGCAGAGAGGCAAAGGAAGTACAAAAGATAACCATGGAGATATCTGTGGAAAGGTGATTGTTACCTGAGGGACCCACAAGTATGAAGGCGAGAACGTGCTGGTGGTGTGTCTAAGGCCTCGCGGAAGTCAACGAGACTGGAGCAGAGTCCTGGAGGGATGGAGGCGCTGGAAGCTGACGGGGTGGGGTGGGGGGCGCTGCTCTGAGGTCATGAAGGTTCTCTCAGCCTGGGTAAGGCCGGGATGCTTAATTGTCAATGAGACAGGCGGAACTGGAGGGCTTTGAGCAGAGCAGTGACAGGCTGTCCTTGAATTCACAAGCACTATGAAGCCGCGGGGTCGAGTTAGGCGATATACCAGCAGATGTGTGAGTAGGAAGCCCGCTTGGCAAGCCATGGCAGTATGCGCTGTGATGGGAAGGGGCAGAGGGAGACAGAGGGCCTGACCTCTGGCCATATTTCTAAAACTAGAGCTGTAAGAATTTTCTGATGGGGGCAGATGTGAACTGTAAGAGAACTTAGCCAGGAATGATTACGAAATTTGTGACTGAATACGAGACGTATTGAGACGAGGAAGCCCCTAAGAAGAGAAGTTGGGCAAGGTTACGTCAGAGAAATCAAAGGCTTGCAACTTTTCAAGTTTGGGTTGTGTACCTAAATCGAGGTGCACAAAAGCAGGTGGGTTATCAATCTGGAGTTCTGGGAGAAGTCGGCTTGAGACGTAGTTCCTTTTTTGTGAGTGTGGTGTTGAATTCAAAGTTCAGACAAGCTCAGGTGAGGGATAACTGAGGATGGAGAAGAGGACGAGCCTGAGCTTTAAATCCTGCGAGACTGGTGACCTTGACAAGGACTGGGAGGAATGTGCATGGAACACTGACGGAGGGAGCTTGAGGAGCCAAGGCCAGGATGGCAAGTACAAACAACACTAAAGCGTTTTAGGTATCAAGGGAAAAAAAAAAGTCTTTTGCCTTCTTTGATACACACAACTCAGTAATAACAAACTTTAAAAAAGTTCTTTAATTCTTTCATCAGTTCCATTTGTTGGTCAGCTCAATGAATCCGTCTTTCTTTTCATTCTACTTTGCATGAGTGACAAGGTTTTTATTGTATGTAGACATTCTAATTTTTCCTTTCTGGAGCCCAGCTATATTTATTGTTTTATTCCTATAACTGCTCTTAAACTTGCAGTTCTAGGATACCAATAAGTCATTGGGAAGCATTTGATCCTTTCGAATCCTCCTTTCATATTCGTTAGCCAGAGCCAAAGTGGCTTTTAATCTAATTTTGTGAAACTACGTAGGCAAAACCTTAATGTTTCATGGACTAGGAAGTTTTCCCACTCTGACTGATGGGAGGGTCAATTGCTATACAAACCGTTTCTGCCCTGTGCGAGCTTCAAAGAGTTTCTTTCCTGCTCCTTCTGGATGGTTATTTTCCTGCTGTGGATAGCGTTCTTACGTAAGTGTGCTCTTAAATACTGAGATGTACTCTTTCCTTGGAGTTGCCTCTCTGCGTAGGTTTTTTATTTTCTACTAGCTCGCTATATAAATTACAGGGCCTTAGTTTCTCTGTACTTTTTTTGATCTCAACTCAGTGGAACTACTTCAGATCCCATCCCTGGAGAGAAGCCTAGAAACTTCTACACAGTAAGTTAGGATAATCACGGGGCTTCCGTCTTACATGTCTCTGCCTCTAAAAATAAGGATAATTATTTCAGACTACGATCCTCTGCCTGGAAACCATTGCTTCCTATGTTTTGTTGTTTCTTTTGCTGTTTACTTTTTGTTATTTAAGGTTGGCACATTACTGGGAAGCAGATAGCAAAAGTTTAAATTTTTATTCCAGCATTTTCTGTTGTATTACAGATGAAGTAAGTCTAGTAAATATCACTGTGCTGCACTATCTGGGAATCATCTCTGGACATACTAATTAATGGTGAGTCATAGCACTGTAGAGGCAAAGAAAAATCTTCATGCCGGTGGCACACATTTTCCATGTAAAGAACAAATATTCCCATTTCTTCCTCATCCTCAGCACCTCCAAAATATTCACCTATTATTCTTGAGCAAATACACGAGCCTTGATCTTCATTTTATTCTTAATTAACAAGATGACCCATTAAAAACTAGCACATGACTTTGAATTTCAGTCACAAAGCTTACAAAAATATTTTGGATGGAAAGCTCACATTTAATACCTCATATCGTTTAGAGACAGCACCAGGAGTTCTCAAACACACTGTCAATGGATATTTCATGACGAAACTATCGGATGGCCAGTATTATCCTCATTTCATTTTCTCCGAGACTCATGTCAGTTCCTTACTCAGATAATAAATACTCCAAACTGGTAATCATTACTGTGGTATTTTAGTATGTTTAATGTTAGATAATTGTGAAGTATGACTGTGCTTTTCCAAGTTCTGATTTCCCATACTAAAAGCAAGAGTGATGATATGAAAAGGACCTCAAGGCGACCTGAGGTAGTGAGTCATAAGGTAAGTATTTTAATGCACAATGTACCCTGTGGCTGTCTTGCAGCAAAGTTAGTTCTGGGAAAGAGTTAATTCTTTCTCCAAGACAGCTATTTTTTCTTCACTTTTTTTCCCTTTCCATGGCAGACATAGACTCATTAATAATCATTTTAAGTCAAAGTTATGCAAGACCAAGCAGTTTCGACTTGCGGACTGACGGAGTTTGGCAGCTCTTAGCACACAGTGCACCACACTGCCGAATTTATTCAAATTCTGCTGGTTTGAGGGCGGTGCTCAAAGTCTTCCCTTCGCAAAAGACGCCTTGCGTGTGGAATTCTTTGTATGTGGAGGTGCAGGCTTGGCACCAAAAGGCACAAGTGGCCCTTGGGTGAGACAGATGAGGAAGCTGATGATTTTCTTCTGGCTTCAGCATGATGCGCACTCCCTCTTCAACATACAGGGCTCTTCCCGCTACTTCGCTGACACAGTTTTTAGTTTAGCTAGATTATAGAAAGTAAGGATGAATTTGTTACAGAGAAAAACCCAATCCTAGTTTGTATATTACTTAGTTAGGAAATCACCTTGGTCTGGGGACCTGTGGCTGAACTGATGGGAGAGAACACTGCTTAGCGTAAGCCAATGGCAGCTAAAATTTTTTCACATCCCAATTTCTCCAAAGAAGTTTCCATCTCTATCATTTCTAAGCAGAAGAGCAATCTCTGTCTTGTTTGTGGTTGTTAAAGGATAATCTGATATTGCTCATGCATTTCCTTCCTTTCTGGAAATGATTTGAAATTAATTAGCACTTATTGTGGGCTTATTATGTGCTTAACACTGAGTAAGGAGTTTCAAAGTTCTTTATATCGCATTAACCAAAAAAGCAACTTTGTGAAGTAAATATTTTAATCCTCATTTTATAGATAAGAAAACTGACATTCCAAGAGATTAAGTGGCTGTTGAAGTCCTCCTAATGAGTCATTCAGCCAAGATTTTGACCTGCCTCTAGTTCTTGTCTACTACACACAGTGTGGGAGCGAAAGTAATTAATAAGAAGATTCACAGGCTGTGTGCTTTAAGCCGCCCACTTATGCTCAGCAGGTCTATTATAAGATCATTATATTTATAAAGTACAGGATTATACACACAGTTTGCAGTCAGGTACACACAGAGATCAAACTACTTAGTTTGTAGTGCTTTGATCTGAGCAAAGGAAAGGCTTCTCTGAGTCCATGGAGCAAAATCCTTGCATGTACAAGTGAAGAGAGAGAGAGGTGACACGAAACATTTTTATATTTAGATATATAGAAAAACTATTTGGTGATATAATATAAGCTTTATTGCATTAAATATATAATTTGACTTGCGTGAAAATATTGCAATGAAATGATTTGCAGTTACACATGAAAATTTTTGCTTTCCTTATTGAGTCCATAATAATTTCACTGTGTGAAAAAATGTGAGTGTTTTTTTAATGTCCTCAATTTCCACTTGCTTTTTAAATTTATTATTTTGTGTGTTGATGTTTGCTACAAATCCAACCAGAGGGAAGAATGGTACACATTTACATGGATTTTGGTAGTATAGTCTGTGTAGTTGAGTACAGTTCAAGAAAATCCCGTCTAGACAGACCGGTAAGCAAAAAGTTTTAGGCAAATATTAACTTTACTGAGAAGATAATTGAAGATTTTTTACATAGGCAGTGATACAAATGTAGACATACCTTCAATCATTGTATCCTTTATAATGTTCTGCAAGTAATGTAGCTATTCAAATAACTTGGAGGTGTACCTCAGTAGGTGTATCACCCTGTTACCCCATCTGCCTCTCTTCCTTTGGCCAATTTCACACCTTTCTTAAGATTCCTTTTGCTGTAATAGCAACATGAGGTTTAGCTGTCTATCTGCTACCTTCTCCAAAGGGTCGTGTATTTAATATTCAGTCATCATAATTATAACATTAAGCATCAAAAATAAGAATAAACACTCTATAAAGTATTCCTGGCCTTGAGTTAAAATGCTCATTTTCATTATTTGAACCCTGCTGAGTGAAGAAGGTCAGGTTTACTTAGCACAGGGAAGCAGAGCGTGGTGGCGAAAAGAGCAATTTCTGTCTGATTTTCATCTGTGGCACAGAAACTTTCAACACATGGCACCAGAGTGTGTGGCTTTTTGGTTGTTAAGGCTTCATTCAGGGCAGCTGTCACTCTATTTTTGTGAAATTGAGACTTTCATTTTTTCTCTCACTGATCATGATCTTACCACCAAATAAGATGTTAGTTGTTGATTTTTTTTGTGAATATCTTTTTCAAATTGGGGGAATTTTCTTCTATTCCTACTTATTTAAGATTTTAAAATAATAGGCTTTTGATTGATTTTTTATCAAATATATTTTCAGTATTACTGAGAAAATTATCTGATTTTTTCCTTAGGTTTTTAATTTGCCAAAGTACTTTGATTAAGTTTTGAATGCAGCTAACCCTGTGTTTTTGGCATGCCCACCTCACTTAGCAACGATATTTTGCATTTTTCATTTGCTATATTCAATTTGTTAAATTTTGTTAAAATTTTTGCTGCGTTTTAATCAGAGATACTTACCTATAGTTTATTTTTTCTTGTAATTTATATACTAAGCTTTGGTATCATAATATCCTTGAACATAATGGTTGGCTATGCAATTATTGAGTGTTCTAAACCTTAATCTCCATAAACTCATTTCCATGTCTTGTTTCAGCAAGTTTTCTTTTGATATATTCCTACCTTGCCAATAATAATTAAAGCATCTGATGGCTAGTAATTAACTCGAAGGTCAAGAATAAATTAGTATACATTTGAATTACAATCTTTTGATTTATGATTGCTCTAATCTAAAGTGAAGGTAATTAAATGTTACAATCTTAAATTGTGATCAAATCTTTAATGATATGTATTTAGGTGGCTCATCTACATAAAAAACTTGAAATAAAAAACTAAAGATTTTGTAGGCATTCTAACTAACTTTTCCACTTTTTAATGTTTTTGCTTACTAATATACTGTAAAGAATATAAATACTGAATATATATGCACTTCTTTCTGTTTTTATACTTGTTTGACTTTATTAAGATATTGAATTAAATATGCAAAATGATGATAGCTAATTTGCATCATTAGACAGTGTAAAATACTTTATAAATGATGGCTATTAAATCTTTAATATCTCTGAGGAGGGTAGAATAAGGATGACTAAGTCCTTGTTAGCAGAAGAAATATTGTGTTTTCAGAGTAAAAGAATACAAATACTCATTCTTTGCCCCTGGCTTTATCTCCTCAAGAAGATTCTGGGCTCTCCTGCTTCTGCTTGTTCCATATGGCACAATTTCCTAAATTTTTAAACAAAATGGTGTCTTAAATTTGATGTTTAAATCAGGTGATCAGCAGAAATCCATTTTTATAAAAGAACAAAGCTAGGTTTAATATTAACTAATGAATAAAACTTATATTTAAGTTTGTTAATTTATGTTTTTGCTCAGAATATGGTTAACACTAATTTGAAAAATTCCATGTAATTTTAATGATGGTAAGGATTGTGGAGCTATTCATTTCTGAGTCAGCTTTGTTTGAAAGGTTTCAATCTCCAAGTAGCTACACTTTCTGCCTCCATTTTATGCCTTGAAATGTGGCACACACTTAATGCAAGCAAAGGCACCTTCCTGAAGGGTGTTACAGGATAACTAGAAAGAGGACATCACCTTGCGATGTTCTTGAAACGGTGTCCTTATGCATAGTTTCAGGTTTTTAATGGAAAGCAGCACATTTGTTAGCTTTTCATTACTGCAACAAAACAACTGAGAAAACAACTTAATGAAGGGAAGATTTATTTTGACCTTTAATTTCAGAGGGTTCAGTGTGTGGTCACTTGGCCTACTTGTGCATCTCAGCCTGTGATAAGGCAGAATATTGTGAAAGAAACACTGGCCGATCAGAGCTGATTCCTTTGTGGTACCTAGGAAGCAGAGAAAGTGAGAGAAAATGGAGAGTTCCCAATATTCCCTTTAAAGGCACACCTCCGGTGACCTACTTCCACCATCTAGCCCATCAAGCCACAAATCTGTCAATGGATCAATCTACAGGTAAAGTTTTTACCTCTTGATCTGATCACCTCCCAAAGACCAAGACTCTGGACATGGCTATATTGGGAGCAAACTCCCAGGATACAAGGTTTGGGGAGAATTTCTGATCCATAACCACAAACAGAGAGTGAAGGAACTTTTCCTCCTAAACTTGCTCTTCCTTCCCATCCTTCTGTTCTAAGCGAGGGGTTTTTGGTATTTTTTCAGACTAGATTTACAAAATAACTGCTCCCGAAGAGCTTTCTGCTTTCCAAATAATAATAATAATAATAATAATAATAATAATAATAATAATAAATGTATTTGCTGTTCTTTCATGGTATTTAAAAATGATATTTGTTGTATGTTTTATTTTTATCATACACTTACTGGATTTATTCTTCACAGTAAGTCTGGATGGTAGATAATGTGTCCAGACTCTATTTTTAATGGAGAGTGAATTTCAAAGTTGGAGAGATTAAACAATATATTCCGGATCAAAAGGCTAGTAGACAGCAGAGCACATACTAAGTGTCAGGTGTGCTTGAGTCCATACTCACAATCTTGTAAAGAACTCCACTCAGGATGGCCTAGTGCTCATTTCAAAGGATGCTCAGTACAGAGGTAATATCGTGCTTTGTATGGTAAGAGTTCATGCAATACTCAGGGTTCAGTGAACCCTTATTCAGAAATCTGTTGCGACCTTGACTAAAATGATAAATATTCACCTGTGGCAGGTGCATACTTGACTATAGCACGAGTGTTATTTTGTTATTTCCATGAGATATCCTTATCATAACCTAAAGAGCTAAGTAAATTTTCAGTTTTCCTTTCCAATGCAATTAAAATTCCATAATAATAATTTAGAATCAGTGAATATTTTGATTTTTTTCTGTGCAAAGGCAGCAGGCATAGACTAGAATTACAGTAATGTAAAGCCTTGAGAAATAATGAGGGGTACCTCCAACTATCAGCTATAATTTCTTTTTCTTGACCAGGAGTATAATTACATGGCTAACATTGCTAAATAGTTTTTTCTTATACATTAAGCTTCCATTTTATTTTCTTTGTTAAAAGAAAACCACACTGTTATTTCTTAATTATTAGAAAGATCTGTTTTGTTATTCATCATTAGGTAAAATATAAATTATAAATAGGATTGGTAGGATAGTTGACAAAAGTATAATTTATTTTTAACTCCACACATTTTACTGGCCCCAATATTCACACCAGCATCTAAGTTTACCGAACAGTGAAGAATTTTGTTTAATATTCAACTGGACATGGGTACTCTGCAAATGCTCTAAAAGCTCCACACAGTTTAGCACGTGTTGCTGTTTTTCCACCTCAGAACTGCAGATTCCTTCTAAAACTGGTGGCATTGTTAGTGATAATGAACGACTCACAACTGAAATCTTTTAGGCTACTGAAGCTGCCACATCCAAGAGGGGCCTGGGGGTATTCCAGAGTCATTTCTTGACAGGCAAAGTTATCAAATATCCGCTGCCTTGCCTCCAGGAGGGAGAAGGTAAGAGCAGTCTGGAATCGTCCTGTAGAGCCAGACTCGGGCTAGGTGAGCTGGAAATCAATTT
Organism: Ctenodactylus gundi; assembly: GCA_004027205.1. Classification (NCBI taxonomy): domain Eukaryota; kingdom Metazoa; phylum Chordata; class Mammalia; order Rodentia; family Ctenodactylidae; genus Ctenodactylus; species Ctenodactylus gundi. Next base: position 361,803 of record PVKB01000182.1, on the reverse strand, counting down.
CTTGAGTCGCTTCTCTGCTTTTATGCTTTCTTCTTTCAGTACTGGTGCTTTCTCCTGGGAACAATGCCTTAAAAACAACATTGAGAAGAATCCCAGTCACTGTCTGCTATTAAGGAGTTGGCCTGGAGACCTGCCGCACTTTAACCAACAGAAACGACCTTCGATGCCTTTGTTTCAAGGCAGTGTGTCAAGGTTCGGTCCTGAGATACACAGAAGCCTATATGTTTACTAAGTTTGCTGGTTATGTTACTTGACAGTCTTTTTCTTCTCTCCTTCGTCTTCTTTCAGTGGTGGAGGAATAGTGAAATTATTTGTAATAAACTTTACATTGCAATGAATTTCATAAGATACGGATGTGGAGAGACATGCCTCACGTTATTGACATTATTTTGAGGAAATTGCTAAAGACACAACCCACAGCACGGCCATAATTAATGGCAACCATTTTCTCGTGTGTTTTAGAAATAATTTTGTAATTGCTTTATGTCTGCCTGTGCCAGATTTTGTTGTCTCCCACCTCTCTGTCCAGACGCAGAGTCTCGCTGTGTGTTATGCGTTTGTCAGTTGTATCAGACTAGAAATAGAGCAGATATAAAACAGAAGCTGATTTCCCCCATCTGATGCAGGCACTGTTAATTTATAACAAAGCTGTTCCGCTATGGCTGGGGAAAAAAAAAGCAAATAGTTGATTTGATGGAAAAGCTTCTCTAATCCCTAGAGAACAGTAAGTTCAGATGTGATATAAGCTGACAGAGGGTGAAAAAATAATCTTCCGGCCGATAAGTTAGTGCAGCTTTGACAGGCAGGGCTGGATGGCATTTGCTGGAGCCGAGAACACAGGACAACCTGCGCATATGCCGTGCACTTAGGAAAGGTGACATTGGGACTTGATAATCATCAGCTTGCCAGTGTTTACAGTAATGAAAGAGTGATAAAAATTGTAGAATTGAGTTTGTGGAATAAAGTTCACATGGAAAGGAGATTTGTCTGCTTAGATGCCTTTTAAGATTATCATTCTGTCTGTTGATATTTCCCTAAACACCAGTAGAGGCCTCCAGACACTTCATTAAGTAAACAAACACACCAAGATCACCAGGATGCTGACACCATCCGCACCTGAGGCCGAGCGTCCCCTGATATAGGGGGAGTGAATGCAGCCCGGTGATTTCAGTGAGAGTCTGGTGCAGCTCGGGGACGTACTGAACCTCATGGTACATCCTGCTTAAATGTCCCCTTTCCTTTGTAAATGGTTGGTCTAGAATGGAAGGCAGTTATGTTACATTTTGGCTGTTTTCAATTATATTTTGTCAATTTCCATAAATGGATATTGTGCTGTTGATTTATTACTCTGTCAGTAAGACATTTCCCTCAAGCTACTTAATTTGTCTATTATTCTTAAAATCAAGATACTATTGTTGGAGAAGAATAAAAACAGAACGATTCAGACCCCTTTACCTGAGATCTTTGACAAGTACCACTTTTTCTATTTCCTGTTCTTTTTCCTTTCAGCATCTTAAGTTTTGAATTGAGCCTAGTTCTAGAGGAAAATCTAAATAGTTACTAGCCGTGGAAGCTCAGAAAATATTACTAATCTAACTCATAAAAAGCTTGGTAATAAGCATCTAAAATACGTCTTCTATAATTCTTTGTGCATCTTTCTATGTAGTTGCAAGCAATCACCAAGAACTGGGTAGCCTTTGTGGATTAATTACGCACACCGTTGTCCAGGCTGTAAGGAACAGTCACAGAATCACCCAAACCCTACCACCCTGTAGGATGCCCGCTGGGGACGGGAAGGGGCAGCTTCTAATGCCAATGGCCTTCAGATTCTAACCAGAATCAAGTTCTCCACAAACCAACCCTTCTGCTGACTTCCTTGAGCACCTCTGGCAGCTTCTTTACCTGTGACTCACTGGACTGACTGTCCCTTTAGCAGACAGCAGAAATGCACTCTTTTTTGCTGGCACATTAATTGATTTCGGCTAATTGGGAGCATTTTGGGGCCCTAATTTGATAAGGAAGTGTGAATGTGTCTTTCCCCCACAGCAGGTTCATTTGCTGGGGCATTAGGGAAGTGTTAATTGGGCTTAGTTCTTCTGTCAAGATGATGGCTTCTAAACAACATTCACCACAGAGACCGCAAGGGGAGGAAGACAAGTTTGGGTCACTCCTGTGATTTGCCAGATCAGCTGAGTTATCTCTGCAGTAGGACTCCGAAATAGGTGAACAAGTATGTGGCAGAGGAGCGTCAGCTTGGTTCTTTTCTGCCATAAATATTCCTCCTGGTTGAACGCCTCTGCACCCATTCCCAAGCTGCTAAGGATTCTGCAGAAATAAGCCTGTCTCTCCAGTCACCCTCACTGTCCCTGGGCCCTCCAGCATCCGGTTTGGTGTTCTCCCTGGCTCTTGGAAACAAACAACAGGGCAGGGAAAGAAATTCCTGCTAGGAGCTTGTTTATGGACGGGACTTACACAGTATCTTTTGTTTATTTGTAGAGATTTTCTTAGAAAAAGGCTGGAGTATGCAGAGAAAAGGAGTTGGAAACAAGGACCCATTTAGGGAAGGCGGTTCAGGGATGTTTGACAGCAACAGTTTCAATTTTGAGGCTGAAAGAAAAGCCTGTTCGTAAAATGTGAATTTTCTGTGAAGTCTATGCTTGGTCAAGTGCATACTCTGCGTTCTCATGTTCTTTTTTCTTCTTGTACCTTTACATGAATCATTTACACATTTGTTTCCCATCCAGTTTGTGATGAGTTGATAAATAATACAAGTAAATGAAATTATCTCTAAGCATCTACCAATAATTGCACTTTCCAATTTTGATTTTGTTACATCATCCTGGAGTATTTGTCTCACTACCAAGAGGAATTATCGCAACGGTCCCTGGAAATATCTGCTATTGTTTGCTTTTTACGAGTGTCTTTGAATCACAGAATTTAATGGGATGGAGGAGTAACTGCGTAATAGAATACATGGATCACTGTAAAAAACTCTTAGTGAAAAGAAAAGTGCAGATTTGCTGACTTCATTCATTCCTTGCTTATAAACTAGTTTATGTGGTCTTTTTGAGTCTTTCGTGTGTCCATTATAAAATGCAGATAATATTGCCAATTTTCTAGCATAGTCGAATGCTAATTTCTTGGCATGCTGATGTTCAACCTGGCCCTTACTGCTTCAGAACAGAAGTTAAAACCACTTAACATGGAATGGCAATTAGTAGGTGCTCAGTAAATAGTTGGTGATGTATCATTATCTTTTTCGTTTGTGTGATTAGTATCTGTAGTATCACTATAGGCTTCGTGAGAATGAGGTTGGTGTCTTATTAATGGCTATTTCTTCCTGTTTGTGGTAGAAACTTGGCACATTTGTTGGACAGCTCAGCAAAGTGTCAGTAATTAGGATACTTACTAACTAATCTTAGTGCTATTGCTTGTAGTTAAAACTTACTAGCTAAAAATTATAGTATGCAGCCACATGATGTAAAATAGGTTTTAAAGTTACAAGTTACTGAGGAAAAGAAAGGCTGAGGATGAATTATGTAAATTTTTAGGACAAGAACACAGAGAATCAAATTAAAGCCTAAAAATCTAGAAAGAAGAAAATAAAAAAATGAAAAATGATGAAATAATGTCCTTGTTGCAATAAAATTAAATTTAAAAAACATAAGACAGATATGAAATAGAGAAAAAACATCAAATCAAATTTGATTTATTGAAAAGTCTTAGGGACTTGAGAAATCATTGACAAAACTTAGAATAAAGAAAGAAAAAACACTAGTAATGTCAGAAGTAACAAAATGGTTGTGAATATGGATATTCACACAGTTAAAAAAATCAATACTGAGAAAACCTTAGTCAATTATCATTTAAGGAAAACGTAAAAGTTTCATGAAAAACTAAACTCACCAAAAGTGACAGTTTAAATGATCGCAGATCTTCCAAGGTAATTGAACATGTAATTACATTGTAATCATTTTTAATACTGGCAGGTAAAATATATATTCTAAATTTTAATATTCAAAGTAACATATATATATATATATATATATATATATATATATATATATATGGATTTATTTTAATCTCCATTCAAAACTACATTCACTTAAACACATTGGATGGTTTTTCAATTTGGTTCTATGATAAGTAAAAAGGACACGGCTCCCTTTAAAGTGACTAAGGTGTTGGATACAGAGACACACCCCTGGAATACCAGCTAATGAGAACCCTGAAGCAAGACTGTAAATTCATGGCCAGCTGCACAAATAAGTGAGACTGTTTAAAAACAAAGATTATAAAATTTTACAAGGGGGTGTGATAGGGATGTAGTTTAGCAGCAGGGCGCTCACATGCAAGGCCCACGGTTGAAATTCCACTACCACCAAAGGGGAAATGAGGAAGAAGAAGGTAGAAGATGAGAAAAGGCTGTGCTGCTCTGCTTCTGGTGATCTGCTGCACAGTCCATTGCGCTGATCCTCACCGCTGCCAGTCCCTACGTCCCTGCAGATCTTAGCCATCTGAGCATGTTTCTTCCCTGAAAGGGCACTTTGTAAGTTTGTTCTGGAGTGATGTTTCTGGAGATTTTACAAGGTCTAGAAGTAAAGAAAAGATTTAAGATTTATCAGCTCAGGAGGCCAGACTGTCATGTTATGTGATTTTAAAATTATTATTTCTTGCACACTTCTGACCTTAGCACTGTTAGGCATTCATTTTGTGAGACTAATTTAAATTCCTAGACTTGTTCCAAGTTTTCAAATTTTCTTATTCCAGTTGAAACAAATTCTGGTATTCTTATTCCACTTAAACAAATTATGAAGAAAAGAAAGGAAAAGAAAGACACAGAGAGAAAAATAACTCTTGATTGAAACATACAGACTCCTCATTTTCTTCAGTACTGTATTTCTAAGTGGATACAGATTAGGTTTTCACAGCAGTAGATCAACGTGAGAAGTCATTAATCTGTGGTTCAACGGCAAGGGCGGAACATTTTTCCATATCACTATACATAGAAAAGAGTGTAATTCTTACTTTATTTTATTTATTTAATTATTTTAAGACAGGATCTTGCTCTGTAGTCCAGGTTGGTCCTGAACTCTCTATGGAGCCCAGGCTATCCTTGAACTCAATGCAATCCTCCTGTCTCAGCCTCCCGAGTTCTGGAATTATAGGAGTGCACAGTTCTCAGTTTAACTGGTATTGGGGAATCAAACTCAGGACCTTATGTTTGCTAGGCAAGTGCTCTAACTGGTGTGCTATTCCTCCAGCCCCATTCTTAGTGTTAGTGAGGTTATTCCCCAAGGAAAACCAAGCGACTTTTATTTACACAAGATGCAGACTCTCCTGCGGAGTGCATGATTTTCTAGCAGCGCAGACAAGACAGAAAAGACGAATTCGCTCAGCCAGCGGCATAAAATAAACTCGGGCAGTGACTCAACGCTATAAAACCTGATTTGAGCCAAACAGATAGGATATGGAAGATGGAGCCTCATATTTAAGATGTTTTGGTAAAATACGCCAATCCATAACAACTTGCAGTATCACTCTCCCAGGAAAATATGCCTGGGAACGATTGATTCAACTGTCTTTTGTTGAATAAATGTAAAAGGGTGCTGCAACCATGCAGCTCATTTAATCGGCAATTTTACCCAGCGTATGTGCACCCAGTCCTCTTGGAGATGTAAGAAAAAATTACCCAAATAAAGGGGTAAAAGGGGGAAAAGTGCCATCATTTTTATTTTTGCACGCCTTTGAGAAATGTTCTTCCTGACTTTGCTCTAATGTCAGGTGACACCGAATGGCCTTCTTGGGGGCAGTTTGCTCTGGGAGACTTGCACACTGACCTCAGGCTTTGCTAACGTGCTTTTTTTCCTTTCTTTCTTCAAAACTGAAACTTGCCATGTTAGGCTTCTCAAAAGGTGTAAAGGGAGATGCCTCAAATTGAAAGGAAGGTGCCAGCCTAGTAGGATAAATGCACTAATTGTACTTCATATAAAATCTGTGAAAAATTTAAATGAACATCTGTTTGAAGAACGGAGCTATTAAAGGGAATGTTATGCACGAACAAGACGCTGTGCAGGATAGTTGTACAAATAGTGCTGTGAAATTGTTTAATTAACTCATAAAAGAGGAAATTCGGGAAAGGAAATGTATGCAGTGCACTCTGCAGACGTCTGACTGTCTTCACGAACAGATGTGATTATGATTATAATTATTTTAGTAAATTGAACCATAATTTTTCTTTCTGTTGTAAAATAAGGTATATTATGAATCCTAAATAGGATAAACCTTTAAGCATAAACAATTCATGCAAATCTTGACTTCTGTTGAAGCTACAACTCTGCAATCGGCTCATTTTCTTGAGGCATACTTTTGTACAAAAAAACTGAAGAGCGCAGGTGTTCAAGGTGTGACTGGAAAGGAGGGAGATTTGGTTTTATGTGGGCTTTGTGGAAACTGGTATCAATATTTTATAGATAAGCTTCCACTATAGATATGTATATGCACAAAATGATATATTTTTGCTCCTAGGAAGTATCAGTTATATATCAAATAATGCTGTGTGGTGGGTGTAGAGTAATTTTATCTCATTAGTGTTCCAGACATGTAATCAAAGACCTTACCCTATTGGACATGAAGGCTACAATGGCATTATTTTTGTACAAGGTCAACTAGTTTTACTCGAAATAGATTCATTGGCCATGCATTATGTATCAAGTTTAATATTTTTATGCAAATTTGCAAAATTTACGCTACTTTTATTATTTTTTATTTTCCCCCACCTTCAAAATTGCATATTTTTATATTCATAACTTTAGTTGGTAATTGCAAAAATGTAACATTTTCTGTATATTGCCTTTATCACTCTTATTAACTGAAATTACTGCTGGAAGGAAATTAATCAGTCAAATTAGTATGCTTATTCATGAAACCTAGATTACAGTAAACCCCAAGATTAAGACTAATGAAACAATTTCTTATTTAATCATTATTGAAAATGGGAACATTGCTCAGATGTCTGGCAGTAGCTGCAGAAAGCTTTGGAAGTAGACAAATGAATGTGTTTTTCTTGACTGCTCTTTCCTGAAAGTAAGATTATTATCACCTGCTGGGAGTTTTGCTTTCATATTCAACATTTTCTCTGGTAAAAGGTCTCTTCTTACAAGGAAGAGAGAAATCCAATTTTGCCTGTAGACTTCTCTTCTTGAAACATAAGCTCTTCTGACTCTGACATTTCAAAATTTAAGACGGAAGTAAGTCTCTAGACATGAATTATGGACTTGGTACCTTTGCTTCTTTAAAAGAATACACACTATTTAAGTGTTAAACTACTAGAAGATTAAAAAAAACTTTTAAAATTTTAATCTAACATATTTTAAAGAGCAAAGTGAATAACAAGCTTATATTGAAAATTTATAATCTTCTCTGTGGCACTGTAGTCAACTTCCTGGCACCTTCAGATAATCATTATTTAATTATTTATACTTTTAATTTTCCAAGTGGTTTCCTTGATGTCGGACAGTGATTTTTCTGCCATAATAGCCAAAGGTAGTAGTCTTACAGTTTCCCGCAATATTTCTTCCACTTAAAGTTTTAATTAATAATTTATTACTTACCTCTAAACATGTAAATATAATATGTGAAATATTACTTTCTTATATGAAATACAGACCTCATTTTTCCTGATTCTCCACATTCGATGGTGAGAAAGTCAGCGTTGTCTTACTTTTCCTTATTTTTGAGTTATGGGATAAAATACAGGATAGTTAGTTAAATTTGAACTTCAGGCAGACAAAACCTATTTTAATGTAAGAATGCCTCAAGTTTGCAGGCGAAAGGAGAACTTGGTGGAGCTGGTAGGGTTATCTAATGAATTTTAAGCCCTCTGTGTAAAAGAAAGAACAGATTGCACTTTGTTTTGTTTTGTAATTTGAACCGAAGTTGTAGGAGAGGCATTTACAGAAGTAATTCCTTACAAGAAATGAGTGAAAGAATACTAAGTTTCACCAGTTACTGGCTCTCATGCACGTGATCAGAGGGCCACCAGATGACCGTGAGCTAAGTACTTGAAAGAGCATTGTTCTGTCAGATTAGAGGTCGGGCCAATTGCAACTTAAATGTCTGATCTACGTCTAGTATCCTAGGTTCTGAGACATATTAATCTTGAGATTCAGTCATCAAATACTAATTATTCAATAGATGTCCATTGGTCACCTCCTGTGTGTTGGGGAACACAGTTGACAATGCCCCTGACTTCCAAACTGTTAAATGCAATAAAGGAGGCAGGGTCCAAGTGGATATTTCCATAAATATTTTATTTTAATTACTGCATTTAATTTCTATGAGCAGCAGAAAAAATGACCATCATGGTCGCATGTAACATGGGTTCTAATCTTGCTTGGACAGTGAGGAAAAACTTTAAGGAAATGTGTAAGCAGAGATCCTCAGGGTGAGTTTGCCACTAGGAAAAAACGCCAGATTCCGAGGTCTGGAAGAAGCTTGTGGCAAGAAAAGGTCACATAGGGAAATGCAAACTCTTCCTGAACCCTCTGCCAGTTTTGTAAATCTCCCTTATCTCTTATCACTTGATTAATTTATTGATACACTGTAGGTATTAGGGAAGCTTAATTCTCTGCTCTGTGGGAAGTCCTTTTCCTCACAATCTCCTTGATTTGCTTTGGTCTTGTACTTTGGCCCTTTTGTTTTGATTGAATAATCATTCTTTGTTGCTGTTGTGTTTAGCTGACATCAGGAGGCTACAAAAATAGTCAGCCTCTGAATTACACCCGTAGAAACAAATAAAACTCTTTTCCTGCTCTTGGCTTTGGAGCTTATAACACTGTCATCTGAATGCTACCAATAAAACCAAGGAGTAAATGAAGAATGGCTCTCGGAGTCAATGAACTCACCTTTCTCCTGAGTGTATTTGAGAAGTTTGCAGGATGAAATCTTTTATCTAAGTTAAAGATGGACCCGCACAACACTTTAAAGCATCTGGTGATTGGGGAAGAGTACCCAGGCTTACGAAGTGCTTGTGAATAACTTCAGCCTGAGATTGATGCGTGGTCACTCTTGTGACTGTAAAAATATCAGTTGATCAGATAAAACCAGTTGCTGTCTAGAAGAACTCTCAGCTGCTCAGTCTTGTAAAGTTTATGAGGAGTTTTCCAAAGGAAAAGTGAGCATTCCTTGGCATGTAAACAGATCTTTACATAGGCTGAGTGGATTTAGCTGGCTCAGGCTGCTTTGTTGAACAATGTCCAATTCAGTGCCAGAGAAATTCCAGAATGTTTTAGATCTCAGAGACATCCCCCACACCTGCTAAGGTGCAAACTAAACAGTTCTACACCTGGAGCGTGTTATTGAACACATCTAGTCAGTCAGCTTTAGATCAACTAAGAGACAGAACATTGTACCATAGCAATGGAGGAGCCTTGTGGTCAGAAAGCGTCACTCGGACATTGTTGAGATTGTAGTTTTCATGGCGTGACTCCTAGTAAGATGCTTGGAGGGTGGCTTTTGCCTAACATCTGAGGATAGTGAAGCCTTCAAGTTGTGGGAAGGATAAAGTAATTGCTTGAGTAATAGCACTTAAAAATGTAGCCACTGTGTAACGAAACAGGGTGCCAAAGGATCACACTAGTACTGAAACGGGAGCGATTGTCAGTGAAAGCTTCTATCTTTGGACCAAAATAGTGGTTCTAATTTTGTAGATGTATTTGTTGGGTTTCAAAATATTGCCCTAGCAAAGATGGTCTATGAATGAAACAAATGGTATCTTTTGTTTATATTAAATATGACAGATTAAAAAGGTAACATGGCCAATGTGAAGAGGAAAATTTACAGACTCGTTTATCTCTCAGCTATCCTATGATTCTAAATTTGATCATTCAATTGTTCAAGTGTGACTGTAAATGCAAAAAGACACATTCTATAGCAGATTGCAAGATTGTATCATAAAATTCCTTGAAGTTGTAGAAATGAAATTTGAGTAAAATAACAAATTCATCAAAGAATTTATTATAGAAAACACTTTATTCTTGGACACGAAGTACAGAAAACTGTAAATAATTTTGATCTTTAATTATTATTTTATATTTTAGACATATATTTTAATGTCATAAATATATTTTTGAAAAATAATACTAGTTCACATGTATTGAGGGTTTGATAGATTTTTGGCACAATTAAACTCTTTCCTTATATCATTTAATTTAATATTCCCAATAATACCAGAGAGTAGGCATCATGAGTCTCATCACAGGTAAATGAACTGCTTTTTAGCGATGCAGAGAGACTAAGACATTTGAAATTGTGTAGCTAGTAAAATTACAAATCAAAATTGGATTCGGAAACGCTACATTCAGAGCCTGAATCTTAATCATAAAGGCTTCTCCTATCTACAAAGCACAACTAAAAAAAATTGGTTAGAAACAAGAAATTCAAAAACAAAAATAAACAAAAAGCAATAAATTCAAACTTATTTTCATATAATATTGAACAGCTACTTTTTAAAGTAATTTTACTTAATTCTTATAAATTATCTATCAGTAGAGTGATTTAAAGTTACACATCATAGTGTTACAAATCATACTGTTATTTATGAAAAAAATGCCCCATGTTAGTCGGGTGTGCTGGCAATTTTGAAGGTCATGTCTAAACTGTCATGTGACACTAACAGACAACTAGAACTGGGGGCTTTGATTTCTTGTCCTAATTGCTTTATGTCCTAGTTGATATTACATCTGTAGATCAAGAGGAAAATGGCTTGTGACAGGTCAAGTAGTGAATTGGAGGTAGCGTAGGAACATAATTATACTCTTTAGGAACGATTGGGGCATGAAGGCTGAAAGTTTCAGGATGAGCTTTTCCCCTTTTCATCATCCTTCTGGCCTGAGATGTGCCTTTCCCCAGACTCTTGCGGCCTCCAGAAACACGTCAAAGATCTGTTATCTTGTTATGTGGGGTACAGAGCCTCGGGAGGGAAGGTGGTACTCATAATGCAGAGAGACATGAAAATCAGGTGAACTCAGTCCCACCAAAATGGAAACTCGAACAACTGATAAATTGAGTGGAACAATACAAATTACACTTGCTCTTATTTCTGAATTCCTCTTTGTCTCCTATTTCATGGCCTCATTTTACAGTTTTGACTTTTGAGTATATTTTTACCGAAGGGCCTTTGACTGGAAATGTGCCTGTATGTGTCTAGGATTGTTTAGCTTTGTATTTTTATGCACAGTTTTGAGATTTGAGTATGCACTCATTAACTCGTTAGACTTAAATGAATAATTGGAAGAATAAGGCAAACTGATTTTGCTTTCATTCTTATTTTCTCTTCTTTTCACAGGCACTCTTCTTCGTGTTAATGCATGCTATGACAAAGTTGGTCAGAGAACTCTTTCACCTTGATATTTCACTAGAGCAAAGTAAGTTTTGGTTAGACATTCCTGATTTCTCTAAAAATTCAAACCTCATCTTGAACGAAGCAGTAAAACTATTTTGCTATTCTTGCGTGAGTGAGATTTTTGATTCAATGACTAGCTTGGTAGAATGGACATTACCTTGCTAATGTGTCATTGTTTGTGTTTAAATTAATAACATAAGTTACAAAGGCAAAAGGAAAGTGGCAAGATCCGTCCTGATTCTCATACACACCAGAAGCTTGGAGTCTGTTGTGTGGAAAGGCTGTGAACGTTTCTTAATCTAAATTTCTATAAATCTTTGATATCTGCTTGTTTATTTTCCGCAGAACAGCAGCCTCTTGATGTTTGATGTCCCAGAAGCAAAAGCCTGTGTCTTTTGAGTTTGATTATAGAAAAGGAGGTCTCCTCCCAGGGGGCTCAGCTGGGTGTATCCTGCTTGCTGCCTGGCTCTCTTTCATGGAAGGACAGAAAGGAGGAAGAAGAGCACATCACGGAATCAGTGATTGTTTGGAACACTGGCAGGGCTTCAAATGATACTTGTTCTTTCACAGTCCCTTCCAACTGGAGGTTTCATTGTTGAAGGAGATTGAAGATGGACAACAGGCAGATGCTTGGACTGAGCACACTCTAATGTTTCCTGACCTATCTGCAGTGCTGTTTACAGACATTTTGGTGCTGCCATATTGGTGCTTAATTGAAATAATTAGTAAAAAAAACATGATTTTTCATCAAATATTTGAACAGGAGTCAGGTGTTATTAAAATGGTAGCAAAAAGTGCAAAAGTTTAGGATTTTCAAGATTGTCTTAATGATTCTGGAAAAGTGATCAATCTCTTAAAGGTTATGGACCTGACATTTCTTCCTTTTTTTAGGATGAGAATAAGATTGATTTTTAGGGGATATTGCTAGGGCGCTTTTGCTTCAAGGTTAGTTTTGTGTTTATTCCTGGAAATGAATGAAATTCGGCAGGAGCAAGGTCAGTTTTCTATTAAGCCTGGTGACTGTTTCCAGGAAATTTTGGCTAGCCAAACCACATGGATTTCTGGGCCCTACTGTACATTGCCAAAGGGGACATCCACGCATGGAAATTGTGACACTATCTCTTCTAATACTGTCATCTATAAACTCTTCATACAGGGAGTAAAATCTTGAAAAGGAGGCTGAAAAGATATAAATTCTAAGATCCAAGTGGAAAACATTCTCTTCCACAAGCACAACATGTAGCTGTCTGCATTAGATAAAGTGGATTGTGGGGAAAATCATTCTGTGAGAGAGTTTGTGGTGATGACTTAATTCTCATAGTTGTCTCTGATGAGCCTAGACTAGATTCATGTTCATACATTATAATTTAACTGATCTTCTTAATAAAATCACTGACATCTGAGATGTAAAAAGTAAAAGAACATTATTTCTTTAATTCTTCAATAACTTTTTATGCAGTGGATTATATAATAAAGTAAGCAAAGTAAACATATTTCTATTTTAGTGAAACTTTCACTTTAGTGAAGTAAAATATATTGGAAACATTTCCTTTAATGTTATACTTTATATTATAAAAGGTAAAAGTTTGAATAACTCTCAGCCATGCATGTAATCAATATATATTTTTTTCTGTTGTGATATAATCCTGTTGATCTACACATAGTCTTTGTTTCTAATTAACTTGTGATGATATTAGAGATACCTGGCAGGTTTCATCCAATATTAGGCCCTGCAATAATGTTAAATTGTGAAGGACTGGATTGAGGACAGTGACACACTTTGTTCTAATAATCATCGCAATCATTTGCAGTAGTAATTGGATTCCCTTTCTTGTCCTGTGGAATTTAGAATTTGCTACATACTTTAATTATACAAAAGTATATCAGCCTCTTTTAAAAATTGTTTTATCCTTTTATGGAGATGTACTCAGATACTTTGTAGATATTCATTGTAGATATTGTTAATAATGAATCTGGAACTGATGAGTTAATTGTTGATACAATTAATTTGTTTCATCTCAAAAAAAGTGCTTGAGAGTTCAAAAACCATTACAGCATTATCGCTCACTTCATCTCCAGATGTCCCTACTAAGAAATTCATGTGTGACCATGAATTGGGGTATATTGCACATTCTGGCTTATTTTTTTGGTTGTAAAAATGCAAATTTTTGCTATGTGTTCAAAGTGAAACAACCTCTCTGACAATTGTATCATGCCTGCAATGAAAGTCAAGCCATGAGTTCTCTCTATATTATCAATATATTATGCAGTTGAAATATATGGTGAATATTTAAATTAAGAAATACAGTAAAACATACACTGCCACTAATTCCCCTCTACATATCCTTCCTCTCCTTGAACACATATGTTCTACAATTCTCACCATTTTCTGAGGCAATTCTTATTCTTAAAAGTAGTTTGTGTGTGTGCGTGTGCGTGTGCGTGTGCGTGCGTGTGTGTGTGTGTGTGTGTGTGTGTGTGTGTGAATGACTTCAGTTGCACTGCATGGCAACCTCCATGTCCTGAATTAATTCAAAACTTTAACATTTCGTGCTCATTTTCACTTTAGGGAAGAGCCAGAATTCTCATGCAGTGAATGAGTGTGCTCTCTGTGTGTGTGTGTGTGTTTGTGTGTGTGTGTGTGTGTGTTTAAATAGACCTGTCTTTCTACTGGTTGACACTCTTTAACAGCATTTGCTGTGTATTTGCTCATTCCTCGTAAAGATCCTTACTAAAAAGGAGTTACAGGATTGCTTCAGAAAGGGACAACATGCTGAGATCAGTGTTTTGGGGTATTGTCAGGAAAACTGATAACAATATTTTAATGAAATAAATTCTTAAAAAATTAAACAATCACCATTTATTCTCTTCACCTCAAATAATTCTTTCTATTAGCATGAGTTAGTGATACACAATAATTACATTTGACTTGCGGAATTGGTGAATATACATATTTTTACTCCCTTTCCGTGTCCCACACGCTAACCTTGTCTCTCAGCACTCCCTTCCCCTCTCTACAAAATCTATCTGCACAAAATCTGCCTCCTTGAGAAAAATAAAAAAGGAATGCAAAATAAAAATAATGTAATTTATACTTCAAGTTTGTTATATTACAGAAACTGTGATATGTGAAGTTTTTATCCAATTCATTCTGCTAAGCATCACAGTGTCAAGGTGCATTCATTTTCCTACAAAGGCTTCAAATTTATCTTTCTTTATCACAGTGTAGTAATTCATTTTATATATACATACCACATCTTTTTATCCATTCACCCATTGATGGACGTGTTGGCTGCTTCCAACATTTGTCTACTTTGGTTTGTGCTGCTACAAGCATGGGTAAAAACTTTTGCCAGGTACTCCTTGGACAGAGGACTAACGTCTAAACTATACAAAGAATTGAAAAAAAATTAGGATCCCCAAAATAACAGATCCAATCAACAAATTGGCCTTCGAAATGAGTAGATAGACAGTATTTTGGAAAATAGAGATGTGTATATGAAACTTGCCTGGATGAGAAACACTTGTAATGCAATAATACGTTTAGAGAGAGATTTCCATACTGAAATTCAGGATGTTGGACCCTCAGAATTTATATATAGAAAAATTCTTTTATTGGTTTAAGAAGAAAAATACAACCTGCAAAATATTTATGGTAAATATACTTTTGGTGAAATTTGAGCAATTAAAATTGAGACTTGAATGGATTTCATCAGTTTCAAAGTGAAGCTTTGGAGAATGGAACAATGGAACAATTATTTGCTTATCTAATTAACTGTATTAGAAATTCTTCCTTTCTCTA
This sequence comes from Ctenodactylus gundi, assembly GCA_004027205.1. Classification (NCBI taxonomy): domain Eukaryota; kingdom Metazoa; phylum Chordata; class Mammalia; order Rodentia; family Ctenodactylidae; genus Ctenodactylus; species Ctenodactylus gundi. The sequence goes on along the minus strand of PVKB01000182.1, from coordinate 346,597 downwards.
CAGAATTTCCAGACCTTTTTTGCTTACTAAGAGGATTGTCACTCACATTTTTACAACAGGAATAAAGCATGCATACTGTATTTTGAGGAAGAGAGTTCTTTATTACAATCAATTTGTTTTACATTAAGCCAGGAACATAGCTCAGTTGTAGAGAACTTGTCTATCTGTGAAAGATCCTAACTTCAATCCCAAATACAGCAAAAACCACCCCCCAAAAAACCCACATTAGGAGCTCCTAATCATTTTTTTCTTTTCTTCTAAGCTTTCTTTCTTCTACCATTCTGCAAACTCTCTACACTCAAGAAGAACAATGCAATAAGAATGTCTAATTTCAAAGTAATAGACAATAGATTTAGTATTTTCAAAGAAAAATTATTCTTGATTGTTGATATCCTTTTACTGAATATAGAATCCCTCATGAGATCAATTAGTAGAAAGTACATCCAGCTTTTTCTATGAAGTGATAAATGGCATCCTACAGTATGGCTATGAAAATTAATAATTTGTAAAGAGCAAAGGCTAGTTTTTTGCACATGGTAAATATGTGTTGGGTGAATAAAAAATACATAAATAAATCTGTGTTCTATTTACATTCATTTCAATCTCCACATTAGAGCTCATAATATTCTCCATTTTGGGATTCCTACTTCTTTGTGTTATTCAAACCCAAAGATTCTTTAAGAACTATTCAGATTTCATCTTTAAGCCTTTACGACAACTCTAATCTCTATTGATCTCACCTGTTCTTGTATTATATTGCATTTATTTTCAAATGTTGTATTTTATTTATTCTTTATCAGTGGCTTTGAGCAAGGGAAGAACATTAGAATTCTCTAGAGAGCTTTCCCAGAACTCATCTTGCAGAGGTTTTATATTTAACAAGTTTTGATTGGCACCAAAACATGTAAATTATCATAAAGCTCCCATCAAGGATGATAGAAGCTCCTCATCAAGATACACTGATAAGAGTGCTCTCTTGTTGTGGTTATAGGAAGAAAATTTAATCAGAAACTTCTCGAGGATATGAGTCGTGTTTAGTTTTCTCTCCCTACATTGCTGAAAACATTGTCCTTGAAAGACAAACAAAGCGAAAATCCAAGCAAAGCAAGCACACCTCCCTTTTCTTGTTTGACTGCAAGATGTCTGCTTAGGGACTGCGATAAGCATTACCACAAGATTGCAGAGAGACAAAGAGATCCCGGAGTGTACTATGCAACTATTTTCCACCATTACACTGTCACGAATAGCTACCAGTAAGCACTGAACTGCGTTTCTGGAGTTAGCAGGGAGAGCCTCAGCTATAGGATCCTCTGTGCGGATCCTGGCTGGGCTTCTTCACATGTCCACGAGGTCATGGATGCTGGCGGGTCCCATGTACACGTCACATCTGCCATTCAACAGCTCGCTCATGCATCTGTGAACTGACTCCATTCCATTTGACTTTGACGTTCTGCCTGGGGCCAGCAGGCTGGACTGTGCAAAATTTCTCATGACAAGAATAGAAGACAGGAGGGCAGCTGATGTGTGTTCATCTATTTCAGTCTATTTCAAGCACCCCGTCCCCCTTTTTCACTGCATCAGTCAAAGGTACATGGTAAGAACTCACCATGGAGGGAGAACAGTGCACATTACAGGGAAAAAGTAGAGATGCGGAGAACTGATGTCGTTTTCCAAGCTACCAAAATGGAGCTCTTGTAATTGTTATGTCTTTTTTCCCCACAGAGCCCATTCTGATGGGAAATCAAACAAGCAAAAAAATCCTTCAGAGAAAACAAAAGTCACAAGTAGACAGCTGTGGGTGCTGTTTTATTTGCCATCGATGGAAACATATCAATTTCTACTTCACAGACTTTGGTCATTCAGATAGCAGAACTCATCTTATTAAAACAGAACATTGAAACCAAGACATCGTGGTTCAATAAGATTATTTGTTACATGAACAAAGTTGGAGGAGTTGTTGGCATGGTGTATGCAAATCCAGACAATTAAGCTAAGACTTGAGACTGGAAAAATGTTTAAAATATCACAAATTTATTTTGAAATGATGCAGGATCTTGTCATCACAGGTGACTTGACCACTGGATCCATCTCTGTTTCCTGTGGTGTTTCTCAGTGAGCTGTCATAAAGCCAGTCACGCAGTCGGTCTTCGAAATCCAGTTTAGTAACACTGGAGAGTCATCTATGGGACAATTGGTGCTGTGTTTTCTAGCTTCTAGGAAAGTCCATGATTTCTCTTGCATAAAGAAACTTGCTTTCTAAAGAGTTTGAAAATTATGGCATAACAATATAATGTAGAATAATATAGCAACTATAAATATATAATGTCTGTGTTCATCATTAAAATCACAGATGCACTGCTATTCATTTATCTAAATAAATGCTCTTTTTTCCCATAGTTGATTTTTTAACTTGTCCTCATGGATGGATTTCACTAGCTCCTGGTGAGGGAGGGTAATCGGATATAAAATATTATGTGAACTATTGCCAAAGAAATTGCTTGATGGGTGTGCTTCATCTTTAGTCTGCTGCAGAATTTTAGGCAAATCACATAACTGCTCAACATTCTTATTCACAAAAGATGACAATCTGCATAAATAAATACCAAAGACCCTTGAGAATGTAGCCAAGTAATAAATACGAGAGTCGGAGTTGACTCTGGGTCCATCAAATATATACTGCTATTCCTCCAATTATGAGGCGAGTTAGGTACCAAAATCTCCAGAAATTCAAGTCCCTAAAATAAAATGAATACCTTTTCCATATAACCTACACACATCCTCGTGTTTACTTAACACCATCCCTAACTTTCTTATAGTACACAATAAATGAATATTCTGTAAGTAGTTCCATTTGTGGATATGAAGCTTACGGACAGGGAAGACTGACTTCATTCACAATTGTCTAGAATCATCTAATGAGTAGATTTACTTCTCATTAAAGATGTACTTGGTTTTTCTTCTTCAGAATAAAGATTTTAATTCACAGGATAAGGAAAATAAAAGGCAACCTGGAGATGCAACTGAGATGTAGACTTCCAGAACATGCTCAGCAGAGTTGAGTCTTGTTCCGTTTTGTTGATGGTAAGGTATTTTTTTTCAGGTAAGATTACATAAATAAATAAGGTAAGCTGAGATTTTGATCTAACTGAGCAGTTTCTTATGAGACTTTCTACGTGCTAGAGAAGACAAAAACTCTAAAAGACATGATGAAATCTTTCTCTAAGAGGTCAACACTGTTCACAATTTCCTACACATGGTTACAACTAAGGCATAGAACAGGCCCATTTTCCCAGCACATGAGACACAGTAGCCTGCCACATCCTATCGCACAAATGCACACTATATGCCCACTTCATCTGTAGGCAACACAGAACCAGAGGACAGATTGCAGGAAAATATGGCTTGTCAGGTTAGTAAAAGTTAAAGACCTTGATTTTTTATTTACTCATACAGAACATTGTGTGGATCTAACAGTGTAGTTTTTATTTTAGTCAGAAAAAGAAGTAGTAGCTTAGGAATTTTGCTCCTTTTTGAATTCTTTGTGAACCTATGTAGTTGGTGCTACTGGAAGCAAAGACAACTTAGCAAGCACTTGGGCAAGCTAACCTAGAACCTGGAAAGCACCCAGTTAAGCAGTGTTAATACAATGGTTCTTCAGAAGGACAGCAGCTGTCCCTGGCTTCGTACCAGCACACAGTCACCTGGGAGAAAGACGACAAAGCCCATGGCAGTAAACGAAGTATTTCAGAAGTTTGCTTGTAACATAGTCTGAATCTTGGCGCCTTATGGAAAGTACAGTGCTATAAATGTTTAATAGCCAGATGAAAACTTAATGTTGAGGCTACTCATAAGTTATTTGCATTATAAAAATGCATTTGATTTCTGCAGTAGGACAAAATAAAATTTGAAATAGTAATTTTCAAGATTTCAGCGTTAAAAACCTCAGGCTTCATGGTGTTGTATCTTAGAATAAAACAAAAGCATAGTCATTTCTGTAATAGAAAAAGGAGAAACTTCGACAAAGGAATTAATGTTTTTTTAGTTTGATACTTATGTGTGACAAAGATTACCAACACATTAAGAAGATGTTCCTAAGGAACCAACCTGTATGTGGGGAAGAGTGTTCTGCCTAATTTGCATACTAAACAATTTGGGCCCTTGTTTCCATGAAACAGAAAAATTACGAATGAATATGAAATTGGTGATGCTATTCAGAATGTTTAATTGTGTAACTCATGATTTGTACCATCACTTTCCCATCATGCACTAGCCTGAGACCTTCCTGCCTCTGGGAATTATTTAATGAGATAATACCAACATTCAACTTGTGTTCTTCCCCTCGTTCTTTCTTCATAAACTATTTCCTCATCTAAAGGAAGGAATACCATAATTATTTTAGTCACCATAAAGAGATGGGTTTGAAGTACTGTACTTACCTGTCTATGGAGTAGGTTAGCTCTCAGATACGAGATTGTTTGCTCAATGAAATCTTACCTTAATTCTAGATACAGATTTGTTCCTATTTCTTGATTTATTAGATTCCACTTAAGTTCTTTGCTACCTCTTCTAAATGGAAGAAATTGCTCAACTCTGGAATCCTTCATAGCTATTAACTTTAAATTATCTCTACTATGTAAATATTCAGAAAGTTGGGTGGGAAGGGGGAGGTCCAAAAGGAGAGCGGGGAAGGTCTTGTCACCTTGCCAAGGTACGTATGTGCACACAATGCTCAAGACCAATGTAAACTTTAAATTTTGCACTTATACACATCAATAAAATGGGAAAAATGTTCAATACAATGGATGCAAAAACTGTGGTATATATACACAATGGAGAACTACTTTTCTATAAAGACTGATAAATTTGAAGCTTTTGTAGGTAAATGGACACAACTTGAGACCCTCTTGCTTAGCCAAGTGAGCCAAATTCAGAAGGCAAAATGTTGCATGTTTTCTCTTATATGAGAAACCCAGAATACAAGCATTTTATACAACCAAGTGAGTGTGACCGTGGGAGTTGGAGTGTGGGGTGGGGAGTTGAGGGGAGGATTGATTGTAACGTTTTCATGACATATGTGTGCACAAAATCCTGAAGTTCAATGTAACCATTGTGTGTTGCATATATATATATATATATATATATATATATATATATATATATATATATAAATACTGGGGGAAAATGCCGAGTGAAGACATATTGGAACCAAACAATAGGGAAGAATTTCTCATAATAGTCAAAAATCTTAAAAGATATAAAATTTAAAAATCTGTGGCTAAATGTTTGTCCACCTGGGGCTAAGCATACAGACTTTATTATTTTATACTTACGAGAGTGTTTCCAGTTACATATGACCTCATTGGCATGCCTCCACCATTTTGAAGAAAAGCATGGCCTAAGGAAGGGAGTTTTTACATTTGAGTAACAATAATAACATACCTTTATCTCGATTTCTTTGAAATTAACACACGACCATACCTCTTCTTCATGGCTCTTACTAAAAGGGACCAAATTAATCTATTGGAGAAAAGACACCATCTTCACCAAACGAGGCTGTGAAAACTGGATATTCACATGCAGAAAAACGAAATTAGACACATATCTGTCACCACATACTAAAATCAGATAAAAATGGATCAAAGAACTGGACACCAAAACAGAAACACTGAACCTACCAGAAGTAAAAAATAAGTAAAATCACAGAATACATAGAAACAAGTGAGGATTTTATGAACAGATCGCCAGCTATGTAAGATATCTCAGCAAGAATCAACAAATGGACTACATTAAATAAAAAAGCTTTTGTACAGCGAAAGAAACAATCAGGTGGAGACAACCCACAGAGTGGGAAAACATCTTCACCAGTAATACTTTAGGTAAAGGTTTAATACCTAGAATATACAAAAAAACCCTCAAAAACATAAAACTTCCCAAAATAAATGACCCCACCAAGAAATGGGCAGCTGAAATGAAAAGCAGCTTCACAGAAGAAGAAGTACAGATGGCAAACCAGCACACGGAAACGTGTTCTCTGTCACTGGCCACCAGAGAAATGCAAATAGGAACAGCATTGAGGTTTAACCACACCCCAGTGAGAATGGCCGAGATCAAGAACTCAGAGAGCAGTTGTTGGCAAGGGCGCAGAAAAAAAAGGAACTCTCCTCATTGCTAATGGGAGTGCAATCTGGTTCAACCATTATGAAAAGCAGACTGTAATTTCCTTAAAATGCTGAGAGGAGAAATTCCATTTGATTGAGCTATTGCTCTTCTGGGCATGTTTTCACAAGAAATAAAGTTAATGTAACAAAAGGACACACACATATCTATGTTTATAGCAGCACAATTTATAATAGCCAAGACCTGGAAACAACCTACCTGCCTGTCTTCGTTACTTTTTCGTCGCTGTGACTCAGTACCCGACACCCACAAACCCAGGAAAGGAAAGGTTTGTTTTAACTCACGGTCTCGAAGGTCACAGTCCATTCAGGGGGGGGGCCGGCAACAATTCAAGCACATAGCAGAGAGAGAGGTGGAGGCAGCTTCCCCGACAAACAGGAAGACAAGCTGAGGCTAGTTGAGACTACTCCCAGCCTTCCAGGAAGGCAGGTGCAGCTTATATATCCTTCCAGGTCTCCGCCCAGTAACCAGCCCCTCCCTCCTGCATCCAGGTGTGGCCACTGCACACCATTAATCCTAACTTAACTGCAATCCACCCCTCCACACCAGACCCCAATCCACCAACATTACATGGTTCCACCAAAATACATGAGACTTTTGGGGGACACTCCAGATCCTAACCACAATACTGCCCATCTATAGGGGAACGGTTAAAGAAGACATGGTACCTATACACAATGGAATACTATACAGCAATAAAGAAAGACAGACATGAAGCTTTTGAATCAACTTGGGGCAACTTTGAATCAATAATGCTCAGTGAAATGAACCAAACACAAAAGACTGACTATAGGTGGGTGTCCCTCTTATGAAATTCACAAAAATAATGGCCTAAAAGGCTCTAACATGAATAACAAAGTAGCAGGAGTGTCAATGGTCATTCAGGAAAGGAGTGAACCTGTGAAAAAGGGGGAGGGGGGCATAGATGTTCACTGATTCCCCAAACCCATTTCTCTAATATGTTATAGAATTTGAAATTCATGTATTTACAAAAAAAGAACACCCTCAAAGAACAAAATACCCAAGCTCAATGTAACCATTGTGTATTTCATACAAACACCAATAAAATGCGAAAAAATAAAATATCCTCTGTAAAATAGAAAAGATACCTGATTTCAAGTGATCCCCAGCATATATTGTGTTTTAGTTACTTGCTAAAATGACCAGAGCATGTGGGGTGAGTGATCTGTGGTTTGTTCTTCTCACCTTTATCTTTCAGATATCTTGATTGAAGACAGATCATAGCCCAACCACTTATAAATTAGTAAGGATAAGCTTTAGCAATTTTTGCAGACTATACACAAAATGTAGTTACTTATTTGACATTGTTTTACAATTATAGCTCATGTTGATTGAACTGTTTTTACTTGAAGGTAATATAATAAGCATTTTAATCCACATAAATATTTGACTTTATTCCTAGCTTCCATCTCATTTACTCACCTTGAGTTTAGGCTGTTATTATTTCTTTTCTTGACAATTTCAATTTTTCTTACTGGTTTCCACACTTTCGCACGTGTGTCAAGGACAAACTTTATCCAGCAACTCGAGAGATTCATGTAAGCATGAATCATTTGGTTTATTGGGCCATATGAAATGAAATGAAATTGAAATGAAATTGTCTTGGCCTGGATATGCTTCATAATAGAGCTAATCTATATAAATAATAAAACTATGTTAATTTATTAAATTATTATATACCATAAGTCCAAGGTTAATAATGAAATAAAACTTACATGTCTGCTGAATAATCATAAGCCCCTGTCTTCACAGACTCATGCATCTAGGTAGGCTGAAATCCTATTGTCAGTAATCACCGAGTTTTACTCACTGAATCTCACAAGCACATATGATATGCTATGATATGCCCGGGTTTTCATTTGACTGACTGTGTGTGGCAGGTGCTGGAGGTGGAGTTAGCGCTGCAACGCACCCCCTCCCCCCGCCCCATCCCCACAGTGATCTGTTGTTTCCTATGCAGACTGCGTTCAAGCACCATGAAAAGGAATCATGAAAAATATTAATAAAAATCACATACTATTTTACAAGTTTAGAATCTTGAGGGGCCGCAATACAAGCTGGCCAGGAACAATGGCATTTTCTCTTGAATTTGTTATGTGGCAAATTGCATTTTGCAGTTGAAATGAAGGTATTCAGATCAAAACTCGACGTGAGCTAATCCGCAGGTAAATTATCCCCAGTAGGCAAGGGCTAATCCGCTGAGCTCTTTAGAGAGATCTAACGGTTCCTAGAAGTCAGACAGACTTGTTACCAGTCAGCAGGTCTCCTGCTGTCCTGGGAAAAACGCCATCTTCTGTGCTGAAGGAGTATCTACTCTTCTGCTCAGCACAGCGCTATTCTCAATAGCTGAGACAGGAAACAACCGGACTGTCCATCAACAGACTAAAAGATGAAAAGAAGTGGTACATCAACTCACGATAGAATAATATTCAGTTTATAAAAAAATCAAGATTCTGTCTTTCTGACCTGGATGAGCCTAGAAGACAGTGTGTTAACTGAATAATCCAAGCACAAAAGAGACAAGAGCCTCATGATTTCATCTATATGTAGAATCTGAGTGATTTTGACCATTGGATACATACCAAAAAAGTTACAGCTACAGTTACTTTTGGATGAAGGAGTTATGTATGCTTTTGGGGCAGCCTGTGCATTGAATTTGGGTCTTGTATAATTTTTTAACAGTTTTATTTCAATATTATGGTAAATCTTGAGTAAATAATGTTTATATTATATCCTATTTTATATTTTAACATTTTATTTGCATGGTGACCTTTGGGATCCCCTGCATTTAATAATAATGCAGTGTATATTTCAAAATAGCTGAGAATTTTGAATGTTTGCATTGCAAAAGAAGATAGTGGCATAGCATGATTTGATCATTCCATAATGCATACATATGTATAAATGTTACATCGCAATTTATAAATAATTTTTATTAAATATAAAACTATAAAAATAAATAAAAAATTCATTTGAACTATTCAAAAGACTTCATTTAAATTTTACATTTATATTTTGTAGATGAAAGAGATTTTTGAAACTTGTATTATTTTACTTATATGCATGGATAAATAAATCTCATAGGTGGAACTCAAGGAGTTTGGTTTTGCTCTAAAGGCTTCTCTTACTAATTTATTAAGGTAAAATATTAATTTAATATCTAAGGGAAACTATACATCTTAAGCTTTGTGTTCCTTCACATAGCTATTAATTGAGGCAAAGGTGGTCACTGGCTGATAACAGAAAATCACAGATTTTGTAATGAAAAGGGACACAATTTGAAAGGAAGGATGAAGGAAATAAGGAAGGAAGGAAGAGAGAGAGAGAGAGAGACTGGAAAGGAAGCAAGGAAGGAAGAGAAGAAAGGAAGGAGAAACCATATTTCTTCTTTAGTTTTGAATGTTGATTTCACTGAAAACAGACATTTAGGTTGATGAGATTAATTTGTTTTGCTTTACTTTTGAAAACTTTAAGTATTCAACTCCACTCTCTTCTTGCTTATATGATTCTGAAGTGAAGGCTAATGTAGTTTCTGTTATTCTGTCATTTTTTTCCCGCTCTATCTTACTTCAAGATTTTTCTCTTGCTCTTTGATGTTCTGTACTTTGAATATTACCAACTCCGTATGTTATATGTACATTTATATGTATTTGATATATAGATCTATCTACCTACTTCTCTATCATCTATCTATCGTGTACTGAATGTTTTCTAAGCTTCCTAGATTTTTGGTTTGGTGTCTATCATTAATTTTGGAAAATAGTCATTATTGCTAAAATTATTTTTTCTGTTCCTTTCCTTCTCCTTCTAATATTTCATTAAAATATGTACACATTTTATTATTATTTTACAGTTATTGCATGTTCTATTCCATGTTTTTCATTCTTTTTTACTCTTCAATTTTGGAAATTTCCACTGGTACTCCTTTTTCCTTGGCCAGCTCCCATCTACGGAAGAGGCCCTTAAAAGCATTACTGACTTCTGGTGCACGTTTTGGGAGTTTTTTTAGCATTTTCTTTTGAAACTTTTAGAAGAAGTTTTCACCTCTTTGGTTGCATTGCCAGTATGGTGTTGTAAGGCGTGCTTTTTTTACAGGAGGTACCTGGGTAGTCTTGATTAGTCCTGATTCAATTATTTCAACTTGCGCACCATGTCTGTCTGTATCCCCATGCTTTCTGTCTCTTCAAACTGTGTTGTATGTGCTTTGTCTTCTAGTATGCCTGGCAATTTTTTGTTTTTAATTAAACATAATGTACTGAATAAATGGCACTGAGCTAAATAGAACTCCAATGCCAAGTTTTATGTTTACTGGGCTAAGAGGCCCTGTTTACTGTTTGTTATAACCGAAGCGGCAGAGGCTAACATTTTTTCTCTTCTTACTTTTGTTTCTTCAATTGTTGATCAGTTTTCTTAGAAAATTCTTTTTAATTACCTCCTGAGACATGCAAGGTCTTGTCATATGTAGGTCAATACCTTGACATGAATAGGTCAAGGTATGTGATGATGAAAAATATTCTAAAGCTCTATACTTTGATCTCAGGTTGCAGTGAGCCTGTGTTGTGCCCTCAGGTTGTGACCTTCGCTAGTGCTTCTCAATCTCCTATTTATTTGAGGCAGGAAGGTTAGAGGAGACTTGACTGAGGTATGCCTTTTTCTCCTGGTAATTGAGTTTGAGGTAAAACCTCTGTTCCATCAGGTCCCACTAACAGTTTCTCTTGAAGCAGAACTTGTTAATAAGCAAGAATTTGGGGGGCATATTTCAAAATGGCAATTTTTCCTATTCTTCAGCTAGAAGCTTCAGGGGAATTTTCTTTGATTTATTAACTGAGAATCACATGGTCTCCTGCAGTAAAACTCTAAGTATGACATCTCCCTGATGCTGAGTTCCTAGGAAATTGTGTGTGTCTTCAGTGTGTCCACACTGAACCTCTAGCAATTACATCAATTACCATGAGGGATTTCTCTCCCTACTGTTGGTTCCTCTGAAGACTTCTACTTATTTCTGCTCCAGCAAGTCATATTCTTTATCCACCTGTCCATGTCTCCAGTTCTAGGGGCAGTTGTACGCTCCCATGGCTCCAGCTCGCTGAGCAACCTAAGAAGAGTTGCTGCTTCTCAGTCTGATCTGCATTTTTTTTTTCTTGTATAGACAGGAGTTATGATTGCCAGCATCTTTGTCCTGTGGACCAGGAACCAGAAGTGATTCCATATCTCTTTTTCCGTGAAACTTACCAGACTTGCCACAGCAGGGAAAAAGCCTTGGGCAACTACACATAGATGCATAAAGTTTTCAACCTCACAGGGACACATCATTTCTATAGTTCACTGATGTCTCCGTTACTTTCTCATCGCTGAGACAAAATACTCAATATCCACAACTTAAAGGAGGAAAGACTTATTTCAGCTCACAGTTACAGGTCTCCCACAGTCCATTCATGGGCTGCTGGCAATGGTGGGAGCACGTGATGGAGGTGAGTTGGAGAAAAGCCTTTCATTACATGGCAGACAGGAAGGCAAGTGAAGGAACAAGGCAGAATTAGCATGTGTCCTTCTAGGTCATGTCCCCGTGATCTGCCCCTTCCAGGTCAAACCTCAGTGTTCTGTTCCCTCTGGGTGAAGCCCCAGTGATCGGCCACTTTCCAGTCACATACCCGATAATATGCCACTTGCCCATAATCTCCTACATGCGCTGATCCACCACACTCCTGTCATCTGTCATCCAACACATACCTATAAAGCACCCCTCCGACCAGGCCCCACCTCTTAAGAGTTTATGGTTCCATAGACACTCCACAATGTACAAATGCATGACATTTTTGGGGGGGACATTCCAGATCCAAACCATACAGTTGACAAGAGAAAGTCACATTATCGAATTTTTAAAATCTAAAGAAATGCAAATCTTCTGTGTTTATAGAGTAGGAGAAGTAGAATCATTATTGGAAAGCACTTTATAGAAGAATATTTCTAACTCCCCCTCTCCTGTGATCTCTTATTGCAGTGCGTTTTTTCTCTCCAGCATTTCCTTATGCCATATTATACTGTGCTGCATTACAAAGGAACGTGTCATGTTGGATGCTCACCTCTTGTCTCTTCTCTCCCGCCTCTACCAACATGAGCACCCAGGATCAAAAACTTCATTAGTCCTACTTACTTTCTAACCCCGGATCTTGGTACACATCCAGTTAATGAATTAGAGAATGTTTATTTGTTTGAATATTAAGGATTCTGGAAAAAAATGAATTTTGTTTGAGTCTTTTATATCAGCCAAACTGGGCTCAGAAACGATCTTTTCAGAGGAGCTGAGCCTTCATATATCTGGGGCATGGACTTTGTCACGTTGGCTGTGCCTACTCTGCTCTCAGACAGCAAGGGGACAGCGAAAAAGCTCTAGACGTTGCCTGAAATGGACTATTTTAGAGCAGGAACACACACAACCTGGGGGGAAATGAGTTTGAAAATGAGCTTAGATGTTTGAACAATGCAGACAAGTGGTATCAATAATGTGAAAAACAAAAACTCTCATTTTAAGAATCCTCATCTCAAATTTATATTTGTAATCAAGGACTACAATTTGCAGTCTTCCTTGAAAAGCAAAATGCACAATCAGTGCTTGAGTATGAAATGTAGATAGAGTGCTTGGAACACTCTCTTGCTCAAGGAACAGGCCCGTTAGTTAGTGATGCAGTTGAAATGTGAGCTTCCTGCTGGTTTGGTTGCACCGTGTTTGTGCTGTTTTTGGCTTATTTCCTCTGAGCTTCATGAGTGCATTCAGGCATGTAATGAAGAACAACACCATCACACAAACAATTCATTGAGGGCCAAAGATACGGTGATTTTATCAACTATATTACTCACTAGAGTAAGTTTGCAATTTACTAAAAAGTACATAGATTGAGAGAAGTCTGGAACACTGATGTATTGACACTCATGATATTAGCAGCTGTACCAACACAGATAATACAACAAAATCTTACACTGATGGTATTATATTATGGTAGGTATAGAGCTTTGTCTTTCTACTTGCTAGAGCAAAGACAGGAGAGGAATACAACTGTGTATCAAAGTTCCTTCAGGTGTGAAATTCATGCTAAGCTTAAACATTAGCCAAGGGCTTCAGATTTCATAGGAAATCATTTTCATTTTCACCTCCACTAGCTTTGGCTACTGGGATGAACATAGGTCATAAAGGCAGACTTGCCACCCAAGAATTATCTTGTTCAAGCAAATCACTTTTGTTTCTTTCTCTTTCTTTTTTAATGAAGCATTTTATAGAGTTTTCAGAGCAGAGTGTGTTCATTTCATTTGATCCTTGCATGCCAAGGAAGTTACTTGGTTCAGAATTCTTCCATTTCCAGATAAATGTCCTCACTTCCGTTGATCCTTGGAGAGTTGCGTGGCAAAGAGGTTGGAATTTTGACACTTAGTTTAGTTTTTGTGTTTGTTTGTTTGTTTGTTTTTAAATTAAGCACCACTGATACTTGAGGTCTCAGCTTCCTCATTTCAAACCAAGCTGTACCAATTTCAACAACTTCATAAAGTTGTAGAGATAACAAGATGTAATTGAATTTTAAATATTAAGTCTAATAAAAGTTGTATGCTGTTAAAAAACAGTATTGTTTTTCTTAAGTTTAAATGATCTGTTCTTAAAAAGTCCTCTACTTCCTTAAGCAGCCTATGTCCAATATGATGTTGTAAATAAAATTCCATATTTCTCATGGTGATTTTATCAATTTTTAGTGAAAATATACAGCAATACACTTTCTGCATGAAAAGAAAGTAGTCACTAAAAGTAGCCAAATAGTAACTATCATTTGCCTTTCTCTAGGTGAATATTCATAAACTTACACACGCACACATATATTAAAAATAGTTGGTTTACCTCAGTACTGTTCTGTTTTCTTTTTTATTGATAATGATGCTTTTTTATATTTGAATGAGCTATGACACATGCATAGGAATATTATTTTAAGGACATAAAAATAAAATTATAACACCAAATATATTATGACCCAAGGATATTTTGAAGAGATAAAGATGGAGGAGAGAAAAATTCCTGTAAAGTACTGGATTTGAAGAACCTATGGTTTTTATCACAAATGCTCAACTCTATTATTTCAGAATGTGCAAAAATTGCCCTAGGCAACATGTGAGTAAATGAATGTATCCAAATAAAACTTTATTGATGGATTCTGACTTGTCTGTTTCTTATAATTTTAACACACTATGAAATATTAATTATCCTTTACTTTTTTCAACTATTTAAACATATGTAGCTCATGGCCATACAAAACGGCTATGGCTTAGGTGTGCTTTAATGCAAACCTAAAACACTGACTTAGAGCAAAGTAGCTTCCATCATGAATGCCGATGCTGCTTGGTTCACACTGTTGTTCAAACTGGTAAGATATTTCCAAGAATTGTTTTTCTTACAATATAAAATTTTAGTACTGGTATCAGTAAAATCAATCCCTTGTACAATTTTCTGGAAATTAAGTGGGCTTTATGGCATAGAAAAAAACTAACAGTATTTCCTTATTAGGAAGTTAGAGGCCCTCACTTTACATTCAAAAGAGGAAAATCAATTAAGACAGTGTAGAATAGTTTGCAAAACCTTGGGGCAAAGTCTTTAATATTCTCGTGGGCCTATGTGTATTACCACTCTCAGTTTGGTACCCAATAAATATCTGTTGAATTAATTGGAATTTCCACAGAGTTCCCAAGTTCTTGCTTATTATGCAGATTGAACTGAACATACACTACCATCATTTATTTAGAAGATAAGGGGTTAATGAAATGAACTTTCTAGTAGCACTCTTTACTGCCATTTGATGAAGGTTGATTAAGAAATATTTAAATGACAGTGGGGTTTTACAAAAGTGCTAAGCAATAGGGCAAGGTGTACACAATATCTAAATGATTAGCCATTATGAGCTTGATAATACCCATGACTAAGCTAGTCTCTGGCTATAAATTGGCTATATACATAGTCTGGTAGATGACTTCAGATCTCCAGTGTGTAATTTAATCATAATGAAGCAGCTAATTATCACTCTGTCCTGTTATCTTGGAAGTTCATACATATTTGAGACTCCTTTGCTGCACAGTCCATGTCATGATATGATACTACTTATTGTTTTCATGAGTCTTATTTTAATTTGTTCAGCTAGATCATATACATTTTGGGGGACAAGATCCCATTACATGAATAAGAGTGACATAATGGTGAGGAGCAACGTTGCAGATGCAGATTGCTGAGGTTCAAATTCTGCTTTGGAATTTGCCAGCAAAACACCTGGGGCAAATTAAATGCCATCTCTGTGCCTGTAATCCCAGTACTTGGGAGAACGAGATAGGAGTATAGCCGTGAGTCTGAGGACAGGCGGGGCTCCATTGTGAGCTCAGGAACAGCCTGGACGTCAGAGCATGAATCTGTCTTTAAAAAATGGCATCTCTGTGCTCTTATCTCATGTATCTTCAAATAATAATAATGAATGTGTTTACCTAATTGGATTGGATTCTTGGACTGTTGCGAGAGCTATGTGAGTCAATGCGCGCAAGCCCTCAGAGCAGTTTTTCGGCGGCCATCCTGCCGAACCGGCCAAGTAAATATAGGTCTTTGAGTCCTAGTCTTATGCCATTAAATTCTGTTAATAAGTTGAAGACACCTCAAGTTGTGAGCCCTCCACTGAATCCCATATAAGATACTCAGCTGAAATTCATATACATCTCCACTTGGAAATTAAATATGTATGTCAAAGTGTGACTGCTCATCATGTTTTGTCAACTTAAATAAATTAAGAAATAGCTAGTCAACCAGGAAGGCACAGTTTTGGGTATGTTTGTATAGGTCAGCAAACTGAACGAAGAAGGTCCACTTTGAATGTAGGTCGCACCAGTCAATAGATCTGTAGTCTGAACAGGGCAAAAAAAAAAAAAAAAAAAAAAAAAGTGTGTCTTTTTTTCCTGAAAGAACTCCACTGTTTATCATGGCCTCTGGATATGTGTCTCCTGCTTGGGTTTCGCGCTGGCTCCAGGCCCTCGACCTTGGACTGGTGTTGCATCCTCGGTGCCCTTGTGTGTGTCCTTGATCTTGGACTGAGGTGGCATCTTCATCACTTCATTTCAAGGTTGTGCAGACATTTTCTTGTCTGAGCAGCCCCTGGATCCTCCAGCTTTCTCACTTGCAGATAGCCGTTCTCTTCCTCCTCTGATTTCACAGATGAAAGATTCCACAGGAATAACTCACTTTGTTTCCATATTTTGTATAAATGCTCTTTTCCTAGAGAATGCCAGCTAATACATGAAATGACTACATCCACAAAGCACAGTGGGTTTTCATTTTACCCAAATGGGTCTCCCCTATTCTCTGACTTTTCCAATCTAATATAAAAGGCAATTTTATTCTTCCAGCTTTTTCAGGCTAACATACCAAATTTAAACCTCAGATTATCCTCTGTTTCTTCTTTTCTCATTCACAACCCACATCCTGTTTGTCAGCATTGATGAAATACATCTAAATTCTGCTAATTCATCACACGTGTCAGTGTTATCACTGCCTGTTGCTTAGACTACCATGGCAATAGGCTCCCAACTGATCATCCTTCCTCTTTCCCTGGCTTCCTAAAATCTAGTCGCCAAACACCATCCAGCGTTGCTCTCAGCATCTCCAGTCCTAAAACTTGGTAAGCATTGTGTTCACGCCAGTTAAGCAATTGACTGAAATATTTGTAAGCTGTTTGACTTATAATCATATGATAAATACCAAAAATTTCAGTCAAGCTGATGCAAAATTCTAAATATTTTCTGCTTTTTAAAAACTGCACAATAATGAGCACAGAATGAGGAGGGAAGACTGTGGAATTTTGAAGAATCTTGGCGACTATAAAATTCTATGAGTCCATGACTTTCTAAAAGCCATAAGGTTAAGAGTAAAGTAGAAAAAAATCAACTTAGATGAACATCTGATTGGAAATTTCTTGAAAAGTGTTCCAGATTGGCAAAGATTAGTTTTATATGACCTGCATTTTTATCAGATTTACCTGATTTGTTAGTTCTGCCCTTGAACTACACATGTGTGTTTCATAGTCAGGTTCAGTTACTGCGTGTTTTATAGAAAAGAATATATATCCTTTTAAAGTGTCTCTATGTGAACTCAAGGTAGAAAAAGTATTTGCTGTTAAACTTTAAATCTCTAAATATTGTTTTTAAATTTATAATACTGCTTTAACTTGTAAATCTTTTATTTAAGTAACTTCAAAATAAGCTAACACAGCTGGTATAATTTCTTCACATCTCAAAATCTATTCACTTATTGATTTTTACTGTTCAGGCTATCTTTAATTGTCAGAAACTCTGACTCTTGGTGTTTATTTATTATCAATAAAGGCAGGTTTCTCTCATTTCTCTGTAGTGGTTATGATCAGAATAAAGGGTGAGACAAGGAACCGGTGCTGGGAACAGAATCTTTCATATTTGAAGTGCCGACTCCTGGGACACTTCTACTCGACTTCACCTGTCTTCTGTAGCCTGTCTTTCCTTCATGATTTTTGTTTCTATAGGAAAGAAACTGAATGGACAAGGGAAAAAGAAACAAACAAACAAACAAACAAAGAAACAGAAAATAAGGGAAACGAGAAATGACGGACAGAAGTGGGGAAAGAGAATACAATGAAGGAGAAAGGAAACAAGGTTTCTCAAGGTTTGGGTGACATAGGAAAATGATTATTTTTATTTGGGTTAAGATTGTGTGTGTGTATGTGTGTGGCTCAACTCTGTTGGGATATCTTGCCTCCTAACTGTACCTAGAGCATAAAACACATCTTAACCCAAATGATCTTGATCTCTAATCATAGCTTCCTCTACAAAGAATCGGGGTCAGTGTTTCCTGGAGAAATGGCTGGTTCTATAATAGATTTTAATAGAGAAGGAAATACCTTATGTGATAAAAATTATGTTATGGTTTACATGAGTGTTATGATTTAAGTAAGTGTCTCTCAAAAGTTTTTGTTTTGTTAAAGGCCTGATCTCTAGAGTAGCATTATTGGGAGTTGGCAGAACTTTAATGGGAAACAGCTTAATGGAGAATATTTAGATTTTTGGGGATGTGTTGTAACGGAATTTTAGGACCCTGGTTTCTTGTTCTCGCTCTGTTGCCTCTCAGGTCACCAAGTGAGTGGGCTGCTCTGCCACATGCATCATATTTTGCTGGGCTTGCTCGAAACTTGAAGTCATGAGAGTGCTTAAACATGGGCTGGGAAGTCCAGGACTGTGAGCTCAATTTTTTCTATGCAAGTTAACTATATAAAATATTCTGTTATAGGGATAGATAGCTGACTAATATATTGTTAAAAGAATAATAAAGACAAGCCAAAAAATAATAGAACCAGCTTAAAAAACTTCACTGAGAATTGGAACAACTTGATCATCAAAATATAACAACAGTCATACTACTATTAATTAAATTTATTGTAATTTATAAAAGGAGTTTATAATTCCATTCTTGTCCATTGATTTTCAAAATAGATGAAGACAAAAGAGAAAGCTGTTTTACTTGACAGTGTAATGCAAATCGATTAGATGTTTAAGGTATGGTGGAGTTGTCAAATTCCCCGTGGATGCTATGACTGGTGAGTAGATTTTTGGTAAAACAATAATATTTACGTAATGTTAACATATCTTAAATAAAATACTTATTAATTGTGAAGAGAAATAGTAGAGAAATTTGCCAGATACCAAAGTGAATTTTGTCAATATAGGGCAATAAACATCAAGTACTTTCAGACATAATGCTGAGCAGGAAAAATCAATACTTCAATGTTAGTCCTGCCAAAGTATCTGAATTAAATTATGGGATGCATCAGACAAGCTGAGACTGAGGGATGTTCTGTGGAGTAATTGACTTATGGCCTTTAAATCATGGAGTCTTAAAGGTGTGACAGAGAAAAAGTAGAGGCTTAAAAGAGATCAAAGAGAAATGACTAGTGAACAAAATATGTGTCTTGGGTTGGATTCTGAAGTCCCCTACTGCAGACACCAAAATTCACAGATACAAAATTCCCTTATATAAAATGGCGTAGTATACACAAATAACATGCATGTGTCCTCCTGCACTCTTGTGATTATCTCTAGATTATCTATAATACCTAATAAGATAGATATCCTGTAAATAGTTGTACTATATTCCTTAGTAAATAATGACACAAAAAGTCCTGTGTGTGTTCAGTACAAACACAGCTCTTTTTCTAGTATTTTCAATCTTCTGTTAGACAAGTTCACGGGTGGGGAGCCTGTAGATACGGATGGATATGGAAGCTGGCTTTGTAGGAATATTACATTCTATTCTACATAGGTTTCCATGAAAAACACGAAAAGAAAGAAGATTGGGTTAGCAGAACAATGTGCCACAGTATATCCTAAAGACCTCGGATGACCGAGGACAAAGTTGACAAAGTTTCCCTTTTTTCTTTATTGAAAATAAAATATACTGTTACTTTTTGAGATTTGTGTGTGTGTGTGTGTGTGTGTGTGTGTGTAAAAGATGGAAGGTGCTAGATGTGTGAATACTGCGACTGTTACGCTCAAAAGCATAAATAACTTGTCACTATTGATATACAAATAAAGGAGGCTGGATCCCAATGCGGGTAACTATAAGTAACAATCCGAGTTCTTTCTTTCATCACAACCATTAGCAATCAGTGATCTGTATTTTGTAATTCCCTTGGGAATAAGGAGACAGACCAGGAGCAAGACTCAGAATAACATTCAAACATCAGCGCTACGATGCCTGGTACAGCCATCTCAACATGATGTCATAAGTAGCTGGTGTTGCCATGGCAACACAGCAATGGTAAACAAAGATGTTTTCCAGCCGGCTAGAGCAAATGTGTCTTTTGCACTCAGACGTTCCCTCTGCTCTTGGCCAACCCCCTACAATAAAAAAGGGGGCGAAAAGATGTTTTTCCCCCCTTTGGATGTGAGTTGAATTTCCTGCATTGAGAAAGAATAGGTGAACTGGATAAATATTTTCTTCGGCATAGTTTTTATGTTCCACAATTTTATAGTGCTAGAAATTTTGTTGAAGTGATAACCCAGTTTTGGAAAATATGATACTGCATGTTACAAGATGTCCTTGTTGTGTAGAATTTTTAAAGATGCATGAGAAGAAATGTTGTGATATGAAACTTTGGGCTGTGACAGGCTTGACAGGTTGAGCTGGAGTGACCTTACCTCACACGGTCACACAGCCAAGGATGCAATCTCAGGGGCTGAGAAGGCAGATGAGGAAAGGCTCTCTTGAGATGAATACAGATCTTCTGTAACCTGAATAGAAAAAATAAATCTAGGACACTTGGAGTGTTGTTTAATGAATAAAAAATGGGATGTGGAGAGTAATGAAGGCCAGGCAAATACTTGGACTCCTATGATCTCTTCATAAGCTCTGTAATAAAGGTTACAGATTATTATGCTGCTCAATAAAATATCAGAATTTTTAAAAAATTCAACTGGGGAATGATAATGGAAGAAAATAAAAATGTGCCAAAATGTATTCATTAAAGTGTTTATTGTGGCCCGAGGCTTTTGTTCAGGAGCCATTGACATCTTTCTGATGTACAGGCTGGAATATCTTCAGAGGCTGTGCACCAGGAGGGCTTTGCGATATTTCTTTCTCAGGGAGCGATTCTTGTATGCAGAGTCAAGTTGACCGTATGTGCAGACAAAATAATGAGATGTAAATATATATCATTATCAGGGACATTGTCTCAGATAGCATCACCGTGTCCTGGGTGAAGATTAGATTCCTTGTAGGATGTGGAAGTAGAGGGCCACGGCTAGTTGGAGTCCAGATCAGATTAGTAGTTGGGTTCCAGGCGAGCCTTCCTGATTCTTACCTTCAGAGCTTGTTTCAAAGTCTGTGATCTGGAGACAAAAACAAACAAACAAACCCCAAAACAAAGACCCACCCCCAGCCCCAACAAACAAAACAAAACAAAACAAAATGACCAGGGGGAAGGAACTGGAGACCAGCATTATTTCATAAACACTATACAGAATGGAACTATTTCTTTTCTTTTGAAATCACAGCTCCCGAAGTAAAGTCTTTCCTATAAGCTCTGTTCCATTCAAACTGCCACAAATAAATTCTATGATTTTGAAGAGAGGGGGAAAAAGATTGACTTTCAGCATCTGAAAACAGAGCTTTCTCTGAGTCGTTTCTATCTGTGCGGAAACAATACTCTGTGGCGTGAAAACAGAGGTGGTACGAAAAATCGTGATGGGGCAGCACTGAGGATAAAAGGGAGGGGAGGAGAAGCAACAAAGGGAAATGCTCAGAAACAAGCTCTTGTTCCGTTTTCACCTTCCCCTCCATGGCTGCTGCAGGTATGTACATGCAATACTCTGTGGGCATCTGTTCATCCGATTTGAATTCTGTGATCTCTAGGGGAGATCTTGTGAGGCAATAACCATAAAATTAGTTGCAGAAGCATGAGAAGCAGCAGAGGTGGGAGGGGGCCTCTTACCTGAGGTGTCGCTTTGAAAATATTCTCTACTACTCTTGGCTTTCCTAATTAAATGCTATCACCCCTGCAGATGGTACAGTGACGTGTACACTTTTCCGAATTCCCTAAGCCAGGAAGCTCTCATGTGAAGAGAGAAAAGTCTCACTGGAATCCGTAGACTTAATCCAAAGTAAGTAATGCCTGGAAATTATTCTTTAAAGGTTTTGTGAATCTTTGAGTTTTGCTAAAAGATTGAGAATCAGAAAGAAGAAACATGTTTTGTAAAAATAGTTTTAAAAAGAGGACAAGTAGTCTAGCGCAAATCTAAATTCTACCTTCACCCCTCGTCAGTGAATTTTCCAAATGCTTTTCTGAGAAAAAAAAAGCATAATAAATAAAATAAGAAAATACAATTTATCGCTTAACTTGGGACATTTTAAGCAGTACAAGGGAAATTTAAAGACAACTATATTTTATTTAAATATATTTTCTTAGTAATGTTTTGCAGTATGTATTATTTGCATTTCTCTTGGGGAATTGGTACCTGTATATAGTATTCCTTTATCATTTTTGAAACGTTACTCCTCTCATTTCATTCCTTGTCTCCAAAAAGTCCGTCTTTTAGTAAAACCATCATATTAAGACAACATAACCCAGGACTGCTCCAAGCAAACTAGTCAACTAAGGAGCGGCCATCTTACCTGTACCCTCCTCCTATACAAGGCATAAGCAGCTGTGGAGCCATCGCTGCAAACTTTTCTCCACATTATCAGAGGTCAACAGAGGTCTAGCACCTTATAACTGGTTCACTCTCCCTTCAATTTCTCACTTTCTCTCTAGTTGTATCCTCACGTAGGCTCAGGAGCGAACTTTCTCCCAGTCTCCCAGTCCCCTATGTACTAGAGCTCTCGTTCCCTCAAACTTCCTGGATCCTCATGAATGTTCGTCATGGCCTCCCTGAGGCAAAGTACGGAAGCCGGGTGAGGCGTGTTATTTTGTTTCCCTAGCATCCAGGGTTCCTAAGGTATATCAATATTCTAGGCCTCCTAAACATGCTTGCATTGAGTGTTATCATATTCAGAGTGACACTCAGCTGTGAAGTCAAAATGTTTATTTTTTGATAATAGGGGGACACTACACATGTCCTTAAGTATGGCTAGATAAGTCTATAAGAAAGCACAAATTAAGCAATGGTGGGTGTCAATTTATCATTTTTTCTTCGATTTCTTGGATAGAATTTAATTTTGTTGCATGTGGAGGAAAAAAAGAAAGGTCTAACACTTAAATTCTTAGTATTGATGATCTTCCTTCCTTTAGAAATAAATATTAGGCATGAGTTCTGGAGGCCAGCTAGCAGTAAAGGCTCAAAGGATGATGCTTAAGCTGAGTGCTGAGGTGCAGATTTACAGCCATAAAGTCCCAAAGACACAGCACTGACAGAAGTTCAATGCACTTAGAATGTCAAGAATTGGGAGTTCTTGAAAATGTTTTAGGAAGTGGTATTAAAGGATTGTATATTATTTGTGAAGAAGGTAGATATTATTCTGTATCCAGTGGGGGTATGACTAGAGAATCTCAAGAAGAGAGTGGAATACTATGTACCTTTGAAAAGACAGGTGACTTTAAAAAGGCTCAGTTGTAGGCCAGATATCATAACATGTCATTCTGCAGGAATTGCTGCTTCGAGATGCCAACGAGATTGCTGTCATTTTAATTTGCAGTAAGAATTACCATAGGAAGAGGAAGACGAGCTGAAGATAATGAATTACATCTGAAAATGTTAATTTCGTGCACTCATGGGACATCAGACACAAATATCTAGAAAGTTTTATAGGTATCAATAAGTAAAATGCCTTTTTAAAAATATAAGACACTAAGATTGAGAGTGATGTAATAAATTCAAAACGATAAGAGAACTAGAATTGAAATATGAAGCTCTTGAGATTCAGTTCAAGCTTCAATTCTTTCTCTGAGCCAAAGCTTAACATGTCTTCTGTTTGATTGATTAGTGAAAAGGAAGGTTGGTTGAATTAATAAGACTTTAATTCTTAGAAGGCCTTTGCCTGAGCATTGACTTATTGTCTAAGTTTTTTACTTATACCCTAGCTGTATTTTGGCATTCACTGTCTGCATTAAGAAATTGTACAAATTTTGCTTTTGGAGCAATGTTCTCAAATGAAGACGACACATCTGTGTGATGTCAGAAGTTTCTGGAAGGGGTTTTTAAAGAATTTTGCTGAAGGCAGTTGTCATATTCAGTTTGGGTGTCTCCATTTCCTCTTTTTGTTTTATGCTTTGCAGCTGCCCTGGAAGCAAGTAGAGGAAGTAACCAAAGTAGAACTGGCTGAATAGAATGCTCAAACTTCTCTCTCTCCAGCATCTGTCATGCAACGGGGCGATTCAAACAGAAGGCAACCTCAGAAACTGCCCTTGGTCAAAACTAGCAGCTTGTTTTTCTTGTGAGAAGTACCTCTTTGCCTAATGTGAGGTTTGCAGACTTGTTCATCAAACGTGGAAGTGGGCGGCCCTCAGTAGCCAGTTCCCCCAAGATAAAGCAGATGTGTACAGGAAGGAGTCATCACGATGAAAGTGGCTTACAATCACATAAAAGTATTTACTAATAAAATATTTTTATTTTTAAGAAATAAAGGGCCCAGAGCCCATCATCTAGGATTCCATAAAGGCTCTATACAACAGAAAAATTATTTCTCAGAGTTATTTTTAGCCCTATAATTCTAAAGTTATGGTGAATCAATGAAAATTTTTTGATTATTTTGCTTGATGGTTTTGAGAACACAGCAAAACCTGGGAGTGTCAGGTTGAATTTTAGTCAGTGGTATGTTTCTATAAGCCCACGTTTTTAATATTAAAGTATTTTCCAGATAATCAGGTTAGCGTCATATAGTGGCATTGTTCAAGCTGAATTAGCCACACAATACTTCTGCATTTTCAGATGCTTGTTGTAATTTTACCTTGGGCATCTTTTTGCTTCTGTGTTCTTACCTTGAGTTACTGCTTAATCATGGGAAAAAAGAATTCTGTGTTTGGGCTTTGTGTGTATGTGCATGCCACTGTTGTTTGGTTTTGCTTTGTTTCCTTGGCTGTAGCGAAGGCAAAAGTTGATGCATCTGTTTATGTTTACTTAATACTTAGTCCTGTTGTCTTCAGGAAAAAAAAAAAAACGTAGGTAAGCCGTCCTTCACCAATACACGTGGGTACATCTCACACGGAGGGGAGGGAAGTCTGTTTCAGGAGATGTAGTCTCAACTTGTGGCAAGTCTTCCACCTTGAGACATGAGGTTGTTCATCCCAAAGTCACTAGGGTCGAAAATCTGTTGCAGGGTCTGGTGGTATGCCTGACTGTGTGTCGGCTCCACCGTGTGCAGCATGCCTGTTGGAGTATACAGCACTGGCTTTGACCTCCTTGGTCACATGCGGAAGGCAAGAGAAGGAAACGCGGAAGTGCTGCGATAGCTGATTCCCCTGGAAGTTTGGAGTGCTTTGCCATTGGAACGACTTAAGGCAAAGGCTGGTCCTTTTAAGCAATCCCAGATGCAGAAAGAGTTGCTGAGCATGATAAGGACAGTTGCCAAGTCATTCTACTGGAGTATTGCTGTGGCCCAGGAAGGGCTGCAGAAAAGCAGATATTCTCAGAGGGTGAAGGAAATGAAAGTTCACGGAAACACTTCGGGATAAAAGGGGTTTTCTCCATGGTTAAGTCTACACCGACACAGTTTGCAGGTGTGGTTTGGGGACTGAGTCTACACTAGCGCTCACTCTGCTCTGGCTCTTTTGTTCTGGGTAAGGTACAGAAAGAATTTTCTTTTCTCTTAGATGACATTCCAGTCGCAATTGGCAGCTCTGCAGCATTTATTTTAGAAACCTACAAACTACTAAAAGTGTATCTTGTAGTTAAATATTTGGTAATTTTGCCCAGGAAAAAGTCAACTTCGATTCGATAGATGTGGGCAGAGTGTGCAGGCTCTGCGGTTGCCTTCGTCTCCTTCTGAGATGCTGTGTCTTTGTCCTTGAGAGCAACAATTCACCTTCACATCCTTTGTTTTCAGTTTGCTGTGACTTGAGTCATGTCATTAATCTTAGGCTCTGAGTAAAATACGGCAGAGGAAAGGGAAAGCCATATGGCTGGAAGTGTCACGACTGTTGTTTCAAGCTGCAGGTATGACTCAGGATGCAGTGGGGCGGGGATCTCTCATGTGTGAGAAGAAGCGTTGAAGGGCACCCTGCACAGGATGAGCTACGATCAGAAACAAGTGCTTGGTTGGTAGCTGCTTAAGGTTTTAGAGAATCAGTACGTAAAACAGTTTTCTATTAAACAATAAGACAGAAGCCAAACAAAGAGAGTCCGAATTATGACTGTCTTTATTGGCTATAAAATTGTATTAGAAAATACAATTTAATATGCCAGAAAAGGGCATATTGTATTTTCTTTACTCTTTTTAATGAGTTAATCTAGCATTCAAAACTGTAGATATTTTTCTTAAAGCATGTGGACATCATACCTGGCTGAGAACAGAACACAGAGGCCTTGTGCACAGATGGACAACTCCGTGAAGGGTCACAGAGATCTTTTCGCAAAGCTCATATCACTATCCTTTTATGAGGAAGTATGGGAAAGGAATGAAGCAAGATCCAGATGAGACGGTAGACAATCCTTCCTATAAATGGGAGGCAAGAAGTAGAGTCTCTCTTAACATCTGTTAACAGAACAGAGAGTGTAAATCATAGTTTATGAAGGGAGAGAAATGTCTGCACCTTAACAGTTCCAGGAGTGAAGTGGATAATGAGATCACCAGGTAAAGAGATTAAAGCCATAGGAGAACAAGAAGAAAGGCAAAAGAGAGACCAAAGCTTTAGGACAATTTTGTACCTCAGATGGGCAGGTGAGAGGCTGAGAAGCTCATTTGACAAGTTTAAAGAGCTAAGAATAGAAAGTTTAGAGTCCAGGTTATGCCAAGAAGTACGTACCCTTATTCTCAGCGTTCAGAGCTCCTTAAGGCCTATATTCTTGGAGAAAGAGTAAACTAAAAGCAAATAAATTTGTACATAATAGCTGCAGTTCATTTTACAGATTTCTTCAACCCTATAATTACATTAAGGAGATTCCAGGCTGCAGGGGCTCACGGGTCCTGGAGGAAATGTACATAAATACTTCCTGTTACAGAGATCACTAACTTTTCTTGGCACTTGGAATCAGTTTCATAAAAAACAGTTTTCCATGAAGAGGCAGGGGAGTGGGTGACCCTAGTATCACCACCACGACTGTACCTTGGGTCATGAGGCATTAGATTCTCACAAGGAGCGTGCACTCATGTGCAGTTCATAGAACGGTTCTTGCTTTTGTAAGAATTAATGTTGCAGCTGATCTGACAGGAGGGATATGAGTGATGGGGAACAGCTATAAATACAGATGAAACTTCACACACTGAACACATGCTTACAATTTTCTGTGTAGCGCAGTTCCTAATAGGTCACAGATTGGGGCTGGATTGTGGTCTTGAGTGTGGGGAACCACTGTCCTAATAGTAGGTAGTACCATTTTATAAATAATATCATACAAAAATTTCTGGCTTAATATAATGGTCTCAGGTGAATCAATTCTGTACAAATGATTCAAATTTGTTTGACAATGAATGAAGTTTTGTATACATAAGGTAACAGGATAATGTGAATAAAGATGGACAGGAACAGCAGATGACTGAGAGACCTTTAGGTTTCCAGATGTTGGGTTCATAAACATCGACCTCTAAAATAGTTGTCCTTTCTGTCATTCAAGGAACAGAACATGTACAGAATTCTGTCAGAGACTATAAAAACTTTACAACTAATCATACTGAAGTTCTACACTGAATTAAGAACTCGGCGAACAGGGCTAGCAGCAACAGATTAGAGGAAACTACAGGAGTAGTTGGTGAAGTGTGGTACATGACAGGACAGAAGAAAAGAATTGAACATTGGAGAGAACGGAGGAGCAGAATATCGAGCAAACAGCAAGAGAGGACACATAAGATAGCACACGGGTTGTTGAAATCCCCAAAGAAAAGCAGGGGAAATTGAGAGACATGGTAGTTGAAGAGAAGAGAAAAGTGGTATAATGCTTAGACACCAAACCACGTCAATCAGCCCTGGAAACATTATGCCATATGAGTAAAAAGAAGGCTTATCTGGAGGTGTAGCTGCAAGATTGTAGAATAAAAGAGGAAAAAAGAACCATTGGCATTATTACATATGGTGCAAAGATGAAGTAAATGTAAAGGTTTTAGCGTTGAACTTAACAGAAACATTCAGGAGGAATGATATCTTTAAAGTATTTTGAAAGAAAATAACTGCAAACCCATAAAGCAATACCTAGTGGAGAAAAATGTTTAGAAAAAAGATTAGGTGATGACATTCCCAGACAACCAGAAAAAAATGAAGATGCTTCTTTACCAGTAGGCCCATAATGAAAGTTAAGACAAACGGTGTTCCCAGGTAGACTGAAAAGAACACTGCAGAAACTCAGAGGCGTTTGCAAGAAAAAACAAAAAAGGGTACTGTAATACTCAATGAATCAATACTGTCAATATAAAATGAAAATAAAATTTACTTCATAGAAGATCGAAAATTAAAAATTATTTTAGAATTCTTATATTGTCTAGGAAGGGAGTAAATGTACTAATGAAATTTGTCTTTTACAAGTTCTAGGATAAGTAGTAGAACACTGAAGGGGGAAGTGCCTCCCCACGAGAAGGAGGTTCTAAAATAATAATTTTAGTTGGTAAATAATATACTTAGAAATAAAATAACAATAATAATAGTTGCTAATTAACAGGTACAAAATTTCAATGGTATAATGTGAATAATTTTTTTAGAGATGTGCCAAAATACCATTGAGCCCACAGAAAACAGTTCAATAATAGGTGAAAAAAAGATGTTGGGAGAACGTGCAGGAACTGGAACACCTGCGCGTTGACTTGGGAGCAATAAGTAGTGCGGCTGCTTTGAAAGTCACTGTGCAGTTTCTGAGCATTATGAAACAGTCACAGAATGTCCAGTACCACACAATTCTCTGTGTATAAGGCAAGTGAAAAAGTGAATATCAGGCCAGATGTGGTGCTGCAAGCCTGTAGGGCCGCCACCCTGGGCGGTTTGCCATGCTCAATAGTGTTCAAATTTTGACTTTCAAATAATAAAGCAGAATTTCAATGGGGAAAAAAAGAAGCATGGAAAGTTTGAATTCAGCCTGGCAATTAGCAGCCCAGTCACTTAGGGGGTCTGTCTCAAAAATCAAACATCATGTATGGACTGGGGGTGCAGCTCGGTTTGAAGACCCTACAGTCACTCCCCGGTATTGTCCTCCCAAAATTTAAAAAAATTAAATTATTCCAATTCCTGAAGTCAGAGAGAAAAACGCTGACTTCCAAGGGACAGAAGAAGAGGAGAAGGGACAGCTGCTAGCTAACAGGAATGAAATTTCAATTCGACAATGTGAATTAATGTTAGAGATATGCCAAAATATCGTTGAGCTCATAGAAAACAATACAATATTTTATGTTTCAAAATTTATTAAGAGGATAGATCTCATGCTCAGTATTCCATTCTAATAAAACAAAAATTAAAATATTCAAAATATCAAGTGCCTACAATTACACAGAGAAATGAAAATGTTCATACATATGAAAATATAATTCATAGAACCCCCAAAATAATTTCCTAGATTTTTAAAAATTGAGCATACATTAACTACTTAATGCAACAATTTCCCAGAAAAATAAAAAGTATGTTAACACAAATTTTCATAACAAGTGTGTTTGTAGTAGAAATTAGAAATAATCAAATTAGAAATTAGAAATAATCAAAAATTAGAAATTAGAAATAATTAGAAATAATCAAATTAGAAATAATCAAAAGGATGATTGCAAAAATGTCTCAGAACATTGCACATTATTTAAAGCCACTTATGTAATATTTCCAAAATGACAGCATTAAAAAGATGAGAAAGGTATTATGCGGTACAAGTTAGGAATGGTGGGG
The DNA here is from genome assembly GCA_004027205.1 of Ctenodactylus gundi. Classification (NCBI taxonomy): domain Eukaryota; kingdom Metazoa; phylum Chordata; class Mammalia; order Rodentia; family Ctenodactylidae; genus Ctenodactylus; species Ctenodactylus gundi. Next base: position 316,868 of record PVKB01000182.1, on the reverse strand, counting down.
CGAGGGATGTGTGACTATGAAGAGACAGGTGGCGTTGGCAGCATTCCCTGCTGTCCCTGCAGTGGCCACTACACCAGTGTGTACTTGTGATACAATTATCACTATTTGTGCACATTGTACCGGTGGCAAATTCCTCATTTTGGTAGTGTACTATACTACCATAAATGTAAACTGAGTGAAAGCGACAGGAGCTCTTCTTGGACCAATTTTTTATTTTCCTGTGACTCAATAATTATTTCAAAATAAAAGTAAAAAATCATTTACAAATATATTGGTAATTACATTAAGTGTAAATGGATTGATTAAATGCTCCAATTTTAAAACAATGATGACGAGGCTAGATTTTTAATAGTTAAAATCTGTATAAAGTAATTGCTTTTAAAGCATTAGGCTAGAGAAAGTTCAAACAAAGAAAAGCAGAATTGTGAGGCAAGAAAAGTCAGTGTAAGCTGGAGCAAAAACACCTTGCGCTGAGCATGTGATTTTTAAGGTCTGTTTTATTTGTTTAGTGCTATAGGACTGCCATTCCAAAATGTGACTAAAGCTTGAACAAAACAAAACAAAGGGACTGGAGGAACAGCTCAGTGGCTAAAGCACTTGCCTAGCAAGTGCTAAGTACCTGAGTTCGATTCCCCAGCACCTTATAAGCTGGGAGTGGTGGTGCAAACCTACAATCCTAGAACTGGGGAGGGGCTGAGCCTGGAAGATTGCTGTGAGTTCAAGGCCAGCCTGGACCCATAACAACTTCAGAAGAGCCTGGACTACAAAGCAAGCACCTGTCTCAAAAAAAAAATATATATATATATATATATATATATATATATATATATATATATACTTCCTTTATGATGAAATAAAGCAATTACAAAATACATATAGCACCTTTTAAGAATTTATTTTGGCATTAATGTGATTTTAATTAATTTTAAAAATAACACATTTTTGTGGTCCATCTCATGTCTACTTTAGTAACTCTGGCCGATTCATTCTTTGTGGCTTCCTTTTCTTCTTTTGTTATCGCCTTCTACTATTTCTAGCCCTCTGGACTGCATGTGCAAAGTCCTTCCGGGAACAGCATGTATTGTTTTCTCCCAAGCTTGCTTAGTTATTCTCTTGTTTCAATCGTAGCCATATCTTGGTTTCACAGTATCGCCATAGATTTCATACTTAACTTTCCCAGTATCATAAAACTGTTCAGAAAAGAGGCAATATTATTAAAATGCTGAAAGTAAATGGATCTCTCTGGGAAGAAGAAGCTACTTTAGGCAGCTGGAGGAGGACCCAGAGAGCATCTTTATAACCATGGAAATAGCCATTTTGCATGTTAAAATCAACTTACTCCATTTCAATATCTCCCATGGATAACTGTTTCTTTCCCTGAGAAACTCTTCAATAATAATCTGTCATGATAAAATCTTATTTGGAAATGAAGCAAAAAAATCCCCTGAGATATAGATGACATTTAAATTTCTATATGTTTTTTGAATGCTAATAGCTGCCTGTCTGACTCCAGGGCAAGGTATTTACTTTTTTTTTTAAAAAAAGACTTTAACATAACGATTAATCAGACCATTTTATATTCATGTAAGATTTTATGTTAAAGAAGGTAAGTTTGATCAACAGATTTATTTATATTTGACCTTCACAATTGTCCTGAGTCCTTCATGAAAATAATCATTTTCTTTTTCACAAAAGAAAATTGAGAGCCAGGGGAGGTTCATGTTTTACTTGGAAGGACACAATGATTCGATGGCCGAATTCAATTTTCATTTACTCTTCCTAATTTTTAGCCCAGGGCAATTTTTTTTCAGCGCATGTCTGTCTTTCTTTCTTTATGGATGGCAGTGCAGTGAGTCTGACTCTTGCGAAAGCAAAATCTCATGTAGCCCTCCCCTGGTGCCTACACCTTTACGTGTTCGGGACCTAGGCTTCTCCATCCCAGAAGGAGTCCAGCTAGTGCACTGGAACCAGTGTGCTGCACCTGCCTGCTGTGAATCTGTCTTTCCTCAGCAAATTCATACGGTTGTTTCTGCTACACCATATGGTCACATGGAAAATTTATCACAGGCTGATTGAGAAGTTTCTCCACCTCTCAATGTCAATTGTAGCCAAAGTGATTACAGACAATCTAAATCAGGATAGGTGCTGCACTAAGTATTGCCCACACGAAAACTACAACTCTGAAAACAAGGTTGGCAGCATTACCAGTATTGAATATCCTGGTAAAACTTCACCTAAGCAAGGCAACTCCAGATTATTGAGGAGTGTAATTAAAAAGAAAGTGTTGATTTTATTCTCTTAATAAAAGAGGCGACTTTATCTGGATCCGTGTTGTAGTCTGATTATTGATTTCATCACCAGAAATGAAAAACAGAAGTACTTTGGGACAATAAAAGCCAATGAAAACACAACAAGAAGCGGGGGCAGAGTGAAGGGAATGCAGGGAGATGATGTACAATAGGTATAAAGAAAAGCTACTCTCAGAAAGGCTTTTTATAGCCCAGAGAGCCCACAGACACTTGCATTTCAAAAGCTTCCTTGGACTCAAAGCCCAGCGTCTTCCTTGAAGTGAGCTTGAGGGTGTCACAATGACCAGATGTAGCTGGGCTATTTCAGGATGATGGGATTCATCTAGCATGGCAACATGGCCTTGTGCGCACAAAAGCATTTTTAAAGTCATTTTCCTTTTGACTAATTTATACATTAAAAATAAACTGCTGTGGAAGGCTTTGCTGTCTGATGACTGGAGAGTGCCCACTGCTTTCACCAGGCCATTGCAGAATCGGCTCTGTTACCCAAAATCTGCCTTTGAGACACTTAAAACCTACACTCCAAAGAAGATCATCAGAAAGATATTTAAGAAAGCGCAGAACAAGTTTTGAAAGAAAAAAAAAGGGGTTGAGTCCTTTTGGAAAGGAAATTGGAAAAGAAAGAAGAGTTGGCCGTGGGAGTGTGACCAAGGCTGGGTTAAACTACCCACTGAGCTGGCCGCTGCCCAGAAGCTCTCACGTGGGCTGTGTTTCCCATTCTTCGGTCTTGCAACATGATCTTGGCGTTTCCTGTACCAACCTGCATTTGTTCTGCTTTTAATTTAATATTTTTATTTCAATTATTTTCATTCCAAACAATTTTATGTGACATGCCATAAAAGCAAACAAAATCAATAGCCATTGTTGTTGTAAGTGTAAAGGAAACATAATACGAACGTTTCATCACATTCTATCAGGGCACTGTTACATCTGCCTGGAGTTCCAAGCTAGACGGCTTACTGTGTTGTTTTCAGGAAGGAATGTTAATAAGTACAGAATGAGTTTCAAAGTTATATCATCATAAAACTGGTTCTCTGTGATGTCAGCAAGTTTAAAGGAAAATTGTAAATTGAATAATGCTCCTATTGTGTGAATAAATACCATTATTGCCATTGGATTCATTTAGTTAAAGGCAACAAAAGCCAATATTGGGAGGACATAGAGTAGCCAAAATGAACTGATCCCTATAAAGTCATTTGCAAAGGTCATTACTTGAGAAATCAGCTCCACTCGCTCCTCTTCCCTACAGAGCATTTGCATTTCTCAGGTGGACAGTCAAAGATTCAGAGCAGGAAGTCCAACTGGCTTAGAGCGTGTTTCCAGTTCTTGAATAGTGGTGGTGGCAGGTCACTTGGCAACAGTGCAATGGTAGTCTGCACAATGGGAGAGATGTAATTCCACCAAAGGAAATTGGAGCTCTGTCATCCCAATGCAGAGGGGTGGATGGCACATAACTGAGGAATAATAAATGTTCACCGAACATGTTTGACACCATGAGTGGGGTACCACTAGTGGTTTTCCTTCATTCCAATGGACAGACAATGCAAAATATGGTGCAGAGGAGATTAGGATGCTGAGAATCAGTGAATGGGCATTCTGGGTCACGGGCATCATGAAAGCATCTGATGCCTGCTGAGACCAGGCACAATTTTATAGATTCAGAAAACTCGGTTTTCAGTTTATCTCTTAGTCTCCACTGAAGCACGTAAGAATAGAAAGTTGTAGGGTCCTGGTTAGTCCCTGTACTATTTGCACTTTAAACACTTTATAAAGACCCTTGGGTGGGAGGAGATATGTCATATCCGAGGACCTGGTGAATATCATGTTCATTAGAGAGTAATGTGTGAACATCTTAGAAGTTCTTTGAGGCAGAAGAATTACATGATAGAACTTATCTCTTCCCCTCACCGCAACCCTCACCCCTGGCCCGGGTTAAGATCACATCAGAGAAAAGGCCTTCAATAGTGTTTGTCAAGATTTAAGCAAATCACCCCAGTGTTCAGAAAAGCTTTAAGAAAAGTAGGAACGTCTGATTGAGGCCTATGGAATTACTTTAAAGCTGTGATAAATTAAGAAGCCAACAACTTGGAGAATAAGTACCATGAAGACATCTGCTGATTCTAGGAGAAAAAAGTTGGAAAGAGATGGAAAGGATGAACAAGACTCTCAATAGATCGTCAGGACCGCAGGATCCTCCAAGAAAAGAGCCCGAGTGAGACTTTCCTCCTTTCCTGCAGGTGAAGCACACAGAAAGCTCAGTACTGCTTCTTTTTACTTAGCGTAATGTTTTCAAGGTTTACCTATGTGGCAACATTTCATTTTTATGGATGAAAAATATTCTATTGCATAAGTATACTATAATTTACTTACTCTTTCATAGATTGAGAGATGTTTGACTTGTCCCTACCTTTTGGCTGTATTGAGTAATCCAAATGAAAACCTTCCCATCCAGGTTTCTGTGCGGATATGTGTTTTCATTTGGTTATACACCTAGGAGTTGAATTATTGAATCATTTAGCAATTCCATGTTCAATCTCCTGAGGAAATGCCTGGCTGTTTTACATAATGGCTGTACTCTTTTACACTTCCTCTAGCACCATTTGAATATTCTACTTTATCTTGTAAACATTAATTTTCTATATTTCTAATTGTAGCTATTACAGTAGGCATAAAACACTATCTCAGTCTAGTTTTGATTTCTCTTTTCCTAAAGAAAACTAATGTGAGCATCTTTTCATATGATCATTGTCTGCTTTACGTATTTTTGATAAAGTGCTTATTCATGTCTTTGTCCATTTAAAAATTATATTATTTATGCTATTGTTATCACTGTTATTTCTGTTGCTTTTGTCAGCATATTAGGAATTTAATCCAGGGTCTTCACACTAAGCTATGTTCCCAGTCTCCTTTTTTTCAATGATTTATTTTAACACAGGGTCCTGCTAGGTTGGTAAGTTGCCCGGGCTGAGCTTCAACTTGAAATCTCCTTGCCTCAGCCTCCCAAAATGCTGGGATTACAGGCTTGTGCCACTAGATTCAGCTAAGATTTTGTAATTAATGGAAAGAGTTTAGTATGGAACTTGTATCTATCATTTATATGAAAAATGTATGCATAATATGTATATTTATACACACATTTGGAATTTCCTGGGAGGATAGATGGTCTCTGTTGTGAGCTTAGGACAGGTTGATGAATTGAACACACAGTGAGACCTTGATGAGAAGAACCTCAGTGAGACCACAACAGTCTGTTGCAATTTGGAATCTTTAGCCAGCTCACCGTAGTCTATTTCAATGAGATTGAAATCTTGAAGCACTGGGGAAATACAGATTACATCTGAAATCACTATGGCTTTAAATAAGTAACAAGTGGTTGAGGGAATAAGCCATGGAGGCGGAGCCACAAGCAAGACCTGCACCTGGTATGGGCAGGGACACTAAAAAGAGGAACATTTGCCAATAATCGCATAACCCATGACACTGGGGCACTCTTCTCTAGACATAAGCACAGATAAAGTTAGAGGAAACATCCTCAGATTTGAGTTATTTATCTAAGTTTCAAAAGCTATGGGCTATCAAAATACGTGAATCATAAGTGGTTAGATATAGGTCTTATTTTGCCAAATACTGATTTTTAAGTCCAAAATGAAAACTAGTAAGAAAATCTGAATGAATCAACATAAATTTAGTTTTATGCTCTGAAAATAACTCAAAGCAGTTGTTGTAGATAAGACTGCTCAGTCCAATTATTTCTATACAACAATTTAATATTGTTTTAAGGTAGCATTGGGACTAATCCTCTGCTTTTAAAGATATATAATTTCTTTAAATTTAATTAGGGTCACTTTGTCAAAATTAAGTAACATCCAGCTCAAGCTATTAAACATCAAGAAGATAAATGAACATTTATTACATTTCCTTTTGCTTGTTGAGAACAAGCAAAACTTTAAAATATTATCTTGGCATTGATGTTCTGCTATAATTTCTGCATTTTTATTTTTTTAAGCAGATATATGTTTTCCTGCTGAATATCAAGATAAGTAGAGATGCTGGGTATGTGGCTCATTGGTAGAGTATGTGCCTAATATTGGCTAACATTTGTGAGGTCCTGCATCAGATGAACAGTCATGCAAAAAAAAAAAAAACCTAAAAACAACTTTCTTTCTTACCTCTGTTACTTGATATAAATGAGGGAAAGAAGCTTTGGAGAACTTTAAAACAAAATGTTTACCTTTACACTTAGGAGAACAGCAATCGTTCTGTTGTGCACCCACTTGAAAGAGTTTTTGTGCCAGTTAAAATTTTAAAGTCACTAATCTAAAAGAAAGATCATAATTAAAGTCTATGTACATAACTAATAGTTCACCGCAGTTTTAAAGTATTAGTCACCCAATGGGATTATGGAATCTTTACATTTCTTTTGCTACTTGAATTTATTTCACTATCGTAATCCATGACTATTTTCTGAGATTAAACAGTAAAAATATGCAAGTGAAAATTTAATATTCTCAACACTCCTTGATGTCTCCTGAGCCAATATTATGTTTTAAATGCTCATTTTTATACACACGAGTTATTGTATGTATGTGTTTAAAAACAACTTTTCACTCCAACAAGTAGAGGTACTACAGTTATACTCATTTATATTCCTAGTTAAAGAAATGGTTCTACTTTTTACTAATAATAAATATTCAAGGTCTTTTACATTTATTTTTTGCTACTGATAGTATTACTACAATATATACCTTTACATATTAATGGTTTTGATTTTGCATGTGGATGTAGTATTACCATTTTCCAAGAAGTTTGAAGTAATCCACACTTTCACAGCTAAGTATGAGAAAGAGGATCCGATTCCTCTTAACCAGAAACATCCAATTTCTTATTTTTACATGGTGAAATGTTAAAATTAGAGCTTTTTTTGGTCTGTTAGTTATTTTTGTTTCTTTTGATTTCACTGGTAAAGAAGATATCAGAACATCTAATAAAAAGAGTAAACTTATATTTCAAAATATTTTTGTTATATTTGTGTATGATATGATCTAGTCTACAAAAATTGTTATTATCTCCATTTTATAGGGGAGAAATCAAAGATACACCACGTCATTAATTTAAAAATAGCATGCAGGCAATAAATTGTTGAAATGACAATTGAACCTTGGTTTAATCCAAAGACCCATGGCCTCCTCCTTCTAATCTCTAGTCATTTAGGAAACCCTAACTGGTTAGTACGGCACTTGAGCTTCTGATAAAACCATCTGTGTAGGTAGATATGCAGGCAGGTATGTAGGAATATTAGTAGTAGATGACAGATAGGCAGAGGTAGACAGACTTACCTTATTTGAAGGAATTGGCACACAATTATGGACCCTGGAAAGTCTAGACGTCGCAAAGAGCAGGTCCCAATCCGGAGACCCAGGAAACAGTTGTTGGAGCTCCACTCAATAGAGTCTGCAGGTAGCACGTTTATGACGAATAGCAACGTCCTCTTTTAAAGTAATTAAACTGATGGAATAAAGTTTATATGCATTATGGAGGGTAACCTACTTTGCATAGAATGTGTATTAATAAATATTAATATTAATCACATTTCAAGAATACATCCTAGATTGGTGTTTGACTAAACTTGCTGCCATAGCCTAGCGAAACTGACTCATGAAAATAAGAAGTTAAACTATGTATCCTGTAGTAAGTGCTTTTCCTTTCCTGTCTTTCTTTTTGTAAGTACTGCTAACAGTATCACATTGAGTGGCTGTATCAAAACCTATCCATCTTTTTCTATAGAACAATGTTTGAGTTATTTTACTTTTTTATTACAATTTTAGATGATTATTCCTAGAGCTCACATAGCAGAGCTTCTTTAAATAAGCTTCCTAGGTGTCCAGGTGCTGGGACATGAGATTCACATGTGTTCACCTTAGAAGATAAGTCCAGCTAATCACAGCGTTGTACCAGTGCTCACCTCTGTCAGCAGAGGTGAGAGTCTTGCCCTGTTGTGCTCCATTTTGTCCCAGAACTTATAGCATCCAACATTAGAATTTTTTTTTCACAAGTTCCATTACGAAGTAGCTGTGCGTCCATTGTTAAATAATCGGCTATAACAATTCTGCTAACCCTGAATTTTACTATCTAAATTCTTATCTCAAATGATTCCGGGGTAGGAAGGGTGAAGAAAAAATCAAATCACAACAACTTCTTGTGCTCCAACATGAAAGACATTTAACTTGGCACGACCTCAGGTGTCACCTGTGGCAAAAAGCCACAGTGTACTGGGAGTTGAGGTGTCAGTTTCTGAACAAATAACTTACCCAGCATTGTTCTTTTTGCACTAGGAAATTAAGAATAGATTTACAGTTTGCCCAAGGCAACAGGCTGATTGCCGCTAAGTTTTTCATATTAAAGTAAATAGATCTTACAGAGTCATTTGAAATATTACACATTATAGGCTTGTTACTATTAAGCATACTTTTATTAGAGGCTGTGAGTTTGAAGGAACCCAGGACAGGCATGGAACTGGATAATTAAGAGCTTCGCTGTGTCAAGTGTCGGTTCTTATGAAGATATTTCTCAGTTTTTAAAAGACATTTTTTCTTTATAACATTAATTTTAAAAGGCTTAATTTAATAACATTTTTAAAAGAATGAAAGTCATGCTATTCAGACACATAATAACCTAATTTAAAAACTGCCGTATCAATTACACATATTAATGAAGTTCACTGTGACATAGATAGACTATGTATTGGTCATATTCAATAACACCCTTCTGCCTCCTTCCCCTCACAACCTACAGCCATCCCGGTCTCTACCTGTCACTGTTTTCCTTTCAGGTTGACTTTTTTTCCCACAAAAGAGGAAAAACATATGCACCTGCTTTTCTGCGGGGGTAATTCGACTTAGCGTCACGTCTTCTCTTTCCAACGTACCTCTGCCAATAGCAGAGCTTGTTCCTCTTCATGACTGAATAACGCTTCATTTTATTTTGCATTCGCATGATAATGCCCACGAGGCTGAGTCTGAAGGCTGGCTGCTGGCTATTTTGGGTAGTGCCACTACCATGAGTGCAGCATGAAGATATCTCTTTAGTAAGATGTCTTCATTTTTCATAGATGCATTTGCTCAATTTTTTGGCTACAAAAAGAGCCAGTGATTTGATTTCTGTCTCTTATTAATACCAAATGGAATTTGGATTCTATGGTTTCTATGAGTCATAACAATATGAAAAGACCTCAACAACCTGATGTATAAGTTGCTAAAATATGCCTGCTACTCAATTAAAGTCAGATTCTGTTTAAGATGGGATATGGCTGGCACACATTTTCCTGAAGGCCAGAGAGCAGATATTCCGGGCCTCGTGGACCAGTCTCTATCACCCCTCCTCGTTGCTGCCTCTGCGACACGACAAGGATCAGAGCAGACGTCTAAACACATGGGTGTGTGACTGTGCGCAAACACGTGGGTGTGGCTGTATGCTTACAAAACTTCCTTTAACAAGAGCAAGTAACAGGCTGCTCTGAGCTCACAGGTGGCAGTTTCACAACTCAGATTAGTCCAAAAAGTAAAATGCACTAGTTATTAAACATAATGTAAAACATATTTGTTATCATGTTCTGTCTCCTCTTGTTTAAGATTCTGATATCCGTCTAATAAGAGAGCATCTTTGCCAACTTCTTCTTATGATTTATTTAGAAAACAATTACCTTGGCCTTTGGGTGTAGCTATCTTATTTAAAAACATCAGCACTGTCTTTCCAACAACAGAGTGCATTTCATGAGAATGTTTTTAGGAAAGCTTTGGTTGATCTCTTTTTTTATATTGATTATACTAGTCCTGGCTGTTGGGAGAAATGTCTGCTGAGCTAGACTAGATTTGTTAAGGAAGCAGATTTGGCAGGCGTTTAAAGTTTTTAAGTCTAAAGCCCACTGGGAGTGGGAGAGCCTTTCCCCTGCACCTGTGGCCTGCTGGCAGGAACCTTCCTCCCACTGTTTGCCACGCGCCAGCTCCAGGAGGCAAAGTGCACACGTTATGGCATACTGCTACCCCTTCTTCCCCAGCTTGTTATGAAATCAGCCGAGTGCAGTGTAAAATGCAGGATGTGATTTGAGCCAGAACATTCTACTTATAGCTAATAACTATTAAAAAAGGGTGCTGCACTTGCATGAGTATTGCATATCAGCTGGTGGCTATATTCGGGGCACCATGGCACGGGTGCCTGGGATGTGGTCTGGGAAGAGGGCAATGTTCGCTTTTATTCCTCATGAACTTCTTATCTCTCCCTATCCCTTATCGGTGCTGTAGTGGGGGTCACGATCTTGTCTGCTGAGTGTGACTTCTTTCTACAATCCCCTCCTGATGGGATTTTTAGAGGGCACTCATCTCGTGCTCATGTGTTCTCCACACCACAGCCAGAGAGAGTGACCTTCTGAATATATGATCCTGAACACGCCACGCATGACCAAGATTTCATTTTGGTCTCGCCTTGCCTCCAGGAGAGTAAACATTGGCACAACTTTCTCTCAAAACCTCATGCTCAAGCCCCGGTTCACCTCAGCAGCCTCTTAAACCACAATTCCCTTTACTCCATGGCCCAGAAAGTTTTGTAGTTCTTAAATGACTCTCCATTCTGCCTCTTGGAAGTCTTCACTCCTTCATATAAAAAGTTATGTAAGCTTCAGTATTTTTTGAACTCTCTTCACTTTGATCTTCACTGAACCCCTTACAGAAGATGCCTCTATTCACACACTGGTTCTCTATTAATGGAGGTCCCTACATAATGACTGAACCATTTGGAAAAGTTGTGAGAGAGACGTATATATTATCAGATTAATGAATGAGATAAATAACTTTTAAGTCCTCTTATCAACTTTTTTCATTGTGGCGAGTCAATTCAAAATGATCCTCATGGGATACAGGTACAGTGAAAACAATTTTCATCAAATATATTTAGAAACAATGAATATAAAGAAAATGCATAATTGAAAAACAATAGTGGTCTTCTTTTGGTAGTTTTGGTGTCTTGAAATGGTAGTAATAAAACATAGTACTATAATATGACACACCATATTTCCTAGTGTCTGAACTTGCTCTAGCAATTGCTGCAAGTCTAATATATGTCTTGTTTAATTTAGTCACTGCTGATTTTGGCTGTGGTTAACAAAATGAAGAAGGCCATGTTTTTAATTATCAAAGTGCATATACTATACCTAGTCTTATGAAATGCTAGTACGAGTGTTCAAAAATACTGTTGCCAATGGCAGTGATTTCCAAAATTAAGCAACCTTGGAAATTTTTTTTTCTGCAAATTGGCAAAAGAAAACTCGGTTTCACGTAGTATACATGAAAATTAAGTTTATATTGGCGATGATTTACCTTACACACAGCTTAGTTCTCTTAACCAAGAAGCAAATATGTTTCACAATCTGTCAATTGCTAAAACTGAGGATCAAGTGCCTTTTGACAATTCTTGAAATAAGCCTTTATTGAAGCATAATGATACAATTGCCATAATTTTCTAGACTTTCTTTTTGTAGTAAATGAGGTTACAGATAACTCCAAACTCCAATATGATTTTATCATTATGATGCTTACCCTTTTCCCATACAAATAAGTGTTACAAAGTTTCTGAACAGACACATGAGGGATGAACTAAGCCCTCAGTGTCTTATACACAAAGTGGCTAATTTCATCACGATGAATTTCCTGTGCATTGGTTGATATTCATCTGTAGTCCAGACAATTAATAATTTATTCCATTATAAATAGATGACAAAAATAAAGGAAGAACCTTAAGCATGCTAGGGCTTCCCTTTTCCACTTTATGATCTCAATTTAGCTCCTAAGTTTTCTTTTACTCTGGGTTTATAAGAAAAATATTAGAAAGCTATGAAAAGCAGTATGGAGAATCATCAAAAGGCTGCAAATAAATACTCCATTTGATCCAGCAATGCCTCTTCTGGGTATCTTTCCAAAAGAGTGAAAAGCAATGTATAACAGAAATTCATGTATAACCATGTTTATAGCAGCACAACTAACAATAGCTAAAATGTGGGCGTTGCAAAATACACATCAACAGACCAGTGGATTAAAAAAAGGTGGAATAAGTACTCAATAGAGTACTATGCTTCCATAAGACAGATAGATCTGAAGCTTTGGTAGGTAAATTGTTGCAGCTTGAGACCATCATGCTTAGCGAAGTGAGCCAAACACAAAAGGTTGAATATTGCATGATTTCTCTAAATAAGAAACTCAGAAAACAGGCATTCTATAGAACCAAATGTGTGTGATAGTGGGAGAGAGAGGGGGTGGGGGAGGACCAAAAATGGAAAGGGGAAGAATTTACAATGTTTACGTAATGTATATATGTGTACAAAATAACCGTTCATTGTAACCATTATGCGTCTCTCTCTCTCTCTCTCTCTCTCTCTCTCTCTCTCTCTCTCACACACACACACACACACACACACGCACATGCATGGGTGCTTCTCTTTATTTGCCATTGGAAATTTTACACCATGAGCATTGAACTTCCTTTATAGTTTTTTTCTATATCTTTCTTAATTCTTCAAACTATATTGCTATAGAATATATTTTTTGATTTACTACTAGGATTTAAAAGGTGTTCTAAATATTATGTATTAAGTGAAATTCAAGCAAGTGAATTTCAAAACAGAAGCAAACATCAGATGGATTTGTGTAGATTCTTCTTTTTTCTCAGCATGGGAAGAAAGGTAAATAGTCCTACCTAACAGCATATTAGATATAACCATGTATCAAAGTACAGGAAGTAATAGAATAGCAAACTTGCAAAATTCAAAAGCTGACACAAGTTTAAAAATAAAAGATTATACAAAGGTAACGAGATCACAAAAGTAGAAGGGAGACATCAGCATAGGTGGAGAGTAGTTAATATATTATTTGTACATCTATTAATTTTGCTTTTAAGCAACAATACAGAATTATTATTATCAATACAGAATCCTTAGTCTCAAGAAATTGAGAAAATTTCTAACTTCATATTATTTATTTTACAATCTGCATAGAAATTTTAAATTAACAAGAATTAAAAAATTGCTTTATTCTTACCATTAGGAGGGCAAGGTTTTACGTTTCTTGCTGTTGCTCTAAAAAACCTTATTTAATTCTTACAAGACTTATTTTTATACTTGTGCAAAACGGTGACACTCAGGCAAATCTCTGAGTGTGAAATAAAGAGGCTAGCTCATGAATAAACTTCTTGTAAGTTATAAAGTACAACAAATTCAACACTTCACCACCTCAAAGAAAGAGATGCATTATCTCAAGTCTCATATTTAAGTCTTTCACTCATTTTAAGTTAACTTTATGTAAGTGGTGTGTTTGTGAGAGAGACAGACAGACAGAGAGAGAGAGAGAGAGAGAGAGGGAGGGAGAGAGAGAGGGAGAGAGAGAGAGAGGGAGGGAGAGGTAGTTTCAGTTCTCTGCATGTGGGCATCATCTTTTCAATCATTTATAAAAAGAAAGTTCTTTCTCCAATGTGTGTTCTCAGCACCTTTGTCAAAGATTGGTTGGCTACAGATGGCTGCAGATATGTGGGCTTACTGGTGGGCTCAGTCCTGCTCATGATGTGTGTCTTCTGTGCCAGTGGCATGTATTTTGACTGCAACAATTTTGGACTGTACTTTGAAGTCAGGCACTACGCTACTTCCTGCTTTGCTCTTGTTTGTTTCGTATAAATGCCGTTGTCTATTCAGACTGTATGTGGATCCATGCAAAGCGTGGGTTTTTTTTTAAGTTGTGAAAAATGTCATTGATATTTTGATATCAATTGCACTGGATCTATTGATTGCTGTAGATAATAAGAACATTGTAATGATATTGATTCTTCAATCCATCAACACAGAATGTCTTCCCATTTACTTGTGACTTATTTGATTTCTTTAATCAATGTTTTTCAGCTTTCCTTATAGAAATATTTCACCTTTTTTGTGAAATTAATTCCTAGATACTTTATTTTTAAAGACTATTATAAATGAGATTGCTTTCTTGATTTACAGCTCAGAAAATTTGCTGTTGGTGTTAGCTGTACTATTGAACAGGCACACGTTCTCTGTTGTATACCGTATGGTTTCATTTATACAAAGCTCACAGATAAGGAAAACTAATCTATGGTGGTCTGAAGAAGGCAGTATTCCTGTGAAGGAGGAGAAAAAGTGTTGACTCCGAAGAGGCTTACAGAAGACTGCTGGAGGATTAGTGTTCTGTTTCCGATGTATTCACATTCTATGTTCACGTTGTAAGAATTCTTCTAGCTGTAGGTATATAATGTGTGCTCTTTTAAATATTTAGAAAAATTTTATACTAAAATTAGCACAGAAACCACTCTCTGAATCCTATGTTTTTGCATGTTCTGTAAAGAGTGTCTAATTTTCTAATAAGTAGAAGGCAGTAATTGGTTGTCCTTGAATGCTCAGTAAAGCGATCGTGTCTTTCATGACATTTGTGTTTGAAGGTTAAATTTGAATTGAGAATTGCATCAAAAGCTCAAATACACTGAGTGTGTGCAGGTTGTCAATGTTTTTCTATTATTTATGCCACTTCACTCCTTTCCTATTTCTTTTAATCAATAATTTTATAAAATGATTGCCGCCAAGACCTGGAAAATCTTCATGTAAACGGAATTGATGATTCCTCCCTTGCTGTAATAGAGGACATCATTCTTCCTTTATAACGTTAAATGCCAGCCCAAGACAGGAATATTTATACTTTGAACACAGCAGTCGGGGCTGTTACAGGTTCCGATTATTCCTCTCATCCTTTAAAGGTTATGGTCTGGACATGGGCTCCTTTTCTAGTCGTGCGTCTTGGGAGAGCGTCTGAAGCAACTGCATAATCTAATAATCATTTTCCATCAAGTGTTCTGAAGCCTTAAAGAGATGCCTTTTCTGGTTAAGATAGCTATAATTTTAATTACAGAACTAGATTTGAATTAAAAAGAAGTTGTACATCTGAATTTTCCAGGATAAAACGATTCTTGATAATATCATGGTAGAGTTTGTTTTCCAGATTGAACTAAGTTTCTTCTGTTACAATTCATTTTTGACAAATCATGGTATCTAATACGACAAACTATGTGTACTATTAACAAAATGCTCTCTAACATAGCCAATCTGTATTCCTGAAATTCTTTATTATATAATTATTATTATTCAATTATTATTATTACTATTATTATTCAATTTTTCATACAATTAATATGTTTTCTGATTCTTTCATATGCATTTACTTGTGAACAAAGGCAAGGTAGAGGTAAACTGCGCAGTGATCATCTAGTGGGATTTGAGGAGTGCTGGAGAAGTACTACCAACACAAGCCTGAAATATTAAAAAGTTATTATTGGTTAAGTGAAAACAGAGCATATACAAAAAACGAGCACTGTTAAAATGAAACTACTTTATCTCTTAGCAGGTGACCTGTTTATGTGTTTGTCTTGTATTATCTGTCAATCTAGTGTACAGGCTCTAACATGGTGAGATTAGACTTGAGGCGAGACTCTATTCCGCTTACGTGTTACGTCTTCATCTGACTGATCTGCCAGTGGGTCCCGGGCTTCCACCTCGCACCTGCAACCACTCAGGATGTGTTGTTGTACAGGGTGGGTACAGGGCGCTGGGGATTTTTACTACTCTATTTCTTCATACTCCACAGGATCATGACAAGAGACAGCAATGATCACCTACGGACAGAGAACATCAGAATACGAGGCATGAGTCTGCACAGTGCCTAAACCATGGCTTTAGCCCGGGTGACTCTGGGGCTATCCATTTAGAGCATATTTGTCTCAAATGTCTTTGCTACTGTCTCAGTAAGTACTTGTTTACTTTCAATCTGAATAAAAAATTGTAGCTGATTATTATTGAGTGTATAATGCTAAGCAAGTGTTGCTGTTCTATTTAATTTTGAAGAAATCTTTGTGAAAATTGTTCCTGTTCCGCAGATTAGGAAATTGAGACTCAAACAGGTAAGGTGCTAGGCAAAGGTTCTATAGCACATAATTGGCAGAACAAAGATTTGAACTCAGGGCTGCCTTTTCTAGAGCCTCAGTCCCTGTGTGCTGCGTGGGCATCATCATCTACCAATGCCCTTTCTCTTCTTTTCCTAACACTTTGCTTGCTTCGACCAGACTGAACCCCTTGAATGCAGGGACTGTGCCTCCTCTTTATTACTAGCACCTCTGTCAGTGACTGAGGCAGCTTATGGTCAGCAAATGAGTGACACAATGGATTATTGTAGAAATCTTGTGACTTCGTAAGTTATTACTTGGTTTTAGTTTACCAGTTACATTTTATGGTTGCCGAAATTGCCCAAATCTATGCAATATTAACACTGACCTTAGGAAGTCTCTCATTGGCTAGAGGTTGGCATAATGGCTCAGAAGCACTAAATAAATGCTGCCTCATTTTCCATTCTGCACCCTGAGGTGGCCTGGAGGTGTCTAAGAGATGGAGATTCAAGCACGTTTAGTGAGGGCCCTGTGGAAAGAGGCAGGAAGTACACGGAGTAGACAGACACATACAGAGTGGTATATGAGCCTTGGTATTCAGGCTGAGAACAGGAGGTATGCTCACAGGGCAAGTGTCTCCCTGACACCCTGGGCTACCTGGATTGGATGGCTGGAGAGCAGCTATTTGAACAAGCCAGCCATTCCTCAAGTACTGAGCAATATGGTTACAGTGGTCTGGCTTTTCCTCTTGCAGGCCTCCTCCAGCAGTGGTTCTCAGAAAAGACAAGTTAAGGGTAATTACGTGTTAGAAATACCCGCCTCTCAGTGGGATGTAAAGAGTAAACCACGCCTTGATCTATTTACCTTCCTTTTGGTTACATGGAGCCATGGCCACAGGACCACCTTTGAAGCCACTTCCTTTTATCCCCTCCCTTCACTCTCCTCAAACTCTAGTAATCTTCCCTTCCGTTTCCTTCCTCCTGGAACTATGCTTCTCACTACCTCAAAAGTGAATATTTGCTCAACCTTTCAGTATCGTGTTTGGACAAATAGAAATTTAGACTCTTCATAGGCACAGCTCTTATGGGGTGCTAATGAGAAAGAATTAATGGGACCAGTAGAGAAATACATGAACACACATCAGGAAGACTTTAACCTATGTGGTTTAACTCTGTTCTTGAATTTTCTCATTTAACTAACTCTTATAAACAGAATCCAGCTGGTTTCTAAGTCAGTAAACTTAGTGGCTATTTATTACTCTGTACAACCGGGTAAGCTCATTATCTTAAGTGCAGTGTTACATATGTACACCTAGTGGTTGTTTCTAAGAGGAAGATAAGAAAATCATATACTCCAGCCCCCCTCCCCCCCAAAAAAAACCCCAAAAGATTGCTGTGCTAACTGCTGGGGTAACCCTAGTCTCAGGATTCTATACTCAAGGAAGAAAGGATCATGAAAAATGGGGTAGTGGGGAAGAGGCTTCACAACTCAGATGCTATCCATATAGCCATAGTCGAAACGGGAATGGAGCCTGCTTCTTCTATCTGTTAAACTCATTTCCTTCCATGGATATTTTCTTGATTTCCCAGTTGTCTCATCCCCTGAAGTGAACACATGCATTTCTTAGAATTCTCAGAAAAACTACTCTACATCAGAGATGGAGAAGCAGAAAGCTTACTGGGCTCCCAGTGGCCGTCCCTGGGAGGAAGCGGGGCGAGCGTCACCGAGACGATACAAGGAAACGCCGTGCATTTGCGTGAAGGTTCAGGCTGAGCCCGCGGGGAGCGCTGAGACGGGACGAGGTGGTCCTTCAGAGCCGTCCTGAAAAGACACAGGCTGCCCGATGAGGGCACAGGCTGGAGCAAGGACGTACTCTCTCAGCTCCTGAGGATTCTGGCAGGGAACCCGCAGCTGGTTGCTCCGCGCAGTCAGAGAGAGGAATTCTTTAGCTCTCGGGGACAGGATCTGGACAGCGCGCTGCTGCGATACAGCCCTGGAACTCCGGAACTCCGACTGAAGTCTCCACTATGCGATGTAAGTGGGCCCTTGAAGAGGTGATGAAGGCTCTTCTCATGAATACACTCGCCCATTGAATTTACGGGTTGATGGGTTAGTTCCGGAGTGGTCGGCTATCAAAGTCAGTTTTGCTTCCGCTGTCACACAGTCCCCGTCACGTGATGCAGAGTGCTGCCTCAGGACTCTCCTGGCAGGTACACCATCACTAGATGCGGCTACTTAATCTTGGGGGAATCGAATCACTGAGCCAAAAGAAACTCTTTCCTTGTAACTTTCCCAGGCTGCCATAGTGTATGATTAGCGACCAGAACAGGCTACAAAGTGCACCTTGACGTTCACTACAGTTCATCCCTGTGCTGGGAGGACCCACTTGCTTCACTAATGATTTCACTCCATCTGGTTCTGTACTAGGAAAAGAAGTCTCAAGTGCCCGTCTGGTTTAGTAGCAGATATTTTAGTCTGATGTGCTGCTATGCAAGTTCTCAGATTGGTGCGCTAATCACCATGTAAATCCACAGCCAGTGGCACGGGGTGGCATCTAATGGGTACCCCATATGTGTTCTTTTCAGATGCATGATAAGTGTTTTTCCTGCAATAAAGGGTCCAGTGTGATCAACATGACATCAAGTTTGCTCCCCTTAAGATGTTTGCTATATCAGAGAATCTCATGAATCTTTGTTGTTAGCAAGTTGAATACGTAGTAGTGTCAAGTGCTAGGTCAGATTGTTGAGAAGAGAATCCACGCTGTTGGACCCCATATTAATTTGTTGCTTTAGCATGGTCACTACAATCACTTACCCAAGTGCCATCCTAGGAGTGCCAAGGAAACAGGTTGATTGAAATCAAATGGCTGAAACATTGTACATATATGATTGTTTAGTGCCTCTCCCGTGATGTTTGCTTTTTCCTGAGTGGATCAACGCAACAAAGAAAATTGCAGCTGTTGACACATTGCAAAGCTTCACCTATATTATTCTTACCTGGACATACTTTTTCTTTTCTTCTAGGTCTTTAGATGGTAGTATGGGTTTAAGTGCATCTCCCTGTTTTCAGATTCATAGTCTGAAATCCTATTGTTATATCTAAAAATGTGACAATATCTAGAGATAGAGTCTTTAAAAAGATAAGTTAAAATGAAAGTATTAGGGTGGCCCCTCCAATCTGATTGGTTTATTTATTTATTTGTGAGACATGGTCTTGCTCTTTAGCCCAGGCTGGTCCTGAACTCACTATGGAGCCCAAGCTGGCCTTGAACTCACAGCAATCCTCCTTCCTCAGTCTCTCAAGTGCTGGGATTACAGGGATGTGCCACCACTCCCAGTTTATGTGGTGCTAGGGAATCAAACTTGCGTACTTATCAGTTGACTTAGCACTTGCTAGGCAAGCACTTTAACTTTAACTGAGCCATTCCTCCAACCCCTGACTGGTGTTTTTATGAGAAGAGCTTATGATATAGAAATGATGTAGATGGACATGCACAGATGCACAACCACTAGAAGAGGCTGTGAGAGTGTGGTGATTCTGTAAGCCAAGGACAGAGGCCTTAAGAAAAATCATCCTGGCCAGTATGTTGAGTTAATAACTGTGAGTTAACAAATTTCTTCTGTTTAATACATCTAGTGTGTAATATTTTGTTACAGCGATTCTAGAAAACAAAAGAAGCTATACATTCTCAGGCTACTTTTCTATCTATACCAAGTGAATGATCAGATAGATGTAACTCCAAAGCTGGGGCAGTGGGAGAATTTCCCTCACTGCTATAATTCAGGGTTCCCCGAGTACAATCTTTTTTCACTTTCATCCATATGCTGAAACCACACATTTCTTAACCAAGTTTAGTTTTTGTCTTCTGTCAGCTGGTCATATAGGATCTCCCATTCAACCACAGGTGTGAGCAGAGGGAGGGGCCTCAGAAGTGGGTGCAGTGAGAGTATGAGTGTCTTGCTCTTAAAAGTTACAGGTTTATTCTATCTTCTAGCTATGTCTATGCCAATCTCAAAAAAGCCACTGAATGGATAAGTGGAATGAACTTACTTGCTTATGTGGTTCTGGGCACCAAATCCAGGGCCCATGTTTGAAAGGTATTATAGTTTGGGTCTGAAATGTTCCCCAAAAGTCTCATGTATTTGGATGTTATGGTTTATCTACAGAATCACCTGCTGTTAGGAGAAGGAGGCCTGGTCTGGAGGTGTGAATTATGGGTATGTGGTGGAAGACAAGTGCATGGCAAATTGTAGATTACAGGCACATAGAGGAGATTGCAGATGTGGCAGATTAACTTGCAAGAGTGTTACGGGAGCTTATATCTGGAAGGGGTGGAATACTGAGGCGGGACCCAGAAGGAGTGGACCATGGGAACAGGACCTGGAAGGATATATGCTAATTCCTTCCTTCCTTTTGGGACTTGGCTTCTTGTTGTAATGCTGTGAGCGTCTGCTTCCACTTCTGCCTCTGCCGTGTGCTTCCACTATTGCTGGCCACTCATGGATTTACTGTGACCCTTTGAAACTGTGAGCTAAAATAAATTTTTTCTCCCTCAATTTGTGCATGTCAGGTATTGACCCATAGCAACAAAAAAGTAACTAAGGTACTAGGCAAATGCTCTAACTTCTGAGCTATATCTCCAGGCCTTTCTTTTTTCTCCATTACTAGGCTTCATATGTTCTAAGCTTGGTTATATTGTTTCATGATCCAAGTTTTTGGTCTGACAATGGTGAAAAGAAGGATGAGTAGGTCATATGAGAAGAAGGCATGAATAGATCTTACTAGAAAAGGAGGAAGTGACTGGAGGAAGTGATGAATGTACTATCTTTTGTTTTGGCCTTGAAGGTGCTGACCTGTCACACTGGCTAGTAATGTAAATTCAAAGAACACCTAATAATCAGATGTTGGGCCAAAGGCTGAATTTCTATGTTTTTCTGGAGATCATAATCTTCATATATTGCCAAGAGGTCCCTTGACTTCCTCAATTTGTTGATAAATCATGCTCAGAATATGCAAAACATGCACAAATAAATAGAGATATAAATGTCTTTAGGGCCCCTTGCTCAACTCTACACGGAGCAGATACCAGGCATTCTTGCATCTCTTATCTCTGCTATTGTCTGCGCCTCATTTTTCTCTTTAAATAAAACAAAATAAAAGTAAATGAACCTTTTTTCACACTCCTAAAATTTTTGAAAGATATATTCTACTTTGGAATCCTACCACATCCAAATGTTTTAAAGGGTTCTTGTTGCTTTTAAACATGAAAATTTCTATGAAATGACTGATGATATTAGTAGCTGTTCCTTCCTGTGCGTTAACCGGCTTACGAAGTTGTTCTTCAGGCTTGAATGAGTCTGTGCTAAGAGGATGAGGTGTTAACTGAAGGAAGGTCTTGCTAATAAGCACAGTCTATGGCTGAGAGTGTGGAAAAAGTCCTGTATGCAGATGAGAAGACCCAAACATTGGCAGGAGTTTGAATCCAAAGCAGTATATTAGTCAGTGACAAATTTCAAGGTGTGGCTGCTGGAATATGAGCCCCATAATGTCTAAATTATGTTCTTGCATTTTTTCTTTCCCCTTAGGTATATTCAGCCTTCATAGAACAGGTTTTCACTCACTGGGTTGTGTACAGAATCTTTGGAAAAGTTTAATAGAAGGTCAAGGGAAACAAAGAGAAAGAGATAGCCATTGTATGGGACGATTCCAATGAGAAACGAAGCAAGTGGTAATTTGAGAGATTCTGAGAACACCAGCCTTCCCACAGCATGAGGAATAAGGACATAAGCCTTTTTCTTTGGGACATTAAAAGAATTCACAGTTGCAGTATACTAGAAAACTCAGAAAGGCATGTTACAGGAGCTTATATGTGATTTTTCAAAACAGTTTGCAGCATTGTAAAGTTACGTTTTGATCAGGAATCCCGCATTTTCCAATTTACTTTCTTTGGCACCTCTTCTCTGAGATCTCCTGAATGCTGTGTCTTCTGAAATCCAAGAAGTGATTATTTCTCTCTATCCACTATTAAGGCCTGTTTGGAGTGTGCTTGCTTGCGTGTGTGGGGGGGGGGAGGGGACGGGGGTGGGTTATGCCCTTCACATGAATTCTTCCTATGTCCGTGAATACAGTCCCACATCCTCACCCACAGTTCATGTTGTACAGGTCTAGTGTGGAGCCAGACAACCTGTGAGCTTCTTCTTTCTTACAAATTATAAAATCTTGAGCATGTTATTGAGCCTTTGTATGCCTCGATGCCCTTACCTATAAAATAAAATTCTAGTGATGTCTACCATTTAGAGCTACTGTGAGCATAGAGTGAGTAATAAACATAAAGCCTGATGAAGGATATCTGACATTAGTAACTGTCAACTACCTCCACAAAAGAGAAGTTTTATAGAAATCTTTACTGAACAGCTAAGAACATGAGCAACTATTAAGTTCCAAGATTAATTTCCTATTGCTGTGAAAACAAAATCTGTACATGTAGGCAGATCCTCTAATATATTAATTAGGCTGAGAGATTGACCCCCTGGAGCCCTGAACTGCACCTCCCCACCAGGACTTGATGCTGTAACCTGAGTGCTGCTGCCTGGTGACAAAAGTAGCCCAGCTTCGGTTTTGATCTTGGTATGTGCAGAGAAATGCCATTATTTATAATCTTGAATCCCCCCAAATATGGAGAAATATTATTGTACTAAGAGGGCTACATTTTCAAATGTTACTTCTGTGTTTGTGAAGAAACATGTACTAATAGGCCGAATTTAGGACAATTGAAATTACTGGCCTTGTGGTGCACTTCTAAAAACCATCCGCTCAGAAAATTGAGATGGGAGGGCAGGAAATCAGTGTGAAGCCAGCCTGAGCAACTTAGTGAGAACTTGAAAATAACATATATTAAAATAATAAAATAAAAATAAGGGAAGGAGATATAACTCAATGCTATTGGTATTCAGCCCTCAATATCAAAAAATATTTTTAGAGTGAATATAGTATAAAAGAAGCTTGGGCGTTGCAAGAAAATCTGGATTCAATTACTGTTCTGTTTTCTAACTCTTAGTTCCTGGGTACATCTACTTAGCACTTTCTTCAGAAATGATTTCGAGGCAACTTATGAATAGCATTTAAAAGAAGACAAGGTCAAAATGAAGGACACAGTGAAAAGAAAGTGTTGCAAAAAATGTGATATATATATAAAAAGCTAATATCATCCATAAGTAACAATCCTACAAATTATCAAAAAATTAAGATGTTGAAGAGGATGATATATGAAAGACATGAATAATTAATACAGAAGAAACACATATAAACTCACAGCCAATCATAATAGCAACTGCAGAAATGCAAATTGAAAGTGAAATTCTAATTTTTCTGTTAAATTAATACTTATTTTTAAAAATGAAGGTAACTGATGATACACTCAGCTATTGAGAGAAAACAAAAAACGAGCACTTATAAAAATGCTAATGGAAAAATAATCTTACAACTTTTTGAAAGACAGTTTAGTCATAGTGATGAAAACTCACAAAAATCTGCATCTCTGCATGAATTCTATTTCTAGAATTTAAAAAAAGAAATAGTAAGACAAATATACAAGGCTGATTACATAAGAAGGTTCATCGCAGGTCATTTAATTAAAAATGAAAATAACTGAGCTGTACATCACTAGGAAATTGCATAAATAAATTACAGTTTATTAATCTAAATTTTAAAACCTTGATAGACACAGATATAGATGTAAGGTTAAACTTCAGATAAAATTTATTGTTTTTTAAGCTATGTGTATAATAAGGTGCCTTTTATTTCTTAAAATGTCTACCTTTGTGAAGAAAGAAATGAAAAGCAATGTTGCTTCTGCTCCTAATGCTTATTTTTGGGTGATGAAATTGTAAGTAATTCTTTTTTGTTTCTTGTTTAAATTGCATGTACAGATTGCTTTAAGAGAAAAAATACTACTTCTGTTTTGATAAGTCAAGCCAAAAGTTCACATATAATTTCATGCTAGTAAACAAAACTTCACATTGTTAAAGATGAAGAACCTAACAATCTCAGTGATTACTACTAACCAACAATCTCTCCTTAGCATCTGTTACACACCCTAGTGGGGAATCTTCAGCACGGAAGAAAGGGAGCCACTTTGCCCATCAGGTCAACTTCGTATTCCATAAAGAAGAAACTGCCACCCAATTCTACACTGTCTGGTTTTGCTCTCTCCAACCATTACAATTCTTTTCTTTGCAGCAGTTTTATTCTTTCTTCTCTCTCTCTGTCTCTCTCTCTCTTTCTCTCCCTTTCTTTCTTGCACTTACCTAAAGTGGAAAACTCTCCAAAAGACAAGTTCATTGTCTAGGATGAGCCTCTGTGCAATGTAGCTCATCCACATGAGACAGAGGAAGAAAAAATTCTTTAACATTAAAAGGGAACAACTTGCTTCCTCCTAAACTTTTAATTCTCTCATCGAAGACTTCAGACTCTGGTCTTGCTAAAGTCTAGTGGATTCAGATCTAACTTTACACCTGCCTCCTGAACTTGGAGACCATATATGCTTAAAAAATGTGCACAGAACTTATTAGATCTTTATTTATAGAGTCCAGACCCTAGGTATCAGGACTCTGCATCTGAGTTCAGAAACTGCATACTAAAAATTCTTAAATGGTTAGACAAAGTGATTATCATTTTATTTATGTAAAAAAGTAAAACAGACTCTTGGCATTTTGTAGCCCAAAAGTCCTCAATACACCCGATTTACAGCTAAAGAGCTTGCAGAAATGGAAAAGCTGACACAAAAGAAAGAAATCCAATCATTTTCAGGAAAACTACTTGTGTAGGCAGTATTATCGATGATTTAATTTTTCAAAGTGATGCCCTAACAGAACTATTAAAGAATTTAATAAAAGATAAGCTTAAAATGACATGGATCTTAAAAATATAGCTTCAATTTTATGCATTTTTTAGGATATTGATTATTAGCTAGGTACTAAAAGGAATTTTCTCATGCCTCATGACTAAATCAATTTTGAAAGCATTTACATTACCAAAATTTTGTAAAAATGTCCTGTAACCTAAATTCAATTGTACATTCTACATATGTGAGAACTTACATTAATTTTTAGGCCTAAATAAGAGTTAGCTTAATTCCAATGACTCTTAAAACCCATAAGCTTCTCTAATAAAAAATTTCGTTTACAAAATGCAAACAGTTTTATGAAATCCTGCAAGAAAAATACATTTGACAATTTTCATGTGAATAACATTTGTAGGCATTTGGAATATATCTAAGATACCAATTTATGCTTTTGGGAACATTAAAACTAGAATTACTAATTTCAGACCATTTTTAAACTAAACTTTATGCCATCGAAGACAGCAGATCTAGAATTGTGACCTTTGGAGGAATTATATCAACTTGATGGGATTAGGAAGTGCCCAGCGTAGAGCTTTCAGGTGGGTGTGATTGACTTTTGGGCCAGCAAACTGGAGCAGAATGCTCACCCTGGGAGTGGGTGGCCCAATCTGTTTGAATTAAATAAAAGGGAGGGAAGAAGGAAGATTACCACAGCTTCTCCTCCTGGGATTGCTGCAGCCCTGGCCATGATCTCCAGACACTCACTCTCTCCTGTCTCCATGCTGCCCATCTCCAGCAGACTCTGTTCAGTTTTCAGACCTTGGCCATCACCTTTGGAGAGTGATCTGTATGTCCCGCTGTCTGGGACTGGCGTTCTTTCATCTCATGTCTGAGCAGCGACTGGACCTTCCAGGTCCCTACCATACACACAGCCATTTTGACCCTCAGACCTGTAAGCCCTCTGAATAAACTCACTTTTTTTTATATATAATTTGTATCAGTTTTGCCTCTGTGAGAACCTTGAACAATACAGAATGCAAAGTCTATTTCTATTTAACTTAAGAATTGAATTTGAGCCAAATTTATTATTTTCATCTTAAATTCAATATGTATCCATAGAAGAAGCTCTTCTGCTTGTTGAACTAATGTACATGATTAGGTGATGAAATTGTTAATATCTGTTTTGAAAAAAACTACATTTTGTTCTATTTCATAGATTTAATATGACCACAAATCTTTAAGAAAAA
This sequence comes from Ctenodactylus gundi, assembly GCA_004027205.1. NCBI lineage: Eukaryota > Metazoa > Chordata > Mammalia > Rodentia > Ctenodactylidae > Ctenodactylus > Ctenodactylus gundi. The sequence continues at coordinate 290,493 of PVKB01000182.1, read as the reverse complement.
ATTTAAAACTTCATTAGTTCTGTGAATGAATAAATTTAAAAGATTTTTTCCTCCCAAACTTAACTGGGAACTTGTTCAGCTTTTCTGAACTCTGCCTTGACTTTCAACCCTCTGGAACATCTTTATTTGTAGCAAACGTAGCTTATTTGTTTCAAAAGCAGAAGTGTATAATGATGTATGAGAAACATATTTTTATTTCTAAATCATGCCACAGGGTTATTTGAATAGGAAGAAACAAATTAGATTGTCTGTAAAGATCAGTAGATGGGAAAAGAGAAGGAGAAATAATAATCAGGAGAGAATATTTTGGATTTTTCTAGCATACAATTCTTAACAACTGATGAAGAATTTCTCATGAGATCCAAACATAGAGTGAGCTGTTTACTCCTTGACGCAGAACACATTATCATTAGCTATGCAATCAACAGGATGTTTTTCTTTTCCCTTTTCCTCATTTGTGCATTACTGTCAAAATTTTGTTAAAATAGCCCTAGAGATAAGATTAAAAATGCATTATCTTTTCTAAGTAAACTGACTTTGTCCTATCAGGACATTACCATTTTAAGTTCATATATGTCAGGACCATCATAGTTTTGAAAACCGAGTGTCATGTTTATCTTGCCGTCTTCAGTGCTTTCAGAAGCTCTGTGTCATGGGGCAAAGTTGCTCTGGGTCAGTCCTGTGCTAGTTGGACGGAGGCAGTGGAAGAAACCCGAAACGAGCAGGGGATAAAGTAGTGCCCAGTTACTTTCAAAATGTATTAACCACCTAATAATGAGCACGTTTCCAACCCACCAGGCCAGGAATCACTGGGCAGGGATTTTTAAGGACTGGGACCCTAAGGACTGCCAAAGACGTGGGAGAGGCCAGGATGGGCTGAGGCAACATCTTGGCTTATTGTTGCTTTATTTCATCAGTTGCTGGGAAAGAGTACTCTACCTACAAAGCTCTGTTACTTTTCCATCCTGTGACAAAATACCTGACCAAAACCAACTGAAAAGAGCAAATGTTTGTATTGGCTCATAATAAGACAGTCCACAGTGAGGTGGCTGTCTTAATTTTAGGTCTATGGCAAGGCAGAAATATCAGTGGAGAAGTTCATGGAAGGCTCCACCCTTCAGCAATGGAATTAGATTATGAAACCACCAAGGGATGAATTCACTTAGGAGGGTAGAGTGCTTGTGATCCAATCATACTCCAAATGCCTCTCTTCTGAGCATGTACCATTTTGGGTGACATTTTAGATCCGAATCATAACAAAAGCAATATGACATTTTTTCTGAATATTGAAAGTAGTATTGATGTAATAATTTCTGGTATTGCCCATAGAAATACTCCTAAGGTTTCAATTTCCTGCCTAAGTCAGTGCCTAGTGAATCTTTTTTCCTTGTATAGCAGCAGATCCTTCATCTCAAACAACCAAACGCTTTTAGTTATCCGTCAGATGCAAGGTACTGCGAGTAGATTTTAAGACAATTATGACACAGTGACTGTCCTAGAAAGAGCTTATGGCTTGGAGGCAGAGGTAAGGTAGACACTTTCTGGGCTCCCCGGATCACTACTAGTTTCTGTGATTTGCTGTGAGAACTCACAAGACATGGTGTATGGTCATACTCATTGCTGTAATTCATTACAGTGGAAAGGGTATGAGTTGAATTAGTAAAACAACAAAAACATGCAGGTTGCAAGCCAAGAGATAATCAAACACAAGCTCTAATCAGTCCCCTCCTGTGCAGTCACCCACGGGCTTTTAATTCCTTCAGTAATGAATTATAACAACCCATATAAAGTGTGTCAAACCTTGTTCAGAACTCAGTGCCCAGGGATCTCAGTACAGACAGGTCAGGCAGGCTGCCTTTGCTTAGCATATACCAAATCTAAACTTGCCAGAAGAAAATTAGGGGTCAACATTCCCTGTACTATTTGAGCAAATAGTTTAGACACAACGGATTACTCTTGTCTACCATGAATTGTTGGAACACTTGTGAAATTAATTGCCAGATACAAGCAAGGCCTAAGTTGGCCAGGTCTTTGAGCCTATGATACTACTTGTTTTTAAAAAAGAAAAATTAAAATATCATAAGAATTATGGACTTCAAGTAAAAGTAAACGTGAGAAAATATTGACATGCAGAGAAAGACTTCTTTTAATAGATTGGAGCAATGGAAAATAAGTCAAAGAACAGGCCCATGTATATGTAGGCAAGTGGCAGAGATTTCCATGTGATTCAAGTATCTTCCGATGAATGGTGCTGCGACAAATGAAAACTCATAGGCGAAATAATGCATTTCTCCTCCTACCAAGTATCAAGTACAAAAACTAACTAGAAATGTGTAAAGTACCTCAATATTGGAACTAAAACCACAAAAGTTTCTGAAGGAAAAGAGGGGGAAATCTTGTAATTTAGAGTTCCGTATATATTTCTTTGAACATGAACACTAAGAGAATAGATAACTGGACTTCACCAAATTAAATCTTCTGTTCTTTAAAATATACTGTAAAGGAAATTGAAAAAGCAAATTACTTGGTCTCACAGAATAAGATATAATAATATCTATAACAACATGAGAAGTTCTTAATATAATTATTCATGAGAATATTTACTAAGGCCACATTCAATTATCATTTTATATCCCCCAGGTTGACTTAGAACAGCCAATATTAACAAAATCAAGCATGAATGTAGTCAGAGCAATTAAAGTTTCATTTATTGCTGTCAGTATTGTAATATAGTACAATTATGTGGAAAGCAGTTTGGTAGTTTCTAAGGCTAAACATATGCATATGATAAAATCCAGAAATGCCATTCTTATATATTTCCTCAAAGTAAATGAAGATATTTCTGTTGAGTAAATACATAAAACTTGTACATGTTATCTGTAAGAACATGCAAACACCTTCACGTATGCAAATGCTAATAACAGCTTTATTTGTAAGAGAAAGAGCAAGAAATAATCCAATATTCACCAGTTGTTGAATAAATTTTTTAAAACATCATACAATATAGTAGCAGTCATAAAAAGGAATTATAGATAGACAAAATAACGCACATGACTCACAAATCATTAATGTAGATCAAGGAAGCCAGGCAGAAAAGATATCATAATAGATAATTTCACTTATACAACATTCTAGAAAAGTTGAAATTTTAGAGTCAGAGATACAATTAATCACTGCCCGGAGTCAGGGTGGAAGGGATGGATTTCAGGAAGGCATGAAAGAATATCAGAAAGCGTTGGAGCTATGTGCTACTTGTTTTGGAGTGATGGTTACACAAATACATGCAGACACACATACAAAATTGTTGAATTTTGACAAATATATATATATGTGTGTGTGTGTGTGTGTGTGTGTGTGTGTGTGTGTGTGTGTGTCAAAATCTTTCTTCAGTGCAAATTACTTCTATAAGCCAGGCTGTAGAAAGTGCGAAGACTTTCACATTGCAGCTTATTGCTAATTTCCAACTTCATCACATGAATTTAAAGACAATTCACTATGACCTCCGTAGTAGAGGATTTTATTTCAGAAAATGCACTTGAATTTTACTTTGAAGAACATAAACAATGTGAAGAGGTAAAGCACAATAAGGAAAGGTCGTTATACTTCATCTTTTCCAAATACTCTTTACACCTCAAGGTAGACATTCTCACCTCTGATCCTCCCAGGACGCATGGCTGGCCCTCTCCTGCTGGCAGAGCTAGGTTCCCCCAACATTTAGAGAATCCAGTCCAAACACATCAGCATGACATGTGCAGTGCTGATGACCTGGCTCCTGTCCATCCTGAGTCCCATTTCCTCGAGTGCCCTTGCTTACTTCCTGAATTATCCGTAAGTGAATGTTTCCAGGCAGCAGCTCTCCCTGGGTTGCCTGCTCAGAGCGCCAGCCTTGGGCTGGAGACCTGGAGAAGGCAGACAGGCAAAAACGTCAAGTCAGAATTCTTGCTGAGGAGCCCCTTACGCAAACCAGGTGCAGAGTCGTCTAAACTACTTGGTCAAGTACAGGTGTAGGTAACTTCTCTATTACTTTAGCTCAAGTTTTCTGTATGTTCTGTACTAGTCACCTTTCCTACTGATGTGACATGGACTCAACACTCAAAACTTGTAAGACGAAAGGCTTAATTTGGTTCATCATTTCAGGAAATTCAGCCCATGGCCAGCTGTAGTGGGCAGATGTGGCAAAGCAAAGATGCTTATTCCCTGCTTGTAGAAAAGCAAAACAGGGTTTCAGTACCAGAGTCCTGATCCCTTTCATCTGGCGTGCACGCCTGTACACACCAGCCACTACCTCGGTCACTTCCAGAATGTATTTTACTATCCACTGGGCAACTCTCAAACCATTCAAATTGGCATGTTAATCTTAACACCAATATAAGCACAAGAATCATTATAATCATCAAGTAAATATATATGGTTGTTACACAAAGTATAAAGAGAACAAAACCAAAGGATACTAGTGTGAAAAATAATTAAGTAAAGAAGAAAAGCAGAAAGGGAGGAAGAAATGCAGAATATGCAAAATGCCTAAATGGCAATTAAAAGTCTTTGCTTTTAAATTATTATTTTAAAGACAAATTGATTAAGACCTCCAATCAGAAGACAGAGTGGCTGAATGAAAAACAACAACAACAACAAAAGATCCAATTCTGTGCTGCCTACAAGACACTCATTTTAGCCTATAGGATGCATAAAGGATTTAAAAGAGATATTCCATTCAAATGAAAAACAGAAGAAGGAATAGACACATTATATTAGACAAGAGAGACTTGAGTCAAAAAGTATCACATGACACAAAGAAGGTCTATATGTGATGATAAGATGTTATCCTATGAAGGGAATTCAATACATAAATATATGCTACCTAATATGGGTGCACCTACATGTGTAAAGACAAATATTAATTGACCCAAAGGGAGAAATAGATAGTAATAGAAAATTGATGAAGGAGTTGAATATTTTGCTTTCAATAATGAATGAATCATCTAGGCAGAAAATCAACAAGAGATCATTGGACTAGAACTCCATTTACAACAAATATCCCTAAACATGCATGTTTACAATGTTCCAAAAGAATGCACATGAAACAGTCCCAAGACAGATCATGTTAGGCCAGAAGTTATTTATTAAAGAATTAAAAACTTAAGAAGAAGGGCATCATCTGAGTTTTCTGATCATAACAGTATAAAACTAGGAATCAATAATAGAAAAAACTGGAAAATTTACACAAACATGAAAACTAAACATTTACTTATGAATAACCACAGTATCTGACAAAAAAATAAAAGGGAAATTTAAAAACAACTAGAGAGAAAATAAAATTGAAAAACAATGTACCAAAACAGTTCCAAGAAGAAATTTACAAAAATAAGTGTCTACTTGAAGAATAAATAACCTAACTTTATACATACAGAAATTTAAAGATAAAGAACAATTTGATCCCCAAGTTAGTAGATAAAGGAAGTAATAAAGATCAGAATAAAGAGTAAAGAAAAGAGCCATAAAAATAGAAAAGATCAACAAAAATAAGAGTTGACTTTGTGAAAAGATAAGGTTGACAAAGCAAGAAAATTGGGAGCAGTGGTGTGGGCTTAAGTCCAGCACTTGCGAGGTTGAGGCAGGCACATAGCAAGTACAAGGCCAGGCTGGGCAATGTAGTGAGGCCCTGGTTGAAAATAAATAAAAAGTGGCTGGGTTTGTAGCTCAATATTAGGGTGTCTCTGGGTTCAATCCTGAGACAGAGAGAGGAAGACACACTCACAGAGAGATAGAGAGAGAGAGAGAGAGAGAGAGAGAGAGAGAGAGAGAGAGAGAGACAGAGAGAGAGAGGGAGAGAGAGAAACAGAGAGAGAGAGAGAGAGAGAGAGAGGGAGAGAGACACACAGAGAGAGAGAGAGAGAGAGAGAGAGAGAGAGAGGGGGAGAGAGACACAGAGAGAGAGGGAGAGAGAGAAACAGAGAGAGAGAGACCTTCACTGTTAAATTCTACCAAACACTTGAAAAATTAACAGAAGTCTTTCTCAAATTATTTAAAAATGAATAGGATGAAACTCTTCTAAACTCATTTTATACCAAAGCCACAAATGTCAGACCTGAACTCACATGAATCCTAGAAGAAAATACGAAAGAAAACCTCCATGAAATTGCTCTTGGCAGGACTTTGTGAATAGAATATATTTGGGTAGAGGAAAAATATAGCGAATTAGACTATATCAAACTACAGTTTCTGTCTTTAAAAGGAAATACTCATCAACAAGGAGAAAAGAGGGAAAATAGGACAATATTTATAAATAATTTATCTAATAAGAAGTTAATATCCAAAATACATGAAAAATTTATTTAACCTGATACCAAAACCAGGCAAAGACTTAACAAGGAAAGAAAACTATAGGCCAATTTTCTTAATAAATATAGATGCAAAAATTCATAAAAGGATACTGGCAAAAAGGATTCTACATATCATTAAACTGCACAAACATCATGATTAAGTTGGCTCCAAGGTGTCTTGATTACTTTCTCATTGCTGGGGCGGAATACCTGGAGCAAAGATTTATTTTAGCTCACAGTTTCAGAAGAACGGAGTCTGTTCACAAGCAGGCAGCTGGATATGGTGGCATGGAGCCAGAGCCAGACCTCGAGACAGAGTTCCTCCCAGGATGGAGAATTGAGCCAAGTCTGGAAGGAAGGGGGAACTAGACAGTGGCCAAAGGCCACAAAAAATCTAATTGCAAAAAGAATAAGTTCTGAAGACCTAATGTGCTCAATGATAGCATAATAATAGGTAGTATTCTTGAAAGTTGCTATAAGAACAACTTAAGTATCCTCAACACAGATACACACATGCACACACACACACACAATAACAATATAATGATAAGTTTCTTCGTTGTGCGACCATTTACATAGCTGTTTACACTAAAACATCAATTTTTATTTTTCAATTTTTTCAATATACCAGGAAGAGAAAAATGCACTTCTTCAGTTCACCTTATTTCTCCTAATTAAAATAGAATTGACTGAGGATATGATTTTCATAATTATGAAGAATTCATTTGGCTCTATTAATAACAGAAAAATCAGTAAACGTGAGCCCCTTTGGTCTTCTCTTTCTCATTTTATACAAACCTCTAGTGTAGTTAGGTAGGAATCTTCACACGTTAGTTTATATAACTCACTGCTTTGCAGAGTTCTTCTGCAGACAGAAATGAAGAGAATGAGTGTGAGGAACCAGAAACCCTTTTCAAGCATTAACTGAGACCTGCCAGCCCTCTGAATTCCCCCGTGAGGCAGTGAAGTAAAGCTCAGTGAATTCCAACTTCCATAAACTTTAAAAGTTATGCTTTTACTGCTCAGAGAATTGGCCAAGTCCCTTTAAGTGCTTTGTATAAAAATTGGGTACCAACGTAGTTCTCTAATAGCCAAGTGAAGTTCCTGAGAACATAGAACAGAGCAAAGAAAACTTAATAGGAAAACATTTCAGAAAAATTATTTCTGTCTTAGAAATATCTGTCACCATCACAGATTCAAAAGAAAAGTCCTGACCTTCCGCCAGTAGAAACTTTTTGTCTTTGTGTTCAGAGAATGTTGACTGAGGAAATCCTTAGAGGTGTGTGGTACTTGCACCGTACTGGCCGGAACATAACTGCACAGAAACGACATTGCTTTGAGCTAGCTAGCAGAGCGCAGCGGCGCTTATGAACGATACGTGAGGAACACTGGGGCACAAGAGCAATGGGAGAAGTCTTCCAGCTTGACTTCAAGAAGGAAAAGGGAAGGATTCAAAATTCCCCTTCTGTCATCTGCACGGGGAAGGGAGAGAATGCAGCTGGCAGGGAGAGAGAAACTATCTGCTCGGTTTAACAAAATAATCAGAACTTTCCCAAGGACCAGCAAGAAAATCAGGAAGTCCATATTTTGTTTAAGAGTGGCAGAAAGAAACGAAGCCTTCTAAGCACAAGCAATTACGGGGAATTCTGAGCACTTGCAGATGCAGACGGAGTTAGATAGATCTTATCACCAGGAGCCCGAAGGGTGAAAGCAACTGCACAGCACAGATGAAAAACTGCAGGATTACAGGATCCAGGGAAGGGATTTGACAACACAGGGGAGGGTAACGCGGGGCACGGATGCTCTCATGCCCACTCCACTCTCTCACCCACTGAGAAGCAAGAAAAGATAGAAAATATTTTTAGTGGTGATGAATTTTGAGAATAAATTCATGAGTACTAACCCAGGCACAGATCTCACCTAGAAAACAGTGCTTGCACAGAAGGGAGATTTCTGAAAATATAATTCAATTCTAGCAAGTCTCCTGTATTTGGTGCCAGAACATTCTTGAATAAACCTCTTCCAATTTGTGTGTGGGAAGGTACTCTTATGAACTCTCCTAAGTAATAATAAATGCTCTTCTTTAATTCTGAAAAATTAAATAATGTGAATTTGGAGGCAGACATAAATTGCAAGGATACCAAAAATAATATTATCAGTGTTTTTCTTCTTCTCTGTTCCATCTTCATACTAAATAAAACATTGAACAAACATTTTGAAAATATCTACCTGATTCAGAAATTTGTTGAAGTAGATGTAAGGAGCTACAGATTAAAGGTGGAGTAGAAGAAAAAGAAATGAGTCCCCCAGCCAAGTGGAGTCCATAAGGTGATGGAGATATACCTACGGGGGAAAAGAACAAGAAATGCAGTGGAAAACAGACGAGTTGGAAGTCCATGTCTGAAACATTTACGAGCCACCCCTAATCTTCATAGCACCAAATTCGAGGGAGAAAGCTGGAAGGTTCGGTCAATAAAAGTTAAGCAAAAGAGTCTTTGCACTTGTCAATACTGAAGCTGGTAGAGGGTAGATTGAAGGCAAGAGGCTGAAAGATGAATCAGTAAAGGATGCCTGGAAGGATGAAATCGAAAACTTTCTATTTTTTCTGAGCAGTAAATAACTAAGTGTTTTGAGGGATAGTAAAGTCTAGGGACCAAGTGCTTTCCTAGCACTCCTTAGAGAGAGCTCAAGAAAAGTAGTTCTGTTCTCTGATTAGAATGGAGACCTGATGTCGCCATCAGGAAGTTTTGTGCTGAGGATAATGTGACTCACTCGGGAAGGAGACCATCAATCCATGTGCCCGGAACACTGAAGAGTTGAGAACATACAAACAGGATCCCACGTCTTCTCAATTTTTATGCCTGCAAAAAACAAAACCAGCCAACCAACCAAAATCAGGATGAAAACAAGATTGTTTGACTTGTTAGTGTCACACACCAGTCCTCAGAAGATTCTGTAAGGTAACTCAGAGCCCAGACTGAGCCTCTCTTATCAGACAAAGGAAAAGAATAACTTGCCTAACTAGGCTCTATTGACACACAGATAGCAATGACAATGACAACAAAAATAAAATTCTCAAAATAAGCCTCTATTGAACCTGGGCTGCAGGAAGCAGAATATAACTTGAATAACAGCATAAGGTAATTTAGTGAAACATCAATCAGCAAAAGAAAATGAAAAACTCTCACCCCACAGGAAGAAAATACTTAGGGAAAGTGGTCAAGAGAATGGGTAACATAGTGACTGAATTATTGACATTGATATCGAGGGGAAGAGGAGTCTCCAGGTGTAACGCAATGCAATGAAGACGACAGCTGGGGGAGGCTGGGAGGGTGACATCAGCACCCCGGGGAAGAAGCAGTGCTGGTGGTAAAGGCAATAGTTAAGCAGATTATATAGAAAAACTGTGCAAAGAAAGACTCTGATCTACAAATTAAAAATTTTCAAAAATCCTCGGCTACTGAATAACAATACTGCCTAGAATGGGGAAACTTTCCACTTGACAAGTAACACCGCTTCAACATGTAGAAAAATTGGCAAGAAAAAAATAAGAATCTTTATGCAGTAGCTCTTGAAACTCACTGAAATATCAAATAACTCTGGAAGATTGAGAAAGTAGACCTATGTAAAGAAAAGAAGTTGAAATACCACAACATTATAAATAGAAAATAAGTGCATAAATATAATACAATTTGACTCAAAATTGCCCTGTTTTTGATGGAGTGAACACTCCAAAAGTTTCGATCAAAAAGAAATTGATTTATATAGCTGACAGGTTGTGAAAACTAAGAGTACAGTAGGTGGACTTGCTTAATAGAGCATTAAATGTCAAACTAAAGTAGCAGTAGGAAATTGGGGTACATTACACAGAAACTTTTAAAGAATACAGAACGTAACACCGACATAAATGCTGTCTGAAGAGTGACATAATTGCATAGCAAAAGGAATGCTGTATATATTTATTTTCAAATAAATTATTTTTCCACTTGAAAGGTATTCAAAATAAATTATTAAAATTTTCAAGAAAATATAAGCAACTATGTAACAGATAAGAATTTAGAAAACTTAGAAGGTATTGATAAGACAGTACCATAGAGTATTTGAACTGTTTTAAAAATCTAATTTTTTATAAAGAATATTGTATAGTATCACAAATAAAGACATGCAGGTCTACCAAAAATTCCCCAGGTAAATGGCAGAGCAGAGTTCATATAAATAAATGATATACTAACAACCTTTAAAAGTTAATTGGAAAAAGATGTGTAGCTAATAAAATTGGTCAAGTAATATGACGAGGTAATTTGTGTAAGTGCAAATGGCCAATAAATGCACATGGGCTCTTTGGGGACTGCTAGAATGTAAGCAAAAGAGTGCTGCACTCTCCCAGCTGGAGGAGGGGTGCGAGGCTGCCTGCTTCTTCGATGCAGTGCCCCCTGTGGTCGAGCCATATGTGGCAATATAGTAATAGTAGATACCTGGCGTGTGTTCTTAAACAAATGAAGTAACATACACAAGATTCTCCAACTCAGAGGACTGTGGACAAGGCAGATTAAAAGAAAAAAGAGACATATAGCTTCACAACCAGTTAGAGGAGGACAAATCTTAAATCAGAAGACACTCATAGGTAAATGGAAGTCGAGTGAAGGTATTTTTCTACGTTGTTTGTTGGAAATGAGAATTGTTCAGTTTGGGAAGAGGCTGGCTCACCTTAACACACACACACACACACACACACACACACACACACACACACACACACACATGTATATATATCCTTAATCTTGTGATTCAATGCCTGAGACTCTGTCTTCAGTCTTTCATGCATAAAATCATAGATAGATTTATAGTCAGATAGATGTATACAGACACATGGAAAAAAATGAAAGAATAAACCAATGAATGAATGTTAAAAAAATAAGTAATGAATACATATGCATGTTCATTTAAGGGAGGAAGTTAGAGCAAAGTGAATATCCTTCAACAGTACGACAGTAAATACTTCACTGTATAGACATATGTTAGAATAGTTGAAAATTATGCAATAGCTAAATCATGGACTATGCCAACCATCAGAAAAATATAGTAAAGATATAATAGTTGATTTAAGGACCAGATAATACAATTTTTACTTTGTAAAATGAGTAAGAAAAATTCTATTACACGTGTATATACAGTTATATGGACATGGAAATTGGGGAAAGATGCACATTCGTTCCTTATCATGAAGTAACCTGGTGTATTAAGGGTGTGCTGACACTGACAAGCAGAACAGGTACAGATGGTCATGACACTAGGTACACACGGTCACCCATAATAAGGGCTGTGTCGCCCAGGGACATCATCATATCAACTACATTGGACACATTCTTGGGTGGCCTCCATGATCTCTGCCTCTTAATTTTCATACATATTTTTTTATTTCCTCCACTCAGATGTAGGTGGAACCTGTAAAGTGCTTCTAGCCAATACAAAACAACAGCATGAAGACCTGCGTACGATTACATCACCCAAGGCCACAGTGCACATCTTTCTGCAGTCTGTAACACCCTGGCTGTGTGTGGGTAGGCATGTCTCCACGTTGGTGTACTACATATGACATGAAATTGTAGGTGACCTCTAGGAGCTGAGAATGGCCTGTAGGCCTGAAAGCATGAGGCTCTCAGACATAGAGAATTCCCAGGCTTACAGTGCACAAACACTTGAGTGTTGCTAATGACCACACCAATACGGAAATGTCTACCTCTCTAGGGAAGCTCTGGATGATGCCGCTGCCTTGAAGACAGTCAGATGCAAACTTGTGAGACACTAAGCAGGGAATCTACGAGGCCACTCCCAAACCCTGACTCCCAGGAGCTACCTGGGAGAAGTAGTGATTCCCACTGCTTTAAATTGTCAAGCTTGGTGTCTTACTATGATGCAGCAATAGATCCTAACTAATGTATTTCAGTGTGGTGTGATGTTTGCAGTTATCAATTTGTGTGACCATTCGTGGTAGCCCTGAAGGAGAAGAAAAGAAGGAATACATAAAGAGGAAAAAATCATTATAAAAATTCTTTAATGCTTTTCTATTTGTGTCAAAATTACGTGAGCATTCAGGAATAATTAGAATAGAATTTTTAAGTTAAAAGTATACTTGGTTAATAATGACTATAAACAGCAATTTACTCTAATGGTCAAGCCAAACACACTAGCATTCGACACGAGTGAGTGACTACACGGATTTCTCTGAGCCCTGGCTCTGTGGTTTTAGCTCTGTGCGCACAGGTGTTCTGCTTCTGAAAGAGGACTCTCACTTTGTTTAGCTGACTTTCTGAGACGATCTTGTTCCACATCTGGAAGACTCAGTGACCTTTCAGACCTCAGGTGTCACACACTGCTAAGGCTCCACTATGCTCTATCGTCTGTATAAGATGTATTACATTAAATATCATTCTTTTATGATTTGCTCCTTTGGATCTTCTTACACCTTCCCAGCACTGTCATTTCTCTGTCTCTAAAGATACTTGCAATTTACAGAAGATGCCATTCAAACTGGCTGTCAGTTACCTTTATTTTTCAAAGTAAAATAGTGATTGAGTAGAGAGTTTTTTAAAATCTAATTTAAATTCCCTGGTTTTGAAAAATTAATGATTCATTTTGGTTTCATTGTTATCTCTTCTTTATTACTCTTGAAAGCACTTCACGAATAGGCTATTCACTTAATTCTTCTTTTACTAAAGAATTAGCATTTTTATTGTTTTGTAATAAGTGATCTTGAAATGAATTTTTATGAAAGCTATTCTGGAAATTCATAATGAAAAACTAAGAAAGAATCTCAATAAAATATTTTTGTAATAAATACATTTATAACTTTTGAGTTCACAGATTACTACTTTTACAGTCATGAGTATTCATTGAAAATAAAACTTTTACATGTGATTTTTTTTAAACAAACAAGGAAAATAATTATGTGGCTTTTCAATGGCATTGAAATATTTGTGTTATTCAAAATAGGACCTCATATAATTTATTAGTGCATCTACTCACTGGGTTCTCTTTGTCTTTACAATTTTGTGTGAAATGATCTAATAAACACATATGTGACTTGTAAGCCGGGTGTATTTTAATTGACGCTATCTGCTGGATTTAGGTCTGTAGGTATTCGTTTATTCATTCGGCAAATTTTATATGTCACTGCATTAGTTGGAAATTATGAACTAGCTAAATCATAGAATATGTCAAATACCCATCAACAGACTAGTGACTTTTAAAAATGTGGTATTCTTAATGAAGTACATAATGAAGGCGTAAAGACAGGTAGATATAATTATGCGTAGGTAAACAGGTACAAATTCAGACCATAATGTTTTGTGAAGTGAATCAGATTCAAAGATTAAATATCACATGGTTTCTCTGATACGAGAAATCCACAATATAAATAAATGAGTCAAATAAGGGAGCTGAAGGAGTCAGCATGGAGGGAAGGCAAGAAAGGGGACAGGAAGGGAAGGGGAGCTTGTTGAAATACATATGTGCACAAAATTCTCAGTTTTAATGTCACCACTGTGTATTGTTTATGCATACTAATAAAATGGGGGAAAGAAAATTACACAGTACTAAATAAAGTAGGTTAACCTATGAAGCTTGAAATAGAAAGTTTTGTGGAAGGATCATACAATTAAACTGTAATAAATATCATAAGTACTGTTAAGATGCATTTGTTGCTGTAAGTTGCTGCGGCCTGGGAAAGAGGTTTTGGAATGTGGATAGGGATTGTGAGCCAACCCAGACTCATTCAATGAGAGCATTCTAAGTAGAACCCAGGCACTGACACAGAAATTCCCAAGTGTATGCATCAGAGTTCTTCAGAGGAACATAGTCAACAGAATGCATGTAGAATTGTAAGGAGATTTATTAGTTTGACTAACATTTTCAAAAATTTGGATAATCCCATGAATGCTGTACAAGCCACAGAAATCAGTAGCTGTGCAGTTCAAGAATGCAGAAGCGTCAGCATGAGAAGGGCCAGTGATGCAGCCCACCAGAGACCAAAAATGTTGGCAAAAATGGCAAGATAGAAAACAGTGTATGAATAGTCCTCCTACAACTCAATATCACAAAAATTTTGATACAGTTTAGACTTTTGAATTCATATCATTTTCTTTCCTGCATTTCACATTCTTTCCTTAACTAAGCCGCAGTTTCATAATTCATACTATATAGGTTCAAAATTATAATTATTAGATGATATAACTGTAGATTATCAATGTTTTAGGCTATGGCCTTTCCATTCTCGGTTCTTATAAAATTGACATTGCTACATTAATTTTAGGGTTTTGTAGGAATCAAAGATTACATGAGGTACAAGTAGTGCTTTGCATGAACCAGCCATCTAATGTAAAAAATACTTTTTGATTTCATATTATTTACTAGAGAATAGAAAACATTTTAAGTCAATAAAATGGTTTCCATTTAAAAAATACTACTGCCGTTATTTGTAATTCATCCCCTCAAAAATACATGTTATTTGTGTTTTTATTTCCAAGAAAAACGTGGAGTATAATTCCTACATCCTTGCATAAGTAAAATATTTCTGTTATCTGAATGTACGTATTTGATTAACTGTAATACATTTGTAATATATTTTGAAAATTACATGTTTTTGTCTTGAATTTATTTTTTCATTTGGTTTTTCAAAGGTTGTGAATTCATCTGATTTTTATAACCATTATAGGATACATTCTTCCTCTTCTTTCCCCTCTATCTGGGTGCTTCCAGAATTTTTTTTTTTTTTGCATCTGCTTATGCTTTTGTCTAGACATAAATGTATTTCTATTCATTGTGGTTAGGATATAGTTTGTCTGCAATGGTAGTACCTGTATCACTGAGTTATTGATGTATTGACAAACCACCCTAAAAATGTAAAGACGTAGGTCATTGTTATGAAAGTGTGTTTAGGATAGCTGGGTAGTTCTGCTGATGTGGGTGGGGCTTAGTGCTCTGCTCAATTTGTTCCTGTGTCAGGAATCCATGTGCTGAGGTACAATATGGTTTGTTGTAGGTAAGATGGTTTTTCTCTGATGCACATCCTTCAATGGGTTGTCTCAAGCTTGTTCACATGACAATAAGGTTATAAGAGAAAGAACAGAAATACAGAGGACTTGAGGCTTGATACAGTTCTTACACCATGTTCTTTTGGGAAAGTAAATTATAGAAATGATCCAGGAATGGAGACTTGAATCTATCAAACAGTAAGTAGATCTGTAAAATCACATTGCAGAGGGATAGAGATGAATTAGATAGAGATGTAGATACTTTTTAGAAGAACAATCTATCATGATACCCAAGTGAAATTGCCATTAGTTTTGCTTCTGACTACAATTCTTAATTTTATTTTTTGATGTCTTTTCAACATTAGATACCATAACCACTACCCAAAGCCAAGGTTAGATGCCTTTTATCTGTATTCTTCGTACCTGTTATCCTTCCTCTGTCTTTCAGATTTCTTTGTATTCTGTCCTGTAGGAAAAAAATTTTAGATACAAGTTCTGATTATTGTTTAGACTTTTCTGATATGGTGCTATGATGAGATATCCGAGTCTGGGGGCATTTTATAGAAAATAAGTTTATTTAGCTCACAGTTTTGAACACTAGATTCGGCAGCCTCATCCATTCAGCCTCTGGTGAGTGTTTCACTGCTGATATCACATGACAGCTGTATGTGTGCAACAGATCAGAAGGCCGGAGAGGAAGCCAGAGAGATTCTGGAATCAGGATTGCTTTTTGTACCTCACTTTTGCAAGAACTAACTCACTACATGAATCCAGCTTGAACCTTATCCATACGGGATGTCTATGACCTTGCACTAGGACCCACTTTATAAGTGTTCTTCCACCTCTCAGCAGTGCCATGCTGAGGACCAAGACATCACAAGGAAACCCTTTGGTTACACATTCAAACCATATCCAAGCCACAGTGGGTGTTAATAGCCTTTCCTATGTCCAAATAATTATTTAATCATTGTAGTTGCATATTTATATTTATTAGAGATTCTTTCTTGGCTAATTTAATTCTATCTAGCTTTATATATTTCTCTTTGATTCTCTCATTAACTTCACATTTTTCTTCCCTAGTTCGTAAGTCTTAAACTTTAATTCAGTTAGCAAAACGAAGAAACCAAGAGACTTATCAGCAGACTGAAGATACGAGCTCCCACAGTACTGTATCGTCGCCCACAGGGCGATGACTGTCTGTGTTTCCCTCTTTAGTGTGGAGTTTCTCTCCTTGCAATTGACTCCATCACTTCCTGGCACTGAGACTAAATTTCAGGTGCATTTTGTCATTACACATTGTGTTCTTTTAATATGAGTGTTACATAAAAATATTTGTACTCTAATTTAACTAGAAATTTTTCCATCACACACTTGAGAAAGAAGCATAAGAGACATAGAGAAAAACTTCTTGGTTAAGGAAAGCTGTATATTTATTCCTTTGCGGATATGTGTTTTTTCATGCACCATATATAAACAAAACCCTTCTGTGCCTACTAGGTTCAACTTCTCTTTATAAAAAAAGTCTCAAGGAGATAAGGTTGAAAAAGTGGAAAAAGAGATTATAATCTAATAAATGTGTTAGCTCTCTGACAAAAGTACCTAAAATAAACAATTTACATGGGCATTTTTTTTTAATTTTATAGTATGCTTTCAGAGGTTTTAGGACACAGTTGGTTCCATCATCTTTGGGGCTGTGGTCAGGTGGAATGTCATACTGAGGGGCCCGTGGCACAGTAAAACTCATCTCAAGGTGGACAGTGGGGTGCAAAAGGGAGAGAGAAAAGGACTTTCTTCTCCCACTCAGCTCTGCCTTTTAAAGGTTATTTTTTAAAGGAACATTCAAGAAATTGGATTTACTTTATTTATTTTTAGAAAGCCTCGGATCCCTTTTCTACAAGAAAATAAGAGAATTCAAGAAATACAAGTCTGCGAAGGGGTCTCTTCTTATTCTCGTTGACTTATTCGCGTTGACTCCTTACGGCTCATGCTGGTTGCGCACCTAGGCTTAGCAGACATGTTGCTGTGATTTCTTCATGGTTTTTTGAAGAAAGAGAAAGTCTCCTGATTCTTATTGTGGTAGACAAGGTAACACTGGCTATGTCCTTGAGGCTGCGATGTAGCCAGGAATGACCGTGAGCTGGTGCACGAGCAGTTCTTGGCGGCCTGGAATCCTCCAGGTCCTTTTCGCTTGCACGTTTCAGTGCTTGTTTATATGGAGGCCCACAGGTGACGGGTCTCCTCTGTGAGTCACTCGTGAGATTCCGAGTGTACTTGTAAGGGGACAGATAAACATCAGCAGGATTGCCTCCAGAACCACCTGATTCACAAATGCTCACTTCAAGACTTGTTGTGGCTTTTGCCTCTATTAGGACATTCTTCAGTTTTTGTTAGAAAGGAGTGAAATGAACACCTTCTTCCAAGTTAAAATTGTAAACAAGGCTGGCACTGGCTGGTGTATACAATAATGGGGGTATTAGGGATGACATATTTAGATTTTGACTTTTGTTCCCTTTATTCTCTAATGTAGATTTGAATTTTCTTGTTTTAGCTTTTCTTTTCTCTCCTTTTTTCCTTATTTGTGCAACTCTCTGCTTGTGTTTTCTTTTCTTTTCTTTTTTTTCAGATTTAGATTCTGAAATGACTTCTTCTGTTTTCATAGATTTCCCTGAGAGAATCAACCTTGGAGATAAATCGTCCTCTGTTCCTTTGACATTTTGTCCTTCAGTTTTAGTAGGTGCATGTTTACTACTGGGGCTGCATATTAAATGTCTTCCATCTCATTAAGTTGCCCTGTCTAATGACTAATCTCAAATTATTCAAGGTATTCAGTTAACTTAGACTATTGAAATGTTCCTTTAAGTGGAGAGACACAATCCTAGGTAAGACATTAGCAGTAGACTTGGCTTCCCGAGTCAAGTTTAAGTGCCACTATGCCTCCTTGAGAAGTAGAAAGCATATGTTCTTCAATTTTAAATGATGCTCAATTTCTTCTATTACCAAAGGTACATGTGGTCAATCCTTTGAAAATAAATCCCTGCCATTGTTATCAGTGTTGTAGTTCATTCTTGAAGGACGTACTTCCTGGTTCTGAGGTGTTTCTTCTGTTTGTTGTGAAGTGAGGTTTTCTTTCAATGTATATCATGGACATGAAAGGCAGTGTGATGGTTGAAGAGATTATGTCAACTTGAGGGGATCAGGAACCACACCTGGATTGAGATTTTGGACCACACCTAGATTGGGAATTGAGAACCAGCCTGGATTAGAATGTGAGTGACTTGTGGGCCAGCCAGTGAGAAAAAAGTACCCATCCAGAAGTGGGAGGCCCAACTGGGAATTCCAATGGTATAAAAGGAAGGAAGAGGAAAGATTGTTACAGCTTCTTCCTCTGGGAAAGCTGTCGCCTTCACAATTGTCCACGGACGCCAATTTGCTACAGGCCACAGATCGTCAGCACAGATTCGATCCAGTCTCGACTCGTGCCTGTCTGCCTGCCCGCCCCTGCTCTTTAGTCACCTATCTTCAGGGCTCCAGTCTTCCCCACTGTTCTTCAGACAACTGAGATCTACAGCAGACTCTCACCTCACCGGCCGTCCTGCAGTCCCGGACGGTAGATCTAATTCATGGCTGAGCAGCCATCTTGGAATATCTCTATCCTCAGATTTGTAAGCTTTCCTAGTAAATCCTTTTGTTATAAAATCTGTAAATTCTGCCTTCTGAAAGAACCCAAACTAATACAGGTAGTAACATTCTTTTTCTTAACTGTAGATGATATCTTGGGCTTCTCTCACCTTGGATTTTTTCATTTTCCAAAGCTAAAATTGATATTCTCTTGTTGTGCTGGAAATATTTCAGCAGTGTAGATATGCTGGTAATTACTTGGCAGGTGCAACTATAAAGGATTTGTGTTTGCCAGTCTCTGCCAATTTTTTATTTCTTTTCTCTTTCATTTGCTACTTTTGTCTTCAGGACCATCTTGAAACGACATTTTCTGGCAACTTTCCTCAGCCATCTTCTGCCTTCGCCTCTGCTCCTCCTGCAGCTGATGCCTTCTCCCACGTGTTCCAAGGCTCTGTGAAGCTACCTTGCCACTCCGGAGCCCAGCTTTCTGCATCTTCTCTTAAAACTGGAAACCAAGACTTTTCCTTGAGAGCTTTTGTGGACATGTAAAATCCAAAACATAGCAATGACCACAAAACAAACAAACCTCCCCCAAAAAACTAGGACTAGTGTTAGCATTTCAGCATGTTACAAAATTTACTTCTGAAATGTTGGGATAATGGAATTGCCCCAAGTTGACATCTTTTAGTGATGGCCTATTTATTTACTTTTAAAATATTTTATTAAAAACAGAAAGAATTATTTGTCCAAACAGAATTGTAGCCAAAATGTCATTGCTTAAAATTCCAAAAGTGATTCAGAAATTTTAGAAAAAAATCTTTTAAAATGCAAAACATTGATAGCTGGGGACACTTTGTATTACAACTAGAGAAAATAAAAACATAGCTGAGAGGGACACTCACAGAATTGATAAAAAAATGGGACCACTACATTTTGAACATGAATTTACTTCAGAAAATAACTTTTTTGAATTAAAATATGCTTTGAAAAGCAAACATTTTCCGAAATCAGCAAAATTAACTCATCAGCACTGTTCTTGAGCAGGTTGAAGTTGATCTCAGGCTTGAATAGAAAACTTATACTCAAGTTTTAACCTCATTTGACAGGAAGAGAATCACATTTTTTTTTTATTTATGAAGGAATGTATTAAGAAGTTGATGTTAGCCGACACAGATACAACAATTAACCTTGTAAATTAATTCACCTGCTTTCATTTATTAATTTACCTGCTTTTATTGAGTGGCCAATAAATTGCTTCTAGGCTATGATGAAGTCACATCCTAAAAATCTGTTGTAAGTAGAAAACTCTAAGTTGAAGATGCTTTTTATGCACATGACTTACACCATAACTTAGTAGCACAGTGCAATGTAGGGACTCAGGTGTTTACTTTTGTGCTCCTATGGACAATTGGGATTAATGGCTTCCTTCCAGCCTAGGAAAAACGTCAAATCTGGGTACTTATCATTTTTACACCATCATAAAATCTAAAATTCATTCAGAGAAGCCATTGTGTATATTGGGAACACTCTGTGTCATAGGCTACTGTGCTATGTTGAGGTAATAGAGACACTTTCTAAAACACTGAAAAACATTAATTTCTTCACATGTTCCAAAAAGTACTCTACTTCAGGTCCTCAATTACATAATAGATCAAACGTTTTCATATTTGCTTTGAAAGAATAACCCGAGAATATTTCTTTGAATATTTCTTTGAATATTTCTGTTCAATGAAATTTCACTATTAACTACAAGTAAGTTTACAATTTGATTTTATAATTTCTAGTGAAAGCATGTTGTATCAGTTTGCTGTGGCTACTGTATCAAATTAACACCAAACTTAGTGGCTCAAAATAGCAGAAGTTTGTCTTCCTACAGCTCTGGAGATCAGATTCTGAGATCAGTTTTTCTGGACTGAAATCAAGGTTTGGTCAGCTTCATGCCCCCCTAAGAAGCCTCACAAGAACTTTCATTTTTCATTTTTCGACTGACCCATCATCTACGGCTGCCGGCAGTCGTCAGCACGTGATTATTTATTTCTATGATTTCTGCCTTCGAGCTCATATTGCTTCATTCATTTCTGTGTCTAAACTTTCCCTGTCTCTCTTGAAGGACATTTATGGTAACATTTAGGGCTCATTCAAATCATCCATAACAATCTCTCCTCATGAAGATCGTGACAATAATCACATCTGCAAAGATACATTTTCCAAACAATGTAACATTTACAGGTCCCAGCGTTTAGGACTCGCCATCTTTAGCAGCACCATTTATCTCAGTACACAATAGCTTGGGGAAATTCATTTGGTACGCCAAAATCTGACCCCTGCCCCTGTGCAGAAAGCAATTCCAAGAAATGAAAATAACCTGCTGAAATATACTTCTGACCTTGTGTAAATGAAAATTCGATTCCCCAAAGGTTGCATGGTTGAAATTTTTATGAAAATGAAATTGATTAGTTTACTTAATTAACATAAATGAATAAAAATTACAAGTAAGAAGAATCAAAATAAAGAAAAAATGTGGAGGAAACAAAAATCAGAACCCATTGGAACAGTTGTCTTTTATTTTTAATCTTGAGCTCAACTACTTGAAACGTAAAAAGATAACTATTTACATATTCTTTCCTAGTCCAATGTGTACCTTGGAGAACTGCCTTTTTTTACATTAGTGCAAATGAGTAAAAATAAGCATCATTTTCAAGGATGAGTTATTTATTTCAGAGGAAACTTGAATATTGCTTCTACACAGCTATTTTGATTCTGAAGGAAAACTCAGATCTGCAGTTAAAAGTCAATGTAATGACAGTGAAAAATGATCAAGTTTTCAAAAACTTTAATTTGAAATATAATTTAATGGTTCCATTGTTGAATTATCTCATATGCTTAGAATAGTTTAGTCAAAATAAAGGAATCATTTTTCTGTGTGCTAGGATTGGTATTTTTACACATTCTGTTTTTTCTAATTTTGTTGCATCTTCCACCTGAGCTCCCCACGATTTTGAGCATGAATTTTGGGCCCTTATGTTTTCTTGTTTCTTGCAGATAGTTTTAGAATACTTCTTATGGTTCTTAAGAATAAATGTTAGGGTATATTATTGCTCACCATCACCCCCATGCTCTGTTATTTAAGGCAATGTTAGCTGCTGCGAAGATCGCTGTGCCTACTTCGCCTCACAAATAGAAAAGCCCTTCAAAGTCAAATAAACAGAATGGGTACTCTTAGTTAGGGGGTGGCTTCCCAGTAGACAGGGATCTAGAGAGCCAATCTCTTTCTAGTTTTTTGACTCTATTATCTTTAAAATACTGCTTTCCATACCGTCACAGGACAGGAAGCAATGCAAAGCTAATATGTGGGAGAGATTTGCAGGCCAGGCCTGACAGTGGGGAGCCTCAGTTTCCTTTCTATCTTTCTGTCTACAATTCATGCTATATCTGATTATTTGTGTGCCCCTAAAATTCATATTGAAAGTTCTAACTCTTAATATGATCACGTTAGGAGTGAGGCCTTTGGTGAATTAGTTATAGCACAGAATCCTTATAAATAGGATTAACAACTTTATAAAAGAGAGCACAGAGGGATTCCCCACCTCTCGACCATGTGTGAAATCCGGGGAAGGTTCCATTTATAAAGAATTAGACTTTCAGGAGACACCAAACCTCCCAGCACCTTTCTCTTCAGCTTCTAACCTCCAGCAGATATATGAAAATAACTTTCTATGGTCCATACAGCATGCAGTTTAAGGTATTTTTTGTATAGCTGTCTGAAGAGACTAAAGCAAGTCAGGAACATGACTACAACCAAAAGCAGAGAAATATGAGAAATATCATCTGCTGTTTTCAAAGGAGAAAGAGAAAATGTATTGACAAATAACTAGCATCCACATCTACATTTCTTCTTTCACCTAAGAACGACTAGAGAATAAGAACAATGTGATCTTCAGGGACACAATAAAATGGCTAAGTCACTGTAACTGGAGTGTAGATTCAGATGATGACACTTTGGGCCAAGAATGGGTGTCTTAGGAAGAAGGTGATATCTTGGGGACCTCAATTCATTCGGCATGAGGCCTAGGAGGAAGACATACAGAGAACGCCTTATCAGAAAATACTTTTGTTAGGTGGTGTCCTCTTATTTTGAGGAAACCTCAGCAAATAACAAGGTGAAGGAAAAAAGAAGAAAAAAACACAAAGGAATGGCCATACATTGGCTCCAGGACAGAAACATTACGGCAGAAAGACCTGGAGGAGCAAAGTTGCTGAGTTAATTGAGGTTTGTAAAGACCGCTAGGGGAATTGCACCAGCAAAGAGGAAGCTATATGCTATATTTATTGCTTAAGGCCACATCTTCACGAACCACCCATACACACTTGGACATATGGCCCACCAACACCCAAGGCAGCTCCAAAGTCAGTCAGGGTTAACACAACCAGCCTTAATTGTCACATTAGCCCAAGTATGTCCCCCACACAGAAAAATGGGGTTTTTATGGTTTTCATCTCTTACCCCACCTTTTGATTTACTATTACTGCCACAAGCATCATGAACCTTCTTTGGCCCATGTAGCACAGGCACGACCTGACCATTCATCTGCTGGGCTTAGACAACATGCTGACCTATTGCTTTTGCTCAAGGATTCCCTAAAACAGTGATACAGCATATATTCGTGAATTCTAGTTTAAAGATATAACTTGGAC
This sequence comes from Ctenodactylus gundi, assembly GCA_004027205.1. Taxonomy (NCBI): domain Eukaryota; kingdom Metazoa; phylum Chordata; class Mammalia; order Rodentia; family Ctenodactylidae; genus Ctenodactylus; species Ctenodactylus gundi. The sequence goes on along the minus strand of PVKB01000182.1, from coordinate 266,828 downwards.
CAGAGGTCCTCAATATTAATGAAATAAAATGTTAATGAAAATAGGTTATTTTCACCAGTGGAAGGTAGAATCTACAAGGGAAATGTGTCTCTCTTTCTCTCTTTTTCCCTAAAAAAGGTTTAAAACTCATTTAATACTGTTTCATAAATGGTCTGATTTGTATTGCCACTAGTCACTTTCACTGGTGCCCAATACAAAGCTTAATGGGGTTAGCAATGAAGAGTATGTCACCGAAAATGTAAGTATCATAGAGGTGTGGTGGAGCATTATTTATTTTTCACTGTTCTACTATTGTTGATAATTTCTCATGGAATTGTAAGTTACCTATGCCAGTCATATTTGAGTCACAATGCTTACTATACTTACTAAGGTTACAGGACACTTGCTGGATTTCAGCCTGGAAGAGCATTGCCCACGCGAAGGTAAGCCACGGGCCTGCCACATGGGGGGTTGGATAACGGGTCCAATGTTAAGAGGCAATGGCTAAAGATTAAGACAGAGAGAAATTGATTGAAGCCTTCAAAAGCCAAACTGAAGCCACTGTCCCATTATATGAGGCAATAGACTCCTGTTCTTCTTGGAGAAGTTTGAGTTGAGTTGTATCACTTAAAACAGAAAAGTTACACATGCAACAGCATAACTGTCTTTTTGGAAACTGTGGAAGGCATAGCTTTTGGCAGATGATAATAAACTTGCATCAGCCAAAATTATTTGTGACTTTAATAAAAGCAGGAGTTGGGCTGTCTTGAATAAGTGTTAGTTATTTTTTAGTGTTCCTATCATTTTCTCAGGAAAAACTTTTATGTTTCCAAGTATGTTTTCCTCATTTGCATTCCCGTCACACCTTGTATTTACTTGTCACATTTTAGACAGACAGACATACGAATGATATGTAGTCAGATGATAAAGAGATAAGTAATATGCTTTTCACGTTTTCCCACCAGCCGTTAAACTCCATGGGGAGGCTTTGTGTGCACGCGCTTTTATTTCAAAGTTATTTCTCCAACACTCACTGAATGTCTAGCTTGGGAATACTGTTACTTGACTGAGGAAATACTGTGAAAAAATGGAATGATAGAATTCAGGTAAACATTAGAAATCAGAATCTTAAAATTACTCCCTGAGTAAATAAGTGCCTGTATGTATATACATTTACATGAATATGCATGTTTGTAATATATATATAATACACACACACACACACACACACACACACACACACACACACACACACACATTTACTTGTGTGTGTATAAAAACACACATTCAAGAGCGTGGAGATTTATTTAGACCCAAGACCTGTGCATCACACGTAGGGCTGAAGTTCTGACCCAGGCCCTTTCTTATCTCACAGTGTAGTCTCCGACAGAAAAAGAAATTGATGCACCAGAGGCAACCCAGAAATATCTACGCTTCATGCTTAAATATTTTATTTCTTTACAAATCACATAAGAAAATTGTTGTGCTCTGATACGTATGATGAAGAGAGCTAAGCACACAAAGGGCAAAAGCACTGAGATATGGTAAAGCTGAACTTTTTGATGATTGTGGAAATCATGAGTGCGGGATACTATAAAAACAGAGAACAACTGGCTAGGATTTAAAGTGTAGTAACCAGGGGACTGAGAACTCTTCTTATCCCTGTTGTATTAATAGTTTAATACAATTCCTATGGATTCTCATAACTGCCTCCTTAAACTGTTTTATTCTGATGTACAAATAGGAGTTAAGAAAATTTTCTCCCAACTTGAAGACAAAAAGAGAGTATAGCGTATCCTTCCTCTGACACACTAGAGCATGTTGTTAGCAGGCCCATACTGGAATTGCTTAACTCTTGGAGGATGAATTTGTGTCTTGACTTTGTTGTTTGCTTCTTGATTGGAATTCAGAAGCTCTAAAGCTGTATAATAATTTGAAAAATATTTTTTCTTTGTATGAAACCTGACCTCAATATGGTGTAGTCAAGTACATTTGTGATCCCAGCTATTAGGCAGACTGAGGCAGAAGAATCTTAAATTTGAGGCTAGATTGGGTTACTTAGCAAGATTATAAGTCAAATTTTAAAAAGAAAAATGACACTGCGAGGGACTGGGATGTAGCTCAATAGTAGAGCACTTTGCTGGCTCGCCTAAGGCCCTGGGTTCAATCCTCATTGCAATAACTAAATAAATAGCAAAAATCTAAAAATAAATAAAGTAATCTTTAATAAAAAACCCTAAAAACAAATAAAAGGTTGTAGTGTTACTGTTCTCTGAATTTGAGGAAACTTTGTATTTTACCTAGCCAACTAATGTCTCTATTTAAAAGTACCCAGATAACTGGTTCTACAAGTGTTCACTGAATCAGCTTTGCCATCCTCCTAGTCGTATAATTAACGTGTTAATAAATCAGTGATATATTTGAATTTTATATTTACACAAAGTATTTTCAGTTTTTAAACCTTTTTCAACAGTCTATTCTCTTTCCTGTTTATATAGAAAAATATTTTTGAAAAATACTTAAGCCACCAACAGATGCGTTCTGTAGTTCTCTTTTCTTCCAGAAAAATAGGTTGCTTGTTTTTTTGTTCTCTAAATATCTAGCACTTTTTCTTTCTTTAGAATGAGCAAAACTCAGATTTTTTGGGGGAAATGATGGGCTTGAGGCCAGGATTCTTTGCATTCTGGGCAAGCACTGTGACCACCATATAAACTGGTTTTTCCATGTTAACAGAGCGGTTTTATTTTTCCATCGAAATTGGTTTAACTTCATAAGCAGCGTCTTCATATTCTACTCTCACATAATAATGTGTGACATATCATATGGTCCTGGTGGCCCTCGGGCGTAAGCCTTGGGTATTGGAAACTTCAGTTGATGGGACACTCTCAACCTTTCCCTCCTGTTGGTAGCTCTTTTTCAAACTTTGAAATATCAGAAACAAGTTAGGAGCTCAAGGAAGTGACTCAGTAAGTGTTTGGAACCACTTACTTCTAGAAACTATAAAAGCCTGTAAGATGTGAGAGGGTGGCCCACATGAGTGAGTTGTTACCGACGCGGGAGGCCTGAAGGGTGGTATTAACAATGTCGTCTAAAGCCAACTTTTGGCGCCTCTGCCCCTGTGAAGCCAGTAGACCATCTGGCGCTAGGCGTGGAGCCATTTTAACAGATGGAACCAAGTACAAGCAGCTCTGTGACCCTGTACTCCTGCCCTGGATGGCGTTTCCACGAGAAATAATCAATTCTTTGTACCTCCTCTTTCAGCTCCTCACGAACAGAGGTGATATTTCTTCTTTTCAGTGAGAGAAAAAAAGTATTTCCCTTGGGAATCTGGTGTTTGCTGGATATGAGCTGCTGCCAAGTTGGGCGCTTACTACGTTATTCCACAGTTTTAGCAAAATGATTCTTAAGCCTTAAAATAAAAAAATTGATTTCTCCGTCTAAACCATTACAAAAGCCTTTTATTTTGGTACATTTATAGACACTTTTGGACATGAATTAGAAATAAAAAAATATTGAGTAGCATTTTTTTTACCTTTTCATATTCTATAAGTTACTTGACTTTAGCGGGGACAACACTGCCGACCATTTGTTACTTGGGAACATTGCATTGGATCCTTAATTTAGGCAGAGCAGCATCTTGTAATTCAAAGGAGTTGCTTGCGTAGCTCTTGCCCTCAAGAAATTTACTAGTTCATAGAAAAGTAGGATACGTACCTAAAATGACAGGTCTTTTCCTGCTATAAAAACTTTCAATATTTCTTCTTCCATTATAATTAAAATAATGAAAGAGAGCATTTTGAACAATGAGAAATTTAAAAGAAAAAAATCATCAAGGCCCATCTCATAAAAGCCACACCTGCTAATAACATAACAGCATCGTTTTTGTTTTGATAGTATTTGTCTGAATGTTGTTTATTTGGGCATGTGTTTATGTTATATGCCAAATTTGTATACTGTTTTTTAAAAATACACATGGCATAATATGCATGTCTCCATGTTATAAAGAATATATAATAAATATTCTTTTATAAAACTAATTTTTTTGTGTGTTTTAAAAACAATGCATCAGTGTAATGTACCGGAGTCTACAAAATGTCCTTTTTCTGATGTTTGGAATTTTTTATTTTTAATGTAAATAAAGTTTAAATAAACATCTTTGTAATTAAAGTTATCCTGCTTTTAAAGTTACATTTCAGAAAATATCACCAAAGTATATTCTCTATCAAGAAGAGTTAAATGTTTATTGAAGATTCTTGATACCTGATCACAATTTATTTTTAAATAATTCTGAAGTAGATCTTTTGTTTCAGGAATTCTATGAGGCACTTACATTCATAAACCTCTTCTTAATATTCACAGATTTCATCCTGTGTAGATTTTTTAATTTCAATTTAATTGACAAGGCAACTAGGAAAGCCAGTAGTGTATAAAATTCAAGAACTAAAAATTCTTCTTACAGACTTCTAATCCTTTCTTATTTCACTGCAGTGCTCTGATTCCTTTAGATAAGCTAAGAGGTGTGATAAAAAAAATCACTGTATATTTAACTAAAAAAGTAAAAGACACATTGCAATTTATCTCCCTCCATCCCTTCTCCCTCTCTCTGAACATACTTATCTGTCCTAAATATCTGTCTTGTCCTAAATATTTTTGTCACTTTCTGAGGCATTCTAGAAGTCCTTTTTCATGAGTGTAAAAATTGGAGTTGTGCTATTCCGGCCTCCTTGATGTTCTGAATCAATCAAAACATGTACTGCTCATGGTAATTTGATTTTGGCACATGATGGCGGTCCTGGTGGATAAGTCAGATAAGGACTCACTAGAATGGTTTTACAGGTCTGCCTTAATGACACCAGCGACTACAGTGCTCACTCTATTTTTTGATCACCCCTCAGAAAGATACTCAAAAAAAGGAATTCCAGAATTACTCCAGAAAGTGTACTCCAGAAAGTGTCAAGAACAATGAGATATGTAAAAATCAAAGGAAAATATTTTGAGGGACATTAATGGTAACTTGTCCTTTTCTGCAATCAAGATTTATATTTAAATACAAACTGTATCTTTTAATTACCCCTCATATTCACAGAAAAGCATGTCATTATTTATGTTTGAAAACTCTGTTGCATAGTTACTGATTGGCAAATATTTGTTTCAAGTGAGTTCTACTTACTCAAGCGAACCGTGTGTGAAGTCCTCATCTTCTACCTCCCTAAAATCCTTCTTTTAGTCTTTGAGTCCCACCCCAAGAATAAGAGTAATCCTTATGGAGAAAAGAAAGGTCTTTCTTGGCAACAAGTTTTTTTGCATGCTGCTTGGAGAGCTTCCTGGAAAAGGGAATTATAAGTCTGCTCTGAGAAATCCTCTTGTCTTTCTTGTGGTTTTGAAACATAACAAGAGAATGTGAAATACGACAGTGAGAATTCTGAACCCTCCAACTCATGCATCAGGGCATTGTTCGTACTTCAGTCATTTCAAGAGATCAGTCCACCAAAATATTTGATATTGGTCTTATTAGCTGATATATTTCACTGTGTTTTCAGTATACATGATTTATTTCCCCACCTCACTGCAAGATACTTAAGTCAAGACTCAGGTTTTAAATACATTCCCCAAATATAAGAATCATTATAAAAGGCTCACTGAAATGTGTGCTTTGCGTAAGTGCTTTTTTGGACAAACAAAATATCCCACTGAAATCAATTTTCAGATTTCAAAACTGTTTGATTTTTTTTCACTTTTTTATTCCTAGAAATAATCAGAATATATGATACCAGGATATCTCTTTTAAAAGGTACTGCAAGTGGTGTTTTTATAGTAACTCATTATTTTTTCTTACTAAGTATCATTTTATTGTTCTGGAACATCTTATATTTCACATTACTTAGTTTAAGGCTATTTTAAACATATAAAGGATTTATTTCAGACTAACTGATTGAAAGGCACTATTGGCGATAAAGTCCTATACTACCAAAGCCATCGTGATAAAAAAGTCCTTTAAATAAAATATGTTTGGATTTTTATTTTAATTACAGAAGATATACAAACCACAATAAATTTAAGTGATTATTGGTGGATAAGAAATTGTTTTGGAAATGTGATAAGTGGGAAGGGTTTATCGTGGTTATTACTCTTCCACGACAGAAATAGCCACACATGTTAATATTTAATGGTCAGGACAGAATAGCTCCCTATGGTGCCATTTTTAAAATTTACCAAAAAAATATTTTTTGCTGATAGAATGAAAGACTTTGCTCCTGTTCTTGTATTTGCAATGTAGGTTTTATTCTAAATGATTCAGGTAGTGAAATTTTAAAAACTGCAGAAAGTATAGTGAGTTCTTATGAAAAAGAAATGAACAACTGAAATGCTAGCAAGGGGTGCCTTCGATGTGTCAGTGTGCACGCAACGGCGTACCCAGCAGGCAGCACTTAATCAGAAGCTGAGCGTCATTACCAAGTCAGAAAAGTCAAAAGAGGGTCTTTCTACAGAGTAGTACATCCCCTTTTTTTCTGTTAATTTTTGGTGTTGCTGAAGATCAAACCCTGAGTTTGGGATGTGTTAAGCTACACTTGGAGCCCTCAGGAGTGTGTTTTGTATTACAAAATGGCCGCAGTTTCTCGTCCAGCACCTGCTGGTGTACTCCACAGGACTGACTTAATCTCATTCATAAGTACTGTTATTATTTTATGTAGTCATTGATGAGATCACTGAGTGTACTCTTCAGATATCTCGCTGGGGTTTCGGGGAGTCCTTGTTCAGGTACGGTATCAGATAGACAATAGTATTCACCTTTCATGGTGAACAAACACACAGACAAAGAAATAATTTTTAAGTTGTTCTTTTAGAAGTACATTGCAATCAATATATAATAAATTACACAAACAAACGACATTTTATTTGTTTTTACTTGACTTCCTCTTACATTTACAGAAAAACACATAAACACAGATAATGTCGTATACATTTCAAAGATAATCACAGTCGTTGAAAAGAAAGAGCTACAACATGGCCACGTTTCAAACGCTTATAATTTACAAAAAAGTAAGACACAGAACACAAGCAATATGAACATAATTAATGCTAAGTGGTGGGATTATAAATAAAAATACCAGTGTAAATCAAAATATTGGTCAGGAAAAAAATTAAAGGAATTAATGTAATCAGAGAACAACACAGGAGCTTCTGAAGAATATATAACCTTATTTCTAAAATTTTATTATTGGGACATATATACATTTTATTTTTATCAATTTAAGGTATAGATTAAAATATATATATGGTGTATATATGTGTGTATATATATATACTATATATATTCAATGTATATAATTCTACAGCAAGCAAAACTCTGAAATCATTTGTTGAAAAATTATGAAAAAAGCATTTTAGTATAATATATTTAAAATAATAAATGATACGGTGATATATGAATCATGAGAAATTGTCCACATAGCTAGCCTTAGGACCTATGTTGAAATTTTGATTCTGGTACGGATATAAGAACTTTGCTCAAATCACACAATGCAATAACATTAATTTTGTCTCTTTTATATATGTACTGGGAAACCACCCAGTGCCTTTGCACTGAACTATGTTTTTAGCTTACTTTTTAGTTTTGATTGTGAGATGGAGTATTACTAAGTCACTAAACTGCAAGGAGGGACTTGAACTTGGGATCATTCTGCCTCAGTCTCCCTCAGTACTGAGATTTCAGGTCCATGCCAACGAGCCTGGCTTCATGCGTAACCCAAGAAGAATGTAGAGCCTTTGCTGTATGTCAGAATTGTTGTCAAGTTCAAGTGAGCTTTAAAATGCAACAGGCTGATTTGTAGCTTGGATTTGGAATTATTTTTCCTTAATGTTGCACATATTAGTAGAATAACATATGATGTTTCCATATGTGTATAAATTGTGCACTGTTTAAATTGATTTAACCATATTTGTCTTCTCTAACATCATTTTTTAGTGGCAGTTATCAACCTTTTTCCACTCTTCTGCATAAGTATATTACTATTAGCTTTTAGAATATAGATTATACAGTCAAATTCTATAATACTGTAAGCAACGATGTTTAAAAACTTCCAGGTAAAACTGCAAATGTAGATTCCAATATGTCTTGTAATCTTCCCTGTTGAATTCATTCCTATCATTCTCAAGTGTCAAACACAGGTGAGGTCTTGACTACTAATTGGTAAGAAATGCCTTTTTACCATAACACTGTTGCCTTATCAATCATGATAGTCAAGCAAAGCAGACACCCCCAAATTGTAACTGAGCAATACACTTGACAGCTGTTTTGATGAAAGTAGGTTTATTGAAATCTACCTTATGGGTGTATTAATTTTCAGAGTAGCAGATATATTAAATTGGACAAATATTACTCTTAACAGTTTATTCTGGGTAATACTTGTATCTTTCTTATGGAAAAATATACATGAGAATTTTAACAGCTGAAAGAATAACTTAATTTACAAATTGTTCAATTATTGAAACTTATCTGCAATTAAGTGCTTTAACCCATTTTTGAATTCTAGCATATCTTATTTATTTCTTAATGGACATATAAAAATGATACCTATTTACAGGGTGCCCTGTAGGTTTGGATACATGTATACATTGGATTAACATACTTAGATTTTAAAATATTGATTCAATACCAAGATATATTTTTTTCAAATCTATAGATTCATTCCTCAGGCACTGATGGGTAAATGTATTTTTTATTCAGTATGGTTAAGTGTTTATGAGAATAAAGTTGAATTTGATAAATTGAAAAACATTTTTTTAAAATTGATACTTTAAAGTAATTTTGTGGTGATTTAGCCTTCAAGAGATTTTACCATGTTTCATAGCAGGAGGACACAGAAATCTGGAAAAGAAATCTAAAGGTAGAACGGGAAACTTATAGACAAAGGATTTGGCAAATTGTGTTGATAGATGTGGAACACAGGATTGGACAGATAGGACAGACTCACTCTAGCTGATTATGCAAAATAATAACTAAGCACAGAGAAAGAAAAATATAATTGAATAGAAATGGAAAATTTGTACAGGTACAGAAACAGAAATCAAACCGACACAAAGAAAGCCAGGAAATTGGAGTGACTGCCATCCTTCAGAGAGGAACATTTATATATTTACAAAAATGAAAACACATATATAAACTTTGTTTATAATTATGCAAAAGAAAAAAAGTGTTCCGGCAGCTGAAGTCATTTAAGAGCTGACAAGTAGGTGAGCTGAAAGAATAACAGAGATGTATAGATGATAACATTATATCTTGTAAAATCAAAACTTACTTTTCATGTTGATGGAGAAAGAATTTTTAAATTCTTTTTAATTTATTAAGGTAGCTGACTTTGCAGTAGATATATAATTGTGAACTTAAACTAGAATCTTAAAAAGACTGAGGAAGAGTGGCATAAGTACGTCAAGGTCAAGTTCTCATCAATTGTAATAGTATGTCAAGTGACACGTGTCAGGAGGAATGGCTGAAATGTCAATGAGCCATGCAGAATTAATTTCCTTGATATACAGAGCATGCCTATAAACAAATAATAAAGGGTCAAATACTAACCTGGTAGAGAAATGGCAAGGAAAATTAACAAGAAGTTTATATTAAAAGGTTTTAATTAGTCAACTAAAAATGAAGCCGTGAGAATCATTTTCTCAATTTTATTAATGTCCAATGACTTAACATGTGAGAAAAATAAAATTATATTGTAATCTATTGAATTGGTGAAGATGAAAATATTACAAAAGATATTGAGAAATAAAAATTTTCCTAAATGTTGATAGCAATAGGGATCCATAAACATTTTAAACTTTTCATTTTCAAATGAATTTAAATATATAGAAAAGTTATAAAGATAGCACCCCGTCTCTCGTGTTAGAAGTAATTTACATTAGTATGGTACACTCCTGATTACTGCCGTACTACTAATGGATGAGGATAGCACTGCACTCAGGGGGCTGTGGTTTTAGCTACTGCTCGTTTTCTCTATTCTAGGAGCCGAACTAGGGTTCTACGTTGCATTTAGTCGTCATGAGTTCATGGGCTTCTCTCGGATGTGACAAGTTTTACATTTTTGGGGGTGAGTTCATATGTTCTGAATACTACTGGTCACGTATTTGCAGAATGTCTTTCAAATGAAGTCTGACTAATGAAGGAAACCCATACCAATGAAGTGGCCTTTTCAAGATATCACATCAAGAGCTTCTCGTTTTGACATAACTTGTCATCTTAGCGCTGACCTGGCTGGTTCCCCCATTGTAAAGTCACTCTTTCCCTCCTCGCTTCCATCCAGTGCTTTTTGGAAAATCACTACGTGAAGCCTACACATAAGAGTTTCAAAGTATTGCTTCACCTCCTTGAAACAAGGTATCTACACGGATTGTTTATAATTACTATTTTTTTAATATTTTCTGTGGTTTGTTTGCTTCTGAAGATTTTTCTTTGCCAGAATGTCCTGTCACACAGATTACACAGAAAGTTGCTCTTTCACATTGACTCCTTCTGTTCAGCAGTGTGCATTTAAGTTTCTTCCATATTTTCATGTCTTTATAGCCTATTTTCTTATCTTTTGTACCACGTCCCATTTATCTACTTATCTATTAAAGATGTCTTTTTGCTTACATTTGGATCAGTTATAGATGGAGATGTTATGAACATTCACCTGCACGGTTTGTGCGAACACAAATTCCTCAGTTTTCAATTTAGCTGAATCAATGCCTAGTAACACATGGTAAGATTATATTTAGCTTTGTCTGAAACTGCCAAATTATTTCCCCATGCGGCTGTGAAACATTTTGCATTCCCACCAGCAATGAGTAAGTGTTCATGTTGCTTGACATTTTTACTAGCAACTGGTATTGCCAAGAAATTATAATCATTCTAACTAGTGTACAGAAAACAATTTCATATTCATTCTTAAAATCTGGATGGTATTTTCAAAGGAATTAGACATATAGGAATTTATCCAGTAGATAGGCTTGCAAACATGCACAAAGATATGTGTATATAACATATATTATAAACAAAGCATTGCTTATAACTGAAAAGTGTATACTATGTCCATGAATAATTGAATTAAACAAATGCTATCTTTAATAAGCTACTATATAGGCATTAAAATGACAAAGTGTATCTTCAAATATCGACATGAAAATATATTCAAAGGCATATTGTAATTTAAAGGGTCATGTTATTTTCAGGGTACATTTTCATTTTGTGTGTGGGGGGGTGTAGGACATGTCTGCGCTGGCATATAAAAATCACTAAATAGGTTTGGAAAATTTCTTTATAGAAATGTGAGAAGTTACAATAAATTAAGCAAAGTTTAAACCTTATTAATCAGTCTTGACAAACTGATTTACTTTTGTTTTCTTTTTCCCCATTTTATTGATATGCATATGTACAAAATTCAAGGTTTACAATGGAGTTGAGCATTTTATGCACATACGTATCTTGTCAAGGTGACAAGGGCTTTCCCACTCTCTTTTTGTCCCTCCCACTACCCTACCCTACCTCCTCTTCCCCCACCCTACCCTCCTGTATATGGAAGTCACGAAAATACCCATCAATAGACCAGTGAATACACAAATTGTGGTATTTATACACAATGGAATACTATGCATCAATAAAGTCCAACTGCGTGGAGGCTTTTGCAGGCAAATGGAAGAAGCTTGAGAACATCATGCTTAGTGAAGGGAGTCAGAAGCAGAAGGTGAAACATCGGATGGTCTCTCTGATATAAGAGACCCAGATCACAACTCTTATGGAACTTAAAACTAATACTCATGCATTTTTGCTGACGTTTACATGTACAAGGATTCATTGATTTTTTTTTTCTCTTCAGATGAACATGATGGGTTTTATTCTTGGAGATCTGTGCGGACTCTTCTGTCTCTTCCAATATAAAAAAAGATGTCAAAAGCAGTGACACCTTGCAGCTAATGGACTTCTTAAAAACAAACAAGAATCATTTCATCGAGTAGAAAAGATTAAAACAGAGTAAATGTCTCAAAATTGCCCATTGCAACGAGAATTTCTCAGTGAGTAAATAGCAGTGAGACAGAAAGGAGGTTTAGGTGACTCCTGGCGCAACTCGCCCAGCCTCTAATCCAGTGTTACACTATGCGTGTGTTGCATTATCACAGAATTTGGGGCTTTATATCTGGTTGCAATGCCAATGCTTTTAAAATTAAGAAACATGTCTGTAAATATGTAACAGCTGCTTTTCTTTTTTATGTTTTTTGTCACTATTTTTTTAAAAAAAGAAATGCACTATTTTCCAAGTTACAGCAATACTGCTGATAATCTGAAAATGTCAGTTGTGGACTGCATGCTGAAGTCTCTTATAACGTGGCTGTATTTGGAATCAGGGCCTCTAGAGAGGTAACTATGTTAAAAAGTGGCTGTGAGGTTGGGCTGTAGTGAAATCAGGCATGGATCCTTATAAGTAAATTAGATTAGGGAATTAGAAGAGAGAAATACCAGAAGCACATGCTCTTACACATATATGGAACTATGTAGGATCTGGCGAACAGGCAGCTGCGTGCCAGCCAAGGAGACGACTCTCAGAATGAAGCTATGCCTGTTGGAGCCTAGGTCATGTATTCACTAAAGCTTCCAGAACTGTGACAAAATGCATCTCTTGGTTAAAAAAAAAAAAAAAAAGAGTCTCTGGCATTTTGTTGGGACAGGCTGAGCAAACGCAAGCACTGAGCACAGAGCTCAGAGCTTTCAGGGTCAGAAGGTGGAATGTATCGCGTTATAAATGCTAGGAATAACATGTATATCAGGAGAGACTTTTGTCGCAAGCACAGGTGATAAGAAAACAAGCCTGACTCTGACCCATGGCTCTCTTGTAGGAGAAAGAGAGCAATTCCTTGTACGCGGTGGAGTATGAGTGTGCACTTGTATAAGGTGCACAGACCTTTGTGGCCTGGGCAGCCACACAGAAGCGAAGCTAGCTGACCACTGGCACGGTAAGCGTCAAAGTCAATAATGATAATTTCCAAAGGGAACAGACACATAAAAAGCCCCACAAGGCATCTTAAATTGATACTTTATACTTTTCAACATAAAACCTGCAAGGTCTGAGATTTAATGGTCACAGAAAACATTTAACAATAAGTGGCATATTTTCTCATCTAGTCTATTTCTAAGCAGCTTATAGTTTTGGTATCTGACATTCTCAAGTTCAAAGCTGAAACCAGATCAAAATTTTCATTGTATTAAATGACCTCAATCACCACATAATCCTTGAAGATTTTAAATACTGTAGCGATCCTTTTTGAATAGTTTTTTAACCCAAATACTAGAACCTTAATCATCTATAAAATTAAGCTAAGCAGAGAACAGATTACTTACAACGAGACTAAGGGGAGAAAGATGAAAGTCAGCCCCATGTATAGATTAATCCGTGAACCTGGGCCATTTAGCCGGGTTTAGGCAACTGCTAATGTCTGCATTGAAAACCTCATACCCAGTTAATCTCTAAATTCATTTTGGGTGTAGGCCAGGCCCTCCAGTCCCAATACAAATGTATACAAATGGCAGCAGTTCCAAATATCCTGACTGTTTGGAGTTGGGAAAGGATGACGAAGTCAGGAAAAATGTGGCTGCGATTTACTGGGAGTAATGAACTGTTTTACCCGAGCCACGAGTTTCCGTGTCATCATGAATAATGAGGCCTCCCTGTCCAGACACAGATTCTCTGTAGAGTAACCACAGAGGAGAACCAGTGAGCACCCTCAGCCGCCCGTGAGGCACTGGAAAAGTTGTGGTTGTGACGCTGTCTGAGAAATGATTCAGGAATCTTAGCCTGCCTGGGCAATACCTGCCCAGCTCTTTCAGGAAATCTAAATTATTGGGTAGTTACTGCATGCTAAGACCTGTGACAAAAGTTTTTATGCACATTGTCTGATTTCATCGTTGAATGAGGACGTAAGCTCAGAAGTAGGCTAATCTCACTGAAACTATTTATCTAGAAAAGTATGGATACAGGAATTTATGCACATAAGTCTCTTTTTTTCAGTGTACTCTCCTGAATAATTTGTTACCTATAGCTTCATAGTACTAATATTTTTATTCAATTAAAGTCGTGCAACTTTCTAACATTGTTAAGAATATGCATCACGATCCCCATATGTTATGACCTACATTTTTGGAGCAGACCTAGTGACCCTGGACTCAGACTCACTGGTTTGATCTTACTTGCTTCCCTTTTATGCTTATGGTTGTGTTTTAGTTATTTACATTGGGAAAAAAAGAGTTAAATAATAAAAAATATATATTAGTTAACTCCTCCACCAAAATGAAAAGTGATTTCATGCACAGGAACCGATAACAGTGAATAAATACATAAAAGTTATTATGGTAAAAGACATTTTGCTAGTAGTTTTCCTCAAGATTCTCTTCCTCACATCAACACACTTATTCTTGCCACTTTCTGAAGCAGCTTTGGTTATCCTTTTTCATGAGTATCATTTCAAGATGTGACCAAAAATTCAGTGCGTGGTACGGCTGAGTACCATCCAATAGAGACTGTGAAAGCATTACTGCGTGTCCTCACTCATCTTACTCCCTGGATCAGGTATTCTTCCCCAAAGTCACAATCATCATAAAATATAAAGACATGAGTCAATTCAGGACACTGAGGCAACCACAGCAACATAACTAAAGACACTCTGAGGGAGAACTTCTTACGTGGCTTCAGAAAGTGGAAACAATCATAGGTCAAATGTGTTCAACATGAGAGGAAACATTTTAAAGGAGGGGTAATTGGTAACAGAGATGTCACTGTAATAAATATTTTAAATGTAAACTTTTATCGAATGTTAATTGCATCTTCATATAGTTTGTATAATTTAAGTGTTGGTGAGATTAGGACTCTTTTTTTTTTAGGATACTGCCTTAAGACCTGAAGCGGGCATTGAAGTGCCCATAGCTGGTTTAAAAGATGTGCAGTATACACAAAAAGAGAAGGGATATGTTAAGAGTGAGAGATTGAGTCACCTGTTACAATGAATGATGGGAATTCAATCTCATAGGAGGATGCTGAAAAACTCATGTCTCAGGTATCTCTAGGGATGGATAATGGACCTTGGGTGTGTGTGCACCAAGACTTCAGTCATGGCCTCAGGCATGACAGGGGAGTTAATTCTCCTGTAGATGCATGTGGACAAAATGCCTATATTTTGGGAATGAGGGTGCTGCCACAGAGGGCTAGTCTCATCTTCTCAAAGCCATGGATTTCTCTCAGATTTTAAACACTTATTATCTTCACAAATACAAAATATTGAGTGTTGAGTTTTAGGACTTCAGAGAGACCGAAATAGAAGACAGAGATATTTTCCTCCTAATTTCCATGCGTGAGTCATCATAAGGGCAGATACAATGGTCAAGGTGCCCACTGTCTGGTGGGACCAGGGCAAAAACTGTGCCCAGAGAAAGAGAAATGCATACAGATACGAAGGTGAAATATTATCTTTTGCCAAGAGACTGATAAGAATAGCTTAGGAGAATGGAGTTTTGCTCACTTGTACAGAGAGGACTCAGAACCAAAAGAATAGAGGCTGCAGGTAAAACGAACAGTAGAAAAACAGATGAAACCACCAGCCTCACTCGTCCCCCTGCCTGGACTCTTCTCCGGCTCGCCTCCAGGCCCTGCAGCTTCCTGTTCTGATCCACTCTACCAGTCATGTTTCTCCCTTCACTCTTGCTGTCCCGACTGTCTGGGTAGCTTCTCCTTGTGTTCTCACGGCTACTTTTCTGATTTCTGTGTATCTTTCTTCAAATAGTAGCTTCTTTCTGGGTCTTCCTCAGCCTACTTTCCTATGGCATTTCCGATCCCTCATCTCCACATCTCTGGGCCCCGATACGTTATGACACGATGTAGTGTGACATAATTTTATACAACTGCTCTTCCCTATATGATTTAAGGCTCCACGAGGACACAGATGTTTGCCCATTGTGTTAACACCACTGCCCTCGCACCATGACCTTTGCCTGGCATGTGGCAGGCCCCTGGTAAATATTTGTTAGATGAATGCACTAATCAGCAAATATTTATTATATGATTTGAACTTTTGTTCAGCAGAGGGTTCTCTGCGGGAAGGTACTCAGCCCTAAATAAGATTTAACATTGACTTTTTGGAGGTAGGAAGAGGATCTGAGGATGGGTTAAGACATGGTAGTGTGGGGAGAAGACAGAAGAGGAAAAATCGTGAAGATGTGCTATGTATATATGTGCCAGTTACCTAAGGTTAGCGTAATTACACTTATCGCATACTGTAAACATATACTAATAAAAATAATCATTTTGGAAAAAAGTCTTCAACACAGAACATAGACCAAAGATGTTAGATCTCAGAGCAGGTAGAATTTAGATTAAGTCGTACCCTAAGATGAAACAACTGACTTCAAGCTATGGTTTCTTTTGTAAAATAGGTATAATCCTTCTTAATTCATAGGTTACTATGAGGCTTGAGATAACAAAGCCACTGTCAACAGTGGTCTCCTTGGGTCAAGAACATTTGTGATCATTGTTAATACCAGAAATGGATGAAAATCAAATGAAAGTCACTTTTTTATGCCATTAGCTTGGTTTTTGAAGTTCACCATTGTAGAATCTCGTTGTTCTTGACAAGCTGAGTTGTGCTGTCATAAGGAAGGCTTCTTCTAGCACCTGTCAGGACTATTATCTAATGGACCCCTTGGTACAGACCTTGGACAAGGAATTCCTGAGGAGAAACAGTCGGCTGCACATGTATTCAAATGCTCACAGTGTAGCACTGGGAAATCTTAAAATTCCAGATCAACTGTGATCTGCTTTGTAATTCAACCGCTTTGTTTTGTAATGAAGAAAAAAACCTTCTTTTTCTACCTCCAGAAGTTTGGGGGCTGTCATTCACAAGCTCTGTGAATTAAACTGGTGAAAGTTAGGTTAATTATGACCATTGTATAAATCCCAGTGGTGACTTACCTGTGAGTGAACTTACATGCGCAGTTCAGCAGGTATGACACAAAGGGTTTGCTGGAGTTGTGCCCTCATGCGGATAAATTCTGGGGAAGTGACAAAAAAGAAAATGGAAGGTCTGAATTCCTAGAATGGTGAATTTTGGGAAGGTGACTTAAAAAACGTGTGGTAGATACAGATTGTTTAGTGACAGTTGCCCATGCAGATTGGTCTTGCGAGCAGACTGTGTGTCTCCTGTGGTAAGAATTGCTTTCCTCCTTCCTCTAGAGAGTAAGGGAGGAGGTATATCTTCACAAAGGTAAATTTATATTATAGTTGCAATGGGAAATTTAATTCCCTAAAGACAAGGGAGAACAGAAAGTTCTTCCTGTGTTTGCTATGTTTCAATTGCCTTCAGCTCAAAATATTGTTTATGTCAATACGGCATAGTAGGGAGAGCCCGTTCTAATCTACCTCAGATCTTTACCCTATGTTATGGGTTTTCTTCCCAGACCCTGGATCGCTGCAGAAATAGCAGCCACATCAAAGAGTCATCTTTCTATAAGCTAGTGGGTAGATTTCTAGTATTTCCCGAGGTGGAAGTCATTCACTAGAGCTGCCAAAAACTCTCTGACCTAGGTTATAGTTGTTTTGATTTCCAAGTCCTGCTTGGCTACCATAAACAAAGACCTGGCTTATTATCAATAACATTCTTAGACAAATAGGTGACAAGAACCTCAGTAGGAATTTCAAAAGTATGCATGGTGGTTAACTTTTAGCTTTTGGAAACAAAATTTAATGAGTCTTAAGATACTTAGGTAGCCTGGAACATTGTGTGCCACTCCATTGAAACTGACTTTCTGCAAAATTGGCCCTGACAGTTAATTTGAAATGTTCTGGGTAGTAGGGCTACATTGGAATCTCTCTCACAGGCAATATATCTCTTGATCTTAGGAAAACATTTCCCGATGTTCGGGAACTTTCCTATTGTTTCTTGTAGCTTTCCCCCAAGGACACATTAGGCTTTCCGAGACCTTTTCATGCCCTCATAACCTTCACCTAGGAGGTGCTGGTGGGTCACACTAGTTAGTTCACAGACTAGTTAGTTTCTAAGGTTTCAGAAATGAAGAAAGGGCCTGAGTATTTCTCTGCATGGAGTTGGAGTTTTGTGCAGGGAGTTAGAATAGCTATGTGAGTATAATATTGTCTCCGGTGCATTTTGGATAAAGAGCTCACTGACCAAATGGTTCACAGTTTGTGTAAACTCAGAGTCATTAAGTAACTTGCAGTAATTACCTTTTATCTGTAAAGCAGATTATTCTTCTTCAGGTTAAACATTCCCAAAGACAGACAAATTCTGTGACCAGATACAGTATCATCAGATTTGCCATATCTAAAGAAACCATGTTTCCCGCAGAGTGTCTCTTAACATCAACCCTATGAAATGTCTCAAGAAAAAGAAATTTCTATGAGACTAATGTTTTCAGCAATTCTATGTAATCAAATCCTCTGTGGTGGAGTGGTCACATATATTACATGAAATGGCATAAAAAGTGGTATCAAAAATAAATCTGTTTTGCTTAATTTATTCAGGAAACTGCTAAAATTATTTAATAGCAATTCCCTTTTTCTTTTTTTAAAGTCTAATAATAGTCCGTAGAACTCACAAGTTTTTGAAGATACTTAGCTTACGTGACACTTTTAATTATATTCAACACAAGCAAGTGTTTTTCAGAGTTTAGAATCTGAATAAAAGCTTTAGTTAATTTGCTAATCCCAATGTAATTGTTCTAAAGCAGGAGTCTCTACTAATTTTTCTGTGAAGGGACTATATTAAATATTTCAAAGCTGTGGGACATAAATATTTTTGTCAAAACTACTGTTAGCTCTTTCTCTGTGGTATAAAATAAGTCAGGGATAACATATAAACTAATGACTTTAGCTGTGTTCCAGCAAAAATCATTTACAAAAACAAACAACAAACCAGGCCCAGAGTCATAGGCTGGGAATCCCAGTACTCTACAATACAAAGGCAGAAGGGTTCCAAGTTCAAATCCATCCTCGGAAAATTGCAATTTAGTAAGATTCTTTCTCAAAATCAAAACTGGAAAATAGGCTAGAAATGTAGCATACAGTGAAGATTCTGGATTTTATGCTTAGCACTGGAAACAAACCAAAACAAGAAAAAGAAAGAAAAGAAAAGAAAACCAAGGCCCAGACTCAATTTGGGTGATGGGCTATAACTTGCAAAGCTAAGTGGTTTTGGAGTGGGGAGACCTTTTTATTTCATTTACAGTTCAGTTGTCTAATAGTCTAAAAGCACGCTTAGCATTAAAGAACATCGTTGTGGTTTTGTTCCATTGTAAAATTTGATCTTCTTTCACTTTTGGTAGAGTTATGTTTATTCACTTTGTCTTGGCCATTAATTGGAACTGTCTCATGGTAATCACAACCCAATGAATCAGTCCTCAGAGAAGGCCCTCAACATAGAAGGGCCTTCTGCAGCTAAGAGAAGAAAATATTAACTGAGTGCCCTATTGCCTTGATACTTTCTTTAATTCTCTCTAAATAGCCAAATAGGGATTTCCTAATGAAACATGGGGTGGCTTTCCAGCAAGACTCCAAACTTCCTTTTGAAAGTTAAATACAACACTGAGGAAGTACTTGGTGGAAATCTGCAGTAAATAGTAGAAAATACGAAACCCGGAGTGAAGTAAAGCCCTATTGCAAAACCAAATCTCTATTTTGTACTGGGGACCACCCACCGAAGGAGCATCCAAAGATAATAATCTATGAGAAAGAAGACCACAAAAATGCGGATGTTGAATTTCTGGCAAGCCCTGGTTGCCTATGTTTCAAAAAGTGACTGTGCCTTACATACCACGTCACGTTGCTAGCTTTCTGCTGCTTGTTGATGCTTTATCTTTGCTGGACTATCTTTTTAACTCTTTCATAGCATGTAGATTCTCCTGCAGTATGAAAGAAACAAATTTAAGGAGGAAAAGGATTTACAAAAGACCTTAATATGAATAGAATATTATGTTAGACTTAGAGAAAAATCTAAAAAGATCCGATCTAACTACATCGACAAGATCAGCACAATGTCTTATGTAAGACACCAGATGAGCAGTGACCAGCCATGAGAATTGTGTTTTCTGAGTCATATTGACAACTCTTCAGGGAATGGTCTCCACCAGACCATCTGGATCTTGTGACTACTCACTGTTAAGATCCTAGATCAGCATCTTTGTCTCATGAATTAAACTTACACGTTCCGACATACAAACATCACTGACTATGAGCAACTTTGTTCCTCCTCTGTAGTAGAAATAGCAAAAACTCAGGTACTGTGATGCACTTTTCTCGAGTAACAGGCAAATTCTAAATAGAAAGTTCAGTCTGCCTGTCAAACCAGTGATCTTTAAAATGAATAGAAAGTGAGAACGTGGTTCTACTGAGAGTGTGTGCAGAATAAGCCTGGAGCTCAGGTCCCTGACGCAGAAATAGAAAATGTAGAGGTTTGCATTTGATCCTTCCTTTCTACACAACAGAGATTCATTTTTGAACAAGGGTCAAAGAAAATATTTACCCCGCACTTCAGTGAAACAGGAAGGCTGCACAGCGCTGAGTCAAGGCCGAAACTGAGGGGAAGGACTTTTTTCCATTTTATCTCTTATACAATACTAGAGAGATCAAAGGACCTGGTACAACTTGGTACTTTAAAGGTTTTACGGATCTTGGGAGCCTGAGAAGATGGTGCTCAAGCACGAAAGCAGAAGTTCCTGGAGAGGTTGGTGGGAGGCTCACTCAAATGAGCTTGGAGAGCACAGAAGAGGAGACATATCTGTTCTTCCCATTTAGGTTCATGGCTGAGGCATGGGAACCTGAGTCGGGGGAATTTTAGCAATTCTTTATTCAACTTTTCCTCTGAGTCCCTGTGTCTTCAGGGACACTGACACTCTTTTCTCCAGAGAGAGAGGGCAGTTTGGAATTAAGGTTTTACAGCCTGACTCATGGACAGAAAGCAGGAGAAGTGGACAGTGAGCCCTTCCACAGTTTTCTTGCCTGCTTGAGGGTAAAAAGGTGACAGGGAGTGAGAGTGCTTTTCCTGCTTCTATTGTTTTCCTAAGGGCCTAGGTGCCGGGAGTGAGGCAGCCTATTCTGAATCCCATGGCATAATCCCAAGCAACTGCAGGGTGGCTCTGTCCTCATGACCTTATGAGAGAGGCCATGATGCTGCAGTGTGGTGAGATCCAGGCAGGGAAGGCCTCTGAGGCCTGAGGATCAGGAGCCAGCAACACGGGGACAGTCATATTGTTGGATTCCAGTTGTTAGTCACAGGCCACTGAAGTCTAGGAAAGTTTTGGTTAGACTTGGTGATTTTAAGATATAAACTCCCAAGGGAATTGTAAAGCCTTTTGCCAAATAAAATAAGAATTTTAATTTTCTTTGGGTTATGACTCATATATTGTGAAGCAACCACCACCAATAACAACTTTAAGTTTTAATATTCCACCCACTATTTATATTCCAAGATACAATCTAGTATATTCTCAAAATACATTGTAAGATAATCTCTCCCATACAACTGTATATACAGGGTTTACAGCACATAAATCAATTAAATGTAACAAAACATTGTCTTGTCCAACCAACGCAAGAACATTTATTTCCCAACTCCCACAATTAAAAACAGCATTTACTGTAAGTAGTTTATCCAATAAATAATGTGTGTGCCACAAATGGTTTACTACAAACAGCCTTTTTAATTAATTAATCTTCTCTTAAATGCCCCAATTTTTTCAAAGTGACCAGTTGGACAGTGCCTGGGTGGGAGACCCCCTTCCCACTAGTCACTCTACACACCCTAATATTTTTCCCCACTCCCTCCATTCCTAATTTTTAAAAATGGCTCATCCTCCAAATTTTTCTGACCTCCCAACCCCGGAGGCGCTTACAGGCCATGGCCTTCTTCGCCTGCTTTCCGGGCTAAATCTCTTTCTGTGCTTGGAACTGCAGCTCCTGCTCACCGCAGAGCTCGGCCTGCCCTTCACGTTACATCACTCTTCCCGAGCTGCGTGTGATCGGGAGGTGGGTGCCTGTGTTTCCGTCACGTGACAGATCTGAGAGCTCAGCCCTGAGAGCTGCCTTCTAGAGACTTGGATTAACTTTCACACTTGAAGATCAGGTTTTCAAAGGAGGAAGCGCTGGGTGTGCCCACAACACAGCCACAGTTCTCATGCTCCTAGAAACCGTGGCTTGCTTGAGCCACAAACCCTGACAGGAATGCAGGGGCCAGGCATTCCGAGGCCTGCCATCAGTCTCCGGCTTCGGATGCTGCAGTTGCTGCAGGCTGCTGGTCTCCTCCACCGGCTTCCATAGAGTCCCGCTCTTTGGAGCAGCCGCATTCGCTACGCTGGGGAGCCTTGTCACTCACACTGAAATGCTGTGTTCCTAATTGCTACATACCTACACCCATCAGTTCCAACTCCACTTACTCTGTGGTTCCTTCCCCGAAAAACCTCTTCCCACTCGGGCCTTCTGTCCTGGCGTCTCTCTGTACTCTTGTCTGTCTGATGTTCAGTTCCCCAAATTCTTATTTGCTTGATTACTTGTTTGTTTCACTCCTGTGCGTTCATGTGACTTTTTCTTGAGCTTATGGGATGCGCTCACGTGTGTTGTAAAAAAGCTGATTTGCATGTTGCTCTTCCATGTGTTTAAGGACCTGAAAATTGCATTCTGCTGACCCCAGCATGGATTTGACCAGAATCACGGTCAGTAGCGGTCACAGCGTGAATGTAGCAGTTGTACTTCACACCGTTGGGCTAGAAGAAAACCTTTCCAGATGTTCCTTTTTGTAATTATTATTTTTCTAATTTTCAGAATGAGCTGCTTCTGAAGCAGTGAGCTAAAATCAGCCTTTCCTGCCTTAAGTTGTGGATGTCAGGTATTTTGTCCCCGGAAGGAATAAGTAACTAAGACACGCAGATAGCATTTAGCTCTTCCCCTCATATCAAAGTAGTGTAAGCTCAGTAAGGACAATCAAGTGGAAATCATTTTTTAAGTTTTATTTCTACAACGATTTTATTCAAGGGGAAGGAGTGTGGAGCATCTGGTCTTGTTGCTGAGAAATCCTCCTTGTGTGGTCTTTGTCGGAAACACAGGCTCCACCTCCCTCCCGGCTGGCTCTGAGGACCTGAGAAGAGTTCTCCTCCCAGAACTCTGGAAACAATCTGGAAGAAAATAGCTGAACGTGGCAAACGAGGTGACTCTTCCAGGAGCTCGTCTTTCAAACCAAGTGCTGCAGAAGAAACAGATATGGGTGAGGATGTGCCGTGGTAACTGGTGGCCTCTTTTGGCATCCAATGTGCGTGGCAGTGGTGGCCCTGGCAGATTTCTAACCGGGCAGTCTCCTTGGTTCTCAGAGCCCAGTTTTCCCTGCTTCTTTTTGGTTTCCAAGTATCAGTTTCCAGACTCTCAGCTGATGCTCTGAGCTCTCTCCTCTCCAGCAGTCAATTTTGAGCCAGCTTGCTGAACTTGGTGTGTGTCACTTTTATAATAGATCTAGCTGACATTAAAATTCCAGTTAGGAATCTGGTGTTCACAGATATAATCTGGTTAACCTCTCACATGAGAAGGTTATCTCAGTCAGAATTTTTATTCTGGTTTACTAGCCCATAGGTTTCAAAATGAGTTCTCCTATGTTATAATTCAAAGTCACTTTAAGTGTTTTTATTTCATTGACATTGTAGAATTTGTAAAACCTGATTAAGCTACTAACCTGCTGGGAGCTCTACAGTCCAAATTCAGCTGCCACATTTTTTGAGACCTCTCAGTAAACTGAACTGGCTTCCTCATTGAGACTTCTTTGTACTGGTTAAAAAAATCATTTGTCTTACTTTCCCTCCAGGTGACCTTGTAGCAAACTTGCTGCAAGCCTTCCTGCAAGAAGATAAAGACATCTCCTGGAAGAGATTTTCTATCTGACAGGCTTACCTCAATATTTTGATACTGACCTTTTTGAGGAAATTTTTTTCCAATGCAGAAAATGAGTCATTAGTATCAGAAGAAAGAGTGTTTTAGTATATATTTGATCAAAAAACTGGTCTGCTTGCTCCTTCTGTGTGAAATCTTGCGTAGGTGTTTGTGCCCTAAACATGTTTGACATTTGAAACCTGCAGAACTGTTGAAAATGCTGCTTCTGAAAGCAACAACATTGTGGACTGAAAAGAATGTGCCGTTCAGGTCGTCGTGGCGCGATCTGTGTGGAAGCGTGGACACCCTGCAAAGGTTTGTGCCCTAGGAGAAAGCTCAGGTCCCTCCATCCTCCTGGTGTGGTGGTGGAGTGAGGTGGTTTTCCTCATGCCCGTGGGTGTGGCCCTGGTAGGGACTGACTTGTGGAGAAGGCTTACTACATCTAGTTGCAGAAACCCTGGGAATAATAACAAACTGCCTGGTAAAGAATGCAAATCCCAGCTGTCAAAGCAAAAGTTCCAAATTAAAACAGACAGGCCCTTCTTCGTTTACATGCAAATAGGTCACAGTAAACAGCATGACACAGGAAGGCTGCCTATATTGCCACTTGTGAGAATTATTTCTCAGTTTCTTTCTATCTTTTTTATTTCTTTCAGATGTGACAGGATCAGAAGACACTAGATGGAAAAGCTGTTTGTTATTCTAGAAACTGGCCTACATCTTCCACTGGTGTTTCTCCTGTTGCAGTATTCAAAATATTTTTTACTTGTAATATAAGACACTTTAATAATAAATATTTATTTAAACCAATAGCATGTCACAGCCAGATCTCTTAAAAGAATATAGTTAAGTTTTATTTAAAACTAACATATGCCCAGACACTAACAAAATGTAATTATAATTAGCTTCCTTTTTCCTACTTCTGCCTTAAAAAATGGCAGTTTCCTACTGAAATAGAATAGCTGCCCTTCAGTAAGAAAAAGCTTAATATACATTTGCTACACTAATTCAAATTTAGTAATTTAAAAATTTGTCCACATTATCAGAACATATTTAATAACTGTCAGCAAGCTCAAATTTAGAAAACACAATTTAATCACTCTGAATGAAGAAGATAAGTCATTTCCAAATCCTGACAAGGAGGCCTTTGGTAGGTTTTATTTACAAGACGATAAAAGCTGCTTTGATACCAAGATGTAATCTGGTCTCCCCTTTGGTCCAATTTGAAATTGACTGTACTTAGAGGGAGTCTGCCTTGATGGACGCTGACAGCTCCAGGTCTCCCTGTGGCACCCGGGTTGGAAACCCTTGGTGAGGTCTGCTCGCCTGGCCTTGCACTGCTCCCCCAGTTAGAGCTCTGGGCTTCCCCAGGCACATAGTGCCTGCATTGTTCATGTGTCTTGAAGCGTGGCACAGTGTTTAGCGTGGTACTCAGCTCACAGCGGGTACGCTATGTTGCCAGTGACCAGCATTTACACACTCTGCGCTGGCCAACTATGTGGGCAGTTGTCATACAGCCTCCTCTGTGTTGCTAGCTAGCTCGGGTGAGACGTCTGCATGCCCTGCACCACCACTCCTTAAATATCTATCAGCACATTATCTGAATTATCTTTGTAAGCATTGTCATTTTAAGTGAATCACTTAGACCTCTGTTCTCTTATCTGTGAAATGAAAGATTGGCACCAAACGACTTCTAAGCATTTTCTGAGTCAACTTGTAAAACCTGATAACATCCATCCCTTGTGTCACCCACCTGGATGTCTCTCTGGGGAGTAGAACTTAGCAAGTCTCACAGTAAACTCCTTTTCTGTCAAACATCTCTTTCTTGCCTTTTTTTCTCTTCTTTTCTTTTTTCTTTCTTTTTTTGAACTGAAAGCTTTTTCCTTTTTAAATTGCTTTTCTTCTTGGTTTTTAAATTTTATTTGGGTATGTTTGCACTAGAAATTCATTTACATATTGATTGCATACAGCTTGGGAAATTGGTGATGCACTTAAATCTAATCAGTTGCATGGCTTTCCAGATTATTCGAATTACACTTTCTTTCCAGTCAAACACCGCTTCTTGTTAACAAGGAGACCAGTTAAGACATTATGAATCATTTCAATAAACTATCAATTTTCCTGTCTGTAGTTTCATATACAAAGTCAAGTTTGGATTCTCCAGTTCTGGGATGGTTGTAGTGGTGTGCGCCAGCCTGTGTCCCTTTCCCTGGTAACCAAAGTATATAGATTCCTTCTTCAATTTTTTTTTCCTTCCTCAGGGCCATTGCTTTAAATGTCTGTAATGAGATAATACGAACCCATCAAAACATGCATATGCACTGCTGGTGGAGCACAGCTTTGAATGATCACGTACTTTCTGCCGATGGATTTCTATTTCTTACCTAGTTAAGCACATGCATACGGGTACTCCCTATCCTTTGTAATGATATACAAAACTACATTTTCAGGTGGTTTTGTTCTGCTTTCCAACGTGTTGCCAATGCTTCAAACCAATAATATTGCATGCTACCCCATAGCAAAGCTCAAAGTTAGTGCAGTCACGTCAACTGAACCTTCCTCTCATCTCCTCCTCTCGAAATATTTTTTCATCTTATAAATTTATTTAAACTGCCACGACACCTTTCTGATAAATTTCTTAATCCTTCAAATATATTTGATTACCATATTTCAATGGCCACAATACCCTACATGCTTCCTGTATTATTTACACATAGGAATTTATGTGCTTTTTTTCAAATAAGCTTTTGATAGTATGAATCCTGTTAGCGCTTTTAATTCATTTTTCTATTATTTGGGAATTCTTTACTGCTGTTAGGAAATCCAAGAAGAATTCATCAAAATTTACAAGTTCACCTGAATGACCGTTGAGACGTATAGAAATTCACATCAAATACCATAGTCAGTGGATAATTTTCTGAATTGGACTACATTACACAGCTTCAAGGCGGGCAGATTTCTCTGCTTCCAACAGTAGAAATGTTTCATTTTTTTCTCTCTTTCTGTGCTCAGAAAAATATTCTTTAGTGATGTTCTTGTTCAAAACTCCAGCAGAGATTAATTAAAGTCTCAGGGTCTTAACCAAATTCTCAAAAAGATGTGTGGTTAACTCCTCAGTTTAAGTGTTTATCCTTGGACCAATAAACTTTGGACGGGGTGCCTCATCTCCCCAGCTGTCATCTCATTACAGATATTTGAAGCAATGTCCCTGAGCAGGGATAAAAATGAAAGAAGGGATATATATTCCATTTCATTATATATATATATATATATATATATATATATATATATATATATATATATATATATTCCATTTCATATATATATATATATATATTCAAGGACAGTAACATGGGCTGGCACATACAATAACAATCACTCAGTACTGAAGAATCCAAACATGACTTTGTATATAGACAAGAACTTTAATTTACATTAAAATTTAATTTACTTTAATTTACTTTATAACTTCATTTAAAACTATAGACAGTGATATAGACAGTGACAGTGAAGTTTGTATATGATTTTTCGGGCATGGTCTATTGTTTTGTTGCTATTCACTGCATGAAAGTCTACTTTATTTCTACACTTTTTATTGTTCCCACAATTATTTTTATTAGTACATGTTTGGGATACAAAATAATTCTATTCAGCTTGAGGAACTGGTGTTTATTGTACCACACCATTATCACCTTTCCTTCCTGCCTTCCACACCCTTACTCCCCTACAACCTCTCTCCCTCTACCAAATCCGTCCCATTCCCTGACATATTCTTGTTCAGCTCTATGACTTATTCATGCTTTGGAGTTCTGACATCAGAGGAACCATGCAATATTTAAGTTCCTGTGTTTCATTAACCTCTCTAAGCATAACAGTCTCAAAGTGCATCTGCTTTCCTTCAAATGACTCGAATTACCTTACTTTACAAGGTAGTAGTCCATTGTGTATATAAACCACATATATGAGAGTGTAACGAGAGAGCAAGTTTTAAACAGAGTTACAGATATGGCTATTTGTACCTGATCTTTCTAGAATTAAGTAGATAAACAGGCAACAGAGTTTCAGACAAAACTGTACTAACAGAAACACACAGACCCAGATTATTTTGTGAGTATTTGAGATTTGAATCACTTTTGCCTCCCAATCTTTAATAACAGCAAGTAGTTAAAGGAAGTCACACGTTCCTCAGAAAGTCGACACTTCTGACGATGTCTTCACATATGACCACGTGTGATCTCAACTTCTCTCCAAGTGTGACATCAAGAACCTCCAGCTTAACAGGTCCAGTAAGTAACTTCATGAGAGAAACAGCAG
The DNA here is from genome assembly GCA_004027205.1 of Ctenodactylus gundi. NCBI lineage: Eukaryota > Metazoa > Chordata > Mammalia > Rodentia > Ctenodactylidae > Ctenodactylus > Ctenodactylus gundi. The sequence goes on along the minus strand of PVKB01000182.1, from coordinate 238,596 downwards.
GGCTTACTCCAGGAACTTTCTTTGTACCAGAGGGTGGCTCTTGCAAAATTTGATAGAAATTACTGAAAAAATTTAAAATTGCTGCAGACCAGTGACTGCTGTATATGTCTCATGTTTTTCTTTCTTAGTGGGGACACTTATGGTTATCTTGTCCCTTGCTCAACTACCATATGCGTATGATAGGAGGTGTGAAAAACCTCATAGATCTCAAAATCAGTTGGACTTTTACCTGTTCATAATATAAATAATATAGAACTTTGAACCTGCCATTATCATTAGAAGAGATTCTGGGGTCCCTTTCAGAAACAGGGCAAATTTTTGTTTCCCTTTTATTAAAGAAGGAGAAACAAATGTTTGAAATCAGAGAATTGAATGGATAAATAAGGAGCAAAACATAATAATTTTTCCTAATTATTTGCTGTCACTGCATATAGTAAGTTAATTTCTCCCATGTTTGGAAACTGGACTCATCCACATGACCTGTTTTAGCCACTGAAATGAGAGTGAAATTGACGCCTCATGGCTGCACAAAACATAAAGCTATATCTCAGGGACTCATCATTTTTTTTTCCTGGCATGAGTTTATCTGTCCTGAATAGAATGATCTTGTTCTTCACAGTGGGTCCTAAAATGAAGACAGTGTGACACGTGACCATTGCCAAAATCTGTGTGAGACAAATAATAAGAGTGAAAAATAAATATGTGTTACTGAAAGCAGCTGAGATTAAGAAATCACTGCATGAAATTTGATGGATGTTAATCTGGTTTAAGAGGGACTTTATAAAACAATTTATAAATAAATGTGCAGTCTTTTTTAGATTTGCCCCATTGAAGGCAGGTCAAGCCCTCCAAGTCTTAAAAGTTGAAATAATAAAAAGTTACAATGATTTTCCTCTATTCATTCTTCTTTCTTCTTGTTCTTTCCTTTTGTTTTTATTGTCTTCTACACGTTTTCTTTTGTAAAAATTAGCCCATTTTCCCCCCAAAATCAGTTAAAAGGACAGTATTAAGTATCTATTTGCTGAGTCATTCTGGAAGTAAAGAAGGAAAGACAGGAAATTCTGTACAGAATACTTCCGGTTTTCGGACAGACCGTCTTCATAATTCACATTCTTGAGCTAAGTCTTTGAAAGTTCTCTCACCTTAGACTCTAAAAGAAGCGTAAGGTTCAGTGAAGGTAAACCATGTTGGCGCAGCTTCACAACTGTTTCGTGAGTCACACAAGAGGTCTTGAGTGTAGGGGGCTTGGGAATGTGATACACAAGGGTTAAAGCTATGCTCCACTCTCCAGTAAATGCGTTTTTCCAGGAAACCTCATCAGCATCTCCAAGTCTATCTGTCTGTGAAATGAAAACTTTGAAATCTGCCTCACAGAACTACTGAGAGAATTCAATGAATCAGTGAATATGTTTGCATGAAAGAAATTACCAGTTGTCTCTTGTTCTCTAGGTTCTACTTCCAGAATGCAAGGATCTACTACCATCCTGGGAGTTTTTAAAGTAATTTATTCCTTTATTTTTATTTAAAAGAAGTGGACACTGGCTATATTTCTAGGCTTGGAACTTGGTTCTCTTGTCTCTCGATGTGAAAAGCCACAACCGAGTCTCCAGTGTTCCCTACATATTGTAGACTGTTGCCTGAAATCCTGGTGGATTTATTGAAATTCCCTCCTTCTGCTGGAGTGAGCAACTGGTAGATTTCATTTTTCTTCATTCCTTTGACATTCCAAGACTGAAATGTTTCCACTTTGCTCAGCAAAATCCAGTAGAGCATATCTGAAATGGAAAAACTGTACTTTTGGGTTCAAACTGTAATTGATTCTGAAGTAGTGTAAAATGTTAGTGTGAAAAAACCAACTCCCAATTTCCCTGAAGACTTTTCATGCCCAAATGATGGATAGTTGGTACCATAAAATGAGGGGACAGAGGCCAGCCATTTAAAGAACAGCTATGAGGACTCTTCTCTGTGTAAGAGAAATAGTGTGGCTTTAACATCAAAAGATTTCTCTGTCAGAAGGAAAAATACCTAAGAAAGTAATCCATTGAGCTATGTAGCCCAGCTTGTCAGCCTTATTGAAAAGGTACATGATTTGCATGGCTTGAAACTCATGGCTTCCTGAACTGCAAGTCGTGTTATAGCAAGAGTTTTCTTCCAAGGCAGGAAGCAGCAGCTTTTGGGTGTGACCAATTGGGCATGACTGGTATTTCCCAGCTTGACATTTTGGTCATTGTGAGCCAATACCTTTGGGGCCAAGCAGGTTTTTCAGAATAAAGCCACTAAAATTTCAAGTTCTTTAGAGAATGCAGCCTCTATTTGCTAGGTCTTGAAATTTTTCTCTCCTAAAGAGTCAGCACGATGCTCAGACAACCAAAAAAATGCTGAGCTAAATATTTTTCTGAAGACCCACACGTCCAAGTCTGTTCATTTTTCTAGAGAAGATATTTTCATTCTTACGTGCCTTTCCAATTTAGCTCATTTTAGCAAGGAAATGGGATTGAGCATGTGACATGAAAGTATTTACTTTGCCATTTCTTGGTTTCATTTAGAAAGCTAATTGGATTCTAACTAGCAGGGTATCGTTTTCCTAGAACTGGTGACTTTTTTCTGGTACCCTTGGCCTGCCAGTGGTGTGTTTGGACCTCTGGTTCTCAAAACAGAGCCGCCACACTGGTCCTGAGGATGAGCTAACAGAGGAGGTTAGAGCCTGGGTGTCTACCTGAATTAATTAGTCCACGAGATACGAATGGGAAAAGTACATGATTTCTATGTGTTCTACAGGCTCACATCTTTAGTTAAAAAACGGCTACCTTCAGGCTATCTGTGATCTTTCACCTTTGATCTCAAAGGGTGAGGTGACATTTTTCTAGATTTTCAAGCTGTGACTAAAATGTGAACAGGCAGCCCCAAAGGAAGTGAATATTGCCAAGTTTCAGTATTACAAGATGGGTTTTAGTGCTTATTAAGAAAGCTTAATAATGTGTTTGGAAGAGTTTCAATACTCTTTCATTCAACTCTGTATTTAACTTACCTCAATAAGCCTTTGTCTTCTCTTTGGAAAAAGTGGAATAATATTTATAACTTGTGATTTGTCCTGTTTGATAAAGAGTGGGCCTTTAATAATTGTAAGTTCCCTTCACTCTACTTAAATGACTGAATTGATTCTGGAGGGCTCAGTTTAACATATTTTAAAAGGTGGCCCATAAGAGTTTAGTTTTAGATTGCTTTACTGTTTTTCTTTGCTTTTTTTTTTATGTCAATGCTATTTTATGAGATACTTACACATTTATAGGCGTTTAAAAATTCTTTTATATAGTACAGTTTGCTTTCATAGAATATTGCAGTACTGCTGTCCAGTGGCTGTTGTCTGAGTGCACTAATTCTCACAGTGCAGAGAACAGGAAAATTCTGTGTTAACTGGGCATCCATTGGGCCATGTCAAACTTTGCAGAGATACTGAATGTAGGCAGCTTCAGGGTCAGGGCATTGGGCAACGTGGCTGAAGATGCAGCGGTCGTGGACCATATGTCATTACTCATGGTCAACGGCCTCACTAGGACCAATTGTCAATGACCTTCACAAGATCTGACCATACCCAATATTGCATAAGTGCTACAGCACTGGTCCTGCCACCATCCTAGGCTCAATTTCTATCCACGCCGTATGCCCTTTGCTCTCATGGTGTGACAGGCTGTGAAGTAGCTTGCTTTGATGGTATCCTCCTGTGGCCAGCTATTGGTAGTAGCCCCTGCTGTCTAGTTCCCGTAGTACCTTGGAAATGACTATTCCATAGAAATAAACACTCTAGATTATCAAGGTTTATCACTAAATTGCAACGATTCTACTGATTTTCTGTTCCTTTAGTGGGAACAGAACCCAGGACCTTGGCACAGAGCTAAATTCCCAGCTTATTTTTTGTTTTGGTTTGATCTTAAGACTGGATCTTGTCAAGATGCTATTGGTCAATATAAGCTGGATCCTGTGATCCTCGTATCTCACCCTCCCCAACTATTGGGACCATAGGCCTATGCCAACAGCTCTGCTAAAAAATTTGAAGGAATTATCTTCCTGTCTTTCACAATAAAATAAGCCCATAGAGGAGCCTTTAATAAATGTTCAAAATATGGATTTAATAAAAATTCAAATATGTTATTTTAAACTACACAAAAATACAATTTTATGTTGTAAAACATTAGGTGATCCTGTTTTTTTTGGAAACAAACTGACTGAATTTTAATTTTAGATCTTTTACCCACTTACTTTCTAGTTTTCACTAACTTATTTCACTCTTTTGAGTCTTTTTTTACTTATAAAAATTGTGCAATTAATACTTACCTCTTTAGAATATCATGAAAAAAAATAATGCTTTAAAAATCTAGCACATTTCTCATGATTGTCAATAGATTAGGTCTTTTCATTCCTGTTTCCAAACGTTTGAGTTTAAAAACAAAGTTTTATTTTTCCCCTGTTTGTTTAATTTCCAGTCAAGTAGAAAATTCAGTGAAATAGAAGCCCATGTCTGGAATCCTGCATGCATTGTGGTTAAGTGTGATTAGTGTATGTGTTCTGATGTACAACAGAGGTCAGAGGTTAGTGTCTGGCTGACACAGAGATGAAACTGCTGGGTCTCAGAGTTAACATTTCTTTACATCCACAGGAGAATCCTTATCCACTGTCCTGCAAACTTTCCATATTTTCCATAACCTGGCCTAGATCCCAGAGCATGAAATAGGAGCCACAGTGAAGTCTGTCGGAAGCATGTCATATGTCAATTGTCAGCATAAAAGTGACTTCGCGCACAGCTGGTGTGGTAACTGTGATACACTTGGAAGTTTCCTCATCCAACATTTTTCCAAGCCCACTTCCACCCATGGGGACAGGAGGAGCTGGTCAGTGATCTGACGTTTATCTCAGTCATGTGGGAACACCAATTAGTTCAGAAGTTGGAAATTCTCCAGATGTGAACTCTTGGATTATCTTGTTTATGAGTTAACATTGGCTGTGTTTGTTCCATTTTATTTTTAAACAGAAAGATTTTGCTTTTTGAAAGAGTGTCTAGATTTTCAAGGATTCTCTGACCATCTTAGTTCTCTGGTTGTGGTTGAAACTTCGTGTGAGAATTTCGAACAAGTAGGAACAACTCAAAATGGAAACTCTGGGCACTGACTCTTGGTTAGAAAGCTAAACCCAAGTCTATTACATATGTACTGAAAAGTAACCTGCTTAATATGGAAGATTGGCTTTAACTTAAAGAGGACTGGTTTCTCAAATGAAGATTATGAGCAACGTTAATGAGTTATAAACTTTCAAGAAACATGCCGAACTCCTCCTTGACCTGAATGAATTTGTGAAACTATTCGAAATAGGAAAATCATCAAGAAGGATATACGGAATTGCCATTTGAGTCCTCCTAATTTTGACAACTGCATTTGGGCCTCATGGTGATTCTGGTCTAAGTAAGATGACTCTCAGGATTTTTTTAAAATGCATTTGTTAAGACATGGGTACCTCAGAAACTTCAGCTATTCTGAGGTTCTAGGGATTGGCAGACATGAGCCGATTACTGATTACCAGAAAACTAACAGTGCAGTAAAGCACAGGAGATGTTGGGACTTCGTTTCAAATACTTTGTACCTTAATTTTTATGGAGATTTGTACAGAAACCAAGAAATATTTCCTCCAACTGTGCAAACTTGATTAGAAAGCCAACGTGATTTGTTTCTTAATGTAAAATTATGGTGACTTTTTTATGATATATGGCTCTAACAGGAAGAATATTATTTATTTATTATTATTTAATGATGATGACTTTAGTATTCTACAAGGAACATAGGAGCCTTTCCCATTGGTAAGTTTTTATGTTTTGCCATTCAATAATTCTATCTCACTTTAAATATTATGAATTAAACTTTAAGGGAACAAGTTTAAACCAATCCAAAATTTCATTGTTGCTTTGCTAAGTAACTCCCCAGAAAAAGCTCCAATCCCAAATGATTGGTTAGATACATTTCACCTGGTAGCCTCTGTGCCGATGGTTCTACCTCACCAGAGGAAGCCACTAATGTATTATACATCTAATGTATCTTTCTTGTCTCCCTTTCTCATTTGCATTTGTAGCTGCTCTGAATTCCTAAAATCATTGTGACTAATCACTGATCCATGTAAAATAGGACAGCTGTTATATATATTTCTTTTCCCATCCCTTTCCTTTGTAGAAAAATATTTGTGGGCTATATTTACTTATTTTTATTCCAGAATGACAGCATGGGCACCAGATAAGAAAACTAAATAACAAAAGAGAATTAAAATGAAAACTTACTAAAAATATCCAATCATATGGAACTATACCAACCATAACCTTCCAAGAGGTAAGATTTTTGACTATTTTAAATTCTGGCTTCTATGTTTGCACAACACTAAGTGACATATTTGCTGGTTAATTAATTAGCTTGAGAATTTTAGGCTTACTCTCAAGTACAAAAGCTTAAAAATCCAGCGCTATTTGAATCTCTTCTTTCGGTCTTTTTTGTTATTATTAATTTTAAGTTCTCAGGGAGGTTGACTTTACAAGTGTCACACAATATGCATAAATATGCCTTAACCCATTAACTTCAGACAGAGTCTAGCAACTTCACCGCCCCCCTTTTGTTAGCATGCATGTATGCAGGACATGATGGCTACTTCAAAATTGAGAATTTTGCACATACATGTAGCACCAACTTCATGTGCTTTTCCTGTCTCCCTTTCTTGTCCTCTCACCGCCTTCCCCTTCATCCCCACTGACTCTCAATGTCTCACCCATTTGACCCAATTATTTGTTTATACTCTGGGTTTCTCATATTAGAGAGACCATGCAACATTCAATCTTATGAGTCAGATTATCTTTACTCAGCAATAATGGTCTCAAGTCCTCTGTGTTTACTTGCAAATGATTTAGATCTGCCTTTGTGGAAGAGTAATACTCCATTGTGCATATATTCCACATATTTAAAATCCACTGATCTATTATTGATGGATATGCTGACATCTTCTGCGATTCAGACATTATTAGCTATACTTCTATGAACATAGGTATGCATTATCTCTGCTGTTGTGTGGGGCTTTTTAATTCTTTGGAAACATACCCAGAAGGAGCACTGCTGGGTCAAATAAACTTCCCTCCTTCATGGGGAAAGAAAACACAAGCATCTTAACTTGCTTCTCTACCTCCCAAAATCAGTTACTTGTGTTTCTATATTCCCTTTCCCAAAATTTCTTCCACATCTTCTGCCCTGTATCTGTAATGCATTTTTCTTTTTAAAATTTATTAAAAACTAATAGACATTATTATAATATATTTGCTTCTGTAAGAACTGAATAATGTGATTGTACTTGTAGGAAATGTTGTATGATCCAGTGTTCATTTCAATAGCAATATCTTCAGCTTCTAAGCCAAATGGAGAGTTTTATGCTGTATGCTTCAGAAGTGGCATAAAGTCATGCCATTTAAAGAAATTGGGCCAAGTCTTTTTTAAACAATGTCTTGTTTCCTTAGGAGATGGGGAAGAACGACTTGTCCAAGCTGTCCCACAGAAGTGCCACTAGTGATTACCCTGATTATAGCTCATTCTTGTATTCTGGATTTGACATCAGCAGGGGTCTGGGCACCTTTAAGAAAAGTCAAGTACCCTTCTGGCATGAGGGATTTATGTGCATCATTGGGGCACAATCTTTTCACCTAGGGTCTGTTAATCAATGTGATGCTATCTGCATTCTTTTTCCCATGAACTTATCAAAATGTCTGATCTGCTGATGAATCCTGTGTTATTCTGATCCTATTAAATATCTATCCATACTTACACACGTATATGTGTGTATCTTATAAGTGTCATATAATACACATAAATGTTATATATGTGGCATATAACAAATATGTCCATGTATATAATAAGAATTAGTTCATGTAATTATGGAAGCTGAGAAGGCTCAAGATCTGCATTCAGCAAATGGAGGAGACCTGAGTTAGCCTTCCATCTCTATGACAAAATACCTAAGAAAAATTGAAAAGAAGAAAGGTTTCTCTTGGCTAGTTTTGGAAATTTTAGTTCAGATTCCCATCATCGTGGACTCGTGGCAAGAACGGAAGGCAGAGCAACGTTGTTCACCTCATGGTGGCTGAGAAACAAAGAGAGAAGAAGGAAGGGGACAGGGACAAGAAGGACCCCTACAGGGTGTGCCACCAATTACCTACTTCTCCCAAGTAGGCTCCAATTCCTAATAATGCTGTCAGTGGTCAACCAAAGCTTTAGCACATAGATTTCAAGATCCAAGAGACTGATGGTGTAAGTTCTAGTCCAACTCCCATGTCTAAGCTCTAAGGCAGAGAAGACTTATGTATCAGGTCAAAGATGATCAGGGAGAGAGAGAGAAATTTTCTTTACTTAGCCTTTTGTTATATCTACTTTCACTCAGTCTACTGATTAAAAAGTTAACTTTACCCAAAAACGTTCTCATAGGTACACATAGGAAAACATTTAACTAAGTATCTGGACACTGTAGTTTGATCAATTGACAGAGAAAATTAGGTTTCATAGATCCCTTTCTCACCTTCCATTAAACCTTCTATGACAATTCTATGGAAATTTGGAAGGCAGAGGAAATAAGCACAGTCCATACATTTGAAACAGTTATTGCCAGGTTCCTGGTAGTTGAACAATGGTGACTATGTGTATTTCCACTTCTGGATAATATATGTTGGTGCTCAGTTCATTTCCTTCTCTCTTCTGTTTAGAAGGCCTAGAAGTCTGGAAACTTTATCCTTCAAACTTTCTTGCTGGCTGCTTCCTATTAAATTTTGCCAGACATCTTTCTGGTTTTGGTTCTGTAAAGAACACCTGCAGGTGGCAGAGAGTAAGTCTGACCTCCATCAGTGTTTGCAGACCTGGAAATGAAAGAAAGTGGGAGGGACAGGTGACCGTAGGTGCCCATGCCTTTGACGGCAACCTTAGCAACAAATGCATATTTCCATATTCAACTCTGGAAAGTATTCTTTAAACTTTCTCCCTCCAACAATTTCACCAATTTCTTTTATTAGGCTCACTTCTATTTGAAATACTCTGTTAACATTATATGCCTGCCTTTTATTTGAAATGATGTGGTATACCTTGACAGCATCAGTTCGAAAAAAAAAAGGTAAAAGATGTTCAGTAACTTGTTCTTAATATTTGCTGTTTTCTACTGACAATGGCTCTGAAGTAAACATTATTACACTCAAATTATGAGAGATACAGGCTTGTATATATTAACTTGACCTACATCTTATAGTACAAACTGATTTCCACCTCAAATTCTCTCTTCTTTCCTGCGTAAATCATATTGATGTTTAGTACAAATCCTACTACGAGATGACCTATGAACAGCAGGAAGTATCCTTCCTACTGGAATTTCCTTCATCAGTAACAAGTTACCCAAGCAATTTATATCCTTAAAGTTTGGAAAGAATACTGTCTATTTATTAAAATAACCAAGAACCTTCAGCAAAGCTCTCTGAGATAGACAACTTAGGTGGAAAACAAACCACTGGTTGTTTTATTCTTTCTTAATCATTAATATCTTTTAATAATACAATTTCTATTTTTACACTCAGAGTACCAATTGAAAAAAATGAATCTTTTCTTGGAAGATTTTTTGTCTTTCCATTCACATGTTACAGGAAAGAAGTTCTTATTGTACATCACTACTCAATAATATTGTGCTATGCGACTCTCATTACTGAACCAAGTTGGCTCGTTTGTAGTTTCTAGATCATGAGGAGAAGCCCAAGACCTTATTCAAGTCAAGTTAGGGTGACACTTCCTGATTGAATGTTCTCTCATAGGGGAATGAGGAAGAGGGCAGGGGGTGGGGGGAGAGACTTAGGTAATGTCTCTTTGGGAAGTTTTCTTGAAAATTAAATTCAAGACATTTACTAAACATATCTTCTATTTCTAGCATTTATCATTAGAGATTTAACAGTTTACCAATTTAGCTTTGGACTGTGATGGAGCAAATTTTTCTTAAATTAAAAATTTATAGCATAAATTTTCTCCACAAACATAAAAATAGATATGCCAGAAGGCTGGTGATCTTACTTCTGGGTATACGTCAAAAGGAAACAAAAGCTTTACACTAGAGAGGCATCTGCACTCCTGTGTTTATTGCAGCTGTAGTCACAATTGCTGAGATATGAATGCAACCTGAAGGCCCAGCCTGAAGAAAATGTAGTACCTACATGTGATAGAATATTACTCAGCCATAAAAAATAAATGGAACTGCCCTGAAATTCGCAGTGACCTGGATGATACTAGAGATCATTACGTAAAGTGAGATAAGCCTAGCACAGAAAGATAAGCGCAATTTTCTCTCACTCATAGGTGGAATATAAGAAATTCCATCTCATGGCAACTGGGAGGAGAAACGTGATGTGAACTTATTAGTATGTACTACTTTTATGTTTTCACTTATCAGTTAAAAATAAAGCTTTTTTTTTTTTTTAAAAAAAACCCTCTTACTAATGTGTTAAAGAGCAATACATTTTAGATATGGTCTCTTACGTGATTAATTTCTTCTGCAGTCTACCACACAACCCAGGTGTAAGAGACATCAAGCTCTCCTGAGGGCCATGGTGGCTTCCTGGTGTGTGCCCTGATGGCATTTTTTTCCTGAATTTTGACAGTCTTCTCATAGAACTGAAAAATCTCACGGTACATGGTTCAAAAATCACAGTGAACACATAATGCTGTACAGCAGGCCTCTATCCATGATTTCAGTTACCTGAGATTACTGGTGATCCAAAATTATTACATAGAAAATTGAAGGAATAAACAATGCATAAGTTTTAACTTGTGCATCAAGTGTACTGGACTAAATCTCACAACATTCCCCTTTGCCTGTCCGGTGTGAATCATCCGTTCACTACCATATGCTGCCCTTCTGTTGTTAGTCCCTTGGGAGTTGTCTTGATTATCGGATTGACTGTCATAATCTCCCAGGGCTTGGTTTCAGGCAGTCTTTATTTTACTTAATAATAGCCCTAATGTGCATCAGCGATGATATGAAGTAGCATCAGGGCACAGTACCTGGAAGAACAGGTGAACTCTTGCATGAAATGGCAATGTTAACAGACATCTAAAAGAAAAAAAAATATGTAGTCCATGCAGTACTCAGTACTGTCTATTGTTTCCCACAACCAAAGAGGGTCTTGATATACAGACTCCGTGGACAGGACGCAGGACTATAGTACTGGAAGATAACCGCCAAATTGCTAGAAACATCAGCTCCCTATCTTGGTGCTGACTCTGTAGTGTCTGGATGCTCTGTATCCAAACGGGTCCTTCTGAAAACCCATTGGCTCCTATTGGAAGTTTCAGGATAGCACCATATGATTTTATCTGCAAGGAAAAGGAAAACGCTTCTCAGGTAAATGATAAAGCCCTGATGTTATGTTCACATTATAGGTATGCAAGCAATAAGCATCCATCACTCGAGATTTGTTTCCTGTTTACAGAAACCTGTTTTTAAATTATCTCAGGTACTAAATGCATCTGAGTACACACTCTGGTGGTTTTAACTTTGACAAAATAATTTACCAGGAGATTAAGTTTCAAATTAAATGATGCAAAGTGAAGTGACTTTAATTTTGAAGTTTCAATTATCCTTTGCAGGATCAGTGCTAGAAATGGGAGGGATTCTAAGGGTAGATTATATTACTTTGAAAATATTACCAAAACAATTAGAAAATGGGAGAAGAAGTCAGGGTTATATTTGGTAATGTGTATTTGCAAGGTGTGTTTCTCTACACTTAAATTAGAGCAGGAACATTTAGGTTCAATATGTGTCTAGATCAAAACACAAACATTCATGGAGTTTACCAACATCAGTGTAATAGTATTTAGAATTGAAACCTTAATTTGCTAGGCCAAACTCTTATTTGAACATAATGTACTTAGTTAGTACTCCATATTTGATAGGATCCTTTTCTAGCTATGGTTAGTAATAACTACATAAAATTTGTTCCTTGAAAGCATAAAATTTTTTCAGGAAGATAGTGGAAAAAAATAGCCAGAAATTCCTGGAACACCTAGGAGATACCATATGACAAAACCGTAGAGTTGGAAGGTCTTGAAAATTCTCTTGTGACAACTTCATCGGTAGATTTCACAACAGAGGCCCTCTGGCATTATGCGGCAACTTAGCATCACCTGAATTATAGTAGCACAATTGCATTTAAAACTATCTTCTTATTTTAAAAACTTTCTTCCTTTATCAGTACATGCAGTATGTACTTATGATATAAATGGTTACCGTAAGCCTGAAAATTTTGGTCTCGTGTGTGTGTGTGTGTGTGTGTGTGTGTGTGTGTGTGTGTTAGCAGTTTCACATTCTTTCCCCATCCCCTTTTCTCATCCTCCTGTTCTCCACCACTTGACCTCTCTCACTCCCACCATCTCATCCATTGACTCTATTATTCATGTCTACTCTGAGTTTCTCATATTAGAAAGACTACGTGATATTAATTGTCTGAGTCTGATTCGCTTCACCTAAGCATGGTGGTCTTAGTTTGTATCCATGTTCTCACAAATGACTCAGATCTACCTGTCTACGTGGCAGAGTAGTACTCCATTATGTATATATACATATATATATACCACACTTTCTTTATTCATTGGTCTTTGGATGGATATTTTAGCCTCCTTCATAATTTAGCTATTATTAGCTGTATTTAAAGCTTTGTTTTTGAGTTAGTACTTTATCCAGTGTTATTGTTCTCATGGTTCTTGAGTTGGCTGGCAGAAAAGATTCAGAAACTGGGAGGAGGAGCACAGGAACTCCAGGGGATAGATGTCAAAGGCAGAGAGTACTGAACACTAGTCAGCACTTTTCTGCTTCTTCATTTACACTGAATTGTGCTCAAGAGGACAGAAGAAGAGCTTCTCAATTAAAAAGTACACTCATTCTCAAGACAACGTTCCCATCCCTGCAGAATCATCAAAAATTTCATCTCTGAAGCAAGGACAAGGCCCCTTGACAATCATCGATGCACAGGACTGACTGACTTACTTATTTCTTGCTGGGACACATTACCTACCACCCACAGTTTAAGGGAAGAAAATTTTTGTTTTGGATGACTTTCAATAGGTCTTAGCCCATTCATGGGAGGTTGTCAATGGCGAGAAGCATCTGGCAGAGAACAGCTGCTCGCAGACTCACAAGAGGAAGAACCGGAGGCCTCAGAACACGTTGGAGTAGTCTTTTATATCCTTCCAGGCCACACGCCTGTAATCTAATTGACCGCGTGACTGTCTTCCACACACCTATAACCCATCCCTCCTGACCAGGCTCCACCTTCCAACAGCACGTGGAATTATAATATCCAAATACAAGACCACCGTGAGGGACATTACTGACCCAAACCGTAGCAAGGACCGACTTTCCTGCTCTGGACAGCTTTTATAAAAATGTGATCTTGGGACAACTTCCCAGTTACCCCTTTCTTCCACCTTTCCTTTCTTTGCAAATGAAGGTTAGAGAGACAAGTATGTACTTTGGCTGGGTGCTAAATGAAGGACGGATACAGAGTCCTGTGGGAGTCTCCATGACAAAACTGAGGGAAGCAGCACTTCTGCAATCAGAGCAAGGACTTTAGCTGTCTTTTTTATCTTGCCCGTTTGTACTTAGGCAGGAGAAGCACATTCAAGGCTGTTTCTGCTTCTTTCTGTCACAGATAAGTGAAAGGAATTAGGTTAGACTTAAATTGGAAAATGCTTAGGACAGAGAGATGGTGGAAAATTCAATCAAGCAATTTATTGATATAGATAATGTCTAGGTGAGAAATGAGAAAGGGCGGAGTTTCTGACGCATCTAACTTGTAAGCTAATTCTTTTCAAAATTATTTTAGAGAGCAAGAATAATCAGAGATTATTGTGATGAGATGCAGTTTCCAGTTCTCCTTCACTTATGATTACACTGTATGCATCAGGGCAAAGATAAGGTTTTCACACACCAGCTGTCGCGGGACAATTCCTTGTTCTCCCCGAGTGTCTGTACAGAAGAAGAAAGTCACTTGTTAGATTCGGAGACATACCTATGGGTCTAGTTGAAGCGAATCAGCCTCATAACATGTTGATCTGGAATCTAACACTGGTGAAGGAAGCTGTGAAGATTTCATTAAGTCACATTCAATGCTTACTGCTAGTTTGAGAATGGTGAATACAAATTCACACTAATTTGCCAAACTTTTGTTGTTATTTACTGTCAGTTGTTTCTTGGAATTCTATGTTATCTTGTATATACTATACCCACAATAGATTGTCCACAATTTTCAGGTTCAGTTTGTATTAGGTGGTACCAGAACTTAAAGAAATTTCTTATAGAAAACCAATTTTCAGCATAAAATCTGCCCAGATTTCTATAATCTATTTCCTTAGCATATTTAGTTGTTTTATAAACACTTAATCTAAGTCTTCTCTTTATCAAGGTTCACTAAAGCCTTCAACTTAGTGCTCATTACAAACATTTCACTTTTTGAATGAACATTCAACACATTTACTACTGAGATTTAAGTACGTAGTAACAAAATTAAGGGGCTGGAGGAATGGCACAGCAGTTAAGTGCTTGCCTTGCAAACACAGGGCCCTGAGTTTCATTCCGCAGCACCACATAAATTTGGGTGTAGTGGCATACACTTGTAATCCCAGCACTCAGGAGGATGAGGCAGAAGGATTGTTCCGAGTCCAACGGTAGCCTGGGCTACATAGTGAGTTCAGGATCAGCCTGGCCTACAGAGTAAAATCCTGTCTCAAAAACAAAAACAAAACGAAATTAAAAAAAAAAAATACTGTCAAGTATATATCAGGAAACAAACATAACCAAGTCTTGATAAGTGCTGTGGTTTAGAGGTAGAGTGTCCCCCCAGAGCCTCAGGTATTTGGATGTAGTAGGATATCCATAGAATCATGTGCTGTTGGGAAGTAGGGCCCGGCTGCAAGGGGCAGATACTTGGAGCTTGACCTGAAGGAATTGGGATAACTTATTGAGATTGGAACGTCCTCAGAGCAGAATTTTCGGCTTTTGTTATTGACCTGGAGGCCAGGAGGTGAGGGAGGTACACCTACCTTGGGTGTGTGTGGGCAGCACTACCGGTAACTTGAAGTGAGTAAGGAAATGAAGAAGAAACATTGTTTTAGTTTCTTCTTGGGGAAGCCCTGGCCTTGCCTCAGTCTCCAAATATCAACTCCCTCCTAACTTCACTTGGCTCCTGTTTTACTTAGCTTTCTGTCCGCAATGCTGTGAGCCTACAGTCTCTGCCATGTTTCCACTCTTGCTGGCTGCCATGCATGGACTGAGTGAGACCTTCTGAAACTAAAGGAAACAAATTTTTCCTCTATTAAGTTGTGAATGTTGAGGATTATGTCTCAACGATGAAAAAGTAATTAAGACAATAAACAATTCATTCTCCTGATTAGAGAAGGAGTGAGCAAGGATGAACTAATAGCCAAGACACTCAGGAACATAAAGCAACAGGTGATACTTTTCATAGGCAACAGCGTATGAATTGAATGGAGTATACTTACAGCTTACATTTCTATTATATGATTTCTTTTTATTTGTTTCCCTAAGCCATAACGTTTTAGAGATGTGCAAGGTACTAGTTGGCCAATATTACACTTTTAAAGTCACATAAACAATAGCCCCGACCACTACCTCCTCTGTAGCTTGTAGAAATTATCATTAGAGGTAAGATGAGAAGAATTTTAGATATATTTCAAGTAAAAATCAAGATTAGTTTTTTTGTTTAATGATGCATCCTGACATAAACATCTTATTGATATATTAAAATAAAAATTAATTTCTAATGCTCATTATGTTGCAGCCATAAATTTTAGCACTTTATAAATATTCATTTAATCCTTAAAACTACTCTGACCACTTCCTGAGATATCTACTATTATTACCCCATTTTGTAGAGGAGGAAACAGATAGTCAAATGATTACTTACCTTGTGCCAGGTCATATGATAGTGCAGCGAGAACTGATTCCAAGTGCACACCCAATGCCTAACTAACGAAAGTCACTGGTCCTCTCCCCAAGCCTACATCCAGATGGAAAGGTATTGTGTTCTCCGTGCACGGATGCATATGACAATTACCTAACGGGAGTCCAGGTGTTCACGAGTATCTCCTTTGTCACGTCCACTAAAACATGCAAAATAATTTTCAGTTAGCATATGGAAACCCTATCGTTTAGAGATGTGATTTTTCCATCTCTCTCTGTCTCTCTCTCTCTCTCTCTGTCTCTCTCTCTCTCTCTCTCTCTCTCTCTCCCTTCCTTCCTTTCTTTCTTTCTTTCTTTCTTTCTTTCTTTCTTTCTTTCTTTCCCTTGATGATAATAATGAACAGGGGCATGTGATTTGCTTTATTAAGCCACTTTTGCTTATCTTTCCAAAAGTATTTCCTGTATATGTTGCTACTCTTTATGGCTTCCAGGGCTGGAAGTGATAATGCAAACCATGTGTTTAGACCAGCAGGCCAGAATAGCACAATGGAAATTCTCCTGCATGTATCCTGGAGAACTACCGCAATCCTTTCATCTCTCTCTCATGAATTATGCACAGGAATCTGCACGACCTTATGAGATTCTGAGTTAGGACATGAAGTTATTCTCATCTCCCATACAAACCACACATTTTACTTGGAGGCAAACATGTTTGCTTTTAACACAGCAGAAATTACTTTTCTAGTACTTTATTTCTAGCCTTATTAGAGAGAATGAGGGATCTAAATTCTTGCAATAATGATAATATTCATGAAGAGAGTTCTCCTTGCTAAGCCATAACATCCCAGAGATGTGTATGGCACTCATTAGCCAAAATTGCACTTAAAATATTACAAAAACAATATCCCACAACCACTATGCCCTCTGTAGCTGTTACAAATCAGCATATGAGATAAGAGGGAAAGAATTTTAGATGCATTTCAAGTAAAAATCAAGGTTAGGAGTCTTTTGGTTTAACGCTACATCCTGAAATATACATTTCAATGATGTATTAAAACAAAAATCTAAAGTTTCATCCACACCATTTACAGAAAATGAAAGATTTTATTTAGCAGGTGCTAAATAAAACATTTTAGAGCTCTGCTTACTTTCAGTTTTTGACATGTTCTTGCAGAGTTGATGTGAGGATACTTGGTGTGGGGAGAAAGAGCATACACCTTAAGTGGCTTCTTTAAGAGATCATGTATAAGTATCTTTCCTCTAATTTACAAGAAAAATATACCTGTAAGCAGTTCTAGCTACCACTGAAACAGTTTGCAAATGCCAAGAGTTTTGCTGAAACACTTTTGCATTATTATTAGCAGCAGATAGAAGGCAGGGACTCGGTCCTCATCGCAAGGTTACATGTCTCTGGATTTCCATGCATCTATTAAGCCAAAGAGTTTTACTTATGATGAGAAAGTCTAATATCATGCAGTTTGGCATCCTCAAAGAAATAGATCATGTTCAATTAGGTTTTGCTACTATTGGATCCAAATGTCCCCAAAGGCCCATGTGTTTTGGCTCAGCACTGTTGAGAAGCAGTGCTGTCTTCCTAAGGTGGGCCCCTCTTGGGAGATTTGAAGTCTTGGGACTGTGCCATGAGAGTGACAGTAGGACCTTCATCTGCTAGTATTTTTCTCTGCGTCTCAGACTCCACAAAGTAAGCAGCTTGCCCACCATGCACTGACCACATTGTCATGTGAAAATAAAGCTGACTAATGTAGACTTGCTTGATTTTCACTGTGTATTTTCTTTCGTATTTGGTGTTCATAATAATGATTCTCAGGCAGTATATGTGATATTTACAAATCTCAGCTGCATAAAGAAATGGGAACAGCAAAGGCATTTGATTTCTCAGAAATGGCACTATTTCTGAAGATGTAGGTACATTTGGTAATGCTTATATACAAAGAAAAATGTAACTGATAACTTATTAATAATCAGTTATCTCTACGGGCAAAGAGAAGCATGTAATTAAATTCCACACAGAGCCCCCCAAACACATTGCTGATTAGCTTATCCCTGCCCATTCCCATCCCTATCTTCGTGAAAATAGAATGGCCCTAGGCAAAGTTAGAAGACACAAATTTCATTTCCTTTTATTTCTCATTCTCTTCTTAGGTCCTAGTCCCAAAACAAGCAACAGAGAGGCAAACCAGGAGCTGAACGCACTTAACAAATCCACAAACTAGATTTTAAAATGCCTATGAATTTCAATGATTTCATTAGAATAATGAGACTCATATTATGTTTACTATATTCTGAAATTCGTACATTATGAGTGTTGTTGATTGCCAGGCTCACAGTAATAACCTGTGTCTGGGCTTTGGTGCCACGACATTAATTTTACTGTGGCCATCATTGTCATTATCATCAACAACAGTATCATTACATACAATCAGTTTGCACATCAATATATGACTTCCATTTAAACCTTGCCCAGGCTACTCACTCCTGTCTGTGAGCAGACACCACTCAAACCTATGGTTGTATATTACAGCACTTAGAACTTTACTTTTGTAACCCTAACAAACGGATCCTACAATTTGGAGTCAATCATCCCTGTGAAGCATTGAAGCTTTGTGCATCCTATTTGATACAAAATTGTGGCTTATTTGAAAATTAACTTAGGTAAAAAAACAACACAAATCAAAAGTACGATTAATTACTGAATACCTGTTACGTTTGGCATCCTCCTGAGTGTGGGGCTGGTAACAAAGTCTGCACTGCTGCTGTGCTGATAGAGACCGTGCACCCATGGGAGACGAAGAAATGAGGAATTTTATAAGGAATGCATGAAAATCTGTGCATATATGTAGCAGATCATTTTCCCCAGGCTTGGAAGGTGGGGTATCAGGGAAGACTTTGTCAAAGAAGGATAGCCGATTTGAGCCAGGAAATCTCTGTAGGAATTACCCAAGCTTGGGAAGGCAAGGAATGAAACGGACTTGTGGAAGAGAAATCATTTTGTAAAGTCACAGGGCCTGAAGGAGCAAAGTGAAGAAATAAGAATTATTCAATGTGATGAGCGTAAGGGCGAGAGGAGGAGAAAGTGGGAGAGAAGAGTAGAAAGCCACCGAGCCCAACACATGTCACGTGAGCACTTGTTCAACTTGCTAGTGAATTTGGATACCATTTTAGGAGTGATGGGAAGTAAATTAATCTATTTTATTTTAAAGCATCATGATGATCATACTACAGAGGCCTGGAAGGTGGTAGGCCAACTAGTAAGGCGCAATTAGAATAATTTGAGTAAGAGATGATGGCAGCCAGGATGACAGTGACGCGGCAAAGTAGTAAGCATTTTTTAAAATACAACCACAGCAAGTAGGCCGGCAGCAATTCTCTTGGCAAATATGCAATGTTGATGGTTGTGAGACACAAGGTCCTGGTTGATGTATAGGAAGATGACTCCGAGGGGGAATAAAAGTTGTTAAATTTTCTACGACATTGTTAGGTTTCGATTGCTGGCAGTAAATTCAATCGAAAATACCCAGTTTACTGCTGGGTATGTGGATCTCAAGTTCAGGGCAAATCTGTGAAACATTGTACGTTTGGAGCCATCTACATATACCCTCCAGGTAAACGAGATTTTCCAAGGTATGAGATAAGAAAGAAGCAATTTTGTATGAAAAAATTAATATGTGGATAATGGAAAATGAACTTTCCAAAGAAGTTGGAAAGGGCAGGTCAGAAAAGTGAAGGGAAATTTTTACAAGGTTATGAAAGCAGAGCCCAGAAAATGAAGAAATGGAAGCAATTCCAGGAAAGGGCGTGAGTGGCAAGACAAGAAAATTGAACTACAAATGTTTACTGCATTTGGCCACAAATAGGTCAGTGGTGACCTTGGGAGTAACACCCTCCAGGAAGTAGTGCTAGCAGTGCATCAGTGATGGCGGACTGACATGCAAGGCATAGAGAATGGTGAGTAGGACGGGCAGCATTTTCAGGAAGTTTGATTGCTAAATGGAAAGGAGAGGCAAGATAGAATTCCAAATAAAATACAATTATGAAAAAGCAAAAATAAAATTTCATGTAATATCCGTTCAGCTTAAATAGTATTTAGCATTGCACAATAATATAGTTAAATATAAATGGTTCCAGAGTATATTTCAAAGGAAATTACTTTTTCTCCAGTTCCTAAGTGTCTTGAATGTGTGCCAATATCTAATATTCAAAATTCTTGTATGGCATATTCCTTTTCAACTTACTCCATTTCTCTTAATGAAAAAAGTCAAATGTCTCTCCTAAGGGCATATTTGGCTCCACAACTACATGGCTTTCAGCCATTTTCTTCATCAAAGAGCTGTTTAGATTGCTGGTTTACACAGCTCGCAGAGTACTCCAACTGTTCAAAACCAATTAGAGGAAACATTTAGATATGACTTTCATTTTCCCTAGTATCTCGTTTCTTTTTCTGTTGAGAAAGAATTGAATAACCTTAAAGTTCAATTAATTTAATCATCTCAGTTTGCAGATGAGAAATAGATGCTTAGGGAGTTATTATATATTCCAAGCATAGAATATGTTGTATTAGTTTGGGCTCTAGCAAAAGGAAGAATTTACAGAAATTGTAACAAAAAGGATCTATTTGGAAGACTCACAAGTCTGAGGACAGAGATAGACCAAGATAGCGGCCTGCATGTGTGAAAGCTGGAGGGTGTGACGGCTGCTCTGCCTCGAGGTAGAACACTCATCTGAGATTTTAGGACAGCAGATGAGAGTCTGCTGCAGATCTCTGATGCAGACCCAAGACTGAAGGTCTGCAACAGGAAGGCAGGCACAAGCCGAGACTGGAGCGAATCTGTGATGAAGATCTGTGACGTGTAGCAAGTTGGCGTCCATAAACAATTGCAAGGAGAGAACTTTCCCAAATGAAAAAGTTATAAGCTTTTGTCTTCCTTCCTGTTATACAGTTCGAGTTCCCAGTTGGGCCTTCCACATCCAAGTGGGTGCTCTTCCCTCATTTGTTGGCTCACAGATCACTCACACTCTAACCTAGGCTGGTTCCTAATTGACCAATCTAAGTGCGGTTCCCAAATTCCAATTCATGTGTGGTTCCTGTTTGCCTCAAATTGGCATAATCTCTCCAATGGTCACATATGTAAATGGCAAAATCGGTACCAGAACACATCTTGGTGATTGGCATATATATATATATATATATATATATATATATATATATATAGAGAGAGAGAGAGAGAGAGAGAGAGAGAGAGAATAAAATTTGGAAGTATATGCATCAATTCCCCAAATTGTTACTATTGGTATCACAAACATCCCCTTGTTACATAGCAAATCTCTCCACAAGGGAACATTGTCTCTTAGAGGGAAGGGAGAAGCTCATGAGAATTAGGAATAAATCACAGATCTTGGGAAGTTCCTAAAGTTTACCAGATTCACGAAGCTCCTCCCCAACTATCCAGAGGTGGCAATCAGTTGGTGGAAGAGACTCTCCTAGTACCTGAGCTGCCTGTGGTTCAGCAGTCAGTTCTACGGATGCAGCCTCTCTGAGGCATCACACATCCTGGGATGGGATTTTCGGTGATGCAGCTGTTTGACATGTCTGTGCCCTTTGACACATGAAGGGTTACTCCTGTAAGTAACCCCTCATCTGTGCTCTTGTAAGAAGCCCCAGTAGACTCACCGGTGTGCCGCTTTGGACTTTGGTGTCATTGATATTTTGACCAGTTGGCTGAGCTCTAGCTAGGGTGAACAGACATTAATACAACAACATTAAAAATAATATTTATGGGGAGAATAAAAATATACAACCAAGATCTCAAATATCAGAAACAAATTTATTAATGCATGTGCAAATTCCAACATAAAAATCTACAAAATTTTAATTTGCAAAGTAGAAGATAATCGGAATAGAGGGACACACAATGTTGACATATAGGAAGACTCCACACATTAGAGTTATTAGTGTCTCTTATGTTGATTCAGCAAAATACTAAGTAAAATTTCAGCAAGTTCTTTTGTCTTGTTTTGGAAGTAATGAACAGATGATTCTAAAATTCATGTGGTGATACAAATAATGAAAAGTAAACAAGTCACTTTTTCAGAAACAGGGGTGAAAGAACTGTTCTCCCGAGTGTCATGTCTAATTGGAAAGCTGAGTAACTAAAATACGGATTTTTGTACAAAGAAAAGGAGGTAAGTGGTATAAATTAGAAATCAGAAATAATTGGGTCCATACTTAAGTGCTTGATTTACAACCAAGATCAACTGCAGAAAACTGAGAAAGCACAGCTTCTTGAATCCCAAGGACATTGGATATTCATAGTGGTGCGGTGGATCTTGGCTTCCTGTGTTACACCATTTAAAAAAAAGTCTTAGTTATATTACATATGGAAAGTATGACAAAGTGAAGCTTCCAAAGTGTCCAATAGAGAGTTATCATTATGATCTTCATAGGAAAAGAATACTAAACAGAAAAATAGATACATTAAATTATATATATATATATATATATATATATATATATTCATGAAAATTCTGCTTTATTATTTGAAAGTCATAATGTGAACAACATTGAACATGTAGAAGGCAGCAATGACTTAAAAGCATGCAAATAAAAATAATACAATAATCAAAAAATTCAAATGAATCTCCAACTTCAATATATTGAGTTTATCTATATTTTTGAAGCTCCGTAGCTTTTGTTTTATGTAGTTAGGTACATCATTGTTTGGGGTATAAATGTTTACGATTGTCACTTCATCTTGCTAGATAGCTCCCTTTACCAAAGATGAAGTGACCTTGCTTGTCTTTTTTGACCAGTTTTGGCTTAAAGTCTAATATGTCACCAAAGAGTATCACAATCTTCCCTGTTTTTGCCCCTCAGCTTAGTGGAATATAGAACTTGAGCCTTTCACTCGGATTGGTGAGTTGAGGCCATTAATGTTTAGGGTTATAATTAATATGTGAGTCTTAGGTCCTGTCATTTTGTCACCCTGCGAATATTGAAATTTTTTGTTTACTTATTTTCTTTAGGTGTTCTCTGCGTTAAAGATGATCCTGCCACTGTATTTTTTATTGTATTGTTTTTCTGTTTCCCTATCCAGCAGATCTTTGAGAATTTTTTTAATGCTGGCTTGGTTGTGATAAATTTCATTTTCTTTGTCATGAAAGGTTTTTTGTTTCATTGTCAATTTTAAACGATGTTTTTGCCTGGTACAAAAATTCTGGTTTACAGTGACTATCTTTTAGGACTTTGAGGACTTAAGTCCAGGTTCTCTGGCCCTCAGAATTCGTACTGAGAAGTCTACTGTTACCCTAATCCACTTACCTTGATATGTACCTTGCTGTTTTTCCCTTACATCTTTTAGAATTCTCTCTTTGCTTTGAATGTGAGTCAACTTTATTATAATACGTCTAGAGGAGCTTCTGTTTTTGTCAAGTCCAGTGGGTGTATGGTGTGCCTCCACCAGTTGCATGTCCATTTCATTTTCTATGTATGGGAAGTTTTCTTTTATGACCTCAATGAATAGGTTAGTATGGGTTTCCATTTTTACTTGTATTCCTGCTATTCTGAGATTAAGTTTCTTTGAGTCTTCTATAATCTGTAGTATTCCGTTTCCTCGTTGATGTCGAATTATTTCATGATTGTTAACAGTCTATGCCATTGTTTCTTTCTTGGACTCTAAATGAGAAATTCTCTTCTCATTTCGTGTGTTCTGTTTCCTAGACTTTCCATGAAGCTTTCCATGAAGGTTTCCCCACTGAGTTTTCAAAGGTAACAATGAACAACACTCAGTAATTACCGACTAAAGGAAAGAAGAAAAGTTGGGAGGCTGTTAGGAAGGAGGTGAATGTCTTATATGGGCCAAAACTTTAGTGTAAGCAGCAGTCGTGTGATTCTTTTAAGTGAACATTTCATTACAATGCAAAAATAGAAGCCTACACTCTAGACAAAGAGAGGGAATGGTTTGGTTTGATACTAGCCAGACTACGTCAGCAGCTTTGAGTTTAACTCTTGGAGGCTACATTTCCTTAAGACACGAACTTAAAAAGTAAAGTTCAGATATAATACTCAGAGTGATGAAAGATAGACAAGACAAGCTCATGAATCATTAAAGAAGCCAGAATTTCGTGGCTTGGACAGGAAGCAAGATGATTATGCTCTCATCTAGAAAGGAAAAGGTTTCATGTAGAAGAACGTATAACCATGTTCTCAGTTCTGGGAAAGAAACTATGAAAAGATACAAAGGTCACTCCAAACTACCGAATCAGACCTTTTCAATGGGGAGCATCTGTGTTCACATGGAACTCCACATGACTGACACAAAGCACAAGTTAAGAATGACTAATATACTCCTGCTCTGCCTTTTTATAATTAAAGTCTTAGTACTGAAGGTTAAAAATTATGTTAAGATAGATCATAACATTTTTATAAAAGAATACCTTGGTAAGAGCTGTCCTTAGAATATTTGAGTTAACAACAAGATAATTTTAGAACACCTTGGGGGATACTCAAATAAAAGACTAAAATAATAGAAGAAAGTCTTCTGAGGGTCCTATTGAAATAATTCCGTGCTTGTGGAAAGCCACTGTAAAAATCTGAGCCCCTTCTGAGGTCATGTTTTGTGGAAACCAGAGACAGAACTGCTTCATTTATCCAGTGCTGAAGCTTGCAAAATATAGACATTTAGGTCTTTACTGGATTTCCCTGCAAAATTTGACAATAACACATAATCGAGCTTATCAAGGATTTGATAAACTTGATTGTGTTTCTTCTCTAGCCTGCAGGGGACTACGAGAAGGGAGGAGGGGAAGGTTATTGAAAGTCACTCATAATGACAGTCTGGGAGGTGAGCACAAATGAAGAGAAAAGCAGAAAAATATAAAAGCAAGTAGATTTGTAGGGGGAGTCTTTTCCCAAGAAGGCAATTCTGAAGTGATAGAATTTTGGACAAAAAAGTACAAAAATTTACTTCCATCTTTTTTACTTTCATTCATTCTCATTAATGAAATATAATACTCACACAGTAGTAATGTATCAAAAGCACATGGCTCTTTGAATTAAGACATAAATAAGCACATTAGGAGGCCGATGTCTAACTAAAGTGAATAAATTTTATCTCCAAAGTCAACCTCCTCTGACCCTCTTCCAATCACAACCTTCCTCACCTTCATGCATACGAAGGCCATTCTCTTTTGAGCAGCAGTGGCCTTGTACACATTAACATACCCTCATACAGTATGTATACTCTTACTATTTTGTGACTGAATTCTCTTCTTCAATTTTGTATTTTCTAAACAATGACTCTCAGGATGTGACAGTGACTTGTCACACACATAATGGCCGAATAATAGGAGAAGTCACAGCTCTTGATCTCAGAATTGAAGCTTTCCTTACATTTGTTTTAGAAAAATTTTCATCTTAGAAAGTCCTCTGGAGGTGTACATCAGTGGTTAAAACACTTGCCTAGCAAGTACAAAGCCCTGGGTTTAATTCCCCAGTACCACATAATAGCTGGGTGTGGTAGTACACGCCTGTAATCCCAGCACTCAGGGGGCTGAGGCAGAAGAACTGCTATGATTTGAGGCCATCTGGGGCTACATAGTGAGTTGAGGACCAACCTGCTGCACTGCAGAGCAAGACCCTACCTTAAAAAAAGAATCTTTAAAACGTATTCATCATAAGTCAAATAATAAGTTTCAGCTTTGTTGTGAGTAAACAAAGAAAAATATAGAAACAGCAAACTTAAACATTTCAGCATATTTACTTTTGTATGTAAAATAAGTCACTTGAATATTAAATTTTGACTGTTTAATTTCACTTGTGCTGTAGATATATAAATCATTGTTTTGACAGATAACAACTTTAAAACAGTTTCATCTTCCTCCCAAAATTGATTTTTGTCTAACTGGTCAGTGTCAGTAGGTAAGGTTGTCTTTACTAATGTGTGACCTTAATATGTTCCCATCTGTGCACAGCTTAGTGTGATATGACGATCAAGGTGGCGATAAAAACAGCTGAGAAAAAAACCAAAAAATAAATGAGTAAATTGGCTCCAGAATGTTAAGGCCACTATGAAGGCCATGATATCAGCCACACAATGGTTGTTCCTTGTCATTTGAATGGCCACTTTCTGGCCTTGACCTGAAAGCTGTCCGCTTTTACTGTAGAAGTACCTTTGCTCCAACATCCAGATATTATGTAATATCTGTATACTAAGCATATAATGTTTGTATATTTGGAGACAAACTAAGGGTAGTAATGGAAGGTTTCTCTCTAGGGTATAAATCAAACAGATTTATTTACAAAAAAATCAAAGTATTCCCAAATGATATACACACTTAGAAACTTAAAATTCTTAAAGAAAAACACTTGTGTTAATAATGTTTCAGTTTCTTGGGTGTTTTGTCTCCTGTTTGCAGAAGATCGGGGAAGGCCAGGGCTCTTATTCAAGTTTGTGACTGATCCCTGTAATGTTCTTACTTTTATTTGGTCAATTCAATTCTGCACTTATGGGAACTACACATTTTGCTGCCTATGGACATAGTATAATTTTGTAGGCATTATATTGCACAGTGAAATAAAACTGAATATAACGTCCCTTCTAAATCCAACAACATTTTAAAATAAAATTTCTGGTTAATGCCTTTAGAAACCTGGAGGTATTTTCTCCCTTCCCCCCAGAAAAATAAAAAATGAGAAAAAACTAATACTCATCACATGTACAAAATGTATAAAATGACAACTTTCACAGAAAATTAGATAATACCAAGGGAAACAGCCGGTCTAATCAAGTAAATAAGTGTGTGAAGGAGGACACAGAAAAAAACAATTTAATTCTCTCTCACAGCCAGAGGTCTCATGTGGTCTCAAGATTGAATAGAAAATGATTTGCTAGTTGAAGTTCACCCTGCCCGACACCATGGCTGGGTCATGTCGAAAGTCACACTTGGTAATTACAGGAGAGGTGGATCTGAACACGAAGTTTGCACATGTATATTTTTATGAGTCAGATTAATTCACCCCTCTGCTGAAACTTCCGCTTGAAAGGCATTTAAAGTAAGACTTCTTAAATCTGTTTTCAGAAAGGCTTTACTGTAGACACGGATTTAAAATTACTTTCACTTGCTCTTTGTCTTTAACGATTCCATGGTAACCTCGAGATTCCCAAACTTTTTACTACAGCAAGATAGGGGATCTGAACTGTCACAAAAATTTCGTAAAATTCTGTCACCCAGGTTGATTTTAATTAGAGAAAAGTCAATACTTGGTCTTTCAGATGAGAGAACAACATTGAGTCACTTAACCACGTTGATTGAAATGTAAAGCAAAGGTCTTGTTTTGTTGTTGTTGTTGTTTTTTCCTCTTCCTTTGCAGGATGCACTCTTCAGTTTGGGAAGTGGTGTGTGACTGAGGCCCAGAACCTGCATGGGCAGGACAGCAGGGTGGCACAGGGCTTGGGAAGTCTGCCACTACCTACAGTGCACTGTGCCCCTACTTGAAGCTCTCTCTGCCTGCAGGTCGGTCCGCGGTGGCTCAACATTTCCATCTGGGAAGCAGCGGCAGAAATTGCCCTCAGCCTTCCTTGTGTTCCCACACCCAGGCTTTTGCAAATGAGCTCTGGATCCCGAGGTGAATGGACGGGTGGGAATAGCGCGGAGAGGGAGGCTGGCTGTCCATTCTGACCTGACCAGAACCCCTTTCCCACTCTCTCCTCTGCTGCTGGATCATGACCGGAGGAAAGGTAAGAGTTGGTAATAGGAAGTTCCGAGGCGGGAGGAGGAAGCACCGGAACTCTCCCACACTCCTGTCCCCTCGCTCTTGAGTTCCCGGTGAAGGAGTTGCCGAACAGGGCGGTGGGCTCCTTCCTCCTCTCAGTATAGAGATGGGAAAGGACCGGGAGATAAGGAAAGGAAAGAGAAAGGACATTAACAGTATTGAGTTCCAGATGGGCCTGGATGAACAAAGGCAGACGACACTCGGGCTCTCCCTGTCCAGGGCTCAGGCTCCCTCCTGCGGGAGAGAAGGAGGTGGCTCCTCCCGGCCGCTCCAAGTCAGGGGAGACGATACAACATCAGCACTCTGACAGCCGGGTGATGACTTTCCTTCCGGCTGTGACCAAAATGAGACCCCAGTGAGGCAGATTTAAAATTCTCAATCTCACCCTTGAAAGATTTTTCTGCACCAGACATTTTGTTACAGATCTTTAAAAAAAAAACTGGTTTAATGTGTTAATATTGAAAATAGATGCATGTAATTTGAGAGTGGGTATAAAATGCCATGTGTATTAAATTAATAATGTTTCATTACTCACCCATCACAGAGTCATTATTTTAAATAACCATATTTCATTTCAGTGGACAGAGTGTAAATGAGTATGTATTTTTATGTAAAGTGGACCTGCATCATTATTTATTCATGAGTTTTAAAAGGATCATTATTTTTGACAGACAGCTCCTGTCAAAAGATTTATGCATAAGAGCTCATGTTTCCCCACAATAATCATCAATCAATAAACTTTAGAACTTGGAACTTAAAATTCAGTGTTACGGAGATGCACATTTTGTTCTAATTAAACACATGTTTGCATTTGGAGAATAAACTGCAACCTCAGTTCAATTATATATAATCAGAAATATCAATATTGCCTGTGCGGGCAAGTTGTGGTTTTAGTTTAGAAATGTGTCTTGCTACAGTCTGAGTGAATGCTTTGGTTCCGCACACCAGGCCTTCCCTCTGCGTCCCTGTGGGCCGAGGGGGAAGCTGACAAGATTGGGCTTTTAGCACCGTTGGTTATCAGGGACCATCCGGTCGTTCTCTACACCAGGATGTGATGGCCGCGTTCCCTGCTTTCAGCCCCATTTGCAGGGAACGTCAGTGGCACAGACCGTCACCCGCTTCCAGCTGGAGAGCGGAGCTCAGTTCGGAAGAAGGGATGTGGCGATACACAGGCGACTGTAACCGTCAAACTACCAAGCACAAGACAGTGGCCGAGACTCACGACAGGGCTGAAAGAAGACGAAATCCCCGGGCAGAACTAAAAAAGCTCAGGGCACCCAGGGGGACGCAAGCAGCTGCTTCCAGGAGGGACTCCACGGAGTCGCTGTAGCTGCAACCCCAAGGAAGTACCGAACTGAACTGTTTCCGGGTCTCCCACAACCCGCTCTCCAGTCAGGACGTACACACACCTTCCATTCGTGTGTCTTTCCCGGATTATGCCGGTAATACTCAAAATTGTCATCAGCAGAGATACTTTTGAGATACTATACCCCAAAGCCTGAACTAAATAACTTTCCTATCTGGCAAAGTCTGTTTTTGCATTTCGACATTTAGAATTTAAATTCTCCCTTGTGTGATGTATTGTTAGGCCATCAGACACTCAGCACCTATGTTTGTCTCCTTCCTGGTGTGGAACTGCCTAGTGGGACATTCTTCTGCCCTGCCACTCCTGGAAAGCCTGGAGCACAGGCAGAGGGGACCCTAGGCCCCTGGCATGTGTCACCCTTGCCTGGGACGTATGTAAATCCTTTTTCCAGGCTCAGGTGTCTTTTTGTCTTTGTAATAAAGCAGTGAGGCTAAAGAACACGTGCCAGACCTTCCCTGGTGGGAGAATTGGAGGGAGGGATGCGTGAGGCCAAGAGGAGGGAGATCAGGGCAGCCAGCAGGCAGAGAGCGCGGCCTTAGGAACAGCCGGAGGACAGGCACGGATGCGCGCATCCTCCACAATCACAGAAATAGTCATGACTTTATGTGTCTCGTTAAACTAAAAGTGTAACTTGCAGAGCTCTCAACATACTTTATCCCTAGGACAGAAATTGTCATGTAATCCCGGCCCCCTGGGAGGCTGAGGAAGGAGGCGCACAAGCTTGAGTCCAGCCTGGACACCCTAGTGACATAGCAAGGCCCTGTCTCAAAATAAAAAGTGAGCTTGGAATGTAGCTCAGGGCGAAAGCCCTGGTCTTGATCTCCAGCACCACCCCCACCTCCCACGCCCCCCCACCCCCGCCTGAAGCAACGACTTTTCAAATTGAGCAAAGGAGGATGAGGAACAGGAAGTGGAAACCTGGTCCCTGGGAAAGGAGCAGCTGGGGATCAGCCTCATTGTGATAGGGAAGGAGGGAGCCCTGGAAGGTAGGGGAGGAGCCTGCCGCTGGCGAAGCCTGACAGGGAGAAGGACTTTCACTAGGACTGTCTCAGGTGCCGAGAGCCTGAGATTCATTTTTTTAAAGTGGGCTTGGGAAAGGAAGAAAGGGGTCCCTCCCACTAGTAGGCACGGCTGGGAGGGATCAGCTGTAGAGGGAAGAATGAAACTGTGGGGAGGAGAGAGAGGAAGGGGAGAGAGAGAGAGAGAGAGATTGACCATGGCAACAGAAGCATTCCTAAAATGATTTTTTTTTCATAGAAATACAAGAAAGCTTCATGTGAGAACTTCTGTGTCTCGAACACAGAATTGGAGTTGTAGATAAGAATAAGGATAGGATGACAAGGAGAAAAACCTAACTGCAGAAAGATATATTTACCCAAC
This sequence comes from Ctenodactylus gundi, assembly GCA_004027205.1. Taxonomy (NCBI): domain Eukaryota; kingdom Metazoa; phylum Chordata; class Mammalia; order Rodentia; family Ctenodactylidae; genus Ctenodactylus; species Ctenodactylus gundi. The sequence goes on along the minus strand of PVKB01000182.1, from coordinate 208,054 downwards.
TACACTACAGAAAAATGACGTGCTTTTCAGAATTTATTGTGGCATGAAATTAAACTTACTTTGTGTTTGCACTTGGTTATCTGACTTAAAAAAACAAGTATACTTGTGAGAACTTTATTTTATCTCATGCTTAACAACAAAAGGTTAAGTTGCTGTAAGTTTCTTTCTAGATAAATCTTCAAGAGATAGATTATCATTTCTAAAAAGCATAAAAAGGAGCCATGTGGTAATGTACTCCTATAATATGACCACTCTGGGAAGCTGAGGCAGGAGGATTTCAGTTTAAGCCTAGCCTGGGAAACTCAGCAACTTAGCAAGATCCTGTATCAAAATAAAAACTATGAGAAAGGTCTGCATATGTAGGTCAGTGTGAAGGCCTTGGGTTCAACCTCCAGTATCACAAAAAGCAAAGAAAATAAGGAAAGAAATCAAAGGAGAAGAACCATGAGAAAGAAGCAGATGCCGAATGGATTTGGGAAGAAAAGAAGTTTAGCTGAGCTGTCCAGCCCCATCTTCATGTGAAAGGCCAAGATCTTTCTGCAACTGGAGAGCATAACTGAATCTTGAAAGGGTTCGAGTCTTACAGCGTCTAAATTTCAGAGGACCAACAAGTTGAATGTTTTTCTTTGTCATACAAGAAAAGCTTTTATGCTTTGTTTTTAGTTCTGGTGGTTAATTGTTCAATACTAACGTATGTATTTAATGCATAAGCTGTGAATAGGCATAATCATTTAGACTAAACTCATTTAATTATTTTATATTTAAAAAACCTTTGTGCACGCACATTTGACAATATCCAAGGTATTGTCCAAAGCTTTTTTTTTAAGTTTTGGTTAATTTCACATCCTTTTAAAATTTTTATAGTATTCATAGTGCATTCTTGCTATTCTTTATTTTATTAGTATATGCATACATGATAGTTATATTAAACTTAAGAATTTTTTGCACATACATATTGCAAAAATTTCCATTCCCTCTGTATTAGTTTGGGTTCTTTCAAAGTCAGAATTTACAGAAATTATAACAAAGAGGATCTATTGGGAAGGGAAGGCTTACAAATCTGAGGACAGAAATAGTCCAAGATGGCGGCCTGCATGTGCGAGAGCTGGAATGTTTCATGGCTTCTCCGCTGTGAAGTAGAACTCTTGCCAGTGAGCCGGTGAGAGTCTGCTGCAGATCCAGGTTGTTTGAAGACCAATGGTGAAGACTGGAGCCTAAGGATCAGGGACTGAAGATCAGCAATGGGCAGACAGGTCCCAGTTGAGACTGGAATTAAACTGTGATGGAGATCTATGACATGTAGCGAGTCGGAGCTTTCCAAAAAAAAAAGAAAGAAATTCTAATAGCCTTTCTCATTCCTTCCTATTATACCTTTGGAGTCCCAGCTGGGCCTCCCACATCTGGGTGGGCACTCTTCCCTCATTCGCTGGCCCACAGGTCATTCACACTCTAATCCAGGCTGGTTCTCAAATCCCAGTCTAGGTGTGGTTGCCAAACCCTAATCCAAGTGTGGTTCCTGATTGCCTCAAACCCACATGATCTCCCCAATGGTCACACCCTCCCCCTGCTTTCGTCTCCCTCTCACGCCATGCCTTATCCCTTCTGACTCCCAACATCTTACTTAGTTTATTTATTTGTACTCTGGATTTCTCATATTAGAGAAACCATGCAATACTTTATCTTCTTATTGTGATTCAGTTCACTAAGCATAATAGTCTTAAGTTGTGTCCATTTATCTACGGGTGATTCACGTCGATCTGTTTTTGTTGTGGATTAATACTCCATTGTGTAGATACACCACATTTTTTAATCTCTTGGTCTACTGATGGATATTTTGGCATCTTCCATGATTACCTTATTATTAGATATGTTGCAATTCTTAACGGCCTCACTCTGGGATGAGAAGACATAAGCACCTGCTCAACAATCTGAGTGTTACAATGTCTCCTAGCATCCTCCTTATTTATAGGAACATGGATTCCAAGATCTCTAGTAGGTATTCCAAATTAACTTCTTTCTCTCTCTCTCTGTCTCTCTCTCTTTCTCTCTCTTTGTCTCTCTCTGTCCTTTCTTTCTCTCTCTATACATATATACATATATATGTATATACATGTATATATACATATCTATATACATGCATATATATATATAGAGAGAGAGAGAGAGAGACAGAGAGAGAGAGAGAGAGAGAGAGAATGTAGTACACTGTAGTATTACCGCGTGTGGCAGTAATTTAGTTTTTGCTGCTTGAAGTGAGATACCCAAACAAATATGAATTGGATACTTTTCCTTCACAATTCCACAAATAGAAGACTCGTTCTTCCCAAAGATCTTACCGACCTCAGCATGTGATTTTTTTCTCTCCTTATTGAGCACTTCGATCTTTCTCTTAAAGGAAGCATTCCTTTTGGCATATCCAAATTGTCAGCATCACTATTTTTGACCTTTGGAGCCACTTTTAACTATCACACGGGCTTTGGGCTCAAGTTCTAGATATTGCGACAGCGGGGGTGGTGAGGAAGAGGGCTCCCGAGTGACTAATGGGAAAAGAGCGTAGGCAGCGTGGATATGCTGAGCACAGTGGTGATTCTCGTCTCAGGCAGAACAGAGCAAGACAGCATGAGATTTCATCATGAATCCTGCTCAGAACCACCCACAATTTAAAACTTAGAATTATTTACACTATTTCTGGGGTTTTCCACTGAATATTTCCCCATTGCCGTTGGTGGCTAGTAGTTGACAAGGCAAAACGATAAACTGTGGGTCAGCGTCTGCTGTACATTATCCATGCACTGTGGTCACTTACTTTTCTCGGACCTTATTTGAAAGTAATGTTTCAAATCAGCCATCCCAAATCGACCATTTGGAGAAAATTTAATGTGTGTACTTAATGGAAATAAAAATGACCAAGATGAGATTCACATATGCACCAATTTCTCAAGGTCAGTGTTATCACTATTTATCCCATATACATACCAATAAAAAGAATAATTTTGACCAAAAATTCATTGATTAGTTTAACAAGTAACATGAATGTGTGTATAAATTTTGGACGTATTTTTTCCAAGAAAATGGTAGATACCTTTGTAGCAATTATCCACATAAAAAAACCTCTTCTACTCTCCTTCCTCTAAGTAATCAATTTCCTGACTTCTATTTCCAGAGATAATTTTTACCTGTTTTTAAAATTTATTTTAGTGAAACCATATGAAATGTGCTTGCTGTGGTTCTTTTGTTCAACCTTGTGTTTGTGTGATTCGTCCTGATTGTTAAGGTAAAAAGCTAGAGAGTTTTATTTTAATTGCTTTGAGCCATTCCATTGCACTTGTACAACTAAACCACAATTTCACTTTGTAAACAATAGGCATTGAGGTGTCTCGCCATCTTGTGCTATTCCCTGTAATTATATACGTCTGCTGGTGAACACGCTGCACCTTTGTCCTGGGTAGATTCTTCCATCCTGGATTGCTGGATCACAGGTATGTAATTTCTGTCATTACAGATGCTGTCAATTTCCCAGAGTGGTTGTACTGATTTATACCCCCATGGAGTGCAAGAGTACTAGCTGCTCTGTACCCAACATCATTAGCACGAGGCAGTGCCACTGATTTTTATTTCAGCCATTCAGATATTCATGTACTGGGAGCATTGTGGCCTGAATTCATCCTTGCCTGATAATTAAGGAGGCTTAAGCCTTCTCCTATTCTCCTATTTGTATCTTGTTTTGTTAAATGCTTGATAAGGTCACCAATTTGCAATTAGATTTTCACTTTTTTTCTATTTAGTCAGACATTGCATATAAATATAGCATCTAGTGTTTTACCTGGCAATCCAGATAACAGAGCAACTGGTAAGAGTTAAAACAAAAAGTACCCTCTATTGCATTCATATTTCCGCAGTTTTCAATATCCTTAAATAGCTCTCCTAATAACAAGCATGACTAATGCATCCAAAGGACTGCGAATAAATATTTAATTTCTCTTTTAGCTTAGGCATGTAGCACAGGTGCCTTGTAGGAGGTGAGCCTGGGACAGAGGGACACAGTTCTCCATTTTTCTTTCTTTCTTTCTTTCTTTCTTTTTTTTTTTTTTTTTTGCAAATGATACTTTAATGAGAAAAGATCTGGACTTGATGGTGTAAGTTTGCAAATCCAGCCCCGATGACTGAAGCGGGAGGATCCTAAGTTCAAGTTTCTTCTGGGAAACTTAATGAGACTCTATCCAAAATTAATAAATTTAATACAAAAGGGCTGGGAGGTAGAGCAGAGTGACACATTGTCTCACAGTGTCTTAGTGGGGAATCACTATGAGAACCAGTTAGAGGACAAATGGATTCTGCCTGCTTGGTTTCTGCTGTGGGTGCTTACTTCCTTAGGGTTTATATTTTTCTTTACCCTCCCTCAGCTACTAAGTCAAAGCAGGATGCTCAGCAGTGTGGATTTTATGCCGAAATATTACCAGTTGATAATTTGATCTACCTAGGAATGTTGTCAAATTACCTTCCAAAGTTCTGCCTTCCTCACCAGTAAAAAAGGTAACAAAAGCATTTACATCAAGGTTTAAATAAAGTGATGTATTTAAAGCACTAGCCCTGAGATGGTGTGTCAAAGTAATCAATAGATAATATCTATTTGCAATTATTAAACAACTCATGGGGCAGCCATTCTGCCTGGGCTTAGATGTAAATTATTGGATAACCTTTCAAAGTATATAGCTTCTCTTGACTTGTTATCACTACCAAAGCCTATTCACTATTCACTCTCTTAAGCACCTTTCGAAAGTTACCCAGAAAAGAATACTGACATCCGAACATCACTTTTCCTGCTGTGCCCACACATTCTCTTTAAAATGCAAGACAGTTGGTTCTAAAACAAAAAACAATTTTTCCCTGTTTCACTTTGTTTTTCGCTTTAAGTTCCATAAGAGTTGTTGACAAGATACGTAGATGCACAAAGTGCTAAACTTCATTGTAAACCTTAAATTTTGCACTTACACATATCAATAAAATGGGGAAAAAATTTTTCCCTGGTAGCAAAAAGAAAGTTATACATTACAAAGGATACCGAAGAAGTTTCATCTGGACCTATACACTTTTGCGTGCTAGTGTTTTATTTAATTTTTCCCATTTTTATTAAAGTGTGTATATATGTGATACACAACAGTTACAATGAGCTCTAGTATTTTGTGCACATATATATCGCATCAATATGACAATCCCTTCCCCTTCCTGTTTTTGGCCCTCCCATGCCTTCCCATCCCCCCAAACTCCCACTGTCACACACATCTTGTTCTATAAAATGCCCTGTATTCTGGGTTTCTCATGTTAGAGAAAACATGTGACGTTCAATCTTCTGTATTTGACTCACTTCATTAGGCATGATAGTCTCAAGTTGCAACTACCTACAGAAGCCTCAAGTCTGTCTTCTTAAAAGTATTTTGAAATGTCAACAATATTTTAAAAAATGTTTAAATGCCCATCTTGTTTGCTTTTTTTTTTTTTTTTTTTTTTTGGTCTAGGATTTTTTGAGTCACAAAATACATACAATGAAATGTATACATTCTAAGAGTACAACCTAATGCATGTTGAAAAATCCATACACCCACATAAACGCAGACTCAATCAAGAAATGCAGCATTTCCTTCACCCATAAGATCCCTCGTGTCTCCTTCAAGTCAGTACCCTTGCAGATGGTCATTGTTTCCTTTCCTAACACCACAGTTTCGTTTTTCCTGTTCAAGAACTTTCCTGACACATATACACACAAAAATTAGGCTCTGAAAAGTTAATGACTTCCATTGATTTCTTTGAGCTCCTACACATGTTATCCTGCTTGATTTGGGTTCTAATACTCCTCTGGTGTCTTGGGAATTTCAAAAAGAATGTGTCCAACTATGGGATAGGACACTAAACACTCTGAGAGTGGTCATGAGAGTTCACATGTGACTCCTTTCAGACTGCAAAGTCAGGATCACTGCATTCTACCAGAAATATTTAGTTTTATGTATGTGTGTGTGTTTGTGTGTGTGCATGTGCATGTGTGTGTGTGTGTGTGTATTTGCTTGTTTCAAGAGACAAAACTATAGTGTTTCTTTAAAACGTTAAATTCTAGAGATTTAATACTATTAAGATAGATTAAAATGTACATCAAGTCTTGCTCCTAATCATTTGGGAGAAATAAAAATAATCCCATCAGTCACCAGCAATCATTGTACATCAAGCTTTATCCACAGACTAGGGAAGATATTTAAACCAGTAATAGTGCCAAAGTATCCAAATTTAAATGGCTCCTTTGGTATGAAAATGTTTAAGAATCACTGCTTCCAAATGTGTGAGATGTGTGTACTCCAGGTGTGCACAGGGTGATTAATATCTTTAGCTACAGCAGTAAAATATCAGAGTTTTTATAGGCACTTAATTTTTACTTCACATTTTTAACTCCTTTTCTCTATTTGTGTGCTTTAAAACACAATACTACCAAAATATCCCTTAAAAATGAGGATAAATGTAGACACCCACAGAAGCATGAGCCCTGGTATTTTCAAAGGGTGGGCCTAGTTGTGTACCTGCTCGGTTGTCTCTGCTGGTGAGTAACGAGGTTGCCTCTCGGATGCCATTTATTCCCTAAATCATTTCTCACTTCCTGGTCAATTATGAAGTAAATATATACCTTAAATATTTTGATAGATTGCATTTTCCCCTTATCTGAGGTCAACAGGAACAATAAACATAAAAAGGTTTTCAGCATAAAATCTTACATTTCCCATTTATTGCTATTCTAAACCTTAAAGGTTTAGTTTTATTTTCCACAATTAAAAGTGCCTATAAAATTGTCATTATTAATATTTTTAAACCCACATCATCCAATTTCCTCATTGTCTTTGGAAATCTCTTCATGGAGCGGATTTACTGCTTTAGTCCCCTGAGGAGGGTAGGAGAAGGAAGGATGGTGTGAATACTACCTGTCCTCAAATGCCCATGTGCTGCAGACTGGTCACCAGCTGGTGGCACCCCAGGGTGGTGGTGGAATGTGTAGGAGGTAGGGCCTGAGGGTAGGAAGTTATGTCACTGTCAATGTGACCTGGCAGAAGGTCCCGAGATTCTGCTGCTTCCTGTCTCTGATCTCTGCTTCCTGGTTGCCTTAAAAGTACCCCCTCCACCATAATATTCTGCCTCTCTTCACACCCCAAAACAGGGAAATCAACTCACCATAGAAACCATGAATCAAAATAATACATTCCTCATTTTGAGTTGATTTATCTCTGACGTTTCTTATTATAATAGAAAACTGACAGACATTGAAGGGAGCACCCTGCAAACAACTGGTGAACAGAGATCAGAACAAATAGCCGGAAGTTCTACAGAAGTAGTCACTGACCATAGATTCAAATGCATCCTTGGTGACAGAGGATGGGAACAGTTCCCTTAAGCCACCTGCTGTGCATTTACAAGTTTATAGACTTCATTCATAAAGGAGATATATCCCAACTTGTGCATTCTAGGTACACTGGTCAATTATATAAAACTCCCTTTCAGCAGTTCCTGTATGTTTCTCCAAGGGAAGATGTATAATATCTTCATATTTTTAAATGACCTGGATGATAAATCTTTGTCACCTCATATATTTCTGAAATATATGCTTTATCCCTAAAGTGCAAATTAGTTACAATATGTACTACTCTTGACATGAACAAAAAAGTGTTGTCATATTTCAACTGCTTATTTGACTAAAAATCTCAAGTTAATTTGTCAGAAGACATTCATATACATGATTTATTAAATATTTGATGAAGGAAGATACTTCTGTTTCAACTGAATGTGTGAGAGATATATGATAGTTTATGTAATGGTGTTAGTAATATAATGACGGTAATAATAAAACATTGTTAATTGATTTTATTGCTGCTGATGTTTTATCAACTGCTTTTTATTTTTTTTTAAATGACAAACACAACCGATTAAAAACGAAAAGCCAGTGGCCAATAGGAACATATCATCGTGACTCAGGACGTCAACTTTTCATCTACATCAGTGGAGCTTTGAGTGGCGAAACAATGAATCCATAACTCTTGGAAAGTAAAAGGACACAAACCAGGGTCCCGAGGCCTGTGAATTGTGTACATTCTCAGCCATCCCAATAGGAGGTCAGCTGTGGTTAATTGAGCAGCATATTTCATGAGATTTGCATTTACATATTTCGTTAAAAATCAGTGGCATTTGAGGATAAACGTTCCTGCTAAATCACTTGTAAGATAGGTAGGGGGAGAAAAAAGAACTATACGGCATGTTTCTATGTTGCATCTAAAAACATAGCATTACTGTATCTTTAAAGAAGAAATTTTGTTTGTAATTCCAAATCACCTTGTTTCATTCCCACTGGTAAAACAGCACAGTAAACACAATTGCACCACTCCACATGTCTGAAGGACAGAGCTACAATGTCACATGGGAAAGAAGATAGATTTCAGGAATTTTTGTGTGATTCTACAACTCGACAGCTCCACAGGAGAATGGTCCCACTCCTTGCAACTCCTTCAGCTATTGCCTGGCCATTGTCCTCAGCAGCATTTGTAATTTCAGAAGGCAATGCATTTGCCAAGCCGTTTTCACTAACGGCCTTCAGGAAGAGAATTCTTGAACTGGCATGCTGAAAGCAAATTTGATCCAAACATGCTGTGGTTCTCAGAATGTCAAGCCCTTTGGAAGTGTACGGCACTCAAGACAGCCCTACCTGATCAAAAATGGCACCAGCATCAATTAATGCCAACAGCCACAATTAGGAAACCACAGATGAGTAGGGACATGAGAGGCTTTAATTTCTCCTTGCCCAGGATCTCTGTTCTTGGTGACACCTGTCATGTTTCATTGATGTGAATACTTTTGGAGGCTGGTCACCATCTTCTTGAAAATTGCGTTTCTGACCAGGGCTCCCTAGGCACTTTGTCAATTTATCTTCATTTGCAATGGCTCCCTAGACAGACCCTAAGCACTCCCAGACACGGAGCCTTTGCATTTGAAAAAGGGTGCAAGGCAATAACTAGCTGCAGCCATGCAGTTAAGTGCAGACTTTCAGGAAAAATAAAAATAGTTGGTACAAATCGCAGAAACTGCAAGAAAATATGGCAGTCATCTTTGAAAATGCCTTCTTATCACTGTTCAGGAAAGCAGGATCAAGAGAAGTAGTCTTACCTTTTGAAAATGCAACTGATAAGATTGAGAGGTCGTGAATGTAATTTCATATGCTAAGAATGCTATATGAAAATATTGAGGAAGGATTATCAATGCAAAATTTTACTGTCTCAACTTTTAAAATGTGTTTCCTGTTTGTAGTTGCAAACATGTAGGTTTTAGGAAAAACGAAGGAAAGATTTAGAATAAATAGTATATAGTCAGTCATACATACACATAAAAACACACACAACACAAAATAACATGCTGTGAGTAGAAATAAATGAGGAAAAAATCTGTACAACCACTGTTACTTAAAATTTGGACACTAATTGCATCTATCCTACATTTTCTCATGACAAATAAAAATGCTGAAGGCTGAGGCAAATTTTTCCAACAGCATCTTTCTCTGTGATAAAGTTGAGATGTCTTTGAAGTCAATCCCAATGCAAAAACAAGTTTATATTTGAGTATCAGTTTCAGATAGATACATTTACGGATTGTGTGGTGAGTTGATAAAAGGCTGTTTTTATTTTCTTCTTTGCTGTTACGAGTCTTTTGACAAGACTTTCCTTTTTTCCCTTACACCTTTAGGTTTAACCTGGAGTGGTCAACAAATGTTGTAGCATAGGATGATGTGAAGGGCACAATTCTATGCTGGCATTTTTCTTTACTTAATAGAATCAAGTTTAACACATAGAAACGTGATGAATGATCCTAAGTAGCTAATCAAATTTCGTCTTTATGTTAATCTAATTTTTTGTCACAGATAAGGTCTCAGCAGTTTATCACTAATCATATTTGATTTTTAATCTAAATAAAATCTAAACTCTACCTTTTTTCCTGTTCTGCTAACATTGGTCTAGAGAATATTTAACATCTAGAAATGCCTATCTAGTATCAATGTCTGTCTTCTTTTCATTAAGTGTCACATAGGTGTGCCATAACCAAGATAGATATGCAGCAGAAGTAGGAGGCAACCTCAAGACAGGAAGCAGATGACAGCATAGACAGGTGCAAAAAGCTAGGAAATTGGGGTTAAGCAGACAAATTTCTCATTTGTAAAATATAGAAAATATTAACATTATCTTATAGAACTGGGTAGTGATTAAATGAGATGGATGATTGACTAGGAGTAGACATTGGGAAGTGATCATAAGTCTCACTTGGAGTTTTAATATTTGAAAGATTATGTTAAACATTATTCATAGACTATATTTGAAAATGCTTTGTAGAAAAACAATAATTTTAGATGAGTTCTGAAGCATCTTCCCCTTATAATCTGTATATCTAAGTGTACAGATAAACAGGGTTTTGAATCATTAGACTTTTGGTGAACAGAGAACTACAATGGGAGACAGATAGGGCCCATGAGCATGTTTACTGGTAGTGGGGGATGCCATAGCCTGAACTTGTAGACTTGGTGAGGGGCAACTGGGGAAATGGTGGACGCTCCTGGATGGTCATACACAAATGTTGAAATGAGCTTGTCTTAGTTATGTATTTGTTGCTGAGACAAAATACCCAACATCCACAACTCATGAGAGGAAAGATTTATTTAGCTCACAGTTTTAATAGATCTCACACAGTCTGTTCATGGACAGCCTGCAACGGTAGAAGCATATGGCAGAGGTAGAGAGGTGCTCACAGCAGTACAGACAGAAGCCAAGTGAAAACGGATCAAGCTGATGTCTGGAGACTCAAGCAAGGAAGAAGCTGTAATAATGTCTTTTCTTCCTGTTTTTACTTAGTTTCAGCTGCTAGTTGGGCCTCCACAACTAGGGTAGGTGCCGCTCCCTCACTTCCTGGCCTGCAAGTCAACAACACACCCCTGAAAGCTTTGGCCTGGAGGTCTCCCTCAGTCTCCACAAGTCGACACAATTTCCCCAGTTCAAGCCCCAAGCATCTGCCCCTTCCGCCAGACCCACCTCCCAACAGCACATGGTTCCACAGTTATCCTGCTACGTCTGTTGGGGCGGTGCGGGGGCTTGCCTTTGAGGGCTGTATGCTAATTCTTCTCTTCCTGCCATACTTGGTTCTGTTCTACCATGCTAGGAGGAGTTCTGGCTCTGGCTCTGGCTCCAGCCCCTGGACCCAGTCCCAGCCCTACCATTTGATTCTACCACTGTCCAGGCCCCATCAGTGAATGGACTGTGATCTTCTGAAGCTGTGAGCTAAAATAAATCTTACCTTCCTAAAATTGTGGGTGTTGGGTATTCTGCCCATATCAGTGATCTTCATGAAGTCCACAGTCAACAATGAGTAATTTTATTGGGGTGAAAGGAATAGAGTGGGACCAATCACAAACCTTCCAAATGTCATCTTCACTAAATATAGTAAATATATTCTAACTTACAAATCCTTATTTCTTTCAGAGTGGTATTGCCTAATATAATAGTCACTGTATACATGTGGCTATTTACACTTAAAGTAAGTAAAAAGAAAACCCAGCTTAGTGAGTTGGAGCTGCAGAAGCTGCATTTCAGATGCTCAGCCATCCCCCGGGAAGAATGACTCACGCTGGATGATGCAAGTGTAGGACATTTCTCTCATGATAGCGGCACATGACGGACAGTAGTGCAATAGTCCAGGTACAGACACCGAAGGTCAGTGGGGGCCACAATGCCAACCTCCTGGAAAATGTTACATTAGTTACAGTCTCGCTTAGCTGTGTTGTCCTTGATTGTTAAGTGGAGGTTAACTCACCTCATAAGCTACTGTTAACAATAAAAATATTAAAATGTTTAAGGTGGTGTCTGATGTAAAATGACCAATGAATGTCATTGATAATAATTATTATTGTTGATAAATGATAAAATTAAACAGTAAATATTCACGCAGTAAAAAATTTGTGGCATTTTGACAGGCAAGGTCAGTGCAAAAGATCCTTCTAGCAACATTTCAATTATTTTACAGCTCTCTGGGTTTCCCAAAATTACCATTAATAAAAAGTGGATTTGTATGTACGCATGTTTATATTATATAGCTACCTTTGTAATTAGATTTGGAAATGCAGTAAGAAGTATAGAGTATTAGGGTTTTTATTTTTTTTTACAAAAGTACCTAAATATAAAGGTCAAATATCCATTTTTAAATGCGTAATAAACTCTAAGCATGGCTACCCTTTTCCTATCAGGAACATGTTCTCTTGTACAGTTATTAATTTAAAATTAGTTTTCCCTACTTAATATGCAAAATGCACTGTGACAAAAGATGGCCCCCAGGCGGGGGGGGGGGGGGGGAGGAGACAGAATTGCTCATTACAATGACAATGAAATAATGCAACAATGTTTTCTTTTGTGATTCTGATCCTGATAGGAAACTGTGAAAATTGAAGCTCATTCAATTCATCCTTTTTTTCACTTCAAATGCATTCCTGACAGCCATTTAAAGAGTCTTTCCCCAAACTGAAATTAATATTTCCCAGACCAGGTTTTAGAATAGCAGTGTGTTTGCTGAATTTTGCAGCCTTGGATACAGTAATCGCCATCACATAGCAGAGCTGCCGGGGGCCTGCTAGGGCACAGAAGGGCTGCTGGTAAAGCGTTCGGACTCTTGGGTCATTCCTCTGGCATCATTAAGCAGAAAGAAGAGCACTGGTACTTCAGCCAACTCAAGTTACGCTTCATTTCCGTGTGGTTACTTTTTGAGAAGAATGTCAACTCTTTTGCAGGATGTGTTCTTTTCCATAAAGCCGGTGATGCTGTGCACTGCACAGCCCTGCTTCCTGGTCTGGGAATCCTCGAGGCCTCTGTAGGTAGGCATAGTTTAGGCTCCATCTGCTCTGAGTTGTGGAAGAGCTGTTTGGTCAATCCAAGGCCAGGTTACGCGAGCATTACGGACTGGCCTGTTGTCAACATTCTGCCTGAGACACATATTTGTCCCGCTGATGATGGTGACAGTTTATGAATGAGTGGATTTTGATATCAGTTAATTAGAAGCAACTTGATTGCAGCATCTGTCACCCAGCAGCAAATAATTTCTTCTGTGTGTTGTTCAGATAATTTTCCTTATGGTATAAAAACTGGCTAATAAGGTGTGTCAGCAATTAGGAAGTGAAAATTCATACTTTTTTCTGAAAAGTAAGATATGTCTATATGTTACCTTTTAATCATAAAAACTACCCCTAATCAGCACTAGTTATAATAACAGCACTAGTGTCTGTTGAGCTCTTAGAATGTGCTTGCTACTGTTCTAAATGTGGTATCAGTTTTTTTCAATGTGGGAATAAGCTATCTAATCACTCTAGATGTCAAAAATAGAATACATTCTTTCTGAGTATTAACTGCCAAATTTTGACAAAGGCAGGAGTAAGAATCTCTTTTTGTGTGTGTGTGTGTGTGAAAACTGTAACTTAGGATGATACTCAGAAATATTGCCTTGGTTTTCTAAGCTCTAAGCTGATTGTAAGAAAGCAGGTAAAAGTGTTTAGGAAAGAGCACAGGTGTGAACAGATCCTGGAATGGAGTCCTCAATTCCAGCCAATCTCTCCCATTTGGAGCTCGTGTTTCTTGGCACATCTGTTTCTTCTCCTCACTACGTAGTTGATTTTACAATGCAGTTTGTATCAAAGCCTAGTGGGACTTCTATAATGGTAAGGCTAATAGTAGGTTTTACTTAATAGTAAAAGCAAAATAAATTCAACTCTTGGAAGCAACTGTGATGAGGGGAAGGGCCTTTACTAGAATTCTCTGCAGCACCCAATCACAAAAAACACCAGCCTTTTCTCTGCCTTGTGTTCTGTGCTCATTCCCAGTCCGAAGCTCCATGTTTTCTGCTACAGGTTGTGTGTGGAACCCTGTCAATGTCCCACGAGGACCTGTAGCACTAAACGCTTGGGGTAGTTTTCTGTTGAACCCAAAACCGGACTTGCTTCACACCTGGGCTTCACTAATTTTTCATTGCTCAACCTTGAGCATATATCCTGCTCTCCCTCTGCCTCCATTTTATATCTTTAAGAATGATGGTGATAATGTTTATCTCAAGTAGCCGTTGTACAGATTAAATGTCTTCAAGGCCATTAAATTATGCTTGCAAATTGGACTTTTGGAGTATGAGCTGAACGTCTTCTTTCCTGTACTGACCTTATTTTCCCTGGTTTCTGTCTCTGCTTGGCCTCTTGATTTCACCAGGGAAAACAAGGGAAACCATTTCTTGGATTTTATTTTTTTAAATACAATAGCCAACAACTTTTGGGAATTGGAATAGAAACGCAGCTATTATTTCTGTCTCCAGAACTGGTTCCCAAAGTTAAAATAACCTTATGACTCTTCCCTCTTCACTAATTTATCTTCGCTTAACAATTGTTCGAGGGATGAGTGGAAGGTGCTCTTGTTCGAGCCAGCCACGTGTGATGTACACGTGACAGGGAGAGAAGGATGAGCAGAAAAGAAGGCAAGAAAAAAGATGGGAAGAAGAAAAGGTATTGCACAAAGAATTAACTATAAAAGCAAAAATAAGGTGAGAAATCACCCAGAGCAAATACTGAGCACAGGAGGAAGATGGACATTTCCACAATTGCAAAATTAGTGGAATGAGGTTGGCTTGTTTTTCATCTTTATATAACTAAGGTTTTGATGGCACTGGTCCCAACCAGATGTGGGAACAAGAAAGCAACATCGTGACAGGATTAGAATAGTGAGGGAGATACTAAGGATGGCTAACTGTCTTAAACTGTTAGTAACATAATTTCTCCAGGGAATTTGTGATGATAAGAATATAGCCACTGGCAGTAGATCCATGAAATTTGGCGTGTGACTTTTCCCTGTCCATTATGACTGAGGTGTACAATTTTTTCTTTATTTGATCATAATGTTTTTGGAACCTATCCTTCAATAATAAGCTGTTCTGTTCCATGTAGTGTTACTCTTTGCTCTTGCTTTGGTTCTGTTGCTAAAGAAAGAAGCTTCTAGAAAGTAGCCTATGACTTATTTCTTATAAGCCATTAGTATGTGTGGAGTAAATGCTCACAGCTTGACTAGGATGCATTGCCTGTTCATTTTCACCCTTAAAAAAGAGATTTCAAGGTAAGATGATAAGTTAACAATTTTAAGGAGCATAACATTTCTAAAAAGTGTTTTTTTCGGCTGTTAATTAAAGCAAATCTCTCCCTTGAAGGGGATAAAAAGACAGGGACAGCCGGAACAGCAGCCTCGTGTAAATTTTGCTTCTTTCACATGGACGTCAGGATTGATAGCCAGGATGACAGGTTGGTCCTAAAGACATATGTGATGTTATTAAACAAAATAGACTGCCCGGCGTAAATAAGGAGTTGTGCCTATGTTGGATTTCTCTATGCTTCGTTGAGTCACTCAAATATTTCAGTATAGCTACCTCTGCTCTTCACACATCCTCTTAGAGACTTGGCCTTTCGTGAGCCTTTCGACCATTCCTCTCTTCCGCACTCAGAGGGACACTCTAGCATATTTTCTTCACAATGGATTGCCTATCCCCTTTGTTTCTGGGCCCACATTGAATCTACGCGCATCACGCACTTGCCACAGCCACTGGAGATGGAGCGAGGTATCCCATTACTGGCAGTTACATAGCCCGGGAAGATTGAGACGGCAACAGTCGCTAAGCTGTTCCTTGGCTTCCAGGGTCAACAACTTCCAAGTTGCATTAAGAAAAAAAAAAGAAAGAAAAGAAAAAAAAAACCCAGAAAATTTTCTCACAATGGCTCTTTGTTGATTAGTGTAGAAGATATTTTAAAAGACCACTAATGGATGCACATCCTCAGAGTGAACCTCCGTTTCAGGACAACTTGGCTGGAGCTGCTGAGAAGCTTCTGGAAGCAGACTGAGGACATAATGATGATGTTCCCATCCTAACTGCAAAGTACACACAGAAAGCCTGATGCTGGCCTATTTTTATGGGCCCTTAAACTAATGCCAAGACGAAAGCTCTCAGTGTTTTATTTCCATCAAAATGTATCCACTCTGTGCGTAGGCAGGAGAGGGCAGAGAAAAATAAAGTGGAATGGGAGTGCTCCTCGTCAATGAATAGTACTAATGAGAAAGAAACAGAGTAGGTAACTGCCGTAAGTTCCATAAGAGCACTTTGGCTATACCAAAATAATGGTGGTGCCTGTAGCAAGAAGTTGACAGGACAGGTGATAAGAACTCACTTGGAATGCTTTTGAGAGAGTATTTCATGCTGAACAAGAAGCAGACTGGTGCAAAAGACCTGGGTACTATTGATCACCATATATATATGATATGCCATTGACAGTAACCGAGGCTAGCACAAGGTCAGGGGGGCCTTCGCCATCTAAGGAAGTGGAGTGTGAGGGTGGAAACCAGCGCAGATTCTCTCGCCAGGCTTCCTGGGTCCGATTCTGTTTGTGGATTTATTATCGTTTGGTAGCAACATTTCTCTGGGGAACCCACTTGGGATCGTCTCCTGAATAGCAGTTTTACTCCTCTGTCCTTTGCTTCTAAATAAAGACATATTCTACCTCTAAAAAAGTTCTTTGTTTCAGATTCTTCATCTGTAAAGTGAGGAAGGTAGTAAGAGGACTTACCTAGTTCACATGCTGCAAAGATTATGTGAGTTAGCCTAAAAAACATGTCAGTAGAGTGCTGGCTGACGCCTAGTGAGTACTAGGAAAATGATTGATGAGTAAATAATAAAGTCATTCAGCACTTCCTCAATATTTCACAATGGATTCTCTAGGAGTAAAATCATATATCAAGGACTTTTTTTAAGTTTAGTGACTTTTTATTATATTTTGATGCTACGGAAATACAGCAAGTCACACAAAGTATCATCTAGTGGGGCTGAATAGCAAAGATACAATCATTCAAAACAACACATTAAAACACATGTTACAGAAGACTAGTTTCTGAATGGATACTGAGGTGACAGATTGGGAGAAATTCCTTTGCTTCCAAATCATCACACAGGGCCTATTTAAGAAAGATTCCCAAAGAGATTGTTCTATAATAATTGAAGCAGCTATGCTTCTGCCCAAGAGCAAGTTGCATAAGGACAACGGAAAGTGTGATTTGAGATGTGACATGTGCCCTGGGCTCTAACTCTCTTTCTGCTAAAGAATATGTATTATCTTGGTCATCTTGTTGCATGCAGCCTATAAGATATACACTCATTATATATGGAACAGTAGTGCTTTTTACACAAGTTTTATCTTATCACTTTCTGAGCACAGAGAGATTCACTGAGACTCTTTACAATTTTTTTCTCCATCCAAAGCGCTGTGCTTGATTAACATAATATTAGGCTTTGCTTTCCACACCACCATAAAAAGTCAATATATTTACAATTTAAACCTGGTAAAAAACAAAATCAGGATGGCCATATGCAAATAGAAAACAAAATAGCTAGTGGTGCAGTGTAATTAGAAATCACACGTGTCCACGCACATCTGTGTCAATCGTATGATCAAATTAATGATGACAGTCATCAAAACAAGCAGTGGTGTTGAACGAACTCTGTGCCATTGTTCTACAGTTTCCACTTTCAACCTTCCTGCTCCTTCTCGTATCTTTGCTTGCACGCTTTCTTTGCCTTCTTTCCATTCCTTTTTTGATTCTCCTTATCTTGTATTCTACAAAGTTACCATACATAACAAGACCACATTTCAGTTTTCTTTAGTGTTGCTTTAGCCAGTTTCTTTCTTACCCCTATTTTCTTATCTTTGTTTTTTTATCACTCAGCTTTTAAATTATATCTATATGTATACATTTATATATAGATATAGATAGATATATAAAGGAATTCCAAACTCTATGGCATATTAAACACATGGGGTTTGGGGAGTCAGTGTCCATCCGTCCCCTCCTTTTTCAGATATTCATCCCTTTCCTGGGAGTCCTTTGCCCCTCCTTGTATCATGTCACCTGTATTGGGGCCTTTTTATGCCATTATTTTTGTAGGTTTCATAAGAGAGACAGCCTGATACATTCAGTTTTATGTTTTTAGTCCATTTCAGTGAGCATTATTGACCAAAGGTGGCCTCATTTTCATACAAATGTTTCGTATATGTCTTTTTATGGCTGCATAGTATTCCATTGTATACAGCTACCATATCTTCTTTAGCCATCCCTCTGTTGATGGGCAAGTGGGTTTCCAGGGTTTGGCTATTATGAATTGTTCTTCTATAAATATGGATATACATGTGTCTTTTTGGTGTACTGACTTTGTTTCTTTTGGGAAGATGCCCAGTAAGGCAGAAGCTGGATCATCACCAAAGAAGTGAAAGATTTGTACAAAGAAAATGACAAAATCCTGAAGACAGAGATTAAATAGAACTTTAGAAAATGGAGAAACATCCTGTTCTAGATAGGAAGACCTAATATTATCATAATGGTCATACTTCCAAAACGATTATACAGATTCAATGCAATACCAATCAAAATACCAACTACAT
Organism: Ctenodactylus gundi; assembly: GCA_004027205.1. Classification (NCBI taxonomy): domain Eukaryota; kingdom Metazoa; phylum Chordata; class Mammalia; order Rodentia; family Ctenodactylidae; genus Ctenodactylus; species Ctenodactylus gundi. Next base: position 189,501 of record PVKB01000182.1, on the reverse strand, counting down.
TCTTCACAGAACTACAACGAACAACTTTAAAATTTATATGGAACCAGAAAAGACCCAAAATTTCTAAAGCAATTCTAAATAACAAAGGCCAAGCTGGAAGAACCACAATTTCAGAATTCAAAAAATACTACAAAGCAACAGTGTTTAAATTTATATGGTACTGGTGTAAGGACAGGAGGATCAGAGGAACAGAGTTAAGGATACTGAAGCAAACCCAATACCCTCAGTCACTTGGTCTTTGACAGAGGGGCCGAAACACTTCACCGTAGGAAAGACAGCATCTTCAACAAACAGTACTGGGAAAATTGGACCTCCACATGCAGGAGAATGAAATTAGATCCATATCTGTCACAGCACGCTAAAATCAGATCAAAATGGATTAAAGAGCCGGACATCAAAACAGAAACACTTAATCTATTGTCAGACAAAATAAGTAAACTTTTAGAAGACATAGGGAAAGGACTTTCTGAACAGGTCACCCGCAGCTCAGAAAATAGCCAGTTTCTTAATCTTGCTGCATTTGTTTATTTTAAGACTAGGAAAAAGGGGCTGCTTTTTTTAGTAAGTTTTTCTTAAGGTTATGAGTATAGTATAGTTTGTGATTAGTGTGTATCAACCTTTCAATTTATGGTAACAAAGCTTAAAATGTAATGAGTGAGAGTACTGTAAGCAGGGTGAAAGTGAAATGAAGAGATAGCAACGGGACCTGGAGAGTAGCTCTGTGGTTAGACCGTGTGCCTGGCAAGCTCAAGGTCCTGCGTTTGTTTCTCCAGCACTACATAAGCAGGGTGTGCTATTGCACACCTGTAATCCCAGAACTCAGGAGGCCGAGGTGGGAGGATGATTACCCTTGTTCAAGTATTCAAGGTCAATCTGGGCTCCACAGTGAATTCAGTCTCTGGACTACAGAGAGACAGAGAGGAGAGGGGGAGAGAGAGAGAGAGAGAGAGAGAGAGAGAGAGAGAGAGAGAGAGAGAGAGAGAGAGAGAGAGAACACGCAATGGCCTAGAATCAACCACGATGAATCATTTTAACCAAAATAACTGCTCAAGGACTAGATGCTCTTGCAAGAATACTCACTTGGAGGGAGTTCAGCAGAGCAGTATTCCCTGAAGCGGTTCCCATACAGTTTTTCCATTGTAAAGTGTTCCACTAAATAAAGTGTAAAGCATGAAATTCTGTTTCTGTATCTTAAAGATTTATAATGAACGTCAGCCAAAGAATTTCTTAGAGAGGTTCTGTAGGTTTTATTTTAAGATTGAGATGTAACTTACTCATCATAAAATCACAGCTTTTAAATGTACAATTTAATGCTTTCTAGAATATTCAAAAGATCATGCAACTGTCACTACTGTTGACTTCCAGAAAATTTTATTAGCTTCTAAAGAAACTTTGTACCCTGTAACAGACCGTGCCCAACTACCTTTCCCCTAGCTCCTGACAACACTTAATCTACTTACTTTTCCACTGACTTGTTCATTCCAGAATTTTCATATAAATCAGACAATATGTGACTTTATGTCTAACTTGAATTCAGAATGTTTTTAAAACTCCTTTGTGTTATGATGTGTATCTTCTTTAAAGCTAAATAATGTTTCATTATATTAATGAACATTTGTATTGTTTCTCTTTTTTGCATGTTGTGCGTATGCTGCTGAGGGCATCCATATACAAGTTTTTGCATGAATGTTTTGGGTTTTCTTGTGTATATAGCCAAGAGTAAACTTGGGTTATGACATTCTAACTTTGCTTAACTTTTAAAAACAAAACGTCTGTTTGTCCTTCAGCTGTTTTCTCTACCATTTTCTATATCCACAATTAGTATCTGGGGTCCCCAATTTGTCTATATTTATGGACAGTTGTTATTTTCAAATAAATCTATTTGATGTGAAGTGAGACTTCATTCTGACTTTAATATGTAGTTCCTTGGTAATTAATGATTTTGAGCATCTTTTTCTGTGTTTATTAACATCTATGTATTTTCTTTACTGAAGTCATTTTATTAAAGTCTTTGTTCATTTAAGGAGTTATTTTTCTTCTTGGTTTTAGTTGCAAAATGTCTTATCCATCAATATTGCAAATACTATATATTTATCAGACATATGACTTACAAACATACAAACATTTTTTTCCACCTTGTGACTTGTTTTTTTTTTTTCTTTTTACTTTTGGTTAGTATAGTCCCTCATTTTTCTTTAAGTGTTCACTTGAATTTATCCTCAAATTTCCTAATCCTATTTGGCACCAGTGGTAATATCTTAATAAATACCTTTGTACATATAGAGACAAATCATTCTCAGGCTTTCCATTTCTATGTATACACACACACACACACACACACACACACACACACACACACACACACACACTCCTGGCATGGGTGTTAATCCATAGAAATACAAGAAAGGATAGAAATGTTCACATTTTAGTATGACTAACACATATAGTTATGTGGACCTCTATGTACCATGCCGGCCCACATAAAGTACTAGTCCAGAGCACTCGAAATAGAGTTGTTGTTTTCTTTCTTAGTTCATGCAAATAAGTGATGACATTTGGGAAGAGCAGTCATTCCACATATCCGTAGAAGGAATTGAATCAAACCCCACGCTGTAGGACATTGATAACCCTATGTTACCCTAGAGATATTACTGACCATGAGGTGAGAAAATGTCAGGGCAGGAAACAAGGATGGAAAGGGCCTGTTCTAAAGCACACAACTGGCCCTCAGCACTCAGTCGTGTGGCTGAGAACGGGAGTCCACGGCTCTCCGGGGTGGATGATGCCACGTAAACAGCGTGAGGTTGCACAGGAGAGGGCAGCTCTTAGGTGGCTCACGGGCGGCATCTGTCAACCTTGCGACGACTTTCTAGGTAGCTGGTACCTTGCATCTGTCTTTCAATGGGGAGTACTGGCAAGCCTGGTGGCATGGGAACACTGCTGACTGCTGAGGAGGCCAATGTTTGCCTGAGGTCAAATAGACAGGGGGTATGACTTGGGCCATATATGTCATTTGAAAACCGAGGAGAACATAAGCAATTCAGCCTTGTTGCCCAGAGTGGGTTCTGGAAGACTGAAAATGTTAGCAATAAGCGGTTGTCCACCATCAGACATGCAAAAGAATTTTAAGGCAAGCAACAATCACTCTCTTCTTATTGGTCTCCATGGAAACAAGGACTGATGATTCACAGGAGCTCCTTCTCTGGACACCGGAGTGTGTTTCACTCAGTAACACGTACTAATTCCTTACATAATACCGTATAAATTTTTACAGGTCTGTATTCCTATCATCCCCTGAGAGCTTGTGGACCATATTATCTTATTCATTGTTGCGTTCCTAGAGTTTAATCCAGTGTCTGACACATACTAATACTTTCTAAGTGCCTTAGTGAAAGAAATTAATCAACAATTTCGTGAATAAAAGGATGTATACGGAATAAAAGTGAATATAAAGTGATATATAAAGTGATCTAATTAGCTTTATTTGGCCATTCTACAATGTGTGCATAATCATAATATCAGAGGTAACATATTTGACTTTTATTTTTCAGTTAAAAAGAATTAAGCATGCGTATGTACCTTCAATTCACAGATAAGGAAATTGAGAAGTAGAACAGGAAGCTAAAGCCATGAGACCTAAGTAGTATATGAAGCAAGCTTTCCTGATACGAAAACAACCAAAACCAAAAACTAATCAAAATGAAACAAAAACAATGAAACACTATTTGTATCTGCTGTATGTTCAGAAGAATTTACAGTCACTTCCTAATTTAGTCTCCAGGTTTTCATGTGTTTGTAGTCCTTAAGTTATTCACTTAATTTTTGATTGTGTGGACATGCTAAAAACCAATGCCTTCTTCAGGGTCCTCCAGGAAATGGAACCATTAGGGTGTACACCTATGACATAAGTTGTAAGGTATTTATTTGAGGGATCAGTTCATATGGCCGTAGAGGTTGAGAATTCCCTTCATCTGTCCTCAGGAAGCTGGCAGTGTACTTTCTGTTTGAGTCTAAAATCCTGCAAGTGAGAAGCTCTGATGTTTGGGGTCAGCAGAGGATGCCAGTCCCAGCTCATCCTTCCTCTGGCTTATTTGTTCTATTTTGGTTCTCGGTGGTTTGGATGATGCCCACCCTAATTAGTGAGAGTGATTTTTGATCAATCTATTAATTCAAATGCTAATTTTCTCACAGTTGTACTCTGTAATAATGTTTAATGAATTATCTGAGCATCCTGTGCCCCAGTAAAGCTGACAGCGTTAGCCATCACAACCTATTCCTGGGCTTTCTCTTGCTTTTTCTCCATTGACGTCTATCACAATGCAAAGGAGGACAAGGGCCTCTGGTTTTACTGACGCCTGTGAAGCCAGGATTCTGAAAGCAGCACAGAAGACAGACTTGTGTGCAGATGGACTAGACACTCGAGATAGTCAAGGAACTGCTGGCTTCATGGGACTCAGAAGACAGGCAGTGCTGCAGTCATAGAAGAAATTCTAGGTGTATTTTTATGGCTCTGAAACTGCACATCATCTTCTGCAAATTGGCTGGCCTTGATGGTACTCTCCTGCCAGCACAGTTATATAAAACACAAACTACCATTTCTCCTGCTTGGCCAGGATAGATGCTAACTGGAAGACGTGTTTAACGTACTATAGGCTTGGCCATATTCATATGAGACCATAGAAACATGTGTTTAAGTGTCTTTTTGCATAGAGATATCCTCAGGGAGACAGTTTAAAATGGAGTAGAATTACTTGGAGCAAGAACAATGGAGGGTCCTTCCCCCTAAATCGTTGCTGGTGATACCTGTGTTGCTAACTTCTCTCTCTCACAGAGAAGTACAGCCAAGTTCAAGGCCAAATGGATATATCATTGAGTGTTCAGCTTCTCAACTCACCCAACTGTAAGCGGTGATTCACAAATCAACTTTGCTGCCAGCTGGTATTGCCTAGGGAGCTTAAATCATCCTAATGTCTACCCACTACTCTGTCATATTCTAACTCAAATACTCTTGGATAGGACCTAGATATGGAGAGTTTTGAAGCTAGCAAAAAAGTCTAATGTGCAGTTATGGCTGAGATCTACTGTCCCATAGTGCTATTTTTAAATTGCTCACACTGAAAAATAGAATTTTTACTATACACATCTATTGGGCTAGTGGCAGTTATTTTGAAAACTAAAAGCCAAATAAGGTAATGTCTGTAAATTGCTTAATACAGTTCCTCACAAGAGTAAGGTCTCAATAAACACTTGTGCATATTATAGAGTTACAAGAATATTCTAGGTGAAGTGCAATATAGAAATTCCCTTTTATAAGCCTAATTGTATTAAATTCTTTTAATTTACAATAGCCCATACCCTTGCTTCAAGATAGTCAATTTAACTAAAAAGAATATAACTTTCTTAGACACTTCAGTGTTGCTATAGGCTTAGTATAATAATTCATACTGTTTTCTCTCCTCCTTTTTATTCGTATATACACATGCAATGCACAATAGTTACACTGAACTTGAGAATCTTGTGCCCATAAATATTGTGCCAACTTCACGTTCTCTTTCCTTCCCACTTTTCCTCCGGCCTGCCCCTTATATGCACAATACTAGAAATTTTAAACATGAGAATTTAGGCTTTAATTAAAAATCAATATTTTTAAAATAAAATTTAATCATTTAATTTTTAGTTGTTTGCCCTTTATCATTCATCATGGAAAAACAAAAGAAGTATCTGAATCGGTTAGATTAAAATAGTGGCTCATTGCCGTTCTGAGTATTTTCACCACAAGAATGGGCTCTTGCATATATATATATGAATTTAGATTAAATTGAAATTCAAGGATAATTGTATGTAGTATATTTGGATCAATAGAAACATTTTTGTTGACCTTCAGGTCAATGTACTTATTAAAATTCTTCCTCTAAGGGTATTTTAGACTGACCTTAAGGAAAAAGGCATCCCCTATGGCAGAAAGGAAAGGTCTGTGTCAGACATGAAGACGGGTGGGCGTGGGGTGATAGGCAATTCTGTTACAGAAATTAGCATATTCGCGATCTTAATGTGTGAAAGTGCTTGGGATTTCCAAGAAACTGGAAAGAGACTGTCAAAAAAAAAAAAAAAGACTAAAGCAAAATGAAGCATATTAGGCAATGACTTTGAGAGAGGTAGTAGATTCAGGTCTACATCTTTGGCAAAACCTACTTCTTCAGTTAAATGCTTGTGAACATCTTTCTGACTCCACTCTGCTTTAGTTTTACAGGTGGACATTAACTAATTTCACAATAATGTTGTGTTTCAGTCCGCTCCAGAAATCACTGGCTTAACACGTAATTATTTATTCTTCTTCAAACATCCTTGAGTTGGCTAGAACTCACTAATTTGGGCTGAACTTGACTCTAAAATGCAGGTTGGATTAGTTTTTCTCCTGGAATCTTTCATCCTTCCTGGGACAGTAGCTGGTCTGATGGAGTCTCTTCATGCCAATGGTAAAAGAGCAAGTGAGTGAGCCTAACTGGGTAAGTGAGTCTGAGACCTCTACATGAATCGTGTCTGCTAATGTTCTTGTGGCCAAAGGCAGTCAAATTGAAGCCCCTGCCTTAAGAGTCAAGAATTCCGAGTTAAATAACTAAGTTAAATATTTAATATCACGAATGGAGAGAGAATTGAGACATTTTAACTTGAACATTTGTCTACCTTGCCAACCATATTGAGGACTTTGTGGTTGATTACCTTATGTGACCTTGGTCACCCATATTGTCTTCCTGTTAAGAAATTAACTTGACCATTCTTGCCTGTGACATTTTATCTGGTCTTTACTCTCTTAATTCCTTTCTTACCCTCTTAAAAGAACAAGAACAGTAATCCTTATTCATTTACTTAGGGAAAACATCTGGAGAGTTGTTTTTGTTTTTCTTCTGTTTTCATCTGGATGTTTGGCATTGTGTCAAAGTTTTACCCTGAGAAGTTTTAAAAAGTGAGTCTAGTTAGTGTATTATTTCCTGTCCACTTTATAATAATGCACTACAGTCTCACTCAAATGCGACCCTTGGGATGCATATTGGGAAATATGCTACAGAGGAAAGAGCAGGACACTTTCCTTATGGAGATCTTCATAACCATAAATTCCCTTATAAACCTAAACCAATTGACCCGCTTTAGAAATCTTCTCAGACATTGATTTTTCACATTTCCATGATATTCTAATATGCAGGAGGTGCTTGCCTTTACTGGATTTGCTAGTCACTTCTGGTACCATAGAATACAATCATGTGTCATTTTTGTTGAGACACACATTTGATTGCCTTATGTCTGCATTTTAGAATCATAGTTTTGTTCCCTGATTCTTGCTTTTTTTTTCCCTTAAAGAAATTCAACTTTAATAACAGTTCTTGAAAATTTGGAAAGTGTCCAACTATGTTGAGATATGATCCCGAGAAATGCTAGGAGTGTTTCTTGTTACTTCTTTCTGGAAAAAAAATGACTATCGAGCCAGAGTTCCATACTTCATATAAAATAAAACAAACACAGAGACGAGTCATATCTTTTGAGAATATTAAAACATACATGTGTTTACTTTGTTCTTTTCTCTTTGCCAGAATACCACATAAAAATTAATATGTTAATGTATTATTCTACTTAAAGCTTGTGGTATAATCAGGTAGAAAAAGTCAACAGCTGCAGAAGGAGCAATGTATGTGGAACTAAGACCTGAGGAAAAAAACGGCAGGGGTTATGAGACAAACACAGATAGGGTCAAACAAGGGGAAAGAAAACTCAACAGACCGTGGAAATAGCATACACATGACCACTAAGGAAAACAGCTAGCAAAACCATAAGAGGATTTAACATACCGCGTCACAGCTCAGTACCTTCAGGTCCAGATCTACTCAATATTACAGGTCTTTGTCAGTGAGACCCGACTTTGTCAACAATTTTCACCTTCCACTAGACTATATACAAAATTTTTGCTGTCTTTCTTTCTCTTTCTCTTTCTTTTTTCTTTCTGTCCTTCATTTTCCCTTCTTCTTTCCTTTCTTTTTCATCTCTTATTTCTAAAACACTGATTGACTCAGACAGATGCTTGGTACATTCTCTACGAATGAATGAGTAATATACTAAGGGAAAGTATGAAAGTCCGTCAGTGGATAGCAAGACCTGACCTTTCGGGGTGGTGTTGGAAGCAAATGTCTCCATTTGCCATGAAGGCTGCAAAATGTCAAGGAAATCAAGAACCTTTATGAAGGTTACAATGGTATGTGATTAGGGAAGTACTCAAGTCATAGGTGTAAGAAGATATTCTATTCACAGATTTGAGGAGCAAGGTAAGTATTTATATAGCTAGAAAATTTATTAGACATTAGAATGAGAGGAGAATAGGGAAGACTTCCTAGGACATGCCGTAAGTGTTGGATTAAAACTTTTAGACATCCCTAAGTACATACCGCAATTATCTCCAGGGCAGAGGTGAGGGGTCAAGTTGGCCTACACTGAGTGAAAAGATAGACTACCTGGTTGAGAAACAAGTGAGAAATTCAACCATATATTTTCTTTATTTATTTCTTTTCTTTTCTTTTCCTTCCTTCTTTCCTTCCTTCCTTCCTTCCTTCCTTCCTTCCTTCCTTTTCTTTTTTCATTTTTTTTGATGGATACTGGGCATTGACTCCAGGTCTTCACACTGAACTATGACCTCAGCCTATTTTTATTTTTGGTATTTTGACATAGGATCTCACTAACTCACTAAGTTTCCCAGTGCTATGTTCAAACTGACCTCCCACTGTTGGGATTATAGGCTTGTGCCACTAAACCTGGCTTATACATTCATTACAAGGTATCTTTAAATGTTAAAATATATAATGTCTTTATAGTCAACTGAATCAGTAGTAAAAGCCCATAAATATAGAGTCCCATGTTGTTTGCTTCCAGTGTTGTGGCACATTGAAATGACGGCAATTCATCAGAGATAAGAAATATTTCTAACCTCTAGCTCTAACTCTCTAAGAACACTGTAAGGAATCTATTTATCTTACCTTGTAATTTCCCCTACAAAATAAATATTTCTCCTAGAAAAAATAAAGTATTAAATTTAAAAAGTTGGACAAAGTACAACAAAACAGATATAAAGAAAAGAAGAATCACTTAGATACAAACATACAAATAAATAACAAAACAAGAAACTAAAGATAAACACTATTGACCAACCCAGGAGTTGGTTTATGGAGAATGGGAAGCAAAAGGAAGGAAGAGACAAGGGGGTGGTAGACAGAAAGCGATGGAGAGAGGGGCGGAGGCGCAGAGAAAATGACTCCCTAACTACTAAGGCAAAGGACATCGGAAGAGAAGGCACAGTGCAGAAAGTCACATGTGAGAACAGAGAGGACAAGCTTGAAACCCAACATCAAAGGGATAAGCTATCAGAACATGTTCTGGAAAACGTACAAAATGAAAATAATGCAGTTGTCAAACAACTTCCAACAAAGAAATCACTTGATCCAGACAACTTTTTGCTCATCAACTGATAACCTCCAAAAGAAGTAAGAAAATCTGATTCTACTTGAAAATATTTTTGAACATAGAAAAAGAAACAAGAAAATTTAAGTATTTGTCTCGTGAAGTCAGCATTTTCAAAAATTTATAGGGTAGCACAGTACAAAATTAAATGAAAGTTTTACTCATATAGCTGGTGTAAAAAGGAGAGAAAAGTGTTGTCATAAAAATCATAATCACATACATAAGAATAATATAACACAACCATGCAAAATTTATACCAAAAATGCTGGGATGGCTCAATGCATCGAGACCTGAGGTCACGCTCATAGTCACAGAGCAAAGGGCAAAGCAAACATCTGAGATCTCCACATTTACCAAAAAGACATCTGATAAAATTCTTTTAAAATAGAAATGAATTGATAATTCCCAAGTTATAACAGTGAACCGCCATGTGCTTAATGATAAAATACTAGATATTTTTCCATTTTTTAAAAGCAGGTACAAGGTGACGATGCTTATCATACAATTATTAGTTACGTTTTTCGGTAGGTAGTGACAATATCCTAAGTAAAAATAAGGTAATAAGCATAAAAGTCGGAAAGAGCAATGCTAAATTTTCATTATTTGCAAGTTATATTTAAGAAAAAGAAAACAACTACAATGTCATAATTAAAATTCAGAAGATTGACTGCACAAATTCAATGCACAAAATGTTGGTTTTCTTAAGATAAATTTTAATTAGTGGGAAATGTAAGGAAATAAATATCTTATCTGTCAAAAAAGAAAAATCACCTAGAAGCAGATGCTCCAGATCTAATAAAAACAAAATAAAATAATAAAAATCTGTTTGTTATTGCACCTAGATTATTTAAATAAATATGAATATCTGTCCATTCTTAGATGAGGGTCGTGAGTTTTCTATAGATAAAAGAGTATTAGCCTCAGAAACCGAGATGCTCAGCATAGCACAGCCCTTTCCCAGCTCATCTGTACAAATCCTGAGACGGGCCATCCAGGCAGCCCATACTTCCGGGTTACCTTCTGACTAACAGAAGCTTCACCCTGCTTCTTTTCGCTTCTTCTTCTTTTCACTTCTACATTTTTTCCAGTAAAGTGTTCTCGTCACAAAAAATAAAAATAAAAAATAGAACAGTATTTCTTCAATTTACCCTATTTCATCCTTAGGAAGCTTTTTTAAAGGACCTACTCTGTCACATTACTTTTTAATGAAAGTATACTAAACTTCCATGTACTGTAAGTGTATCTATCCCTTGGACTTAAAGGGAATATTTCCTCACAAGACCCTGCTTGTATTTCTTTAGGAGTAACACCCCTGTTAAGAAATTGGTGTCTTCCTTAATTAATTCCAATCTTTAATTGAATACCAATCAAAACACTAACAATAACTTTTAATACTGATTTAAATTTACAAAAAAAGGGCAGAAAAGTCTCAAAAAATAAAGAGTTTTTGATTTTCTAGGTATTAGACCTAGATATTATGTAATAAACATTTTATAATAGATATTTCAGAATTACAGGCAAAAAGTGAGGAACTTGTAATTTAACAAAATGAATGGTTGAACAGATAAATTTGGAATTGACTAGCCACAGGGTAAGACCAGTTTTACAAAAAATAAATAAGGAAGTTCAAAGATTTTAACACAAAATGAGATACCATACAAGTAATGGAAGAAAATATAGGACAGTGTTATTGGAAGAAAAACTTGTGAAATAAAAACACAAATACCAGCAATCAAAAATTAAAAACTAATAGCTTTCCATAAAAACTAAAATATGTATATGATTAAAATACAATAAGAACTTTTAAAAGACAAAATCACATGAGAATAAGGTATGATGTATGTTTGCTCTGTATATATAAAATAAAACCAATATTTCTAGGGTATAATGGGCTTGAACAAAACAACAGCAAGGACATCAATGACCCACAAAAATGGGAATAAGAACAGAAGAGATAAAAAGACAGTTTGTAAAAGCAAGAAAAAGTTCTCATTCTTAAAACTGGATGAAAATATCAGTCCTCACAAATGACAGTGGCAAAGTTCACAGCATTTGATGATTGTACAAAGTCATGGTAAATACGTAGAAAAAGAAATTCTCATTTTTACTAAGTCTACCTTTAGAACAATGAGTTAATTGCTAAGAAATTTAAAATATTTATATATCCTTCTACTAATATTTTCATATTTTAACACTTCTACTACAGATATATTCATGAACTATAGTCACATACTCTTTTTGTGAGTAGTCAGTATAAAAATTTTATTATATCAAAAATGTAACTTGAAAAATGACAATAGAGACTAAATGATTATCATATATTCTCATAATAGAATACCATGTGGCTATTGGTCAAGAACAATTTACAAGACATATTAAGAACAAAAAAGCAATTTTCTTATATTTTATGTAATGATTAATTTTATATGTTAACCTGAACAGACTATGGTGTCCAATGTTCCAGTCACTGATGTCGATGTCACTGTAAAGGTGCTTCACAGATATGACTCACACTGACAGACAGTTGGCTTTAAATAAAGCACATTACTCTCCATATTATGAGTGGCCTTCATCCACGCAATTGAAGACCTTGAGAGCCAAACAAAGGCTTGTTGAAAAAGAAGAAATTCAGCCTCAAGACTGGAACCCTCTACATTTTAGATTTTCCAGCCTCACTGTCTAGTAACATCAACCAACTTCTTAAAATAAATCTCTTTCTCACTCTTCCTCCCCTGCCCCTTAAACTGGCTCTGTTTCTCAGGGGCACAGTAACTGATAAGCAGGGGTATTTGACCTTTTACAAAGCCGCAATAGAGTTGTTATACATGTGTATCTGGAAGGACATTTAAGGGATTTGTAACTGTGGGCAATCCTACTCCAGACGCTTGGAATCAGGACCTGGACTTAACAAGTGGCAGAGTTGGGAAAACTCTAGCAAGAAGATCAAGCCTGGGACACAGGAGTTCAGAGGAAAGGTGGCATCTTCTTCAGCCTGGACCTCAGGTATTGGCTGAAATTTCCTCTTTTCCCATCCCTTGGTCTTCGTCCTTCCTAACTTGACCAGGCGAGGATGCAGAATTACCAGCAAGGGCCTTTTCCTTTTTCAGCTATTTATGACATGCTATCTAATAGCGAGTGGCCTTCTCTTTTTATCTTTTAGCTATTTACATTTTTTCTTTTGAAAATATATCTTAATCATCCAAATTAATTTCTCCTCAATTCCTAGAATTCCTCTACCCCAAACTATGAAGAACCTAAAATACATCAAGCCCAGGAGCTGAGGACAGGGTTTGGGACGTGGAGAATAGACGCTGCTACTGGCACTTGCTGATTGTACCCAACAATTTTGAGGACTGAGCTACCAAGACACAGGGGTGATATTTTCTAGTGGTTATTTTTTGTAGTGTTTTGTTTTATTTTGCCTGTATTATTGTTTGCTGTGATTGTGATTTAGATACAATATTTTTAAAAAACAAATCGAAGGTCTTATTTAATGATGGGATTTATCTGTTGATGCTCATAGCAGATTTTGAAAAAAAATTGACTTTAAGATATTGTGAATTTTTAAAAGTAGCATAATTGACCGCAGAGGTCAGGGAAAGATGAATTGATCTTTCTAGGGGGCAGAAACATTATTGAACAGTGGCTCACCTGTTAAAGAGGAAAGCTACAGCTTAAGTAGAGAAAAGGGAAAGTATAAGAAAGATGGTCTTAGGGGAAAATCTCAGCACAGATAAAACTTTGCTTGCTTATACTGCTGTTAAGCTGTATTTCTTGTAAGATTTCCAAAGAATTAATGAGTCCGAAGCTGGCTGCAACTCAATATAACCTTAAATCTGTCTTCTGATAACTTCAAAACCATTCCGACAACTCAGCATCCAAAGGAATTCTTTAGGCCATTGTACAGCCTAGAAAAATGAGTTCGGTTATGTAGGCAGTTTTCCCTGCCACAGAGGGCTCATGTCAGTGCTCCAAACCCCGTGTACATTGCCTCCTCTGTGCAAACAGCCGCTCTCAGCATCAAAGACCTTCCTGTCCCTACTGCTGAGTCATCTCCTAAGCTGTGCAGTCCTGTGTGCCGGTTAAACCCCGTATGTCTAGCAGAATTGTAGGGTGCTGCTCGCTACAAGCTGGCAGGGCTGAAGGAACACAGATAATGCCAGATGTATTTTGTTGTCTTGACCCTTTCCCTCCCACAACCACAAAAAGCCAGGTCAAAGCTTGGGTTTAGGTATAGAGTTTCTCTAAAACTTATAGTTATGTATTGTATAAGAAAATTATAATGTAGTCTATCTGGCTTTGATTTCAATGCATGATGGCAGAGACCCTGAGGCCAGGTACCCAGTAATAACTCACTGTTGTACTAGAAGTCATTGGTCCTCCCAAGTACGAACTAGTCATTCCAAAACATGGAGCACACAAGTATTTAAATCAAACCTTCATGATATTTGTGAAGCCTTCTAATTATGGTTTATAAATTTTATATTTTAGTGTGAATGCTGTTTGAAACATAAGTTTAGGCAGAAGTTCAACATTTTTAATAGAAAGTGAAATTGCTGCTAAAGGAGATTCGTAGGCTCAGTTTACTACATGTTAGGACCATCTTTGTCCCCGTGATACGCTTTGAAGTAGAATTGTGCAATCCTGGAGATCCAGAGGACTAAATTAAACCTGACTTCAATGCAGTGTACTCAGCTTCCCTATTTTGTTTAACTCCTCTGCTAGCTCTATATGTTCGTAAAACCATGAGACATTAAAAATCGTAACTACTGAATTTTCCTGATATTAGGAGATCTCACATAAATAAGAGGTTATTAATCTTGATCATTCAGATCAAAATCTTTTAAAGTATATTGTGTATTTTGTGGCTTTTGCTAAATAGATCTTGATTTTTGTTGGCTTAAAACTATCATTTTGGGAAACATAATATGTGCTGTGTATAACTAGATAGTTTATGGAACAGTAGAAAAACTATGTGTGAACTTCAACAAACAACCTAAGTTGCTTTTGAAAAATGCTTGCTATCAGAATAAGCTGTGTTTGCAGAGATTAGTAAAAAAAAATCTTGCCTACAATAATGTATTTCTTGCAGCAAACACCAAATAATTTGGGAAAGATAATGCTTTCTCTTTAGGGAGTGAGATTTTCTGGTGGGGCTTTACTCTCTCTACCTCTAAGGTCTTCCTTAAAGAGAGCTGTGTTGTAATTATTTCTACCTATTCTCAACACAAGAAGTTAGCCCATGCTGGTCGTGGACTTACGTGCTTTTGCTTCTGTTGCTTGGGGGTTTTGAACCTCTGTGAGGCGATACATGCGTGATGAGAAAAAAGCAGTAATACAACATAGAGAGATGTCACAGGAGGAGAATCACCTGTTTTTCAATTTATTTGTGCTATTGCGTTCTACCAGGCACGTTCACGTATTCACCACCTCCATAATCAGTGGATTGTTGGGGTATGTTCCTGACCTACGAATTGGGAATTCTGATGGAATCTTGCATTGCAGGCTTACGTCACGCATTACTTTGATGCCCCATCGTCAGCGAGTCCAGGCTACAGTTTATGATCTCCTTTATCAATGGTGAGTTCTTTTCTCCTGTATGGACATTGTTACAGTTTGAATCTGAAATGTCCCTCGTGGATGTGAATGGTGATCGGATCGGGGAGGCGTTATTCTGTACTCATCAGCAAATTAACCCAACAATGACTTCATGCTCAGTAAAGAGATGGGGTTAGCTTGGAGAGCTGGTTCACGGGGAAGCAGCCTACAAGAGGGTGTACTTGCTCTCTAGATGGTCTTTTTCCATCTCTGCCTCCTTTCCACCATACTCCAAGCCTCTTTCCTCCATACCAGGTTCTTTGTCTTGGCTGGCTAACCATGAATGGACCAAAACATTCAAAAACTGTGAGATAAAATAAACTTCTTTTCCGTAAAGTTATGGGTGTCAGGTGCCATGTCTCAGCAATGAGAAAGTAATTAAGTCAAACCCTCAACCTTCTCTGGACTGATAGGAGTTTTGGCCTGGATTCATTCCTTTATCATCCTAGCATCCAATCACTATGATTACTTCTAGATCCAGTAGATCTGCTGAATCTTGTGAGCTGATGAGGCCAATTGGGCTTCAGTTAGAAGCTAAGTGATCTGATTTTTGAATCTTCATGCTCACAGTCTGCTTTGTGGGGTCATTTCTAGATACCAATTGTCCTAGTGTAGCTTCTTTGGAGAAAGAGTTTGTAACAAAATTTTGCATGTAAAGAGGTACTTTTCATTATAGGATATAAAGCATGAAGTTTTGCTATACGGATACACTGGGGAGTAGCAAATAAAGCTAATGAGTATATTGACACATTTATTACTTTATACACTTAATGTTTTTGTGGTGAGAATGTTTCACTTCTACTGTCCTGCAATTTTTTTTGTGCAGGATGCATTGTAATTAGCCCTCTTGTTGCATTTTAGACCTTTTAAACTTACTCGTCTTGTTGAATTGAATTGTTTTGTCCTTTCACCATTATATTTCAAGTCTTCCTCTTTCCACCTGATTCTGTGACTACTGCTTAGCTCTTTGCTTCTATGGGTTTGACTTTTTAAGATTCTACACAAAGTTGAAACTGTGCAGCATTTGTCTTTGTGTGCTGGGCTTATTCTGCTCAACCTCCAAATTTATCCAGGCTATCACACACGACAAAATTTCTCTCTTTATTCTAAGAACAGAAAGCATTCCATTTTGCATAGATTCATAACATATTCTGTCTTCTTATTTGTTAACAGTTGTGCATGCTGATCACATGTGTGGATAGTGTCAGTAGCACTGCAGTGGGCGTAGAGTGCAGCTTTCTCCTCCACATGCTGACTGCATTTCCTTTGGTGTAAGTCCACAGTAATGAGCCAATACGCAGGTTTTTGTTTTTTGAGATGCTGAGCAATACCATACATTCAGCAGAAAACATAATTGGATTTACAATTTTGATCTTTTCTCAGGTTGAAGGTATGGGGTAGGATGACAGAGTGAGCCCACAGCTCCCAGGTGGTGCTGCTGTGTCATACAGAGTGGCTAAGCTGTGATGGTGAGTAGGGAAGGCATCAGATCCTGATGATATTTTCATATTATGATTGGTTTATCAGAATATAAGTCCCTTGTAAGTTGAGAAATAGCTGCTGAAAGAATTGCTGGATCACGTGTTGGTTCTATTTGTAATGTTCTGAGAAACTTCCAACTGCTTTTGATAATGGCTATCCTAATTTACATTCACCAGAAACAGTGCAGAGCAGTTTCCTTGTGTGCGCATCCTTGCCAACACTTGTCATTCCTTATCTTTTCCGTAATAGTCATCCTACCAACTGCAAGGTGATACTTAATTTTGGCTTTAATTTTGTATTTATGATGAGTGAAGCTCAGCCACTTGCACTTCTCCTTTAGAGTCTTTTTTTTTTTTCAAGAATAGTGCCCAGTTTTACTTGTGCTATTTATTGTCTTCTATTGAATTGCTGGAGTTTCTCTTATGTTTAAGTACTAACCTCTTAATAGATACATGATTCATATATAATTTTTTTGTTCTCCAAGTTCAATTTTCTGTTGATTGTTTCCATTGTTGTGCATAAGTATTTTAGTTAGATGCCAAATAATTTGTTTATCTTTTCTTTTAGTGTCTGTGCCTTTAAGTCTCATTTCCAAAAATAAAATCTTCACCCAGATAATTGTTAAGAAGCTGCTTCCCTATTTTTTTCTCTAGGTTTAAATCTTCAATCCATTGTAAACTGATTATAGTACATAGGACACGATAAGGTTACCGTTTCATTCTTTTGTATGTGGGTATTCTATTTTTCCAGCAACATTTTGTGAAGAGGCTTTTTTTTTAACCATTGTGTGTTCTTGGTGCCTTTGTTGAAGATCAGTTGACCATTGATGTGTAGGTTTATTTCCAGCCTTTCTAAACTCTTCTATCACTACACGTATTTTTGTGCCAATATCATGGTGTTTCAATTAATATCATTTATAGTATATTTGTAAGACCTTCATTTGTAAAGTCTAAAAGCAGAGATTGAGGCCTGGAAAGTAGAAAAGGCCAGCACTTAGGTCCTGCTCAGCTCTTCGGTCATTCACGAGCTGTTCACCAGAGATTTGATTTGGGCCAGGGATCTTTCCAGGAAAAAGCCCAGTTTCGCCCATTCCTTGAACTTTTATACAAAGAAAGGATGAGAAAGAATTTTACCAACTGACTCCTGTCCTACAGATCAAGGACAATCTTCAGGAGCGTTAAATCTAGATTTGCTTAAGCTCAAGAATGACCAGGTGATCTCTTCTGATCAGCTGATCTGGTATTAGCAGAAGAGTCCTAAAACAGAAAGTTCATATAGCATAAATCAAATGTCTGGCTTTTAGATGACATTGGCTTATGCTCAAGTCACGGCACATACTTTTACAGTAAAAAAAAAGTTAGAGCCTAAACCATCTCTGATATGCCATCCTCCCTAGGCAATGTGGCCAGGCTGCCTAGACTTCTTCACTAGTGACGATAAATAATTACTATTTTGTTTCTGCTTTTTGTGACCTTTGTACTGCTGGACATCATTCCTCCTGTTATTTCCACAGTCCCAGTGATGGTCTTTCTTTTCTACTATGACGTTAAAAGCCAGTTGCAAAGTTGATTACAACTGTGCATAAATTAAACATAAGTAGACTTTGAGTGAAAGTCTGAAGTATTGCTTAAAAAGCATGTATTATGACTTTTGATACTCCTTTTTGGCAATTTACTTTCTCTTAATCTCTCATTTTTTTATGTTCTGGTTGGATCAACACAAATGACAATTGTTATGAATTCATAATATAAAATTATCATCATTATTTTGTAATGAGGCCCAAATCTTATAGAAACATGCCCATTGATGCATTTTATAAGCAGTATAGATTTATTTTGTATTCAACACATGAAATTAGTACCATATCAGTACAAATTTGTACCAATATAATTTGGTTCACATTAAATTTTAAAAATATTCAGATGATAAAATCATACACAATACTACAACATATCAGCAACAAAACTTCTAGTATAGGGTTCCTGTATTTTTTTTCCAGTAAAGAAGACTGTTTCTTTTGAAAACAAATGTTCAAATGAAATCTCTACTTCCTGCAAAATATTTCCCAAAATAGGTCCAAAAGACAAACTAATAATGTTGCAAAAAAAAAAAAAAATCCTTCAACTTCAAATGGCTTTTATCTTTGGTTAGAGCTCTAATAGTTCAAATTAGGCAATGACTGAAGCACAAACATTGCTGTTGATGCTGGCTACACTTCCAGAGGCTTTGAAATGTTCAGAGCGCAGTCCGCGCATTTCATTCCCCTTTGTTTGGACAGCACATTGTTGCCAGTGTTCCTTTGATTGCACATCTGGAATCACTAAAACTTACAGCTGGGAAGAGTTGTCAGTGATACTTTGTTTTCTTGACTCAGAATCAGAACCTTGACCTCATCAAAAGGTAATTATCTGGGCAAGTTAATGACGGAATCCTGAGGAGTGGTGACGAGATGAGGGCTCAGGTACCGGCAAGCGAGGGATTTGGAATTGCTGTTGTGGCTTTGTTTTTCTGAGTTTTGTGAGACGCTTACTGGTGAACACGTCACAATGCCTTTGTCAAACACCCCGTGTCTTACAGCTGCTCCCGCGTTGGCAAGGTCCTCGCTTTCCTCGCTTGCTTTGGTCAGCGTCTTTCTCTACACGTTGGAGGGGAGAGAGGAGTGCGGCCCGCTCATTCCCTAGCAGTTCATTCGAAGCGCATACACAGGACCCACAAATCAACAGAAGGAGCACGAAGGAATCACCCTTCTGGAGGAAGTGGAGAAAAAGCAGGTGGAGACTCTAAACCCAAGAAGTGAGAAGTCAAACAAGCGAAGAAGGAAACATAACGGAAGAAATTCTCTTCTAATATCCCAGAGATTCCTTAAATATAAACTCATGTGAAGGGATTGCTGTGAACTAAAGGCCAGCCTGGGCTGCCTAGTGAGTTCAGAGCCAGTGTAGACTACACAGCAATCCATACCCTGTCTAAACAAATGAATAATAAATAAATGGTTCCCCCAAACCCATGATTCTAAATATGTTACAGAATTTGGAATTCGTGTATTTACAAAAAAATGGAAGTTTATGTATGTGATGTTTTCCCACCACTTTCAATATACAAATGCAATACATGATATTTACAATGAACTTGAGTAGTTTGTGCACATATATATCACATCAACTTTACAATCACTTCCTATTTTTGGCCCTACCGTACCCTCTCTACCCGCCATAACTTCCAGTATCACACCATGTGGTTCTATGGAATGCCTGTATTCTGGGCTTCTCAAATCAGAGAAACAATATGATACTTAATATATTTAATCTTCTGTGTCTGACTCATTTCACTCATGTCACCTCTCCTTTAGCTCAGCTTCCTAAGCCCAGAATGGGCTGCAGTGGTCAAACCTCGATGCCTCTTCTCTGAGTCCAGTAGATCCCTTTATTGGAATATTTGCCAGAAGTAGTTTCTTTTTTCTATATTTTGCTGTATCTTTGTTGAGATTTTGAAACCTGGCCTCACCCACCAATCCACATAAGAAAAGACTCTAACGATGTAATTCATAAGGCTAGTAAACATGAGAAAGAAAAGGAGAAAAGTTCAATTTCAAATGCCTTAGCTGAGTACTGAAAGGTAAATATTTGTACATTCAGAAGGCTATCATTACCCCAATCAGTTTTCTTAGGATAAACTTGCATCAAACACCAAATAAGGGCTGGAGGAATGTCTCAGCCATTAAAGCGCTTGCCTAGCAAGCACTAAGTACCTGGCTTCGATTCTCCAGCACCACATACTCTGGGTGTGGTGGTGCATGGCTATAATCCCAGCACTCAGGAAGCTGAGGCAGGAGGATTGCCTTTAGTCTAAGCTTGAGACTAAGGACAGCCTGGGCTCCATAGTGAGTTGAGGACCACCATGGGATACAGAGCAAGACCTTGTCTAAAAAAAAAAAAGTCTGAAAAAGTTAATTGCTACTATAAAAATAAACAAACATAAATCTATATTGAATAGTTACATTAAATGAACTTAAATCTATATACATATGTATACTTAAAGCAATAGATAGAATGTCATACTTACCTCAGAATTTTTTAACTTTCATAACTTATTTACTCACATTTCACTAATTACTAACATTTTGCCAGATTTGATTTATCATTTTATCTACCTATCCATCTAAAATTTATGCATACATATTTTTAAGAGATTTTATACCAATTTCTCATGTTGAATGTAATTCGGTTTTACAAACGAATATACTATTACAAATAATAATTATGTGGGGAAATTTCACAGATTTTCTGAAGCAGCTGATACTGTTTTAGAAGTATATCAACCAAGTGATTCAAATACCAATCTAATTTTTGTTGCACTTTCTCTTTAGATGCTTCCCTTTCTCTATGTTTTTTGGTGCTGCTTATCTCTCTACCTCTCTCAAAGAGGATAAACTTATATCCAATATCAAAATGCTGCATTAAATAAGCTTAAGTCTATGCTACATTAAATTAACTTAAATCTATATCACATAAGTATACTACAGTTAAGCAATAGAGTGACATACTTAGTTATTGTGAAATTTTTAAACTTTAATTAGTGAGATGTGAGTAAACATTATTTATTTATTGAGACAGGGTCTCACTCTGTGGTCTAGGCTGGTTCTGGGATCACGATGTGGCCCAGACTGGCCTCAAACTCATGGCAATCCTCGTGCCTCAGCCTCCTGAGTGCTAGGATTCCAGATGTGCACCATCACGCCTCGCTTATGTGGTGCTGGGGAATCCAACTCAGGTACTTAGTGCTGGAGCTTTTAACCATTGAGCTATTTCCGCAGGCCCTGTTGTGTGAATTTTTTTACCATAATAAATAAATAACTTTAAAGTTGGGCATGAAAAAGTAAATGGTTCAAAACATCTTCCCTTTTGTATCATTCAAGAGACACAAGAGTTTACATTAATCGAAATGCTTTGAAAAGTTTTGGCAATGCTCAGGAAAGCTAGACATAGGTACAGCCCAGCAACTTTACTCTTGGAAACACACTCAGCAAAATGAACAGCTGAACCCACCCAGAGACTGTGTGAGAGTGCCTGCACTCTACGTGCTCCAGACTATCAACGATCCACACGTCCATCAACAGCAGAATGGATCGATGAATTATGAGAATTCTGGTGTAATCACAGAAGGGAATGTTTGGTTACAAGAAGAACCGACTGCTGTTCCATGCAATGGCATGGAGGAATCTCCTAGACATGCTATGAATTGATAGAAGTTACAAAGAGTGCAGCTGTGTGATTCCATGTACATGGAAAGTAAGCCACACCACTTTATTCTTACTGGGAGTCAGATCAGTTGTTGTCCTGGAATGAGAGACGTAGGAGCATAGAGAACACGTAGTGTGCCGGAAATATTACATACCTTTATGTTGGTTTGGATGTATGCATATGTTAAAGTTGTTCAGTGTGTACCTCTTGTTGGTCTCCACTGTAAGGCATGTCTTAAGTTAAAAGAAAAAAGTCAGACTGTTGAGCTCTAATAATACATAGAGTGATATTGCCATTGAAATTAACAACACATCAATTCATTATCTATTAAGAAAGTTCCACTCTGAGAATAATTCATTCATTTGTGGTACTGGGAATAGTACCCTGGGCCTTTGCACTGAGCTACATTTCCAAATCTTTTCATATATATATATATATATATATATATATATATATATATATATATATATATTTGAGACAGAGCTTTGCTAAGTTGCCTAGACTGGGCTCAACTTGTGATCCTATCACCTCAACTTTCCAGAGTGCTGGGATTACAGATCTGTGCCATAAAGTC
The DNA here is from genome assembly GCA_004027205.1 of Ctenodactylus gundi. Classification (NCBI taxonomy): domain Eukaryota; kingdom Metazoa; phylum Chordata; class Mammalia; order Rodentia; family Ctenodactylidae; genus Ctenodactylus; species Ctenodactylus gundi. The sequence goes on along the minus strand of PVKB01000182.1, from coordinate 167,109 downwards.
CCAGTTTATGAGAAGAGTTCTTCAATTAATTATATAAACATTTCTGAAGTTAAACCCATGAATGAAGCCGCTTAAAGCTATCAACTTGGAGGCCACCGTCCGAACTATGCTAACACTGCTCAGTCATTGCGGGCTTGTGTTTAGAAATCGTTCTCCCGGACAGCGAGACATGTTGTGAGTGCACAGAAGGAATCACAGAATTGTTCTTTGAAGGCATCTAAGTTTTCACAAGATATAAGTAATTTGAAGTTGCTCTGGGGTATACAGAGGAGGTATCATACAATCAATAACTTTTTTTTATTGTTCAATAGTCAGGAACATTTGGCTGAAAATAGTGAGAGTGATTATGTTGTCTGGCTCCAAAAATATATCCAAGACTTGTTCCAAAAATAGCTTCCTAAAACATGTAGATCTTTGTTAGCAACAGTGATTAAGGATTTGTGGTTCACTGAAGCCTTACAGACTTGTACAGTCAGAAAAAAATTGGCTCTTAGAACCCAAACAAATCTAAATCCAGAAAACTAAGCAAACATATTTACCTCAGCAATTCCAAGAGGAATTTGCCACTGGGTAAGCTTGTTTTTAGAAATTACCACCACCTTAATTTACTAACAGAAAGGCAAAGAACCTTAGAAGCTTCATCCTTAGAACAAAAGACTCTCCTTCCCTTCCGAAGGGAATAGGCTTTCGATACAACCAGGAGGGCTAGGACTTACATGAGCAACTGCAAATCATTTTACTTCCAGTTGTCTAATCGTCAATTTTATTTTTTTGGTCAATTCAGTATTCTTTTCACATCTAAGAGGCCATTTTCACTCTTTGTTTCAAAAAGAATTGGAGCCAGCGTACAAATATTCCCATCGGAGACCTCCATGAGATAAAAGGGGGAAAGCGTTGTCTGAGCCTCCGCATGGTCTAATGCCTGCCTTGCAAGACTGCTGAAAAATGTTTAAAGGACTTTTTTGGCCAACAATTAGGAGAGATTCTTTTTTCTTTGTGAGACAATAATTAACTAGGTTTTCCATTTTATAAACTTGGAGAAAATATTTCAGAACTCTAAAATGAGCCAAAATGAATTTTCTTTTTTAAAAATTTATTTTGTAAATACATGAATTCCAAATTCTATGACACATTAGAGATATGGGGTTTGAAGAATCAGTGCACATTTATGCCCACCCCTTTCCCAGAGGTTCACTCCTTTCCTAGCTTATGAAATACAAGAAAATAACAGCATAAAAGGGCCCCAGCATGAATGACGGGATAGAAAGAGAGGGAGCAGGCAGCCAAAATGAATTTTCTACAAATTCGTTTAGTTTCTGTTCCAGCTACATAGGAATTACATAAAATACATTATGAATAATGATATATATAATTTACAAATGTGCTACATTAGATTCTCATTCATCTGTTGGGAGAATCTTTCTCTGAATTAACTTAAAAGGATTAAAGTAGTGAAAGGGCAAATATAACATAAGTACTGCTTGAGCTCTTTTCTAAGGAGTAGGTGACACACTTTCCACTTCTAGGATCGAATAATTTGAAGGGATGACATCCATTCCCACCTCTTATCCTCATATGGAGCCCTGAGATTAAGATTTCTTTTCTAACAAAAGCATACTAGTATATCGCATTTACATTTACCTTTACAGAACAAGATATAAGTGTTTTGATGACTATTTCATACTCCGTGCAATTTATATAGAACATTTCTATTGACTGAGAATAGAGGAAACAATATTCTTACAGATGTAATATATTTTGTTCTAGGTTGTTTGACTCAACTTCATTATAGCTAAGTTTTAATTCACTAGGCATAACTTTAGATTATCAATTCAGAAAACACTATTAGTATTGTTCTCTATACTAATAAACATTTACCTTTTTATTGAATGTTCTTAATCTCTAAACCAGTGACCGCCTCTTCTTTTATCAGTTTCTTAAATAATACTAGTTAAGATTATTTTATCCTATTTGTTCTAAATTAATTCTGTCTGTCCATTGAACTTTGCACAATTCGCTTCAGCTTTTTACAAAAGGAAAAAAATGACACTCTTGGTAAACACAACATCAAACCAAATTGCAATAATCACAGAAGATGTGGGCCAGATACAGGAAGGGTAGATTATTTTGGAACCAAAGACAGAGAGATAAAACTTTCTGCTAAACAGAACAGGGCCAGAGTATGAAGTTACCCCTGAGATTTCTATCAATGAGAGTCCCAGGGATCTTGGCTCACAGAATGGTTACAGTGACTTTCCCTAACCCTTTTTAAATTGGGAGCATGGACTACAGACTGTACATAGGTTTGTTTCTAGGGGATTTGCAGCAATTTTGCTACACATGCTTTTCTTTCTCCCATTTTATTAATATGTATATATGCAATACATAATGTTTACATTAAACTTGAGTATTTTGTGCACTCATATATAGCTAGTCAGATTTACAAACCCTTCCTCTCTCCCTTTTTGACTCTCCCACACCAACTCCCTTTGCCCCAAATGCCACTATCTCCCCTCAGTTTACTTCTGTGAAATGACTGTATTCTGGGTTTCTCATATTAGAGAAACTATTTGATATTTAACCTTCTGCATCTGACTCATTTCACTGAGCATGATGGCCTCAAGCTGTATCCATTTATTTACCAAAGCCTCAAAATTATCTGTCTTTATCGGCGAGTAGCATTCCATTGCGTACTCCATAATTTTTGTATCCATTGGTCTGCTGGTGGGTATTTTTATGAAGCAGCATTTTTAAAAACTACCCATGTTTTCTTTTTCAGGGCGATTTTAACCTGTGCATGTGTGTTCCCATAATCCTCTGGGTTTCCATATGCATGAACTCAAACCCTCCCCATAGGGTGTGGAGGTATGAGGTTCTCAGAACGTCAGAATGCTGGAGTGGGAGGAGGTAGCCCAGTGGGTACGGAAAACACGCCGTCTTTCCTGACCTACCCTTCACCCTGCTTTCTCCAACCTTCCCACCCATGGGAACCTAACTGCCTCTTACTTCCTAGAAGATTTGTAATGAACTTTAATGTTCCTATTTTTACACCTTCTAACAGTCATGAAGAGATTTGGTCAGGTTAGTTAAAATGGGTGTATGTAATGGCTGAGCCTGATGCGAGAACTGTATGATCTTTTATTATAGCCAACATTAGTCTCTTACGACAGCAAATATTCCTTAAAGCAAAGCCAGTTTTTGTTTATTTGCCTGGATTTTTGTTTTGAGTTCAGTATGAACAACAAACACAATAAATTTCTACAACTATTAGGCCTCCCCAGTAAAATTAATCAGCTATTTGTGCACACAAAACACACTTCTGCAATGGTTTCTTGTGCCAGTTTCTTTCAGATATTGTTCAAAATATTGTTCCAGTTATTGTCCAAACCCTGATATAACCAGCCTGAGGCTTCTCTACTCTAAACAGTTCAGGCTCTGCCTCTACTTTTAAAAATGTCTCCTGCCTACATCCCTGCCTCTTATGGCTGCTGAATACTCCTTATCCCAGGCTGGTCTAGGCTTCAGGAAGCGTTTTCTCAGGTAAGCTTGCAGTGCCTTTGCTGTTTGCAGTACAAGCAGGCTCACTTCCGGAGGTTGGGTCTCCCAGCTGCTGTCAGCTCCCACTTCTCCTGGATCTGCTCTTACCTTGGTCTGAGATGTCACAGTCTGCCTGGGGCAGCTTCCTGAGTTGCCGTTTTCTTCTGCTTAGAATGTGTCTGAATGATTTTTAACATTCCCATGTCTTTCTTTCAATTTCTGGGGTACTCCTTCCTCTCCTAGATAAGTTGAACAGGCAGTTTTTAACTATAATATCAACTTTTTAAGTGAGTGTGTGATGAGACATTGAGTAGTTCTATAATTTGGCCACCATCTTACCTGGAAGTCCCTACCTATTCACATGTGCAGTTCATCATACCTGTGGCTATGGTTATAAGTAGCCGGTGCACAACCTTCACTTCTTTGAGTTAATGTGGTCTGGTGAATGCCTCAGTCCCTTTCATCAGCACTCATCGAAGGGTGAGTGCTCCGTGATCGCAAGTCAAAAGCTCCTCATGGTTTTCTTGGCTCCTTCACACTGAGTGACAGTTGATTCTTTCCCACAGGAAGTGAGCAAGGCTGCTAGGGTTTATTTCATTTGAATGGTCTCAGAGCAATTAGAAAATGTTTTGATTACTAAAGACTCATTTGAGTTTATGCAGAAACTTGAAAAAAAACTTGATCTATAATTCTAATTTTATGTCCCTCAATAGGCACAAAATTTTGAAGCTTTTTTCTTAATTCTAAAGTCTAGTTGACCCTAAACTGAGCTACAACAATTTCTTTAAGGCCCGCCCAAATCAAAATGTCAGTGAATACTACTGAATATTTTGTCATATTAACTGAAACACTTCAGGTAAAAATACTACTTCTGAACACACTCTTTTAACCAGTTTTCATATTCTTTATCTCATGTTGACTTGGGAAGTATAGAAAAACTATGTATAAGTAGCATTTGTACTAACTCACTGATTACTTTCTGTAGTTAATAATATAGTATTTCTTCCATAATGGGCTATTATGCTAATATAACCTAGTTTCTATTAACAACTTAAAGGTCATGATTTGTTTTACAAGATTATATATTAGAAGTGACTGGCTGGGCTTCATGGGTAACCTTTCCCACAAAGAACTGCCAGTACAGATTCCATTTGCCAAGTATTCTGTAGGAGAGGGTAAAGTGTGCTGAAAGTTGACTTGCTTTCTATGGAAGTCTTTCCTTCTAATTTTTAAATAGTGCAGATGATCAGGATGATCCTGGTGAAGTTATGGCATAACTTCTATGTTGGGATGGAGTATCCTTCATCAGAAGTGTGAGAATCAAATGAGGAAAAAAAAAAAGAATGTTTGAAGGTCTTAGATATGGGTGCCTTTTGAGTTCTTTTCCAGCTAAGTTCCAAGAGGCATCTAATACCTATGTACAAGTTAGATGAGATCAATGACTTGAAGAATTGTATCTTGATTTGGATAATGTGATCCGGAGGATGTAAGCCATGCAAAGTGTCTGCTATAGAATCCAAAGATATTAATTTGTGTGCTTAGTTAGGCCCTCTATAAATTCTGATGCTTTTGTAGCCATCAGATAAAACTTCTCCCCAACTAATTTAATGCCTATGTTTCTACTTTAGAGTAAGCTAATTTCCAAAACAAGAGCTCACAGGGTGAGTCTCTAAATTAATACTCCATCTCCTTTCAGATATACATACAGTGGAACACAGAGCTTTAAATATTCCTGTTGCTGACCTGTCTCTGATAGCCATATATTTAATATTCTGAAGGCTAAAAATGCTTTAATCAAATCCCGGCTACCTGTGTAAATTTTACCACAATGACATAACATATGCAAAGCCCAGCACATAGTGAAAATTGTCTTTCTTCTTCCTCTACTCCCAGCATGCAGTGCAGTGATGTAAGATTTACTGTTGAAATGAGTTTATGTATATAAAAAGCACTTCCTGAATACAACAGTATTGAATTTTAACATAGTGCTTTGCTGGTTTGGTCCCACTGAAATAAAACAAGTGCTTGGTTGGCAAATTTATCTGATCATTTTTTCTCATGTCCAATTACTAGTTCTTTTCATAAGCATCATTCTAGTATTTATTTATTTATTTATTAAGAAATTTACTAAAATGTTAATAGTGTAATAATTTTGGATTTTTTGAAAAATAAATTTTACATCTATACTCATTTTGTATGTTTCCCATCACAAATATATATTTGACAAACAATTATTCAAAAATCAAATCAACAGAGTAAAACAATTAAGTGAACTGGCCTCAAGAGATTAAAGACTTAAAACACCTGGTTTATTAAATTTTCCAATTTTGAGCTAGTTGTCTAGACTGTGTAGACATAATCTCTTGTATTATTTCAGAAGTACAATCTCCATAAAGTCCCATCAAAAGAGCTGTGGATAGGAATGGAGATGATTGCTGATTTTTCCATGAGACCAATCTTGTGATTTTTCAGAACTCACAATGGCTTTGATAGTTCAGTGTATCAGTGATCTTTAACCAAGGCTCAACCTTGTTTGTGGTGGCAGTCTTCTGTTACTTGAATAAGAATGATGACTGATCTCAGGCAGAGGTCCAAAAAGTCCTGATATTAAGGAAGATCACCAATTGTACAAAAAAAAGAGATATTTCATGTCTTTAGAAGAGAGGAAACACAACAAAGCAACAATCAAAAACAAATGGCTACAGAAAAAGAGTTCTCTGAATGGAAAGCTCAAATACGATTTGCTTATCATAGAAAATGAAGGCTCTAAGCCTTATAGCTCTCTTTTTTTTCTCAACTTGCCCTCACTTGAATCAAACGAAGAATCAAAATTTCCTAAGGCATTAGCCCAAATCTTAAAAAATAAATAAAAGGGATTTTGCTACATGTCTGTCACTGCCACAAAATCACGGTTGGTTTACTTGTTTGGAAGGGTTGCCTTGGTGCCACTCTTCCTTTTGGAAAGACAAGTGGTCGCACAGGTGCCATGATGTGGGCTGACTCATTCCTTCTTGCTGGCTTGCTTACTTCTTTTCACCGCCATTGTCCAATTTGAACTTGGAATTTGCCTTTCGATGCTCATTCTGGATGAGCAGTCCCAGCATATTCTGCTAGAAAATGCAAACCTTTATGGTAAAAAGAGTAATTCTAGGGACCTTTTTTGAAATTCCAAATATTAGTAAACTATTGTCATTTATTTGTTGTTTAAATCTGCTTAGCATTTTGTGCTAAAAAACACATGAAGCTCTTAGTCACAGTCAGAGCTGACCAGTTTTTGTGATCAGGGTGCATGGAGCCCCATGTGGCCTTGTTGTTTGTGTGCTTCTTGTGCAAGTCTGGTGGTAGAGAGCAACGTAAAGGAATAATGGCTACACAGCAAGGAACGCAGGTCGATGGGTTTAGGGCTGGTATGGAGCGTTTGGGATGAACTAATCTTTTGAAACAAGGCATGCAGTATGACTGATGGGACTAGTCAAAATGGTCATATTCCACTATCTAAGGAGATAGCACAAAATGAACTAAAAGAATATTAACTTATTTTTATGTGGCTCACAGTTCCCAGCTTTTAGTCTGAAGTTGAAATGTCTGGTGGGAGAGTCTGTTGGGGTGGGAAGGATGTCATGGGGAACTGTTCAACCCTTGGTCGCCAGGGCAGAGACAGAAGAGGGGAGCTGGGACAACAGTACCGCCTTCCATGTCCAGCCCGTTATCACATCCAACCAGGCCCCACCTCCTAGCAGCATATTTAGCTACTGAACTTACATCACTCTCCTGACACTTAAGACTTTGGGGGACATTTTAGATCTAATCCATAACATGTTCTGATTTTTAAGTCAAGATCACTCTGTTGCCTCATTAAGAACAATCTGGGGGCATAGTTCACAGGTTAGAGTGCTTGCCTAGCAAGCACTAGGCCCTGAGTTGAATTCCAGTCTTGAGAGGCTGACACAGGAGGATTTCTGTGAGTTTGAGGCTAGCCTGGGCTCCATAGTAAGCTCAGGACCAGCCTGGACTACAAGTAAGATCCTGTCTCAAAAAAAATAAAAGAAAGAAAGAAAGAAAGAAAGAAAGAAAGAAAGAAAGAAAGAAAGAAAGAAAAAAAAAAGAGAGAGAGAGAAAGAAAGAAAGAAAGAGAAAGAAAAAAGAGAGAGAGAGAAAGAAAGAAAGAAAGAAAGAAAGAAAGAAAGAAAGAAAACAAAAGAAAACCAAAATCTGAAGGAAGAAAGAGAAGCACACAGAAATTCTGGAAGTCTGGAAACTACTACTATAATATTAGCAAGAGTTAGTGATATTTCAAACCAAAATGGTAGCTGTGTGATTGATCGATCTCAGTGGTCAACTTGAGAGAAAAGACCTTTTAATAATATTTACTTACTTTAATTAAATATAATTTAAATTTATTTTCTAAATTAATACATAAATATTGTACATGCTGTAGTGTGAAAAAAGATATATATATATATACATACACATTATATATATATATATATATATATATATATATATATATATACACATTGTATAATCTTTAAATGAACTTGCATGCACTGTTGCATCACGTGTGTGGTGCATCTTCCTACCACTTCACCTTATAATTGTTTACGTCTATGCGCCATCTTCCCCACAGTGAGGGAACTCCAGCTCAGCTTCTGGAACACAGCAGACATTAGATCACAACAGCAACAACAACAACAACAACAACAACAACAACAAGCAGAACAACAACAACAAAAAAGATTGGGATACTGAATTAAACAGACAATTAAAAATCACAGTTGAGTAGATTTGGGACTGTATAAATGCCTAATCACATAATTAGCACACACACAACTCATGCCATGGTTTATTTTTTAGGAAGAGAAATTGTTTATTTTTCAAGTTTAAACAATGAAGAACAATATGGAGTTTCTGCAAAAGTTAGTGGTGCCCTGGCTGCTTATACATTAAGATGTCGCTCCAGTTTTATCATTTCTTTATTGTGAGAACACTGAATACTGTTTTCTCTAGTCTTTCAAAATAGAAACTATATATTCATGTTGCACATTTTGATAGCAAAAGAATAATTGTATACATTTCTGAGATGCACTGGAATGCTTTGATTATATGTACAATGCAGCAGGATAGATCAAGTTGATTAGCATACCATCACTTGGCTTAGCTGTCAACATATGGTGAAACATTTGAATTTTGCTAATTTAGTTGTACTGAAATATGGAGTACATTATTTACGACTGTAGTAGTATTTTTAAACAAGACATCGAGATGGAGGTATCCCTGAGTATTTTTGAGCGCTGCGGCTTTGAGGGCTGCATAGTTTAAAGATGTTGACAGAGCAAAGCCAAGAACTCCCAGCCCACACAGGCATTGAACTCATAACCCTGACGTGATTAGCTTCTGCCCTAATCAATCAGGTAAACATGGCTCAAGCCACTGCAGAGATCCACAGCTCCCCTTCCACTGAGTCCCAGGTAGCCAGAACACTTTTTAGAAACCCCGTGCAAAATCCTTAAAATTTTTTTGTCTTAAGTATAAAATGCCATTCTTTGGTTCCTCTTCAGGTAATATAAATCTTTTGCCTTTTGCCTTAAGCGTGAAATGGACATAGAAAATAAATCAGTTTACAGAAGTTCAGCTATTAAAATAGCAAGACCTGTCCTATCTGGACTTATGCAACATTCTTAAACATCAAATTTATATCACCACTTTGATATTCTTTTTTAATTGAAAATTAATTAAAATGTTCTGAATTTGCTCACTTTTTCACAAGGGATCAGTTTTCCTTCTGGGCACACAATTGTATGTTCCAACAGGCTTCTACGAAGTAAGAAATACCATATCTTACAGCTCAAACAGTAATAAGATGGAGATAACCTCTTGAATAATAATTTTTAAACTCTTCTGGACCCAAGGCACAGTGTTCCTTCACAGGAGAATAGTCACGTGGGGAACATGCCAATTATGAGGCAATTGGTTTGTTTTTCTAGCAGACTTGCTTTATTAGGAGTCCCCTAATGTGTTACACGTTCTGCTACAAAGTGTGACAATTTATGGTGTATTCCGGGGATTTCAGAAAAGGGGAAGAACTTGCAAATTATTATCTGTGACAGAATTATAATTTTACAAATGATTAATCTCAATCATCTGTCTCCTTTTTTCTCTTGGGTTAAGCGGGAAAATTATATCCTGCAAAATTAACTGTCAAAACGTGAGCTTGTGGTTTTGGAGTAATCGTACATCAGGAAAGGAAAAAGAAAATCTTCATTAATGAGCTGAATTAGATTAATAGGAAGGTTATTGTAGGAGACATGCTGCTATGTTGCTACAATATGCCTCACGATTTCCCAATAATCAGGTAATATGTACAAGTTGCATTAGGACTTGGTAGAACTCTTATCTCTTTCCAGGGATGCCCTATCTTCCAAGTGTGGGACTTTTACCTGTGATTCCATTTTGGACTGGGTGCACGTGACATGGCACGCAATTGTCCATTGCCTTTGAATTGCAAAGGTGAGGGGTAAATATTTGGATGATATGTTCACTGGGAAAGTAGCGTAGCTGATAATATGCAAAATTGTACATCCACTCCCAGACTACTCATGAAGTCTGGAAGCAGCAGCTTGAGAAGAAGGTTTAAAGAGAAAATTTGAAAGGGTATCTTGAGCTCAGCCATTCCCTGGGCATTATTTTGCAGCTTCAGTGCCTCTGCGTCATGCGTGTGGTGCATATTCCCATCAATTTATCTTGTAATTGTGTATGTATATATGTCAATTTCCTCACAGTGAGGGTGAGAGCTCAGTTTCTGGAACAAAATACACATTAGATTACAACCACAAAAAGAAGGTGGAAAAAGATTGGGATACTGAGTTAAACAGACTTTAAGGTCATAGTTGATTCAATATAATGCATAATGCCTAATTACATGATTAGAACACACACAATTCAAGTTCTAACTTACTTTTAAGTTGAAAAAATTGTATATTATTTTGCCAAGTTTAAGCTATAAAGAAAAATATGGAGCTTCTGCAAAATTAGCGGTGCCATGGCTGCTTATACATGAAGAGGTTGCGCCAGCATTCTTTTATCCTCAGTTGTGTCAGAGGACCCTTGTGATTTTGGGGGGAAAAAAGGAAGTGGATGTGTAAATTTCATTTTTTAGATGTTGATTTTAAATTCAATCAAACTCTTAGACCTGAATGCATTTTTATTTTAATTACTTAATTAGCTGGATTTTTCTGCCTTACCTCTTCTCTGTCCACCTGCTTTAGTCTGCAGTTTTCTCTCTCTCTCTCTCTCTCTCTCTCTCTCTCTCTCTCTCTCTCTCTCTCTGTGTGTGTGTGTGTGTGTGTGTGTGTGTGTGTGTACTGGAGATTGAACCCAAAACCTTCACAATGAGCTATGTTAACTACCTTTCACTTAATTTCACTTCATTTTGTTTAATTTTGTTTTATCTCATTTCATTCTTCTTTTCTTTACTTTTTCTTTATTTTTTGAGAGAGTCACTAAGCTGCTGAATTGCCCTGGCTAGGCTTGAAATTGTGCCCAGCTTTTACTTTGGACTTAGTTAAAGGGGTGGAAGACCCTACACAAGCCACCTTCATAAACAAAGGAGTTGATGGTAATGGTCATGCTGCCACCTGCAAACAACTGAAAATGGAGGCACCCTAGAGGCCATCAAGAGCCATTACCCCAGCCCTGCTTGCATGAGTACCCACGCTTTTCCCTCTTTTTCTCACTTTCTTCCTTCTTTCCTTTCTTCCATTCTTTCTTTTTATTTCTTTTTTTGTCTTTCTATCTTCAAATATCTCCCCAAACATCCTTGTGTGTAGTGGAATGTTCGTTTTTTATTTTCCTCTCTGTTTCAATGTGTCCTCACTCATTATTTACTTGTTTCCTTCCTTCCTTCCTTCTTTCTTTCCTTCCTTCCTTCCTTCCTTCCTTCCTTCCTTCCTTCCATTTCTTTCCTTTCATTTTCTTTCTTTCTTTCCTTCTTTCCTTCTTTTGGCTTCATGTGGGAGGCTTGCCTTCCTCAAATGCTTTGTATATTCAGCTGTCTTTGGAGACTTGAGAACTGCCCAGTGTCCCTGTGAGAACCTACAGCCTCAGTGCTCCTCACCAGCCACTTCATTCTTGAGAGGATCCGAATCTCAGATCCTATTTCCACGAAAGGGCTGCATCGTAGTTTGCTGGTAAAACACCTCCAGAATAGGCCATCCTCCTAGGGCAATCGCCAGAGGCTTGATGCTGGAGGCACAGCAGACAAAGTGTGCCTGCCGTCGAACAGTCACTGTTGAAGGGACTAGGCGAGTGGCAGAGACTAGATACCTTGCACTGTCTCAATATCTATTATATTTTTAAACATACATTTAAATAGAAGATTCATCTTCTCCTTTTTGAACTCTTGAGGACCCGATGCATTTTATTATTACAAATAATATTAAGCACAACGCTTGGCATACTTTCCATGTTCAATGCACGCCCGTTTCATTAATATGTGTAATTGTGTTCCCTAACCTTTCTTTTCTTTTTCTTTTACTTTTGCCAGGCGAGGGTCTTCTGCATGCCAGGAAAGCACTGCCCCACCAAGCTACATCTCTAGGCCCTCATCTCTTTCTTCTTCTTTCTACCCTCTTTCTCTTCACTTTTTCCACCTTCTTACTTTCTGTCTACAACAGGTCAAGGCACAGCATTGGAAATCATGCTGGTTACCATAACAAAAAATGGAAAGACGTGCTCAGCGCTGTCGTGTTGCTCACTGTCCAGCGGGGAAAGGATATCTATAAGAGGATGTTATGTTAAAAAATAGCATCTGTTTCTTCCCCCTCCTAATTTCTCCTTCCTGTTTCATATAGCTTACCAGTTCCTTATTACTTCATTCCTTTGGGGACTTCTTTCAGCATGGAAACATAAGAAGCAGATGTCAATGTTTCCTCTTGCCTTTTGTAAACGCCTAACCTCATTTCAGGGAGGCAACGTATGCCAGAAGGAAGCTGAGACAGGGCGTTCCTCTGGGGAAATGAGAACAGAGAAGGAGCGTCCCTCACAGCTGAGGGAAGTGTGAGGTGCCCAGGAGGAGTGAGGAGCTTGTCCCCTCCCTGGCAGCACCCAGGGGGGTGTGAATCCCATAGCGAACTCCGTGCGCTGCTCCCCCTGGGAGCTCCAGCCGCTCTTCGTTATGGGGATAGTAGTCCTGCTACCTGAATATCCTAGCCCGAGCTGGGACATTCATCAGGGCAATCGCTGTTGTCAAGAAAACCATTTCGTATTTTCTAAGAGATACAGGATGTGGTGACTCGCACCTAGTAACAGGGCAGGCAAGGAGGATCCCCCTGAGGCCTGGGACAGAGCTCTGCCCTGGCTCTGCAAGAGAAGGCTGTCAGTGAAATTTAAGTAAATGTAGGGGTTAGGAAACAAAGCTAACTTTTGTGAAAATAGGTTGAATAGCCCTAATATAAAAATCTGAAATCTGAAGGGATCGTACATCTGAGAGTTTTTGAGCACCAGCACGATGCCACAAGTGAAATATTTCACACCATAAGACATTATTTTACATGCACAATTATTTAGGATTGATATGAATGTATTCTCTTATGGGAATAGGCATATGAGAAGCATAAATGAGGGCCAGCAGAACAGCACAGTGACGAGAGCATGTGGCTAGCAAACGCAAGGCCTAAATTTGATTCCCTAGTGCCACATATACTCGGCATGGTGGTACATGCTTGTAATGCCGGCACTCGGAAAGCTGAGGCAGGATTCTGTGAGTACGAGGCTGTTCTGGGTCACAAAGTGAGTTCAGGACCAGCCTGAAGAGCACAGCAAGAACTTTTTCCAATATGAAAACAAAAATGAATTTTATGTTTAAACTTTTACCCCCATTCCTGCCATATCTCATTATGAATATGCAAATATTCCAAAATCTGTAGACAGTCTAACTCCAGAATATTTCTGGCCTCAAGCATCATTTTATTCATTTATGTATTTATTTATGCTCCCAGATCCCCAAGCATTTCAGAAAAGGGTTATCAATATACAAACGTGTGTGTGCGTGTGTGTGTCTAACTTAGGAAACTTGTTGCTTCCAGTGGCTGTGAGCATAAAATTGTGGGATGTGTTGCTGATGTTAAAGGTGAAACTAAGTTCACAGAATAGAAAGAACTAAGCCCCAGGCCCTCCTGCTGTGTGGGGATGCTTCTGCAGCCTTGCCACCACCCAGGCGTACAACATCCCAGTTTGGCCCTTTCAAGTGGCCACCTGCCCCGTCAGAAGCAGCACGTCACTCCTTGCACTTTGTGAGGACTTGTTGTCCGGCTAGTTCACTTAACTTTTGAAATTTTGTTTGTTTTTCTCTTTTTAAGAAATGACAGATGAATTCTAGAGAAATCTGAGTCAGATTGAACTTGTATATAAAAATATTTACAAGGGATTTGTTTAGTTTTTTTAATACAACATGTCTTTCTTTAGAAACAAAGGACACAGAGGTAAAAGCCACCACTATCTGGGAGGGAGTCCTGAGTAGGTTGCCCAGAATTTATAATTTATAAAAGGTATGCATCTTATTAAAGGTAGGTACCATATGTGATTGTATTAATGTAAATAAAATTATCAACATTTACCCCATCAAAGTATCTTAGTTATAATTTAAACTCTTTAAGAAAGAAATAATTGTTTTGTTAATGTGCCAAAATGCTTTCTGTGGTTAAGTGTTATCTCACTGCCATGATGACGTATTTATCACTAAATAAAAGGAGATACTTATTTTCAGCCTTTTGGGAAATTTCATATTGCCCTCCGTAGTGGTTGTGCCAGTTTACATTGCCACCAGCAGTGCCAGGGGGTCCCTCTTCCCACAGCCTTGCCAGAATTGACTGCTGTTTGAGTTCTTCACATATGCCGTTCTCTCTGGGATTGGATGGTTTCTTAGTGATGTTTTGATTTGTATTTCTCTAATGGCTAAGGATGTTGAACAACTTTTCATGTATTCATTGGCCATTTGAATTTCTTCATTAGAGAACTGCCTATTTATTTCTGTTGCCCATTTCTAAATCAGGTCTTTGAATTTGAGGGGTTTGTTTTTCTTCATTTCCTTCTAAATTCCAGTTATTAGCCTCCTATCTGAGGTATAGATGGTGAATATTTTTCCCATTCTTTTGGTTCTCTACTCTGCTGATAATTTTCTTCCTAAAAGAGTTATAAAGGATCATATGAAAGGGATATATGTATACCCATGCTCATAGCAGCACAACAACAGTAGCTAAAATGCGAAAGACATTAAAATATCCATCGACAGACCAATGGATACATAAATTATGGTATATGTGTACAATGGAGTACTACTCATTTATAAAGACAGATAGTCTTGAAGTTTTTGTAGGTAAGTAAATGCAATTTGACACTATCATGCTGCGTGAAGTGAGTCAAATGCAGAAGGTTAAATATCAAATGGTTTCTCTATTATGGGAAATCCAAACTCCAGTCATTTCATCAAACTAAATGGGGGAGTATATTGGGAACTAGTGGGAGGCAGAGGATGTGGGAGGATCACACCCAGAACACAGGCATTCTGTAGGACCAAGTGACTGTGATAGTGGGAGTCACAGGAGGGTGGGGAGGGTGTGGGGGAGCCAAAAATGGGGAGAGGAAGGGATCGTGATATTGATGTGATACATATGTTACAGAATACTCAAGTCTGTTGTAAACATTATTATGTATTACGCATATATATATATGAGTAAAATGGTGGGAAGATTGCAACACTAAAATACGCCACTTGGCATAAAGGTAGTTTTTACTCAATACCAGTTGGGAATCAACACATGTAAAACTAACAAGCAGAAAATAAGGCACTCTGCCTTCATATCTGCCAAAAACCCAAAGGCTACATTTCTCTTTGTAAAAAGTGGGCTCTTTCCCACTCACCCTGCTTTCCAAAGGAGACAAGAATCTATACAACATTGTATTTGCTTCTTCACAGTCCTCCTTGAAGACCAGCCCTCTTTTCTTTGTATAAACTTTGTGCCTTTATTTCGGCTAATATGTCATTTGCCAGTTTAATTTGCAGGCCCTGGAGACAGACTACAGAGGCCAGAGGGAGAGTTTCTACCCTTGACAGCATTTTAAGAGAGAACAAGAATGATGACCTATGGAGGACTGAGACCCCTAAACAAGCCCAATAAACACGGAGAGAGAGGGTTTCAAGACAGAAGCACAGCATGGGTAAGCATCTTTGAGGCAAAAAAGTTAGTATTATTTTATTTCTATCAAACTTCTTATTTATGAATTTTATAAATGATGTTAACAATAGTGGGTATTGAATTTACATTGTGCTAGGCATTCTTCTTTATATATTCCTAGTTCCTGCTTGTAGTGTTTAAGGTAAGGATGAAAATTATTCCCATTTTACAGAAGAGAATATACACTAAAGAGATTATAAACTTACTCAACATCCAACCACATGTGAGTTCCAGAAAATGTTCAGTTTATAAGATCATCAGAGAAAAAGAACTTTAGAACTACAATATTGGATGTTAAGACTCTATAGTAGTTAATTCACAGAGAATGGGCCAACGTTTTGCAGCACAGAGCATTCAATTATCAAGCACAATCCATCTTGTAAAGTACTGTGTGTGTGTGTGTGTGTGTGTGTATTTGTGTGTGTGAGTGTGTGTGTGTGTGTGTGTGTGTGTGTGATTGCCATAAAAATAAAAGCGTATTGTGCCTATAATTTTCATCAATCCTCCAGCATCAGACAGTTGGCTTCAGATGACAGCACAGCTCCCGTGCTTGTCCCCGTGAGCGGTTCCCTCTGGCTCCAGTCCTGGGACTGCTCTCCGCACAGAAGAGGCTCATTGTACGCCGGGGCTGTACAGTATGGACGTGCCATTACACCAGTGTTGGTCCAGATCAATCATTGCTGATGTTGAAAATTTACATTTGAAAAAGGCTGCCCAAATCTCAGGGACACAACAATCGAAAGAGAGAAAGCCCGGGAAAATGCCCCCTTCCATTGTCACGGTGGTGACGGCACTCGTGCTTCGTTTTTTTGTTTTCAGATTAAATAGTCCATTTAAACATTTTCATCCTGAACTGACCCAATTGCTTACTTATATTACCTCTGCCTAGGGACTTCTGCAGAGGAAACAGACTAAAGCAGGTGCTCAGCACAGAGACAGAAAGAGAAAGGGACAGAGAGACCGAGACAAGGCCACCAAGGAGCAGATAACATAGATTCGTCTCTATCCACACCTAATGCGTCTCCCCCAGCCCCCCCAGCCCCCCATCGTTTGTACCTCCCTAATGCGGCCAATGAGTGTTTCTCCAGATTCCTCATAACTCTAACAAGACTCCTCAGAAATAACCCTGCTGTTTGCTTCACTGGCCTGCAGGAGCTGTTTACATTTCCGGGAACTGCATTAGCAAAAGAGAAAGTTAACGAAGGCCACCACAAAGGAGTGTGGTGTGTTTAATAAAACACTTTCCGCGGGAACTGAAAGAGGCCTCTGCATGTGGGAGGCGGCGGCTTATCACTAATTCAGAGTCTCCCTTCGGCCTGGGACTTTGTCTTTCTTCCTCCAGCTCGCTGGGCTTTCAAGAATGATGGCTTCGCTTTGTAGTTCCCGGCTCTGGAAGGGAGCACAGAGGAGGCAGAGCCAGAGAGTTCATTAGGGGTGTTTCGCAGTCACTCAGCTCCCGTGGTCTCTGTCTCATCTTCGCAGGTCACACTGCTCGTGGAGAGTCTGCCTTTATTTTGTTACTTATCCGTGTACTGCCAGAAGTCTACAATGATCCAGGCTCCTGCGTGCTTCCATTCACATCAGGGGGATGAGAACCCAATTCAAAGCCCATCGGAGGCAGTGTGCATTCGCCGATTGCAAATCAGCTTTTTGTACTTTAAAAATTCAACATTTTCTTGAAAATGTGGTGTTTGAAGATGAAAATCTTACTATAAGAAAAGCGTGTGACAAAAAGGAAGAACAAAAGATGAAAGAGGCAGCAACAAGAGAAAAATGAAAAAGGACGCAGACATTTGGACAAAAGACTATGTTGTCCAACCCACAGGACTGACATAAAAAATAAATTTTATTTAAATTTTCAATTTATTTCTATGCATTAATCTATTCTCAGAATTTTTTCCTCAAAACCAATCATCCTTACTAATGAAACAAGTCACCTTTCAGCGTTGAGAAGACCTGCTGAGCCACCCTTATTAGTGCTTCACAAAATTAAGAATCAAGACCCGATCGCTATCAAAGGGTCCCTTTCTCTCTCAGGCTGGACTCATGATTAGGGCACCTTCTCCTAATTATAAGATCCACTTTGAACACGTTGCTTTACTCTCAGAAAGCCAATGGCCATTAATAGCTTGGTCACTGAAACCCGCGGTTACACAGATGCAGCTTTGAGTTTTAACACGAGCTGTCTGTATGGTTACTGTTACTTCTTAAGAGTTATATATTTTTATGGAATAATAGAGGAACGCATCTCATTTTCCACTGATGAAACGAAGTTTCTGAAGCTCCAAAGAATGTCTCGATGAAAAATGGGCTTAAGTCATTGTCATTGGAAACCCAATATATATTGCTATGTCTGCTCAGATCCACTATTCATACTACTGAATCTATATTACATTTCATCCTCACTGGACCCAACATGATCTTGAGGGCAGTGAAGCTGGCCTTGAAATGTAGAAACCAGCTACATAAACTTTCCTTCGCGAGAAGGACATCTTTTCCTGAATTTTAGCAATCATAAGCAGCTATTTCTTTGTCTGAATAGTTGACAACTTTACATTTATACAATACATTTGTGTATTTAGCATGTAAATACATATGCAGAGATGGCTGTGCCTTCACTAGCAGAAGCATGCCTCTCTCTCTCCTTTTCTTTCAATATCTTAGAATCAAAAACATTTATTCCAACGCAGTGGCACTGGGTTTAAGGAGTAAGAATTTTTCTTTTTCCTAGAGCATTGAAGCAATCCAAGAATTTTTTCAGGGTTGTACTTTCCTGGCTGGCATCAATTTTACATATATTCACTGTGTGTTTACTGGGACCATATTGCATAGCCCCATGGTCACCCCTGAGCACAATGTGACTCTACCCATGGAGTGTGCATGCAAGGGTTAAGGAATTGGAATAGGTGCAATGGAAATCAATGTGACACTGACCTTGACCTCAAGCTGTTCTGGTTCGTAATGGGAAAATGTACATAATTAGGGATAAACACGAACAATAACTTAAGAGCTAAGTTACAATATAGGAGAATATATGTATTAAAAGATACTGAGGGTCCTTGCCAAAGTTTGCAGAAGCAATGAGTGTTACAAGTTCCAGTGAGTAACGAGCTCAAATTAAATATTGTACCTTGAAGACAGTGTGGTCAAGCAGTTCTTAATTCTGAAAGTATCTATTTCCTAGTGAGCAAAGCACGCTCTGGCCACTGAGGATTCCCATGCCACCCGCTGGTGTCAGGATCTATTTCCTTTTCATCTCCGCTGCATCCCTTCTTCAGCAATAGGTTTTCTTTTTACTCACTTCTACTTGGAAAGCTTGATCTCATACTCCAGCATTTCCAGTTCTGTGAGTTTTCTCTGTGGTCAAATGTGCTTACATTCTTGTTCACCCAGTATTAATAAAAAGGATGTTTGCACAGCAGGGAAGCACATCCTCATTTATCTCTGACCAGAAATGCGCAGACTGGAATGGCCTGATGGCCATTATCTTAACCTTGTGTGACTGAAGACATTTTGAAGTCGTGGAAGAGACAATTGGACCACGAAACCCTCATTAAAGTTTTCTTCTCCCAGCATTAGAGTAGGGATTAGGTCCCCAGTCACATTTCTTATAGAACTTTTTTTTTTGCAATAAATAAATATGAGGATATTTTGAAGTCAACAAAATAGAGTCAACTAACTTAGACTACAGAACTCATGAGTTCGGAAATCTCAGTGGGAGTCATTCGGCATATCCTTCTTTGCGATTCCTCCCACCCTCCACTCTGTTAAAGAGAAACATTAAAGGTCATGACAGTGCTGTCTTGTGATGTTCCAGCCATCCTGTGGAAGTGAGCCTGTGGAAAGCTGCTTCTATTATGACTGCTGGGACATGATTCTTATATTCTGTTTGCTGCAAACAAGTTTTAAACATGAGAGAAAGAAAAGAATGGATGTATTGATATTCCTTCAACCAGAAATATAAATAATTCAGAGACTTCAGTTACACAAGAGATCCTTTAAGAGTAACAGAACACACACACATACAGACATGCTCACAGAAAGAGAGAGATGGAGAGAGAAAGAGAAAGAGAAAAAATATAAGTAAACTGTAGTAAAGAATATTTATGTGGTTGCTTTCTCCAATAGCTAGTTCCACTCTTACCACAAGTTTTCCAGTATTTTTGAGTATGCACGGAGGTTTTGTCAATAAATGCCAAGGCTCAGATTCTCTAGACACCATTGCTCTTACATTCATAGACTGAGCAAAAATTATGCTCGCAACTCATATAGAGAAAGATAAGAGACATAGCCCTTTACATTGTCTGATGTCCTTGAGAACCAGGTAAGTGATTAGTAAAAAGCTTGCATTGAGCAGTGATAGAATGCCCGGTAAAGAGAAGGCTGAACTTGTGGCAAGAGGACAGAAGAAGAACGAAAGATGTTAGACATGACAACAGTACAGGAGACATTTTTATGAAATTTTATACCTCAATCCATGTTAAGACAACACCCAGGTCAATGAAGATGGAAGGAAACAAAGCCTGTTTTTATTAAAGTAGGTGGGAAAGTCTGTCTTCGCCAGCTTTTCCTTGGTCAAGACAAAATACCTGAAACTCATAAGCTGAAAAGAGATGTAACTTGGCTCAGGGTCTCATGGCATTTAGTTTACTGTCAGCTGATTTCAAGGCTGCAATACCGTGGCGAAAGGAAATGACAGGGCACAGTTCAGTTCATAGAGGTGGAGAAAGAATTAGATCAGGAAACAGTGCCAGAAAGGTGGAGACCAGGAACCACGTGTGACAACCAGCATCACACCTAACTCAAGTGTGTGCTGTACTAATGCTCTACCAGTGCCTAAGCCAGTCAAGTAGACACGAGTAGGCTTAACTCCCACATCCTACTCTGTTGTCAGTTAAACACTTACTTGTGTATTTATTGCTTTGGTACTAGAGATTGAACCCAGGGCCCTTGCTATAATTCAAGCTTTTTTTTTTTTTTGAGGTAAGTTTTCACACAGCTTCCATTTGGCCCAGGCTGGACATGAACTTGCAATTCTTCTGCCTTTGACTCTCAGAGTGTTGACATAGAGGCATACACTACTAAGCCTGTCCATTTCCTTAAACCTGACCTAATCTCCCAACATGAGGTTATAATTCCAACTAACATAATGCTACTGTCCCACATAGAACTAAAACATGATAAACTGGGCATGGTGATGCACACTTATAACCCTAGCACTAGAGATGCTGAGACAGGATTGTGGTGAGTTCCAGGTCAACCTGGGCTACATAGTGAGTTCAGGACCATCCTTAACTACAGAGTGAGAGTCTGTCTTTAAAAAATAAAGGATCTGAAACACAGAATTTTTTTTCCAAGAGTCTCAACAGTCCCAGCATTGCTAAAAAGCCCAAAGCATATTCTCTAGGGTTCCTATATTTGAATCTGTAAAAATGAAAAAAATAAATTAAATAAAATCTTTGTACAATGGCATAGGGTAAATATTTCCATTCCAAAAGGAAGGGATAGGGGGAGAAAATAGATAAAGCAAGACTGAAACCCCCTAGGGTAAACAACAAGTCACGTTACTTTCACACCCAGCATCTGAGGCACGTGACAGTGAGATATGAGTTCTAGAGGGTAGTCCACGTAGTTTCTCTCAGACTGGCTCTTGCCACTTTCTTTCACAGACATTTTATGTTCCTAGCATCTACAAACTCTTGAGGTCTTCACTGCATATTAGACCTCACTCCCAAATCTTCAAGCACCTGTTTCATTTGCTCCTTGCACGGCTTTCTGATCTTTCTTTCAAACCTGAATGGAAGCCTTCTGACTCACAACCCTTGCATTCTACACGCCAGGAAAACCAGCATCACAGGGAGGATACCAGGGCCTGCTGTTAGCAAAAGCAGTAGCCAATCTCTTCTAGAACACAGCTGCTTTGGCCTCTAAGAGCCTGGATGGATCTGCACAGTGAAGCAAATCCCAGAGAATCAGTTCTTTAAGAAAGTCTTTTATGAGCAGAAGTGCATGTTCTTCTTTCTCTAGTGAAAGGCTGACACTCTTGGATCCTTGATTCTATGATATGTGGGGTCTTGCTCCTTCCTGACATGTCCTCAAGGCATCTTTCTTTTTGTCTCTGTACAGAGTATTTGGTTTCTTTCTGTTTCTTTTTTAGATCGTACTAACATTCACAGTTTCCACATCACTTTTGCCTCTAACTTTACAGTTACATCCGAACCTAAATTTAAGTTTTTCAAATGTGTCTACTTTGCTTTTTTGTCCCTAGTTCATACCAAAATTTGCCTAAAAAATCCCTGTTACCTTTGTAACAGCCTGAATGTTGGGTTGCCTTGAAATTTTATCCAAGAGATCATTTAGTCTGCCAACCTTAATCTCAGTCTCCTACAAAGTCTTACGACACAAATAAAATGAAGACAAGATTTTTATTGTCTTTTTGTTGTTGTGGTTTTGCTTTGCTGGTTTGGTTTTCATTCTCGTTTTGCTTCGTTTTGCCAGAATGCGATGCGCATGCCTGTTAGCCCATTTTTCAATACCGTTGTCCTTCTCAACTGAAAGTGATCCTGGCCTTCGCTGTCCACATTCCTATCAACATTCTGCTCAGCACCGGAGTCCATTATCAGGCTCATTTTATAGCCTTGGAGGCTTTCCCTGACCTGGTTCTTTCAGTTATTCTACATTCCTTAAAGAAATCAGTTTCAAAGTCTTTTGAGCAACATTATTAAATACTGTCACAGCAATGACCCCACTGCTCTCGTACCTATTTTCTGTATTACTCCACACTCTTATTATTGAGACACAAGCCTGTTACCAACAAAGCAAGGTTTAACTTGCCTCATGGTTTCAGAAAATTCACTCCACGATAGAATGGCTCCAAGGCAGAAGCATCATGGCAGAAGGTCATGGTGGAGAGAAGCTGTTTTGTCCACTGCACATGGCAAGCAGAACGCGCAGTGCCAGAGAGGAGGGCGCCGGAGTTTGCGCAAGGTACCCAAGTCATACCTTCATAACCAACTTACTATACTCCTAAGCCCTCTTTATTAATCTCCTAGGCAGGTCCCAATCCAACGAAGTTGACACAAGTAAGCTTAACCACCACATTCCCAAATGCTGCCTCCAACCCAATCCCCCATGGGGGTTCCTCCATGCTTCTGAAACCACTGTGGAAAAACACCACTCCAGGCCTGGTGTCCAGCTCACTGTGCTTGCCCTCTGTTGCTGAATAGTGGAACAATAGCTGTAGTTAGACAGAGAGTCTGTTGTTTGTCTGTTAAGCAGGAGCTACAAACTCAAACCACCACATACCAGTTTTCCTAGGATATGAGGTGCACGGCATATGTGATGGAAGAATAAAAGAATATTTGAAAGGGTGGAATTATTTACAAACCGATATTGTCAGGGAAGGGAACAAAGTAAAAATACACGTTATCTGAGTGGCCAGGCCCAAGGAAACCCCCTTTCTCCAGAGATTCCAAGGGTATCTGTTTACGTTCCCTGTATATATTAGGGGTGTGAACAGGAGACAGAGCAGCAACAACAACAGTTGCTGTTCCTATGACATTTATGCAATCTGCTTGGCCACAGCAGCCGACTTTGTCAGAACAGCAAGCTTGGCATTGCCACCTCTATAGGGCTTCTTTTGATGTGCACCCCAGCAGAGGTTTCTGGGCCAGAAAAGGTCATTTCTCCCCCATCTTCGTTGTTTCTCACTCCAGCCTGAGACAGGGCCATGTGCTAACAATTAGGAAACCAGAGAGGCGTCGAGCCATGCCACTCATCCATGTTGACACATGAGCTCTAAGTCTGGTGTTCTGGAACGTCCAGATAAATTTGAGCTTCCTTTACCCCACACTCTGTGAGAATGTGGCAGGACCAACAAGACAGAGAAACAAACAAAATCGGCCAATCAACTGCCAGGATCAGAAACCTGCAATAAAACAAATGCTTTGTATCCCCTGAAAGATGAGTGAGACCTTCAAATGGAAGGCCTTGTCCAGCAATGGACTAAGACCCCTCACCACCACATTATACTCCATCGCTCCCTCTCAAGGACATTGAGCTAAGAAGAAGGTTCCAATTATAATTGTCTTGGACTGTTTCTCAGAATTTCTGGAATATTCAACCCTACCTACTTCCCAAATAAAAGTGTGTGTGTGTGTGTGTGTGTGTGTGTGTGTGTGTGTGTGTGTTTGCTTGTTTTTCCATTTCTGGTTGGATGACGGCTCTGTGGAAGTCATTTTTACCTTTTCCTTCAGCCCTGATTGTCAAATGGTAGATAGTGATGAGGAAAGAGAACAGTAGCACTGTGTCACATAAAATAGATTCCCTCTTTGGCTTTTACTGCCTTCTTATGGTGTTAAACTCGAATTAGTTGTCAATATTTTTTTTTTAAAAATCAGATGATTTCTCATAAAAGTCAATTTATGGTTTCTCTTATGTATGTTGAATAATCATCAGTCCTGGGCCGGCATACCTGCCTGATGAAATTTTCTGGAATCCATCTTACTCTCTGCATGAGGCAAAAATTCTTTAGACCATTAGGGAATTCTCCATAAGATCTGGGGTGTGGAGATAATTAGTGCTTTAACCTGGTCTGCTTGTGTTCACATATATTCTCTGCCTGGTCTCTGCATGGAGTTGGATTCGCAATCCCTGCTCGATATCACTCAGCTCCTTTTCTATGTCACCCCTACTGACTGTGGCAGCTGGCCTAGAAATTTTAGTAAAGCTTAGGTGACACCAGCTGCACAGAATACTTTCTAATTTGGCTTCCAGAAGGGGTGCAGGCTGAAGATTGCTTTGACGGTCTTGAATCTCCTATTTTCTTAAGATGTATATGAGAAGTCGTTGAGCGGTGATACTTCTTTATGAAAAGGTTTGTGTTGAGTTTCTAATGGAACTGACAAATTCACTTTAATATCTATGTCATCAAAGAGAATGACTAGATATTACAAAATTAGGACTCCTGAACAGAAACAAAGGCTCCATAATTCCTTTAGCTAAAAAGAGTTTCCCGAAGCTTCATCACTACGGTATATGTGCCGGCACCACTGGGCAAGCGCCATTTCTTAAACACAGTAGAAGAGTGATTCCTTTCCTAGACAGTGAATGGGGCAGGTACCATGAGCTAACGCTAATCCTACAGGGAACCATGAAGGATTGCGTATAGAGGAAGTAAAAGAAAGAGTTCTCAGCCCTGAAGGAGCTTTTGACAAGAGCACCGAAGAGAGGTGGGGCACGGGGGCGCTGTGGAAGGGGCACAGTAAAGAGATTAGCTCAGTTGGCCTGGACGGTAGCTGGGTTCTTTCTTATACTTAAGAATCCTAAACTGTCTAAAGGAAGAACAATGCTGAGCCCACCTCCACAAACTATGTTTCACTGGGCCTGAATGAAGCCCCAGAACCCACATTTTAACTACCGTGTAAGTGATTCTGCTGTGGAGGAGTCCTACAGCCTGAGAAAGCGGGCGCCCGGGCATAGCACGGGTCGATGTGGAAGACCGGGCAGATTCCAGAGCAGCCCGTGGGCAATAAGAAATCTGCCTTCCCCGGAGGTTCAGTACCCAACGCTGGGTAAAGGACAGCGGTGTCCTAAATAGGTTGCCCACGTTTGAACTGTAGAAGGCGCTCTTAAGCAAAGCACAGGCAACGCGGGAGAGGCTGGCTGAGATCCTCAGCTGCGCTTGTGAGCTCGGGGTTTGCCCTCCTTCCGCTTTTCTCTGATGGCCTGGGAAGGCTCCGTCGTCAGGGCTGCGGAACCGGCGCACTCTTGCCCAGACTTCCCTCCTCCTGGAGTGGACACGCACACCTTCCGAGACGCAGGTCCTCCTCTGTAGAATGAAGACAGAAAGTCTTCCCTGATCTGCTGAGGTTCTAAATCGGGTGACGTATCTGATAGTGTTTTAGAGAACTACGTGTGTGGCGATAATGAGGCTTCTAGCCGTGCGTACGGCTTCTAGTCTGGCTATGTGAAAACTAGCGCTCCAGTGCAATGGTCTACACGTATTCGCTTCTAAAGGTACTGCTCATCACAAAATTCAAAGAGGAACAAAAGGAAACTGGCTACAATATTGCACATATAAAGTGATTGTTATTTTTAAGTTAGTATATTATGTCTGAAATACCTTGTTATCGCTGAGAAATAATTCAACAACACTTTTCTCCAGGAGTTGTAATTATATATAAATATCCTATATGGCTCAATATTTTCAGGATGTTTTTTTCCACGGCCATCTATGTTGTAATCAAAAATATGTCTTTCTTTACTCGTAGAGTACTAAAGTCATTGTGAAATCAGTAAAATTGGGAAGCAATGTGTTCTTTTGACTCTCCTCAGAGACCTTTCTACTTTTAGCTTAACTTTGTGTGTGTGTGTGTGTGTGTGTGTGTGTGTGTGTGTGTGTGTGTACAATTTGGTCAGAGTCCTCAAGAAAAAAAAAATGCCAATATGCATGAATGGAGTTTGTAAAGTCTAAGTCAACATATCTCTATCAAAACCTGGAAACTCTCCAATATTTACATTGGATTTGCTTCCAAATGTTTGGATTTTTAATGGGTAGTAAATAAATGGGGAGGGGCGTAGCACTGGAGTGGAGTCAACAGAGAGGATGCTAACATTTGAAGAAAGAAAAGGGGAAATTTATACGAACAAGCCATTTTTGGTTCAAAAAGAGTGTGTAATCTTATTTAGAGTTTCTCTGATTTCTTCAAGGCGGGAGGATTAGAAAAGCAGGGCTACGTGAAAAGACATTTGAGGCATTAGCTGTACCCCAGGCTTTCAGAGACAAGGGCAGGATGCTTCCAGAATGTTTAACACGCTGCTCGCAGCTTGAGCCAGAATAAACTCAAACTGTGTAGGTAGCTAGGATTTACTAATGTCAGTGTGGCGGACTTTGAGGATGATGAGAGGAGGGAGAGGCTGCGCCTCTGGTGTGCAGTGCTGGGATGGTCAGAGCAAAAGGCTGCGACCAACCGGGTAATTAGTACTGGGAGTGGGTTTCAGAAGATGTCCCCAAAGTGGGAATCAGTCAACCAACTGGATCTCCAATGTATAATTTATTTAGAAAATTCACTGAAGTTGGTATTGTAAAAGACAAAAAATAATCCCTCATATTTAATCCCCCCCAGCCCCCCATTCAGGCAAGTGTGAGAAATTTAGGGAAGCCAGGGTTGGTCAGTAGTATCTTAGTCACTTTCCCAAGCCTG
Organism: Ctenodactylus gundi; assembly: GCA_004027205.1. Classification (NCBI taxonomy): domain Eukaryota; kingdom Metazoa; phylum Chordata; class Mammalia; order Rodentia; family Ctenodactylidae; genus Ctenodactylus; species Ctenodactylus gundi. The sequence continues at coordinate 140,138 of PVKB01000182.1, read as the reverse complement.
GAACAAAATGCCTGACAACTGTAACAACTGCACCTTAAAGAAGGAGAGCTTTGTTTTAGCTTTTGTTTTCCTGTGGGTTCAGTCCATGGTTGCCTGCCTTCAAGGCAGAAACTGTGAAGCAGAACAGCTTAGCAGGGGGAGCTGTGCAACACACCGCTGTTAGGGGGCAAGGGGAAAGGAAGGACCAGGGGACAAGAATATGCCATCTCAGGTCACAGCTCCAAACATCACCTCCAACCAGAACCCACCTTCTGACAGCATGTTCAGCAGCTGAAAACATCAAGGGACGAGTCCAGCAACAAGTATACCACCCTATCAAGTATAGCACCCCAGTGACCTCATTGCTTTTAAAGCACATGAGGCCTTGGGGGGATATTTTACATAAACCATAAGAAGCAGAAAGAGAATTTATAAAAATACAGGGAGAGGACACACTACATATTCTGCTAATAGATTTGCTATGTAAATTGTAGAAGTGAATTTACGAACAACCAGCAAAAGGAAAAAGTACATCATGTAAGAAAAAGTTGGAATCCTCTGTCCCATCGTGCCCGCTTGCCAACCCCAAATGTATTACCCATACTTACTTCAGGAAAGAAACTAAAATATATATAATGTGGAAGCAACACAAAATATCTCTGCGTTTGTTGAATTTAACCATTAGCTTTCTTCTAGTCTTTAAAGGAATGCTTTCTTATAAGAAACAAAGCACTTAATTTTTATTTCAAGAGCCATCTCTGTTCTTATTAAAGATAAGCACTGAGCCTTCTCAAAGGTACGTTATCAAAAAATTTTGGTGACGGATGTCTAAATTTAAGTGTTTGTGTTTGCGTGCTTATTCTTGTTCTTGCTTTTAATTTTGAAGGTAGAAGACAGGGCCAACCTATTCAAGTCAGTAACAACTTGCATTTTCTACTGTACTTCATTGGCATAAGAATAATATTACTATTTCTCTAGAAGAGATTTTTGGTGATTATTCTTCTTAGAAGGACAAAGATGTGTTTAAAAGTATTTATTTAAAAACGTATTCAGGTCAATGCTGTGGAAACAAAAAGGATAATTTCTTCTCGTGTTTGGTGACTCTTTTTCTTTTTCAGGTGAATGTTGCACGGTTTCGGGTGTCTAACCTGTGAATCTCTGGCTGATTTGACAATCACCTGCTTTGAAATATTTACACTGCAACCTCAAATATTTTGTTTCATTTCAGTAGCCCGTTATTTAGCATGACACTGCATTGTTCTCCTGAGGCATTGTTGGCCTCAGGATTCCATCGGTGAATAATGATGCTCAAGATCACTGAACAAAAATATAAAGAAAACGTTTTTCATAACAATTTCATGCCAGGGTTTCTCTTTGTTTAATTCATGACTACTTTGGAATTTTACAAGTATATAATAATGACTAGATTAGCTGGTAAAGACTATGGAAATCTATACCATATCAAACTTAAAACTTTCAGATAAAAAACAGTTTAAGCAGTACTTTTTCTCTAAGCATTTATGAATACCCTCCTTCTTTAGAGAATTCTGTTCACACTGAGGGTTTTTTAATATTTTTCTTTTACCTTTAGGTTAAAGATTAAAGATATAGGGAACCTGAAAGGGAATCTTTTTAAAAAGAAAAATAAAAATTTGACATAAACCCCGAGTAAGGTACCTCCAACTTACTTTTACTTATTTTAAAAAAAAATCATGTCACTGCATGAGATAGATCTTTAGAACACTAATGGCATTTAAAGAGCTCATAGGAACACACTCGGGAATCATCAATTTGCAATGTTAGCTTTGCTGTCTACAGGAAATGTTCAAAGAGATTTTAAAAACTAAAAATAAGACAATTAAAACAACAAAAACTCTCATCAACTGGTAAATAATAATTTGAATGGATGAAGAAAGTTTTGTTTTTTGTTGCTGAAGCAGCAAATTTTATTCCTTTCTATAAACTTTTTAAAAAGTGGTATTTGAGATTACACCAGAAGAAAGATCTGTTATTGTTAAATGTCATGTTGCCTTTCTGCAAGAACAAAAATACTCAATTTCTACTTACATAATTTTTACCACACAAATAAATAAGTCTCCATTTCTAGATGAAACAGGAGCTAAAAATCATTGTTCTATATGTAACAATGTGCAATTTTCTTTCCATGAAGCTTTACAGGCCTTTAACTCATTTTCAGCGACATCAAACATAAGCCTCTGAGCTTGAAATCAAAACAAAATGAATGCATAGAAAGTACTTGGACTAGCCTTAACTTGATTCTTTAAAAAGAAGTAGTGAGTCTTACCCCTCTTTCTCCAAGGACTGACAGGAAGAGGAAGACGGTCATCAGCGTTTGTTTTCACCTGCTTCTCTGCAGCATCTTGCTGACTACATCAGCGTCTTGCCACACTGTGAAGGACAAGGAAAGTTATAAAACTCAACGTGAGCGGAGTCTGAGAACTGGTCACACAGTCCTTTCATAGTCATTGTCCTTGCACAGACACAGAAGTATGAGTCATTATGACTCACGGGCTTCCGACCTAAGCCATTGTCAGTGTCTCCATATGCATTACGGTTATCCAGCTGCCATCTGTGTTCATTGGGGTGACCCCATAGATTTTACCTTTTGTTAGCCATATATCATCTTGAAAATTTACTAAAAATTTAAGAGGAATTTAAACTCTAGAGGTTCCAAACCAGTAAGACAAAAGATACTTCTTGGTACTTGTGAACTTAGAGCTTAATGTCATGATTTTATAGGAATATACTAAACTTCTTTGAGAGTTAGAAGTTGCTTGTCATAGAATTAAACATGTATACAGATTCTTTGGACACAGATAATTTGGACAATGTAGTTGCACCATAACCAAAGGCCTGAAAAGAGGAAGTCATAGAAAGAAGCCATAATTAGCATGTTATCCTATATTTTCTTGATTAACCTTTTCATCACCCCAGACTCATTTCTTCATCAGACTAGAAATGGCAACCTGTGTAACCTTGAAAAGTTTCTTGTCCAATATAATTTCTAGGAGAGGTAACTGCAGCCTACCAAGGTAAAGCGCTTTGTTTCAAATGGAATTCAGATATGAAATCTCGACCAACTTGATGACAGAATTCGGAACAGAGTTCAGTGAACTGCATGTAGCAAGAGCCCTGGGGGTGGGGAAGGGTGGGGAAGCTGTACTATTAGCAAAAGGGAAAAGCTCTCTGAAGCAGAGAGAAAGCATTTCTACAGCCAATTAGACAAATCACCCTTAAGGGGAAACATATTTCTCCATTAAAGCCTGCCAGCATGCAATATTTCCAAATTAGTTCAAAGAGCACAGTCGCAGATGTGGGCCAAAGTATGCTGCATCCTTTAGAAGTCCTCCTATCAATGGTTAAAATCTCTTTGATTTTATGAACCACTTTAATGTTGTGTGTGAGTGTCTTTTCCTTAAAAAAGCAGAGACTTATAACGTGAGAGAATTAAATACAAATAAACCTACTGAAAACACACTGATAGCACGGCAGATGTTTAACACTAGATTACTGAAAGGAAAGTAATGAGCACAAGCCTAGATTGTCAGTGTTCTGCTATAGTTTACAACACCTTTGACCTAAATCCCACCCAAAAAGCTAAATAAAATGTCCTTTCTTCTGGGAAAAGGCTTGCCATATTCTGAAAATAAAAATACAGAACATCCCGTTGAATTTGAATTTCAGATAAACAAGGAATGATCTTCTACTATGAATAATGGGCATTGTCATTTGGGAAATATTCAATGTATTCTCAGTTTGGAAATTCAAACTTGGCTTTTATTTTATCTGGAAACACATTATTAGAGAGGCAATCTGTCTCAGAATTTAAAAAAAAATTATATATATTCTCCAACTTGTAGGAATATTAAATTTTAGATGATAGGTCACTGGAAAAGTTTTCGCCAGTCAGAAATTCTGACCAGGCTTGGTGGCATGGTCTTGTGATCCTAGCACTCTGGGAGGCCGAGGCAGGAGGATTTCAAGTTAAAGCCCAGGCTAAGCTACTTAGCATTTTAGGTAGATCCTACCTCAAAATCAAAAATAAAACTGGGCTGGGATGTAGCTCAGTGGGAAGGCCCTGGGCTTGACCTCCAGTGCAAAAAGAAATAATTAATTAATTAACTCTGAAGGCTTGTATCTTGAGGTAAATTGTGAGAGGGTAATTGGAAGGAAAACATGCTATAGCCATGGTAGCAATAGTATTTTTTTGTGTACCTCTTTATAAGTTCTGCTCTGTTGCTAGCTGGTATGTTGCCAGCTGTTATGTTTCCTCTCTGGCCAAAGTCCACTTTAAGACTTACATTGGTCTTAGGTTACCTCACTGGACGGGCAACATCAGAGCGCCACAGCGCATATTGCAAATTCATTCAGTGTGCCATAGGAGTTGGGTAGGAGATTCTTATTCTCATATCATTTTTAGATTCCTACTATTTATAAACTCCTTCATGTCATAGATGTGGAGAAGATTTGTGTCTAGAAAATGTAATTGATTTCTCCAGAGAGGGCCAAGGCCAATAACCAGGGTGCTGACGCTGGACTTAGGCAATGTTTCCACTACAATCACAGACCAAAACGGGGGTTGACCACACATGACAGAAAAAGAATGACTACCACTTGATTAATATGTCCAAGGCGAAAGCCTCTCTGATTTTTGTAGTTATTTTACTACACATTCATAATAAATACGGCCATAGTGGCCGCTGCTCCAGATACACAGCAGTGGCATTGCCTCCTGGGCAGATCATGGGCTCTGGGTTTAGGCAGATGTGCCATATCTCCTCCTTGGTCCCTAACTAGTGGTGAGGACTTGGGTAGTCAGGGAGCTCCTCAGCTGTTTGGAACGCTCTTTTCCTCACTTGTGGAACAGAGGTAATTATGGTACCTACCTCAGGGGCGGTCATGAGGATGTTCTGAGATACACAGGCTGGCTGGGACCTCAGCACAGGGCTTGGCACAGAGCAAGGGCAGACAAACAGCAGCCACAAGCCCAAACCATGAATATACAGTTAGTTCCTGCTTCTGTTGGACTTGTATTTCAACCAGGAAGGACAAATAGTCATCTCTACTTGGAAAGAAATATTTTAAGTATTTCCTGTCAGATCAAGGATAATGTTCCATAAACTAAACAGATGATTTGATACAGTTATTCAACAAAGCCAGCAAAACATTTCATTCTTTATTATTCAGAACTCAAGTCAAATTTGTTCAAGTATATACCAGTGATGTCAGGAATAAGGCCACATGCTATGTATAAATATTCTCTCTGTTCTACCCCTCTAAAATATTCAAATGTGGCTGGACTATTTACATCATCTGGGGTTTTGTCACAACTGTATTTAATTACATTGCTGACTGATTGAACAATGAATATGACAGAGGCAAAATTACAACAGTAGTAGAATTTTTCTTTTGCGATCTCTCAGCCCTCACTTTCCAATACTGGCTCAGAATTTCACATATTTTATACTCAGCAGAGGGTGCGGACATACGGGGATGTATCTCGGTGGTAGAGCCTGTTTTACAAGAGGCCCTGGGTTCAATCACCAGCACCACAGACACGCAGAGAGAAAGAAGAAATAAAGAAGAGTACATTTAAAACAAGGCGAATCAAAGAAAATAGAACAAGAGAAGAAAGAAATAAAAAGGAAGAATGATTTTAGCTCAGCACACACAGAGTAGAGTTTTTTGACTTTTGGTGTAGTTTGAAGTGAGAATGTCTAAGTGAGAATTTTAAGCCATATGATCCAAGAAGGGTAACCGAGATGCCCCCGTGCTCTCTAGGCTTTAGAGATCACTCGTCTCTTTAATGCCAGTTGACATGGAATGCGCCCTGTCCTGTGCAGCCGGGGGAAGTCAGCTTTCTCCCCCTTGCGTGTCTCTAAATCCTAAGGAATGCTGACATGGGGACAAATCCATCCTGTAGTGATTTGTCAGCTCCCTGTTCTGATCTGCTGTGCTGAGCGTCTTTGCTGGCTACCTCTCCCCTCATTGTAACACTGTCCTGGGCTGCGGCCATCCTGCCTTAAACACCCTGGCATACAACACTAAACAAAGTCCTCCTGGATTGATTTCCCAGACTACAATAAACATCACATTATAGTATTTAACCAAATTTTACCAAGGCATGGGGCTATTAGAGGTAAATGAAATACAAACAAAGCAAAATTGCCTCAAAATATGTAAAGTCACTACACATGTAAAATTCAGTATTGTACATTTCCTGAAAAGGTTTCCTAGCATTTCTCCTGCAAGCCTCCCCACAGCCCCAGGCCCTGCCCTCAGCCTGTGCTGTGATCCAGGATTATCTGCTGATTCCATAGGAATGACAGAAGCACACTCATCAACTGTCTGCAAACACCTTGCCCCAGCTCAAAGTCAAGAATGCACTCATTCTCTTATTTGTTCAGTCAGTAATTATTTACTGAATACTCACCGGGAGCCAGGTGCTGTACCAGCTGTTGGAATACAGGGTTGAAATCACATCCTCAGTCCTGCTCGAAGGACCTTAGTTAGCAGGAGTGAAACAAAATGTGACTAGAAACAGTTCTGAGGTTTATACATTGTATTATAAAATACCAATGTTTAATACCAATTGACATGGAATGTGCCCAGCCCTGTGCAGCCAGGGGAATTTTACAAATTGTATTTAATGCTTTTAAAGGACAAGAATTTCTGAGTAATAGGAAGCTGTCTTTCAGGCTGTAGGAGGAAACATGGTTCATGAAGAAGTGAGATACATGCCAAGAAAGAAAACACCACGTGAAGAGATGGACAGGCCTGGGCGTCAGCGTGAGTCGGGGAGGAGGGAGCTGGCAGAGACAGAATAATAAAAGCATTCAAATCAACGAGCAGCTTGTGCAAAGGGCATTTTACAGGAAATAAAAGAACAGCCACCAAAACCAACGAGTCAGTCACACCAACCCATAAACAATATACCCGGGACATCGTGAGGCAGATGGACTGGGAAGGTGAGACTGGAAGGAAGGGTGTCAGGGGCACCTGCTAAGGATCTCCATTGTAAGCTTCATGATGAGTTTCCACCTTATTTTCAGAGTCAAAAAAAAAAAAAAAAGTGACAGAGTAGGGCAACGATTGAAGTTAGGATCTGAAAAAAAGATCAACACAGCAGGACAGTGAGTCAGCAGCAGCCGCAGAAGGACAGAGGCGGTCGCTGGGTAGTCCAAGGGAAAGACGGTCTCGGTGAGAGCAGTGGACGTACAACAGGGGGGAAGACTCCGGATGAATTGTGAAGGAAAACAAGGCTGGGGGAGACGGAATCCAGGACTCAGGGGGTTACAGGGAAACCTTTGCAACCTGAGAATGATCCCAGTGGCGGTTACACGGTGCCCTCCTAAGAGGGAAAGGTGGTTGATTGAACTGTGTGCTCCAGCTGCACATGGTTTACGCTCCTTATTCTCTAAAAATGTTTAAATACAGTTCCTGGCCTGGCAACGGCGAGGATATCAGCGGCTTTGTGTCAGCTGGTAAAAAGCCTGGGAGAGGAGAGGATGAAGCGTCAGGAGACCCATTTTGAGATGTCAGCTTAGCACCGAGGTCCCTGAGCATCACGGAGTGCACATGGCATGTGCACAGCTGTGTTTGCGCATCTGGGACTCAGTGGAGAGACCTAGGGATAAATATGAAAGACCTTTTTCATTTTTAGAATTTTACTGCTGCATTGTGACAGAAATCAGATAGGAAATAATAAACATACCTTCTGAAAAAACAAATTGTGGGAAGTTAAATAGGCTAGTGAAATCTTAAGAGGTTTTTATGCAGACTGTCCCTGGTTTCTATTGAAATTCCGAAGTCCTGATGGTAACCAGAAGGCCTGGTGAGCTTTCATTCTGCATAACATACTCTGAAGTTCTGGCAGCAGAGAAAGTAGCCATAAGGATCGTTTAAAAAATCATGATTGGCCTTGGTTTTATTATAGCTCAAAAAATTTCACAGAACCACAATACAACAACTAACTACTTAGGCTTGTGAGTTTGAAGTGATTAGATAAAATACACATCAACTGTCCTGGTACCTTTGTTTTACAAACTTTTGCAAAAAAAATGAGCAAAAAGAAACACTCATCTTAAGTATTTTGAGACCCAAAGGATATGGCAAATTATAATGTTGTCATTGTTAATTTCAACTATGCTAGTTAATCAGTGACGATATGTGCCCCGATAGATCGAAAAGTAAATGAGTGAATTTCTGAAAATAAAATAAACGCAAATGTAGATATATACTTTGTATTACATACATGCATACACATGTTCAACTTTTGCTACCGACATGTAAATGCAACTGTTATGAGATGATGTTTACTGTAAGGAAGACCTAAGAAATACAACTCTGGAAGGAATCTGCTCCATGAAGAAGTATGTTCAGAAACAGATCCACCTCCCACTGCACGGAGTACATATTCAGTCTGCAGGTCATTCTGATCACCTCAGAATGACTCAACAGCAGACACCACGGAGAGTCAAACACGCAGTTCAGCTGCGTCCAGCTGAATCATGGGGTTGGGGGGGGGCGCAGCACAGTCATTTCTGCAGGGCTGGAAGAATGATTTTCTGGTCCATCACTACCGGGTTTATACCATGTCACTGGAGATGCAAAAACATTTTTGAGACTCCCACATCCCAATAAATTACATAAATTATCTGTCAAAGGCAAGTTTGAGTTAGTAGGCATCAGTGCTAGCAAGACACCCCGGGGAGCAAATCCAAACCACTGATAGGAAACGCAGAGACCGCGGGGCACAAATTCAATAGGGGAAGCAGTGCAAGGGCCACACGGCACCACGCAGCACACGGCGAATGCTTCTTTGTGCACATTCGCGCACACACTTTAAAAAGCCAGAATGGATTCCTTCAGAGAAGAAGGCAAGGATCACACAGACATTCAGTGCTTGCAGGCCTAAACACAGGCTTGCGAGGGGAAGCTGATGGCAGGGTGGTAGGGAATCGGCACCCGTGCACTGAATTGTCACTGGAGCGCTAGGAGAGAGGGCTAAACTAAAAGCAGAAAAAAAAATTCAGATTCAACTTACTGGTGGGAAAAGAGAGAAACAAATTAACATGTAGTGATCCAGCAGAGCCCGGAGAAGAGCAGGCGAGCTGAGGCTCAGGTGCCGACGGCCACCTCCTGGGGAGTGGTGGGAGGCCTGCGGCTCTCCTCTGCGCCTCTGTTTCCAAATCTGCAAAGTGGGAATTATAACAGGTTATCCTGAGGGTGAAGTGAGTCAATTGTAGCAAAGCATTTAAAGCAAGATTAAGTAAGTAGGCTGATTAGATATTGAGAGCTCAATGAAAAATTCTCTGTTTCTTAATCTCATGAGTTTATTTCATGTTCCACAAGAAAGAGAGAGAAAGCAATTTATGAAAATTCTGTATAGGCTGAGGACATAGCTCAGAGGTTCAAATGCTTGCCTAGCATGCAAAAGACCCTGGATTCTACTCCCCAGCGCCATATGAAAACTGAGTATGGTGGTAGCACATGACTGTAGTCCTAGTACTAGGGAGGCTGAGACAGGAGGATTGCCAGCCTGGGCTACATGGTGAGTTTAGGATCAGACTGTGAGACCTGGTCTCAAAAAATGAGATAAAACAGAAACAAAAAATTTAAAAAACCTAAATGTTTGCACTTATCTTCACTTTATTTTCGGCTGAAAGTCAAGATTAACTGTGTTATATGAAATAGTCTTTTTCCATCTCTTTGTTCAGTGACCTTGAAGGAAACCTGTGTCTATGTTTTTCATCTCAATCAGAAACTAACGTTCTAGAGACCACACACATTTAGTTAATGAGGATTTTAAATTTTTTCACTATTTATAAGACCTATTTAGAACACAAAAACCTAGGAACCACCCTTGGGCCCTGACACAACATTGGTGGCAGCCATGAGAGCCCTAGGTATAAATGGAAGGTAAGTAGATTCGAAGAAGGGCCGGGGCTGCATTGAGTGACTTACGCGTGCTCAATACACAAGCTCCCTCCAGAGTTTTGCTTGTCTGTAATTTTTCTAACCTATTGTAGTTGGAACATAGAGAAAGTAACTTGGCTTTCCAGAATTCATTCTACTATGTAAGCCCTATAATTCACTGTTTTCATGAAATGAAAACAAAGCTCTTTTTCATTGTGTTAGAAGCTTCCTTTTGTATTTCGTATTTCCCTAAACAGAGAGGAAATTAGATGCATCTATGATGTATTATTTTATGGTTATTTTTGCTTTTGTGAGGTTGTTGCCCATAGAACAACTGTCTAATTATAGCTGACTCATGATAACCTTTCCTCTACTAGCTTTGGTTTTGTTTGTTTATTTCTTTGTTTTTAGAAAGGGTCTCACTTTGTTGTCCAGGCTCATCCTGAATTCACTATGTGGCCCAGTCTACTCTTGAACTCAGTCAGCCTCCTGCCTCAGCCTCCTTAGCACTAGTATTATAGGCCTAGCTTATGTGGTACTGGGGAGTCAAGCCCAAAGCCTCAAGCTAGCCAGACAAATGATTTAACCACTGAGCTACACCCCCAGCCTTTCTACTATCTTTGAACATTTATTTAAATTATGCCAAATTTTCTGAAAAGAATTTCACTAATTTGGCTAAAGAATATATTTCATAATACCAAATAACAATTTATGATCCTGGAAAGCTCACTTCTACAAGGCAGAAAAATTTAGAAAGAAGTAGTAACCAAATTGCAAAGTGTATCTTTCCTGTCTGAATCTGGAACTAGCATTCTATTATTATCAGAATATCAGAAGGCTTCTCTTCAGAATCATTTATCCACACTTGGCAATTTCTCAATAAGACAGATGAAGGTATAATCCAAACCAAAAGTAAATATTAATTATAGGAAATTGTTTCACTGTTCTGACATTCTGTAGATTTGACATAGTTTAAATCTTGAATGTCTCCCAGAGACCAGTATGGAAAAGGTTTGGTCCCCAGAATGTGGTGCTGTTGTCAGGTGATGAAAACTTTGGGAGGTGGGGCCTAGTGAAAAAAAGTCACATCATTAGAGGCCTGCCTTTAACTTTGGGACTCTGGTCTCTCTCTCATCCTGCCCACCAGCAGGGGAACAGACTCTTCCACCACATGCTCGGAGCACACTGCACTGTGCTACCAAAGGTCCAAAGCAACAAGTCCAAACAAATGTGAACAGAAACCTCCGAAATGGGGAGACAAAAGGAACCTTTTTCTTCTTTTACAAGTTGTAGCTGTTTTATGTTTATTAAGGTATTTTGTCAAGGTGACAGAAAGCTAATATAATACTTTAAATTACAAAATGGTAACTGCAGGCTTAAATTAATACTCTGTTACGCAAAATTCTCAAAAAGAATGTATTTATTTTTGAAACTTAGTTTGGCTTCATGTGTCAAAACTATTACATCTCATTTTTAAATTATTTGATATATACTATCATAATCCATTCATATTTTTGAATTCAAAATTTTCATTCACTAATTCCACACATATCTTAATTTGTGTCTACCCTCCATCAGCAACTGCAAGGACACTGAAATTTCAGAAGGAAACAAGGCAGAGGGGAAGCTTCTGCCCACCTGAAGCTGCTCCTGCAACATGACCCTAAATCCTTGGGAAATACACTGATTTCTTTCAACTCAAAGCTGACGAAGAAAGCAGCTGCAAATATTTTATAAACGATTATGGCTAGGTTATATTATAGAATGAAAATGACTCATAATAGAAACACTCTTCATTACTGAGCACCTGTGATGTATTATATCATGAGCTGAATATTTATTTTATCTTACCTTGTTCTCTTTACAATCTGATGAGAAATGTCATGATCCTTCCTATTTCACACATAAAGGAAGTATGATTTACCAAGGTTACACTGCTCCTTAATGATAAAGCATGGATTTCAGCAAAAATCTGGGACCCAATCAGTGTTTCTAAACGTATCATTGTGCTCAATAAATTCTGGTTGATGCAAAAAATTGTTGTAGCGCAAGAAATTCATAGGAAATAAAGCCTATCTAAATTAAAGTCTGCTGAGATATTGAAAAAACAGTATTTAGAAGTTATCTCTTAGAAAGTATAGCTTCAGTATTATAGAATTAGCATTTGCACAAGAAACACAGTTCTGCAGATACATGTGACCATAATGTATAACACATGGAAAGGTTGGGTGGCCCAAAGAAAAAGGATGAAAAGAGATACCAGATTCTTAAGCACTATTCACAATTCAATTACAGGATTTTATCACAAGATTTGAATGATTCAGTTGACCATTTGGTTAGGAAGCTGTTTTCTCAATTTTTCTCCAGGCAACCTTCATCCTGTGTGTAGCTGTTTTACCATCCCCATCTAAGCAAACAAGTATAAAAATAGTCTCATTCTTTCAAAGTCTTAGCGAAGAATGTCAAATGATGAAGGTTAGTAACACAAAGGTCGTGGGACAGCTGTGGAATCAGTGACAGGTGCTTGGTGAGTCATTCATAGCTGAATTCCATCTCAATGACTATGTTGTTCAAGATGTCTAAATACATCATGACGGATCATACTTAGTTTGGGGACCATATGAACTAGTACAGAGGACTTTAATTTTTGTCTACTTTGACTATTTTTAATAAGACCTTTGATTCACAACCACAGTCCCAAAAATTTAAAAATGAGAAAAACTCTGAGCCAGCACAACAGTCAGAAAATTACAAGCATCACCGTCTTGTTCCTCGCCTTTTTGTTACAGGGCAAGATCATACTGCATATTGCGATTTTCCACCATAACTTGAAAGAGCACTTTCGCAAGGTCTGGAGATCTGTATTTCTTGCAGAAGATGGAGAGCAGTGTCTATAAATTCCTGGTGGCAGGGAACCTTTGTAGGTGGCACCAACCCTGACTTTCAAATGGGGTGCACCTATAGAAGGAAAAGTGATTGTACCTACTTCATAAATCTGAAGAGGATTTGAAAGAAGCTTCTGCTGGGCCCTGGTGCCTCTGTTACTTTGGAAAATCCTGTCATGCCAGTGTCCTGGCCTCCAAGGACTCTGGCCATTGGCCGTGTTCATTGATGCTGCCACTGCAGCCACTGCTATTGCTGAACAGATTACTCCTGGAGCCTTCACTAAGTGGATCCAGAAAGTCTTCCAATAAACCATATATTCTGGTGCTTACTGATCCCAGGAATGACCCCAAGCCTCTCACACACCCTACCATTGCTCTGTGCAACATGGGATTTCCTTTGCACAGTGTGGGCATCGTAATCCCCTGCAACAAGGAGCTCAATGAGTGGATCTGACACTGTCCTAGAAAGTTCTACATATGCATGGCACCATTTTCTGTCGTGGACTGAAACCTCAGGGAACACTCAGGGAAGGTCGTTCGTGATCACCACTTCTACATAGATTCTGAAAAGATTGAGAGGATCAGGCTGTTGCTGAAAATACTGAGACCAAGTGTGAATTTCAGGGCATGATTTGTGTAGCCGCCTGAGTTCACTGATATTCAACGTGAGGTCACAGATGGATCAGAAGGCAGACAGCTATCTTCTATTCCCACTTAGTTTTTCTGACTGAACACTAGCGCACCCAGCCAGCCAACAACGTCTGCTCTGCAGTTCCCAGTGTGCTGCCCCTGAATGAGCAGAAACTACCATTGAGTTATCATAAGTTCATCTTAGGCAGTATGGAAATAAAATAGAAAATAAACAGAAGATTCAAGCACAAAGAAAAGACTAAAGGAAGGGAAGAGGGATGGAGAGAAGGAGGAAAAATAAATAAATAAGCATCAAAAAGAAAGAGAAAATCAGGGATGCTGGCATCTATGCAAGCAATTGTGTCTACTTATATCCTAAAGGCTATAATGTTTGGGGTTTCTGATCTGATGGCTCAGGGATCAAGAGATGAGGCCTAGGAATGACAATGCCCTTTCCTCTTCCTAATTATTGCTACGTGCAAAGAGATTTTCTGTTCTGTTCTCATTGTTCCTTTTACCAAATAAATCAGAACTATAGCCAGATAATGGAGGGGCTTCTGGACAAAGTGAAATGAGACTGCGTCTTACCTTCTCTTTCTCAGTGAAACGGCAGATGAACTGCAAAGCGGGTGCTCTCTTTTCACCACCACTCACTTGGTGACCTCGGAGCCCCCGCCCCAAGATCTTCTCCAGATGTGTTGCTAAGAGTGCGTGCCTTATCAGGTTCAGGCATGAGCACGGTGGACCACACGAGTCGGGAATACAAAGTCGTACACAGAGGTCTTGCTCGTGTCTTCCTAAAATTTTTAAAACAGTCCTGGAGGTAGTCCTTCGCTGACTGGCATAAAGGTACCTACCTAGAGGGTAGTCAGGTTTATTCCCCCACCTGGTGATATGTATACTACAGCATATTTTCCTCTAAGTGTTGTCTTCAGGGTCCTAGCACAGTTAGTTTGTAAAGCTTCCACAACTAAAGATAGTCAGTAACATAGGTCTCTGGACTCTCTTAGATAACTAAGGCGAGGTCACAGAGTGGCAGAGAAGACCAGGGACTGCCAACAACACTAAGGCCATTTACTTATTCTGGGATGATACTGCTGGCCCTGAGCGCATAAAATGAAGTACTGTCATCCTCATTTTACCAGTGTTGAAACTGAGGATCAGAAAGATCTGGAACCAACCATATCAGCATAGCTAATAATTTGGTAACAGAATCAGGATTCAAGTCAGATCCTCTGCCCCTACTCCCTGTCCTCTGTGCTGCCTCCCAAGCACACAGTGAGTCACTCTCCCTGCTCAGGAGCAGACATCGGTGCCTTTCCGAAGCCGTGTGTAGTAGCTGTTGTGGCTATTCATATCTCAACATCCCACTTTATAGTTCTATTACGGCCAGAGTGTCTGTCTAGCTAGGACTTTTAGCCAGATCAGTAGCTTTTAAATGCTTGAGATCAATAAGATTCCTAAAATTTTGAGGGCTTGTTGTTTCTATTTTAGTATTTGTTCATCAGGTAGGTTTTTGATTAAGACATCATTTATAATGATCACAGGGAAAATTTGCATTTTAATTGATAAAGAGCAACATCTGGTGAGATGAGTATTCTGAAGGTTTCATCTTCTCCCAGGACCCAAAATGTTTCTTGATTCACAGGGATACTGACACAAAATCCTTAGAGTCTTATGAGAGGAACCGTTTTTTGTGATAAGTTAATTTCTGCTGTTATGGGGTAGGCCAATTTTTTTGACTTTCAGAGGCTATGGAGTATATTTCTGAAAACCCACTCACTTCTATGCATCAAACCTTCTCAAGGAGTAAGAAATTGGCTTGAGTACACCATATTGAATTACGCGCAGGCAGAGTGCTGAGGAAGCCGAACTGATGATTCTCCAAAGTCTGCTTGTCACCTGCTGTGAGTTTCTGAATCATGCCATGCAGAATAAAGAACTGCCAGGGGTGTCTCAGATAAAGTGTCAAAAGTGTCTGATTTAATTGTTAGCGTAAGGATTTAAGATGCTGTTTTTCCCTGATGCTAACACCTCCCATTGATTCTGGAGCGTTTCCATTTGTTGTTTAACAGAAACAGCTTCAGTATTTATAGCCCCCTCACTCTAGAAGGGAAGCGTTTGCAATTTGCACTTTCCATTTTGACTCTTAGACTTCTTCTTTAAACACCCTTCAAAAGGGTGTCAGACTGCAATTCAGTTGCACACAGCAATTCCCATCCTCATTGGCAACCGTTTTCCCAAGGCCCCTATAATCCTGTGCTATTTGAAATCTAAACTGTTGAGGCCTCCTCAGCCTGAGCTGCACTAGCCAGGGCCTGTGAGATCTGGGTGTGTCTGGGGAGGACTAGCCACGTGCTGCAACTGGATCTCAGCGCACGGCAGACTGCCTGGTGGAAAGGTGGTCATGTAGAGACTGTCCTGTGAAACATTCCACATGCTTTTGTCATGATAGGGCATTAATATTTCTCCATAAAAATGTGGAGGTCTTGTTCTTTCCTCTCAAACATGATGGGATCTTTGTAATATCTTGACGTATGAAATTTGGTAGAACTGGTGTTGTATGACTTTCAAAGCAAAGTATAAAAGACAATATATATATATTTTACTCTGTTCTCTATCTGTTTGCCTTTGCCCTTATTCTAATATTGCTTTAGCACCAAGCTACAACACTGTCATGAAGCCCAGGGCACATGGAAAAGCTGAAGTAGATGGTCTGGCCCATAAACATCAGCCTGTATCTGACTCTGTGAGACCTCACGACGAAAGCACCTAGCCATTCACTAACTCATGGAAACCTTGAGAGACACCACACGGTTATTGCTTTATGTCAATACACTTTTGAGACATTTGTTATGATATCATTGGTAACCTGATTATCTAAGCCCATTTATAATTTTCCTTGATTTAGTAATCAATCAGTCAATGACATATACATTTTGGCACTGGGATTACAAATGCACAAGCAAAAATACTCAGTTGGGTTTTTTTTTTGTCATTAAGGGACTTGTTAAAAATAACAGCTAACATTTACTGAGGCAGTTAACATTTACCAGGCATTGTTCTAAGTGCTGTATATATATATTACCAAGTACCTCCTCTAGCAACATGGAAAAAGTGATTCCTATTGGCCAGTAGACTGCACTACACAGAGAAACTTCAGAACGCCCAGGACAGCCAGCAACCTCCACGTTCCGGGACACAGGACCAGGCCTGAGGGTTACATGAAGGTGAGTGCCGGGCAAGCCGGCTCTTCTTGTGAGCAGTTTAGGACTAGCAAGTCACTTGTCATTCGATACATTTTTGATGAGCACATTCACATGCCGGGCCTGATTCCAGGCCAAAACCAAATGTGAATGAAACTTCGCTCCTGTGGAGCTGACCTTCTCGTTCTAGACCACATCTCCTCAGGCTTCACGGGGCGACACGACGTGTTGTACACGGCACCCTTACGTTCCACTGGTCGTCTCAGCTGTGTGTTTTGAGAAGGACGTATTAACGGGGTATGCCGAGGAATACAAGCACAGTGCTCCGCAAAAACAGGGAGAAAGAAACAGATTTCAGTATCAAATACAGTACAACTCAATTTTAAAGGAAAAGGAAAAGGGGACTGAAAAGAAAGAATCTGGAGATGATTTCTGATGAAAAGAAGAAAGGTAATTTTGAAGTGTATGACACTTCTGTGGATGGGAGGCACAACCAGATAGGGACTTACTCCAATTATAGGAAAGCTAAAAATTACTAGAAATCATACTACGTACGTCAGGAGGGGCTGTGCTATCGTTTGTTTGAGTGTGATTTGTTACTTCCAAACTTCATTTTGAAATTTGATTGCCCTGCGATAGCAGTGGCAAGTATGGCTGGTAAAAGATGATTATCTTGGTAAAAAGGATTAATGCTTTTCTCGGGGTGCTGGATTCGAGGCTACAGTTCACGTTCCTTTTTTTCCCTCTCTCTCTCTCCCTTCGATGTGCATTCTCTTTCCCTCCTGACTTCTGCCATAAGATAAAGCAGTACAAGACCCTCGCCTTGTGACAGTGCGAAGCTCTTAGACTTCTCAGCCTCCGGAAGCAGTAGCCAAAAAATAATTTTGCTTTTATAAATCACTCAGTTTGTGGTATTTGGCTATTACAACAGAGAAATGGACTAAGACAGAAACGGGGAGGGGAAAAAGCACAAAGAAGCAGTTTGCGTAAGTGGAAATTATGCTCAGAATCAGCAGTAAGGACTATCAAAATCGCAAGCCTTTCTATTCTAGGTCATGCTCCAGCTTGTACAAAGCAACCTCGTCAAATGACAGGTTGCCTTCATTTTTTTTCTCCCACTGAGTTCTATCAATTTATATGAAGAAGAATAAAGCCACCAACCCTAACTTCACCTAAGATGACTTACTTGACTCTTCACTTTAGGCATAGCGTAGACTTTTTTTTTTTTTTTAGACTCCTCCAAAGTTGGATTACAAAGTAACTCCTCTTGACAATGAAGACATTTGTCTGAAGTCATTCCGCCGGCGCCCAGCTGGGGTGAGAGCCTGGCCAAATTGCTCTCGGTGCTTCCTGACTCAGAAGCTCCAAACAGCAAAGCGGCTTGTCAGGAAAATACTAGAAGCAGCGCCAGGGCCTGAACGATTTCCCACCTAGCCAAGCAATGCAAACACGCGGCCCGAGAGTTGCTAGCAGGGAAGCAATTTTGGATCTAGACTGACTTCTTAGCTCTCTCACGAATAACGATGTTCTTCTACTTATGCAATGACCTGGTTAAACATCTGTGGATTTTGAAGCTCTTATAAAATTTAAAGAATAAAAAGGCAGAGTCTTTTAGAATAATTATTAGCTAAGAGGCAATAAAGTCTGAGAATCTTGATATATATATTTCTTTCTCTAGCCGAAGAGTTCTTAAGATAAATTTGTTCTCTGCAACTTCCACAGACCCCTTAAAATGGAAAGAACAAAACTATTATCTATAATAAATACAAATGCTCCAAACTTAAGCTGGTAAGTTGGTTTAAATAGAAAAATAAAGTACAGAATGTTACGTATGTTTTAAACACATAAACAAAATAAAAAATTACTAAGAGTTTCTAGAGTCTTAAAGTAGGTTTAATGTTATCTGTGGAGTACATTGTAAGTTCTGTAAACAAAAGTGTTTCATATTTCTCTTAATGTTTGGCGGAGGCTTCTTTTGCCTCAAATTAAATGAGACACAAGGAACAATATAGAAATAAACAGTGACGTGTGCACTCCTGGGGAGACAATAAGACATCCTGTGTCATCTACCTGAGCAAAGACATCTAGCAGGAGAAATTTCTCCCTTTTCCCACTTTGGTAAATTAGTACAGAGCCGTGCCTCGAATGCAGCTGGGTCCTTACTGATATAATGAGATGTAGATTCCAAGAAACAAGTGAAGATACTTCTTGTCATTTGTATATAGCTAAGTAAATTTGTTTCCTGAGGTCACATATAGCACACAAGTAAAACTTTTATAATAAAATATAAACTATTCTAAAAACAAAAATATTCCTAATATATGTTTCATCAAACCAAACCAAGAAAACAACGATATACACTCAGTTGGATAATGAAAATAAGATACAAATAGAAAACTTGTGTATAGAAAATATACAATATGCTCAATCTCATTCATTGATGAAAATACAAGTCAATATATATTAGATATTACGTTTCATTGAGGATATTACATATTATGTTTCATTTCTCAGAAAGACAAAAGATTAAAAGTTTGAGGTTATCTCGTATTATTATCTGAAAAATAGAGCTGTAACATATAGGAGAGTTAATAATTTAGTCTAATTTTACCATAGGAAAAGTTGCCAGTATCTATCAAGATATGAGATAAGCATGCTTTCGACTTGAGTAAGAAACATTTATTTGGGTATACACATCCACATAAAATTTTTACTATGAAGAATTTTCCTGGGCATGAAACAAGTTTTTAAAAATATGTGCCTGCAATTGTATGTGCGTGGTATAGATACATCATCACATATGTGAGTGTTCACTGTGGTGAACATCAAGATGGGTGTAACCATAGTTCATCTATAGGGATTAAGTAAATTATAGGATTATCGCATAGTAAAATAGTGTAAAGTCATTTTGAAAATGAAATCTGTATCCATTTCTCTGCAAATATCTCAATACAAGTGAAGAAAACAAAATGTAGGCTACGATACCTAATATTGTCCTGCTGTTATAAAGTAAACATATGAATATACAGGAGAAAGAAGGGTGCAGGTATGTTAAGGAACCATCTCTCCGACTTTGGAGATGGCCTGGAAGGAAGATGTGGACAAAAGAAAATTGGTTTAGTATTACATGTAATTTTTATTTGTTTTGCATTTTATTGTCTAGCACATTAATTTCATTTTTATAAAATGTCGACACTTATATCTGAGCAAGGAAATTATTTTTATTTATATTTCTTTTTAGTCAAAATAATAAGTGTTGGTCATTATATTTAAATATGTGCATATCTTTCTTGTTCTATCCTACATGATGGGAATTAAAAATAAAATTTCTCTACTCGTTGTATAATTAAAAGTAAATTAGAAGAATTTGTTAATTAAAGAGAGTCTCTTGCATAGCCCAGGTATGCTTGGACACAGGAGTAAGTTGCCCAAAGTTCAAAGCAAATACTCAGACATAGGCTATGAAAGATAATGTTTATTAAAACTTGCAAGTTTATTTACTGTCCTTACAGGGGAGGGCAGGGCTAAGCAGTACTAGCAGAGAAGGGCTCCCAAGAAACACGAAGAGGTAAAACAGCATTACTCGTCAGGCCCACGAAGTGGGGGTACTCTTTAATAGTACCGTTTGGCAAAATCTCACGAGAGTGTGTACTGAGCACCATCACCACTCAGCCATCCCAGTGGTGACGGACTGCACAAGGGTTTGCCAGAAACTACTCACACTACCTAGGTGTCGGGCTGGTAGAGAGCGGTTCTCAGTGCTCTGTTTCCACAGCCAGTGATTGCATGGAGTGAAATTAACACACTAAACTATGTGGCGGTGACTTTATTAGCTTGTTTTGTAGAAGTGATCAAGTTATGTCTTTCTTTTTTGTATGACCGGCATGTTAAGAAACAGCTGACTTATACTTGGGCAGAAGGACAGTTTTTCTAGATAAAACTAGTTTATTCAGGCCCCAATGTCCCTCAGATAACAATTTAGGGGAGTCTTGTCCCTGTCTGCTTATCGGATCTCCTTGACTTTGTAAGAGTTTTGGGAAACCAAAAGGATGTTTCTGGGACATAGTGCTGAGTACTCAAAAATTTCTGAGAAGCAGCAGGAAGGGAGAGTCCATGAGGATGGGCTACTCATTCTAAGTACATACCTTTATGTGTACTTAGGAGTAAGATCTCTACTCATTTTTAATACAATTCTTCTGTCTTTATTATTTTAGATCTAAGGATGGTTATGATACCTTGAAACATTTAAGAAAATAAAAATGTATGTGAAGGGAATCACAATTCAAGAAATTTCACAGCCATATTCACTGTTTCATTAATTTATATACTTAATAATTCATATTCCACAAAAATGCAATTTATTTATGTTCATTATCAGTATTTCAGGTGCAATATATATTTTAATATAAAATCCATATTTTGATGTGCATATATGCATTCATTTATACCATGATATATTGCTATGCTCAAACAAATTAACATATCCATCATCTGACACAGTTACAGTATTTTCTTTTGTATGAAAGTATCTGAACCATAACAGAGAATATCGAATTTGATACAAATATTTAACCGTGATATTCCTGGTGGTTACAAGAAGCCTTCAGCATCAGAAGAGCCAGATTCCACCTTCAAGTTGACAAAGGCCTTCTCCCATAGGTAGTGTTATGACGTTGGTGACATGAGTGTCACCTGCCAGCACTGACAAGGGTGGGAGATACAGATTTTGTTAAATGAGAAAATTTATGAAAGGACAATGTATAACTTTGCCATGATATGTGTGCCCACAAAATACTCAAGATCAATGTAAACATTATGTTTTGCACTTATACATATCAATTAAATGGGGAAAAATGGAAGAGAAAGTCTGAGTAACCTTGCATCTGTTAATTAAAAACTATCAACAGCCACAGTCTACACTATTAAAATCTAAAACTTGACAATATCTTTCATAGTTCATATGCTAAGGAATGTAATTTGGAGGCATCAGGATTGTTACATATAGAAATATTTGAGGACCATATAAAGCTGGGGTGAAAGAACAGAGGTGTTTGTATAAAATATCACCATTTCTTACTTCACAGCATACAAAATTATATAAATCACTAAGGTAGATAGTGGACCTGAAATAAATTACAGGTCTAAAAATAAAACTATTAAGCATAAAATTTCTTTAAAGGTAAAACAATAAAAAATCTTTGTATCTCTGGGTTAGGCAAAAATTTTTAAACAAACACAGAAAATACAAACTATAAATTTTAAGGATTGATTTTAAAAAATAATTTTGCTCTTCAAGAGTACGATTATTAAAATAAGGTGAACCTCAAAAAGGGAGGGGAAAATATTTGGACTTTACTGTCAATACATAATGATATACCACAAATCAATGATAAGACAACTGAGACTGTGGGTGTAGCTCCATGGTTAGAGTGCTGGGCTAGGAAACGTGAGGCCTTACGCTCATTCCTCCAGCATCACAGAGTAGCTGAGCGTGGTTGTACGCACCAGTAATCCTGGCACTCTGAAGTCTGAGGCAGGAGGATTGCTGTGAATTTTAGGTCATCCTAGGCTACTTAGTCAGTTCAATACTAGCCTGGACAACAGAATAAGACCCTGTCACTAAATAAATAAATACATAAATAAATAAACAGCCAGCCCATTTAAGAATTTTTTTAAAATTGAAAAGAAACCAGAAAACAATGCAAAACATCTAATAAGTATATGAAAAGTTGTTCAGCATCATAAAGTACCAAGGATAAAACTAAAGTCGCAAGACATAACTTACCTGAATAGCTATAATTGAAACGTTAACAATATCAAATGTTGGTGGCAATACAAAGCAAGTTGAAGTTTTATACTGTTTTGTTGGAGACCTCAAGGGGAAAATGAATTTGAAAAAAATGTTTAGTAAGTACTACAAAGTTTACCATACACCTACCATTAAACCCAGAATTTGACTCCTTGTTATTTGCTCAACAGAAATGAAATCATATAACCATGTAAAAACTTGTAAAGAAATGCTCTTGGCAGCATTTCTTTTGCTAGTCGAAAACATGTCCACTGAACAGGTGTGTGTATGAACAGTAATATGCCAACACAAAGAAATATTAATCAGCAGCAAAAAGGCAAACTAGTGATTTACGCACCATTATCAGCCCTCAACATTATTATTTTGGCTGAAAGAGATAAAAGAGTACATTCTGTATTCTTTCATTTGTATAAAATTTAGAAAGTGTAATTTAATATAATGAGAGAAAGTAGATCAGGAATTGCCAAATGCCAAGAGCAGTATGTAAGATGAATTTCATAGAGGCAAATAACTTAGCTGTAGTGATAATTTTGTGGGTGTATACAATTGTTAAAACTTATATAGTTATATTTATTAAGTTGATATAGTTTATTGTTCATAAAGTATACTGTAATAAAGTTATTCTTGTTTTAAAAATCATCTACCTGTGTTTTAGGGGCAGAAATCAGAAAAAATTACAGAAAGATACATTAGACTGGGAACAATGGTGGGAGTTGAATTTGAGAGCCCGCTGATAAATGTCAGGAAAAAGAAGGAGCTCTTGTGTTGTAATTGGCGGCCTTATTGCCTGAGCAGATGTGCCTCTGATGGGTTCGACGGTCCTCCTGTCCCAACAGTGGACAAGATGTGGTCAGTTCAAATCCTGTGATTCGTGCCTTTCTTAAGTCCCGCGATTGTCCTAACCCAACAAAACTATGTGTCTCAAGGTTAATACTTTAGAAATCTGCCAGATAAAGAATAAATATCAGCAGATAAACTACTATCTAGTGATGTAAGAGTCACGTAATGCTCTTTTTCCTCAGCCCCCGCCCCCTCCATTTGAGACATCTGAATTTAACAGAGTGCTCCCGGCACACATCGTGGAACCCCCAGGATCAACCCTCTCTCAAGGTACAAGATTTGAAAGCAGCAGTAGGTCTGGTTAGAGAAGCTCAGGCCTGGCTCATGAGCGGCCTCATAGTAAGGTCAACTGTACCAAATAATGAGAGAATGCAGGCCAGCAGGCAAGATCAGCTTACACTGCTAATAAATTTCATTTTTATTGTATCAACACCGGGAATTTAGCCCTCCAAATTCAAATTTTGTCTAGGAACTCCTTTCTGGACAACTGCCGAGTTCTCCCACGGTCACCTGCACTACATAGTTCAAACAGGATGCAGGCACAGAACGGAGGACTCCAGAGTGCCCCACCCACGTGACGTCCTCAGGACCCTGACCCATTTGTTTCATCCTCTTGCCTATCTGGAACAACAGTCTAATGGAGTCAAAGGATGTTTTTTAAGTAAGTGTGTGATGATGAGTGGATAGCTATTTCAACTACTCCCTCCCTGTGGGAAACGTTAGTTTCTTCAGCAATCAACAATTATACAGTATAGGTAGTAATTATTTCAGAAGCTATATTTTTACTCCTCTCCATTTTCCTTCCCTCTTTCCGGGCTCTAGTGGTTTGACCTGTGCATCTCAAAGAGATGTGTCCTAACCTCCAGTAGCTGTGAATGTGTGTCCTCATTTGGAAATAGGGCCTTTGCTGACTAGTTAGTTAAGAATCACAAGATGAAATCATCCGGATTCACAGTGAGTGATGAATGAACTTTCTAGAGCCTTTATTAGAGCAGAAATTCACTCTTCATGTGGAACTAGAGAGGCCCATGAGGGTAGGCAGCACATACGGTGCTGTGGTCAGAAACCAACACTTCCCAAGATTTCTGAGAGTCACCGGAAGCCCAGGGACAAGAAAAAATTCTCTACTACATGCTTCAGTGGCAGTGTCACTCTTCTGTCATTTTGATTTCTGACTTCAGACCCCAGAACTTGGTAGAATAAGTTCCTGTTGTTTCAAGTTTGTCATAATTTGTTATGGCAGCCTTAGGAAGCTAAGTGCACAGAGCAAATTTAGAAGCCCTCTCAGGTCCCCAACAAGTTAGTTTAGACCATGTTCCTTAGCTATGTTAGAATGAACAAGTGCCTGAAATTAGAATTGAGAAAAAGGTAAAAACAAATGACTAAGTGGTACCTTGCCATGAGAAAACAAACTCAGTAAAACTGCAAATTGGTCTAACTGTTTCAGAAGATAAATCAAGTGCGGCGAAGTTGAAGACATGCACGTCCCTTGGCAAAACATGACCACAGCAAGGGAGAGAAAGTTGGTTGTGTGGCCAACTGCAAGAAACTTTCTAAGCACCATTGTTCCCAATATCCACAAACTGGAAATAACCCAACAGTCCATCAGCAGGACAGCAGTATGTAAAATGGGCTGCCTACTTACAAAGGGAGGCTGCTCTGCAGAGAATATTAAGAATAGCTTAATTCATATAAAATCCTAAAAATAGTCCTTAAAAGTGAGGTTTGTTATTGTTTGTAGGTGAGTGTTCTTTTTTGTGATAAAACTCTTTCAATATTTAGAAAGTTTAGAAAGGAACAAAGAATAAATAAATGAAAGAAAAGAATCAATAAGAGCTTGATGTGTATGAAAATATTGTAATTCACCTTGAAGGAGTGTGTGTGTTTTGCTACAGTTCTTTCACATTATCTTCGCTGCTCTGGTTTCTAGACTGTCAGTAGAAAATCCAATTGCTACTTAAATTCAAAATCCTGGAAAGAAAATTGATACGAGGGAAAACCTCAAATGTTGCTCTGAGTGAGCTACATGGAGAAAGTCGGTAATGGTGCCACGGCCCCATTCCCTGAGGCTATGACATGGTGACTGAGGTGGCTGGGGATTGGAGTAGGAAGAAGCCACCTCACATGCAGTCCTTTTCCGCTTCAAAAGGCTTTTCATGGGGTCTCATTTGAGGCCCATCCAAGCTGAATGTGACAAACTTACTATCACAGGAAAGTTAGGGGACTTGCCCAAAGTCACAGATTAGGGAACTGACAAGGCCATTGTCGGAAGCCAGATTTTTCTCTTGTGAATTCAGTGACCTTTAATGGAATTCTGCCAAGCCTTCCTGATATCAGCATAGGTATGACAGGTGAACCGGTCTGATACAAACATCTTAAACTCAGGCTGTCAGGACTTGGGCTGGAAGCCAACCTGCTCTGGGGGACTGTTGGGGAACACAGGGGTGACTTAAGCTAATCCCAGCCTTTTTGAGGACACTCACCTTTTGTAAGGTTGCTACCACTGGAATGGGGAAGGGAGACGATTAAAGTACATGCATCTACAAAGCTGCCCAAATCAAACCATTAATATGCATAACCAATATGCACTAATAAAATGTCAGTAACAAGTAAAAGTCAAAATTAATACCGCTTGTGGGCTTGTACAACTTAACATAGTTCTGTTTATCTTCCTTGTGGTTGACATTCTATCCTTGCTCAATACTTTCACACTCCTAGCCAAACCTCAGCTCTTTACAAAAACAGTGAATCACTTAGCAAGGCTTTGCAGATGAGCCGGCATAATCAGAGCTCTGTTTGGACTTCACGCTGGAGAAGGTGTACGCACCCTGTTCCACAGCCCTGCCCTCCCTGCCAATAAATTGGCCATTTACAATATTGCTTCTGCCAAGAAATCCCCAGGCCCTGGTGGGGTTTCAACAGAGGATATATGAAAAGACTAAACAAATATCATTGTTTTATCCTCATTCCTGTCCTCCAAGCTTTTGTAAACTTACCAAGCTACTTTTTATGATCTCCTCAACAAAACGTGGAAGTCTATTGAATTTAGTCCCAGTATTGTAGTTTAAGTTTGGGAATCATCAGGAAAGGTTTGCATCCCCCGCGTGCCTTGATAAAATAATTTTGAAATTAAATATGAGATAAAATGAAACCAAAATAAATATTCCGGTCAGCATCAATATGGTGATATTTCTATTGCTTTTTCACTTTTACATTCTCACACACATTACACCCAAAATGCAGGTCCACAATTATCAATTTTACAGAATAAAATAATCCCCCTAAAAGACATGCAGGATTATGTTTCAAAGCCCTCAGAAAGTACATAATATCACAGAAAATAGTTCTTCACGTGTAGATTGTGCTTTTTCCCATGTACACATGCCTACGATGAAATTTAATATGCAAGTTAGATGTAGTAATAGATTACAAGCGACTATAAAATAAAATAATTTTAAAATGCACTCTTAAAAGTTATATAAATGTGATCTCCCTCAAAAAGTTAAGATAAATATTAATATTTTCAGACTGTAGTTGACTGTGGGTAACTAAAAACACAGAAACTGAAACCTCTAATAAGAGAGGACTTCTTTAGTAAATTCCATTCTAATCATTGGGATGACTGAACAAGTCAAAATAAAGTTGTGAGGAAAAGAATATGTAGTTGCACTGAGGTCTGCTTTTCATATATTTCACATATTGAGCTGTATGGAATGTCAGGCCTGAGTACAATTCATTCCCTACTCTTAAGAAAGGCCTAGCCACCTGTACATTTCAAAGCAATATTCGGATAATCTCCTCTTTCTCCTCTGCCGTCTTGAAAGTTACCTTTATAACACAATCATGCGTGGCCTTGTCATCTGAAATAAAATAGAAAAAAAAAAAAAAACCTGGGAGCCTAAGGCAGATTTGAGCCCAGCTCAGTAACTGAGTGAATTAGTAAAAATAGTGAATTAGTAAAAATAGAAAGTGAGATAGGAACGTAGCTCAGTGTGAAGGCCCTGTGTCAATCCCTAGCCAAAAAAATGTGGAAGAAGACAGAGAAAGAGGAGGAAGAAGAATGAGAAGAAGAGAGAAAATAAGAAATAAGAGGGTTACACAAATAATCAGTGCCTCCGTGCAGCCTTTCGAAAATTAGAAAGTCCTACGCCCAGATGGTACTTTTTATACTACAAAATCGAATGTGGGCTTCTCCGACAGCGTTAACCGTGACACTCCTTACTTAATGTTTGTACATCGACATGACAATGAAGATGTCTTTGATAGAATATTTGAGGAAATCAAAATCTTCGTCTCTGCATTCCTCATGAACGCTGTGGAGCTATAACTTGAACCCAGTTCGTCATTATACCCTGAGGAGCCGAGCTTGCCTTGCGCACAGGCTATGCAAAAACCTGAAAGGGTCCCAGAGGAGCGAATCAGCCTGAATTCCTAAAGAAGTATTTGCAGAAATAATTTAAGTGTTTCTGATCTGAAGTAAATTTTCACTTGAAATTGCTGGGAGACTTTTTGAGATTCTGTTTCTGTATCTATAAAATGAAAGAATAAACACACTTTCTTCACTGGATTACCATAGAGGTTTAATAAGGTCATGTAAGTACCCAACAAGAAGTTAAATGCTAAAAAGTTACAAATGTAAAAATTACAAATTACAGTTATATTTCTATTAGTTACCATCTGATACATTCATTTGCTTTTAAAATTTCGAAGTTAATGAGATGGAATGATGCCACAATATCATATAAAAGAATATCATGTTGCAGCTACAGGTCAATTTTTCCTTCCATATGACATTTACTACTCACAGTCACCTTCTGTTTCCATATTTCCATATTCTAGGGGAGGAAACCAAAGTTAATCTCTGAGGACTTCCTAGAAAAAGAAACCAGGAATATTGTCTGGTTCTTCTATGCGTCTGTCTTGCCGGAGACAGTCTTGAACACACCCAGGAATGAGTTTCAATGATTTTTAATGAATATATCTTTGAATTACATTGTCATAATTTTTATCACAATAAAATGTTCTTTAAATGGAAATGTCCTATTCAGATAAGTCTCCTTCATTTTCTTCTTGTGTCGCTTTCTTTTAAACAACAACCAAAAATAGGTAACATTTCAGTGCAGGAACATTTCACGTATGCAAAGATATCCCATGGGATTTTAATCAGCAGGTCTCAGGCACATTTTCCAGTGGGATGAAATTGATGCAAAAAATCTAGTGCCTTCCTTATGTGCTTGTTTCTAACAAAAGCTTTTTCCAATTAACTCTGGAATAGGTTAATGATAATTTATTATAGGAAAACTGTTAAATCAATGAAGTGATACTGTTTTGTGGAAACTGTGTGGTGATTAAAATGATGTAATGGTTTCTGAAAATAGCAAATGACACCTAATCTCAGTAAGACAATGCGCCACCCTGCCTGCATATTACAGCCACCTGGAGCCTTCGGAATCCACTCGTGTCTGCACCTCACCCTCAAGAGATGGGGATTTAATTGGGCCGTGCTGGGGCCTGAACACTGACTGGTATGATTAAAACATACTTGAGGTGTTTGTAGCCGGCAGCCATGGTTAAAAATTACTTCATTATGCAATATATAAAAACACACACATAAAATTTAACCACCCTTCCAAAAGCATCAGATGCTACTTAAGGAAAATATAAGCTTTAAAGGTTATTAAGGGACGGTATCACTGGTAAATGTCACGTGTTTTTCTCCTTCTTCCTCTCTTGTCTCATCCCTCTAGTAATAAAATGAAGGGCAAAGAAATTACGGCTTGGAAAGAAAAGAAAAACCAAGAGCCACTTAATAATATGCTGTGTTATGGACACGTTCAATCCTCCCAAAAAGTAGTTTCCTCTTGAGAAGGGACTTGTGCTCCCGAGTGGCCCAGCGTACCGTGGGTGCTGAGGGGGCGTGCGCATCGTGCGCTGGCTTCGCTTCAGGCGCCCTTGCCGCTCCTTCGTGCGGGGACAAGAGCAAGGCCCGGGCTTCTCCGCCGGCTCTAGCCTCATCTCTGCCTTCCCACAAAGCCCAGTGGAGCCATAGCCCGAACCCAGCTTTGTTATTACCGTGAGGAGCCGAACTTGCCTTGCGCGCAGGCTATGCCAAAAGCTGAAAGGGTCCCAGCGGAGGGAATCTGATTCCAATTTGAGGATGAAAGTACAACCCCCGCGCCTGGTTTAAGTTGAGAGCATATTACTCATTTTTAGTTAATTTCTCAGCCTGCAGAATCATTTGGCACATGTGTGTAGTGTATGTTCTCTCAGCTGCTTCCACAGGGAGACTGACCGTGATGGGCTAGTTGTAACTGCCAGGAAAAGTTAATCAGTGAGTTAAACACCTATTTATATATGGAAATAACGCATTAAATTAAAAGGGTAACAAGTAAAAACAAAAGAAGGAGATTAATAATTTTTTCTTGTCTCTAACATATATATATATATATATATACATATCTATATCTATATCTATATCTATCTATCTATCTATCTATCTATCTATCTATCTATCTATATATATATTGGCCTGAGGTGCATGGAGAAAGTACAATACCATAGCTCTCCTCACACACATACAGTGATGGAAAATGATTTTGGAAAGTCAATGTGTGACTTTCATAGGGAAAGCACATATCCAATGGTATTTTAAGTTCAGTTTCTTACACATAGATGCGCACAGGTGAGTTAGAAATTTCAAAGAAATTTTGGAAAAAAGTCTCAGAAAAAGATTTTTTATTCTTTCCAAGATTCTATTCTATTCTTTTCTTTTCTTTCTTTTCAGTTTGGGGACCAAACCAAAGGCCTTTGCACTGAGCCAACTCTACTTTTTTCATGGTTTTATTTTGAGCAGGGTCTTTCTAGGCAGCTCGTTGCTCATGGTGAGCTTGGAAATGCTTGCCCCTCGCCTCAGCCTCCCATCACCATGCCTGCCAAGAGTGTTCTTCTTGAACATCAATGATTTCTGTCATCTCCACAATTCCAGTCTCCCTACCAGAGAAGTAGAAAGGATCTACAACGAGGTCCTAAGGAAATATATATAGCATTTACGTGAGGACATTTATATGCCATGGGAAATGATTAACTGCACATTACAACCACCTTTGCCCTTTCTCTTCTCAGGATCTTGGTTAGCTGGGATCTGTTCTCTTGAATGATCTTTCTCCTCCCTCTGACATAACTTCAATAAAACTTCCTTCCACCATGAGCTGACACCACGGAATGCTGATTCTCTGACCTCACGGTAGATCAAAAATGTTTATGTCAAGCCATGGAAGAATCTCAGTCTTTTTGTCACTAATACAAAAAAAAAATCTAAAAATCTTCTTATGTGCCTTTCTTCTCGTTCTTACAGAGAGATCTGCCCATATTTCAGTCAACCTGTAACATACCAGTTTTTCTTCTGGCTGAAGAATCTTCAATGGGCCCAGTGTACCTCTGAGAATCCCCTTCCCCATCAGTGGTCGTCACCCCACCTGGCTAGGAGACAGTTAGACTCTACATCACTATGACTACTGAGTGAGAAAATGTGTCCTTTGATGTTACTCAGTTTTGGTGAAAACGTGGTCTCCACTCCAGTTTATCACAAATGTCCCTTTTCTTTCTTTTTTTTCACTTGTTTTTTGCAAGAAAGCTGGGTGGGTAGGGGGAGGGACAACAGGAAAGTGGAAAAGTACTTGTCACCTTGACAAGATACGAAGGTGCACAAAATGCTCAACTTCATTGTAGACCTTAAATTTTGCACTTATACATATCAATAAAATGGGGAAAAAAAGAAAGCTAATGACCTCTTACAGGGCAGTAAGGGAAACCTACAGTCATGTCAAACCTCTCAGAAACACTGCATCTTAATGTACAAAGAATCTTAAGCCAAGATTTCTTAAAACAAGAGTATCTCTGGTTGAGGGAACTTAATTATACAAAAATCTAAGAGAAAATATGTCTTTGGGGAAAAGGGCCTTCCATTTACTTCACAACATACAATATAACACGACTTCCTATGCCATCATTTCAATTTTGACACCCCCCCCCCCCTTCGTAGATTAGCTTACTACAATAAGGGAATTAGAATGGATGAGATCCAAGTAGAGTCATCCTCACTCTTCCAACCCAGAGAACTAATTTAGTGTCTCCAGTTTGTGATTGTTTCATTGTCCTCCAAAGCGATCATAGCCCTGACTTCTCAGTGGGTGATTGAGAGATACCCAGTGCCCAAGTCTCATGAAGCATTACTTGATTTCTGAATGTCAAAAATATGCATCTCCCTTCCCCTCAAGAATTAATTAAATTGTAAACTTGATGATCGGATTATACACTTGCATTTTGGGACAGTGCCAGGTGCATATTCAGTGACTGGCATTGTGCTCCAGTGACTAGGGGAGCAGAGCAAATTCAGATCTTTTGGGTCTGCGGCTTAGCTCAGATGCTAGCCAGGTAACTCAGGGCAAGTTATTTAATATGTTTGTCTCGGTTTTACTATATGTGAAATAGGCTCCTCATGGGCTTGTCTCGATAATGCAAAGAGACAATTGTTATTTAATGCTTAAAAACTGAATGGCACGTGATCCTTTAGGGCTGTTTTTTGAAATATTTTCATGATATATGTAAATAGCAGATGACTATAGATTGGCACTCAGGAATTGCAAAGGAGAGTGTAATGAAGCAGCCATGTAACACTAGAAATCTCGGACCCTTAGAGAGAGGAAAAAGAAAGAGACTAAAAAGAGATTTCTTTGTAAAGAGTCAAAGAACAGAGCTATTCTAGGTACCTACAATTCCTGGTGGGGAGGATATGTTGTGTGGTCTTTTTATCTTTTAACTCACTCCTTTTTTAGCAGGTAAAAGAACTTCAGTGGGACTATTCCGAAGAGATGAATAAACAAAGATGGGCTCGGAGCCTGGGTGACAGAGGCAGGGCACTACCTCTGAGCCAGGACCAGTGGAAAAGGCTATGTTTTTCATGGCAAAGGGCAAGTAGGCTTTTCTATGGGTCCGGCACTAAGTATTTAGGAGAAAGAAAATTACCCGGCACTAGTATTGTACTAGTACAGATAGAATTGCCAACAGGGTAGCCGGGCCCGCAGCTGAGTCTGGAAGGGATTGTCGCCTTGTTATGGGAATCCATGCAACTATCCCACATAGCCATGCATGAGTTGTTGCAGAAGGTGGTCCACACGGCCTCTCCAATGAGCTACAGTATACATCAGTATTTGTTCAACAGAGAAACGGCCGGCTTTGCCAACATCATCCCGGCACTGGGCGATAATGGAGGAATACCATTCCCACTCCTTGTTTCCTGACTTCTTGTCCACCAATGTTCCGGCTTCAGAGGATCAGAACTGGATGGCAAGGTTGTTGGTTGTATTAGTCAAGGCTTTTATGAGTAAAACAACGTAACACAAAACAAAGTGAAATAATGGGATATATAAATTACAATACGATAAATCGAGTATAAATATATCTATGTATACATATGATAGATATGAGAGAAATAGAGACAGATTTGAAGGACTTGGCTTATGCAATCATGGAGGCCGGCAAGTCCAAACTCTGCAGGCTAGGCTGGCAGGCTGGGGACCAAATATAGAAAGCACTGCCGCTGGAATCCTTTGAATAGTCTGCTTGCAGAATTTCTTCAGGCTTGGGAAGGTCAGTTTTAGTCTCTTTTAGACCTTCAACTGATTGGATGAGCTCACCATGTTGTGAAAACAATATCCCTTAAAGCCTAATGATTTAAATGCTAATCACATATAAAAAGAATACCTTCTAGAATCATGTTTCTCCAAAAACATAGATCAACCAATTTCACCCTCATGTTTGGGTTGTGGGAGGGAAACGAGCCAGGGAAGCCACAGGTACTGCTTTCCTATTTTGAGTGTACGGACTTGGGTAGTGAGGAGAGAAAGTCTGATATTGAGCCAGATTGAATATGTTGATGATAGTCTAATTTTTTCACAGGAAAGTATTTGTATAACCTGAAGCTGGGTTTAGTATACCAGGAGAAAAAGACAGGATCCTACATGATGGGGAGAAGATACTAACATTTTAAAAAACTAATGACTTATCAAAACAACAAAACTAGTCTTGTGAAGACTAGTTAAGTATTCATGTAAAGTATACCAGTCGTAAGTGCTAGGTCTGTAGTAAATTTTCACTGAATACCCATTATTATTACAGAGCATATATATATCCATATGATAATTTGCTGTAAGTGAAACAGAAAATCTCCAACTTTTTGTATAGTTACATCTTTGATGGCCACTCATAAATGTAGCCGAATAGCCTGAATAATAGTGTATGTTTCACTGAAGTTCCTAGTAGGTAAAAAAGAATCATATTTAATGTATTTTCTTCTCTCATAAGAATTAAATGCCAATGGTGATACTTTATGTTTTTATTTTCACCTAAATGTATCCTCTGTAGTCTGAAAAGGATACTCATGCTACAGCAAACATAGCTGTGTTTGCTGGTGTTTATAATTGTCTGTAACCTGGGGCATTATTGACTCTTAGGTAAACAAACAATTAACTTGTTCAATTGAAGTAGGAAGGTGTGATTAATGAACTTGCTCTGTGTTCTTCACTCTCCCTCTACTCATTTCTCTCTTCCCAATATATGTACCTACTTTGCTGTTCTACATCTTAGAAAATATAACAGCTTATGGCACTCAAAGTACTGCAATCAGTCCGAGACATAGATTAACCTAACCCAAATCTGGAGTACAGAGGAAATTATTCTATTGGCTATGCAAGCAGCTGCTTAGCAGATCCTTCTGAAGTTGGACATGAAGATCATAAGAATAAGCTAGGTGTCCAGATATGAGAAATGTGTAAGATGCATATAGGTTTAAGAAAGTTGACTTTCATAAATACCGAAATTGTTCTTAATACAAAAATAAACCCTTCCAGGTATAAAATTAGTTGGGTTAATTTGGTCACAGGGTTCTTGGCAATCCCTTTTCCCCTTCTTTTATTGTTTTTTGTTTTATTATGTAATAAATAATAATAAATGTAATACTAGTCTAAGGACTATTACACTGAATTATGTAATACTTAACCCAACATTGCTACACAAATTTTAAGGATTTCTGCTAAAGTACTAGTCCAAGTTTTATCCAAATGATTTCCGTGTTTAAGTTCATGGTCCCTGTGACCCAAAATAAATTATTACATAATATTGGTCCATTATTTAAAAACAGAGAGAGAATAGGAGTAGCATAATGTTAAGTGTTACCTTCTTGAACAACAATAGGGAGAACTTAGCTGCATGATTTGGCAATACACTGAATGTTAAATGATTCGTGGTTACGGTTGAAACCATACTCAAGCTGGAAAATCTTGCAGTTTGCAGGAGCACTTTTCTCTTTCCAGCAGACCACTTTGAATATAAGACACTGCCAAGGGTTTGAAAGAATGCAAATCTCTTCATCAAGTTTTCAGTGCTGCATAAATCACCAGGCTCGCCAATCACGAGACAGGATGGCCGCCAGAGTCCACAATGGCCATCAGTCCACAAGGAAAGAGGCAGATGATCTGGAGAGTGTTGGGCCTCAGAAACTGAGGTGGTGACGCTGTGCTCATGTTGAGCAGCAGGAATGAAACGAGTCTCGGATATTCTATTGATTCAAATGACTGATACCTTTGACAATCTGTGGCTTTCTTTGAAACCTCTAGAACGCACTTTGTTATAATAATTTAAAAATCACTGTATCTTTCACCAATTTTGCCTAGGTAATAAATCAAAATGGAATGATGGTTCTTGAACATTTATTAAGGACCTGTCATGGGTATTAATAAAATTGGCTAACAGATTCCTGAAAGGAGAAATAAAAAAGGTGAGAAAACTTGCATAAAATATAGAAGTCAAAAAAGTGAATTTAGAAAGAAAAATATCCAATGAGAAGTGAGCCATTGCTCGGCCCCATGCCCGCCCTGTCATTGCTGTGATTAAGTTGTGTCACTCACTGTCACTGCCGGCTCTATGTTATTTTCAGTTCCACAGATCATTGTATGCCAATTTCTAAGATCTTTCTTTCTTCTCTCATTTAGAGGATGGGATTCCCATGTTTCTGAAAACTGCCAAAGGTCGGGTCTTAGGGACATTCAAAGAGCTGTAGACATAAGGAGGTGGTGACACTGGGCCAGCTCACCTTGCCAGCTGGCACAGGGCTTCCCAAGTAAGCCTCAAGGAAAGTCATTGAACCCAGGGATGGAACAGTTGGTCCCACATGGGAAACAGAACATAGTTTCCCTGTGGCTTCTGTTTCTCCTCCTATTGGAAAGCACCAAGGTAGTCAGAGAATGTAGCAGCTTCCATATGGGCAGGCAAAGGACTATGGGAAGGAGCAGAGCAAGGACACAGCTTCATCTCTAGGCACCACGATATCACAATAATCCTGCAGGACTCCTTTTCTCACAGCCTGTCCTCACTGCCAGTCACGTTTCCCTGTGGGAACTAATGGATAGACCTAGGGAGATTTGCCATGAGACCAGTTATCCAGTTGCTCTCAAGGAGCAAAAGGATATTTACAGTGTATAATACGTGGTCTCTGAAGGTGGGAGGGCCTACTCATTTTAACCAGGTTCTGATTAACACAGAAAATGTTGAACTGCTGTGGTGGTTTTGCAAGCTTGTTTCAGCACATGGAACTAGCAGTGATCGCAGTAAACATATTCCCTATAAAGATGATAAATAAATATGGAATGAGACTTTGGGGCCAAATTGGAGTTGGTATCATTTAATTTCTTCTTGTGTTCCCAGCCAATTAAATGAATGGGTGCCTGAGGTAATTAAACTCACTTTGATAATTAGGCACTAAGGATTCTTAAATCACTGTATGTTAATGAACATTTCCCAAGTATGGTCCCTATACCCGAGGGGCTGCTAAACGGAATTTTTTTCCTTTACTATTAAAACACAAACTTCTTTTAAAAATTCCAAACAAACATAAGAAAGTAGAAACAGGATTTAATTTTGCTGCTTTTTTTTTTTTCCAAGACTGGGCAGGTTGATGAAATTTGAATGTAAAATAAATCTTATTATAAAGTAGACATAGTTGAACCTACTCCTTCGGAGCATGAAAAGCCACAAATAGCAGTTTGCAAATTAAAGCCATACTTAGGGGGCAGGTTGATCCTCCACCACAGCTGCCTGCTAATAGACCTTTCATAAATTTTCACTGTTTTCACTCAGAATTCAAGACCAAGGAAGGCAAAGGCCTGAGGCAGCGGAGAGCTATGTTCCTCACACAGAAATGTACACAGTCCGACTTTTGCTCTTCCATCAGCAGATGAGCCACAGCAAACACACCTACCTCAACGTTGTGCTTTCCGTTTTTCTTGGGATTGTTCTGTGATAATATAGCCTGCATTCTTAGAATGAAAAAAATTTAAAGTAAAACACACTTAGTAGGAACACTTGTTGGACTGGGAGGTGCAGCTCAGTGGTTAACCTTGTTGCCTAACAAGACCATGGCCCTGGGTTCAATTCCCCAACACCTATAAACTGTGTGTGGTGCAGTACACCGATAATCTCAGTACTTGGAAGACTGAGACAGAAAGGTTGCTGAGTTTTAAGGCAGCCTGGGCTACACAGTGAGTTCAGGTCTGCCGGACTACAGAACAAAAACAGTCTCAAAAAACAAAACAAATAAAAACAAACAAAAGGAAGAAACACTTGTCATGAAGGCTTAGTACTGAAAGAACTATTTCTAAGGCATGACTAGAATACAGTTCTTTATTTCAAATGTTCAGAACATACATATATTTACATAGGTACTTCAACTACCCAATGAAGCCTTTTCACGGTTTTCTGTGGAAAGGGAAGAGCAGTCACCACTGTGGATTACGTTTTCGTGGACATACTGCCATGAGATGAATGTGACTGTCTTCTCAAAATTCACACACTGAACCTCAACCCTGAGGTATTGGTAGTAGGGGAAATTTCTAAAAGAGGACTAGCTCTTAAGGGAGGAGACCTCATGAACAGAATTAATGTATTTATAGTAAAAAGCTTCAGAGACTTGATGATGCTTAGGTCTTGGGCTTGCTGCTTTCTGTGAAAAATAAGTTGTTTTGTTTATATGTCACCCAGCTTATGCCATTTTGTTGTAGCAGAATGAGGGAATTGTTAAAATCCTTCTCGTCACAGACCTATGATGGCTCTGCACTTAGTATGATTCCACCACTGAGGAGTCCCAGCATACTGGTGGGTACAGCCTATCTTACTACTGGGCGGCAAAACCATAAGTGGCAGTTAGATCTAGACCAATGTATTGTATTCTGTTCTAATGAATTGTGTGCACTACCAAACTGACAGTCGCTGAAGTCAAACCTTGCCCTGCCATTTCTGCACTATTTTGAGAGAGGTTCTTGAGCCTTGATTGTCCCATCCATAAAATGTGGATAACACAACTGCAAAGTAGGGAAAACCAAATTTGATAGCATGAAAAAGGCCATAGCTACTCTGATTTAAATACTGCTTCTTTCCCTCCTTTACTCCCCTCTTAGAGGAGGAAAAAGTATTAACCTTTGTTATATTCTTGAATTTGCTGTTAAATTTTAATTGCAGTATATGATATAAATATGTAATATAATGTAACATAATATAATGGTGGATTTTAAGGGATTTAAAATAAGATTTTTATGCCTTTCTACACTGGGACGTATTTTCTAAGTTTATGTAACACTTGTGTTTACATCTGATTGGTCTGAACTTACTATTGGGGCACACAAGGAAGCCTGGTAAGTGTCATTTTATTTAAGAAGCTATAGGCCAGCTAAAAGTCAGTTTCTTTTACTGATTAAAAAAGGGTATATTATCATGGGGTATGACATTCTTTGTCACAAGAAGACATCACAAAATTTAAGATGAGAGGTGATAGTGGCTTCAATTCTTGATATTTTGAAGGTAGAGGCAAATTAATTTATTAAGTGATTGGCTCTGGAAATATGAGAAGAAGCAAAGTGACTTCATAAGTTTGAGTTGTGACTAATGAAATGACAGATTAAGTTTTACAGAGTAGACAGTATGAAGCTTGTTCTTTGAGATACTCACCACATGTAACAGGAAACTACCCTAGTTACTTTTTCATTGCTGAGACAGAACACCCAGCATTCGGAGCTTAATGGAAGAAAGATTTATTTTAGCTCTAAGTTTCAGGAGGTCTCTGCCCATTCGTGGGTGGTTGCCAGTGGTGGAAGCACACAGAGGAGGCCTACCTGGAGAGATGTTCATGGCATGTCACAGAGAAAGCAGGTGAGGAAGGGTGGAGCTAGCACCCTTCCTTGTAGGTCTTGTCCCAGTAATCTGCCCCTTCCAAGTCAAACACCAGTGTTCCACCCCTTCTGGGTCAAGCTTCAAAGATTTGCTTACTCTGGATTAAACTTCAGTGTTCCACCCCTTCTGATCAGACCCTGCCTCTTAACAGTTCATGATTTCGTAGCTATTCCACAGCATTCATATGCATGAGATTTTTGGATGACATTCCAGGTCTAAACTGTAATATTCTTCCCAAGGCCCTCAAGAGTATCTTGTCCACATTTTCACGCAAAATGTATTTAATCCTCCTCTAATAGTTACTAAAGTCTGAACAATTCCAACACTACTATGCCAAAAGTCCAAGACCAATACCCACTCTGAGACTCAGGGCAGACTCTTGCTGTGAGCTCCTGTGAGAATCAGAGAAAAGTTAAACACTTCTGACATACAATAATCATTCCCATTCCAAAAGAAGGAAAAGAAGGCTACGAAGCAACTGGACCAAAATAAGCTCTTTATCCAGCAGGGCAAGGTTTAAATCTTGCATCTTCATTAGAGTCTGTGGCTTTATGTCTAGCACTTGGAGTAAACTCTGGTCAGAAGAGAACTCTAACGAGCTTGGGGGGCTGTACCCCTACAGCATTGCCCCTGGCTACGGCCTTTTAGGTCGGGCTCACTCACAGCCTGTGGCCTTCCATCGACAGATTACCCATATTTCTGGCATCACTATATTTTTGGATCTCCATTGTACCATTGCACCTGAGGCTTCTCCTTCACAACTTCACTCACTGCCCTCCCAGGAGCATACTGCCTGGCCTCCACCTTCTTTAAAAATCTGGGTAGAAACTTCCAAGGCTCCACAACTCTCACATTTTCAGTGGCTGTAAAGCCAGCACCGCGTGGATGGAACCAAGGTCTGCTATTGGATTGAACAGTAATTTGGTCCCTTAACATCGTGGCAGCCATAGTGTCCTCTGAGTTTTTAGATGGCTGAACTCCTTGGGTATTTACCTTCCTAGGTTTCCCTGCAGTATTCCCTGAAAGTCTCTTTACAAAGCAAGTTTCTTTGCCTTTCCACCCCTTAATTGGTAAGGAGTGTGGTCTAGCTAATTACCGAGACACTCTCAAGGCATCTTTCCTACACTTCTGATTTGGAGTACTTAATTTCTTTTTAATGCTAATCTTTTTGATAACTGAACTTTTTGCCCAAAATTGAAGACTTTTTACATCTCTTTTTGTTTTCCCCTTTCTCCTGCTTCTCAGTGTAGAGTTGCCTAAAAGCTGAAAATTGTGACAGCTTCAACAGTGGGTTGCCTTGAAACTTCCTCCACAAGATTAGGCCCACCGCCCTTAATCTCACTTTTAATCAAGCTGGCCAATTCCACTGTACAAACTACACAGGAGACGAAAGTTGTTCACCTGTGACAGCCCGAGGCAGAGAGAAAAGGAAAGAACCGGGGACAGGCATGTGTCCTTCCTGGTCACATCCACTACGGTGCATCTCTTCAGCCAGATGCCACAACCTACAAGCACAAGAAATCATTAATGAAGTAATCTATCCATGAATATTGGCCCCATGACACTCACCTTACAAACACATGACACATTTGAGGGCATTTTAAATTTAAACTATAATAAGTAACCAAATATATGAGATGCCTGTAGGGATAAATAGAACCTGAGCACTTGCTTACTTATGAAGGTATATGACAGATATCATATGAAATATTAGCTAAAATGTTTCACAAATTACTTGAGGCTGCCTGGGGGCAGGCAAGACAGCGTGAGGCCCCTGGGAGCTGTAGAAGTAGGGGCATTTGCATGTGCAAATCGACTGTGCTTACAGGGGAGATTTGGGAGGATCCTAAAAAAGCTGTTCTCAGGTTGCGGACCTGATAAAGGGGGCAGTAGCCATAGCCACTGGCTAATTGGTACTCAAACATTTCTCCTCTATCTTAGTTTAGAAAGGCTTAATCTACAGGCAAATAACAATGAAAATTGCCACTTTAAGGCACAGGTAGAAACACATGATGTATAGGGGCCAGAAACAGAAAACAGCCAGGAATTCCCTTCCTTTAGGAGAAGAGGAGATCAGATGAGCCCATCTGGAGGTTCTCTGCATGGCACATGTAGAGTATGTGGCAGAACGCGTGTGAGGGTGGAACGTGCAGAGACCAGGGCTTCACCAAAATGGCAGCTGATACTCCGCTATTGGCAGGCTTACACACAGAAAGTGAAAAGAGCAGTGTAATGCAGCGGGCAAAGCTTTAGAAGGCACATCTTCATTTGGGTATATCGCAAGGGAAACTAAAAGTCAAGGAAAGAACAGACAAGGGCAAAGACCACAAGACCTCTTAAGGAATTTTAAGCCTTCAACCAAAGGAAGCATAAGAAATTTTAAGCCTGAGATATATTCACAGAATTAGATCAACAAGCCCTGACTCAATTCCACTGCTAAATACACTTAAAAAAAAAAAAAAGAACTTCTGCCTAAGGCCTAAAGAAGAAAAGGCAACTTTCATTCTGACCATAAAAGCAAACTCACATCATAATGTTTAAGTTTCAACAAAAGATTAAGTCATGTGAAAAGCCAATGGCATTTCCTAAATGCACACCGAGGAGGAAAAGAAATATTCATAATCAGATTACCTAAGACAGAAATGTCGATACTGTGAGACAGAGTTTAAAATAATTATGATTAAAAGGTTCTCAGCTGTAATGAGACAAAGCGGACAGTGTGTAAGATTGGATTAATTTGACAGAGATGGAAAGAAAGTCTAATAATCAAACGTAGATGCCAGAGGAAACAAACAAACAAACAAACAATACGAAGCCTCCAGCAGCAGAGTCAACACAGCCCAAGTCGGAATCTGTGAACACGCAACAAGTCGGTGTTGCAACAGAAACCAAGATCAGAGAAGCACGGAGCGCCCAGCAATGGGCGGTTCCAAAGAGCAGCGAGTGGGACCGAAATCCTGAAAGAAGAAGGAGAAAATAGGGCAGAAGCCATATCTGGAGAAAAAATTCCAAAATTAGTGACAGACATGGAACCACAGATTCAAGAAGGTCACAGACCATCAGCCAGAGTAATTCCCACGTGAGAAACATACGCAAGGGGACACACATGGGTGCGCTCACCTGGCGTATCTAAGGAATTCAAACTTTGGAGACGAGAAAGAAAATCTTGAAGGAATATAAAGCAAGCAGATAATAAGGTGAAAGAGAAAAATGGATGAGAAAAAGAAAAAACAAGCTTAAAAGCGATATATACACATGGGCCCTAATTCCCCAAAGCATTTGTAACCAACATGCAAATGAGATTTTAACACGTACATATTCAAATAAAAATGAAAAAAGAATTAAAATTAACTTCTTATTGGATACTACAGAAGCAGAAAGAAAATGTAGCAGCCTATTTGGTGGCAAGGGATGAATGAGAGGGACTGTCAAACTAGATCTCTATATTTAGTAAAAATGAGCGAAAGAAGAGTTAAAAAAGTATCCAGGCACGCAAAAACTGAAAGAATTCATTGCTAGACACGCTCTACAGAAATGTTAAGGAATTTTTTCTGGCACAAAAAGTTTGATATTAGTCAGAAACTTGGATCTGTGCAAGGAATTGAAGACACTGGAAGCTGGAGTGATCAGAAATTAAGTCTGACACTTATTCGTGATTTCACCCTAGGTAACGGTCTAGTCCGCGGAGCATACGAAGAAGCAAAATGCATGATAATGCTTGCATGAAGCACTCGTGGGAGGATTCAGAGAGTTCTATTGAACACTTTCCGCTACAAGGAGTAGTGTAATACTGCAGGGTAGAGTCAGACTGTTTTAAAATGTATGTTTTAAACTTTTGAATAATCACTAAATGCTTTTTTAAAAACTAGTAAAATTATAGAGGAGATAAAATGGAAACCGAAAGCAGCTTAAATTCAAGGGCACAGCACTTAAAGCGCTTGCCTCACAAGCATAATGCCCTGAGTTCGAATCCTAAGCAGCACATGTGAGAGGCATGGTGGGACACACCTGTAATCGCAATACCTGGAAGGCTGAGGCAGGAGGATTGCTGTGAGTTTGAGGCCAGCCTGAGCTACAAAGTGAGTTCAGGACCGAAAAAAAAAAAAAAGAAGGCTGACAGAGAAAAACAAATATAAGAAAGAATAACAGTAAGATACCAGATTTTAATCATTTTAAATAATATGATAATACCAATAATTAAGTATAAATAGACTAGATGTACCAGTTTGAGGACAAAGATTATTACTCAAAATTAAGTTGAATGAAAGTGAGACCTAACCTGGAGCTACCTCAAACTCATTTTAAATTTAAAAATGTAACTGTATGTCTTCAAATATTTAAACATAAATGATATACATTCTAAACTATAAAGATAGTTTATATTGAGAATTATAAATGGTTAAAATCAATAAAGCAGATCCCTAATACTGTAGGTGTTTTGCATTTTACGTCATTGTAGAATCTTATAAAGTATCGGTCACTATTCCTAACCTCAGGGATTAGAAAACTGTGGGTTAAAAAGTTAATATGTCCAATGTTGGCTACGGAATGGCAGAGGTAGAGTTAAGGTGGTGGCTGTCTCAGTAGGAATCTCACAAGAGGATTCACGGTGGGAGGTGAATAGCTTGTGTTTGTGAATTTAGTCACACTTGTGAGCCTATTGACATTGCGCTATTTTCTAGTTCTTCTGGGTTTATACCTTGAGTAGTTATGACAACAGGTCCATTATATGGTGAAAAAGAAACGAGAGTACAGCATGACTTAATTTGAAATAGTTACAGTCTCACATGCCTCTATTTTATGGATCTATAATCCACATTTATAACTTTTTAGCCATTCAATTTTACTTTGCCTCCATGGCCTTCTTGTGCTCTCCAATATTCTAAATACTAACTACATTGTAGTTACTTTAGTTGTTTCTTAGTACTTTTCTGTGGGGAAAGCAAATAGTGTCTAGAATACCTCATACCTTGAGAACATCC
The DNA here is from genome assembly GCA_004027205.1 of Ctenodactylus gundi. Taxonomy (NCBI): domain Eukaryota; kingdom Metazoa; phylum Chordata; class Mammalia; order Rodentia; family Ctenodactylidae; genus Ctenodactylus; species Ctenodactylus gundi. The sequence continues at coordinate 96,592 of PVKB01000182.1, read as the reverse complement.
AGGTGTCTACAAACTTCATATAGGTATCACGTTTTCAAACCCTTTATCTATTGCATGTATACATTTTAAATCCATTAAGCTGCATTTAAAAAGCCATGTAAAGATAAATCCAGGAACTGGAAGTAATTTTCTGGAAAGGTTTGAATGCTGCCCAAACAGGTTTTATAACTAAATAAAAATGAGTAGATTAATACAATGTTTTTATTTAAATGTTAAAACTGTAAATTTTAGATTTTAGAGTTTTACTGTATGTATGATTGACTAAACAGTCAACATAGAAAAAATTCCTGTGTTCTTGTCTTAACAGTCATAAGGGTCTATTTGTAATGGAAAACTGCATACTCATATTTTAGCTACAGATGGTTGTTGTAAACAATACTAAAAGTGGTCGTAAAGCAATTGGCCAATAAACACACTAAAAACAATCGAACGTACCTAGAATAAACTGACTTTAATAGCACGTGCCACCCACTGTATCCGCTTCAGGAATAAACACATGGGTACAGATGAGGATAGTTAGCAACTTCGGCTGGAAACGCTGAACTCTAATTGTGAGCAGGAGAAGAAAGCCGGGGGAAAACGTATCACCTGACTGATGTCAAGCTGTTCCGTCCTGCAGCACTAGGCAGACCACTCTCAATTCTAGTTTTTTTTTTTTTTTAACTCCTCAAGCCAATCTTCTGGGGTTTCTGATAAAATATACACTAATGCTTGGCTGTGTTTTGGGTCCTTACGGTACCTTCGTGGTCTGCTTTATCCCTCAGCGAGAATAACAAATTGGAGCAAGAGAGCCGCAGGCAGCACCGGGATTCCTGTGCAGCGCAGAAGGATGACTCGCTAGGGGATTTCCTCTCCCTGCGTCATGACACAAGTAAATATTACATTTTCACTTGTCTCTGCTTTCAAAGTAGGGCGGGTGATTCCCACCAAAATTTTTCTTCTGTTGTTACCAAACAAATCCCTCAGTTTGCGTCTATACTTAGTATTGTGATGTTACCTTACATTGTCTTTAAGGCACTGGCAAGCCATTTTAGAGATATCCCTTCATTTGGTGTTTTCCATGATTCCCTGAAGAAAATTTTATCCTGTGACCGTTCTATGGATGAAGACAGTAGGAATTAGAGAAGTTACCCCCCCCACCCCCCCAGCAATTCCCAGCTAGTGTTTGGTGAGCCGGCTTTAAGTTCAGGAATCCCACATCTCCATCCAAAAAGTAGTGACTGTATTCAGGGCCTCCTCACACAGCGCAGGACTTGACACACAGTAGTTATCGTGCATTATATAAATTAAATCATTTCAGGAACTAAAATATTGTATCACCTAACAGGATCTACTTAGTTTATGAGAAAAATTATCTTTCCCTTCGTTGTCAAGGCAGGTATGAATTCGGCTTGTTTATTCACTCAACAATATTTACCCAGGCTTCAGATCCCGTAGCCCGCTTTGTGTTGATGCTAAGAGCAGAGCAGAATGCTGAGGCAGGTTCAGTCCCTGCTGTCGAAATGGTTGCACATTGATAGGAGGAGCTAGGAAGTCACAAACTACTATTTTTGTGCTCAGAGATGTTCCAGGAACCTAAAGGAGGGATGAGGGAGAATCAGGAAATGCAAAGAGAAAAAAAAAAAAACCTGACATCTGTAGTTTATGCTGAGAAGTGCAATTCGAAGTCCTCAGTACGTGTAGCTGGCTGATCCCTTCATAGGAGTGCAACCAGGAGCATGATGAGCTCATAGATTTTCAAGCTGGCCACACCCAAATAGTCGGCTAGCTGGTTGACCACGCAAAGGCGTGAACGTAAGACTGGTGATACAAGCGGCTTGAAAACGTTCGAGCAAAGGGATATGACGTTGTTGGAGCTGCAGACACCATTGCACCCGAAAGTTTCTGCAAGAGTTTGGATGAAGTGCTGCAGGGATGCAAGCCCCAAATCAGTGCTAAGAAATGTGAAGGGAAAGCAAGTCGGGATAAATCGTATTTTGATTTGAAAGAAAATATTAGAAAGAGGAGGAGGAATTAAAGATTTTGTTTTTAACAGGTGCAAATCAATGAAATGAATTAAGGTGGGGAATAGATGGAGGGGAGAATGTTAGATGTATTTATTTAGTTAGTTTTCAGACACTCGACATGAGTATATCCTGGTGGATATGTCTAGTAGACAAGTAGTGATAATTGTGCTATTTGCAAAAAGTGAGAAGGTGAAAGGCATACTAAAGAGAGATCCAAATATTTATAAAGAGTAATCAGAATATAAACTATCAATGAACAAAATGGAAAAAAGAAAAAGTGTAAAAATGAGACAGAAAGAGACCCAGGGGTTAGGCTGTGCTAGGATCCAAAGACTGCAAGACTTGAAGAAAGAAGAGTCTTAGCGAGGTGTCTTAGATGAGAAAGATAACATAAGATTAAGCCTTGAATTTTGCAATCAAATCACTGATGACATCTGAAAGGCAAATTCGGTCATGAATTAGAGGTTGGTTTTGGACAAAGGTGACTAAAGAGAAGAGTAAAAGGGAGACGGCAGTGGAACAGCCAGAGCAGATGACCTGGGTTCCTAAGGAGTTGGTGGTTAACAGAAATAGCAAACCAAGACTGCATGCCAAGGACCACAAATCTGAAGGCTTTTTTTCCCCTGTTTTTGACTATTTACTTTATTGTCTTTTGTCAGTTGTCAGAAAATCAGACATACGAAAGCTTTGCTTGCAAGTTTCCCATAGAAAGTTCACATGATGCTGAAACCAGCGGAGGTGAACTGAAGAGTCATGGAAGATGAGGAAGAGGAGGCAGAGAGACGCAGTTACGGGGTCGCACACTGAAAGAATATAATTCAAATCCCTAGGTATCTACTGCGTTTTTACATGAGTTACAATTGAGCTAGCAAAATTTTCCCCAAATTATCTCCTCAAACCAGTTTGAGGCAAGTTGCATAGTTAAAAGTCACTTGCAGAAAATCTGGTTGTAGTATTTGACCACCCACATGCTTGTAATCCTTGTTTATACATCCAGGACCACCCAAATGAAGTAGGTCTCTGGTGAGGCTGACCTATTTTCCTCAGTGGTAGCCAGTCCCGTGATGTGGCTGGCTGCACTCAGGTCTGTCCCCCCTAGAAACATGCCCAGTCACCCATTAAAATAACGGAGTCTACCTTCCTTTGTCATGTCGGGATGTTTTTGTGAACCCCTTTCCAGGAATTCTATCTCCACATTTGTCTTCAGGTAAAAGAATTTTGGAAATGTTCCTTGTTAAATTTTATTCCATTGTAAATTTTAGCTCTTTAAAGCATGTGGCTTTTGTTATCACTAGGGAAATGTGTTTTTCTCTTTCTGCTTTACCAGTATGTCCACTTTATCCTTTGTATTGGAAGCTTATTTGTGACACAGTCGGGGGAGTGCTAATAGCCTCTGTTCAGGTGTCACCTGATAACCACTTGGGCCTCAGCAAGATCTTTCTGTAAATAAGGTTTTCAGACACTATCTTCAGGTCAGGGGCTGAATTCTAATATCATAAATTTAGAAGCCAATCACATCCCTTTATATACATACATTTGAGCTTATTGTTCAGGAAAATAATTTGGTACAACCCAAATTATTTCTTGTAAATAATTACCAACTTAAGGACAGACTCTAGGAGTTGTTAGATCCAATATCTTCAAAAAATTGGTTTTGTTTGAAAATTTACTAATCTCAATTTCTGCATGAAGTACTTAAAATAGTATTTAATTTTTTAATGGAAAGCTTTTTGCTGCATTAAATGATCTGTAGAGCTGGGCTTGCATCACTACAACAAAAGAAGTCTTAGCATAAACACAAAGGAGATGGAATTCATTCTACCTGAGAAAACAATGTGCTAATTAAATCAGGTGCTTATAAAAATAATGTACTTGGCTTTAAAGTAAAATTCAAATTCTTTTGTGATTATTCTTTTTGATCATCTTTTTTTCTCTCATTTCAGATAATTATTTTTCTATAGTTTCACTTCAGAAAAGACATTTAACATGTTATATTTATATTTCAAAACTTTCCTAGTAAAGCTTGATTTTTTATGTTGACATTTTTTCTTCAGTCTTGTCTGGCTCATCTTCTGAATCAGGAAAACAAATGTCATCTCTCTCAGGGACACAGTAAAACAGAATGATTGATATTACTTGGCACCTACGGTGCTGAATGCCCCAAGTGAAAGGCTATGGATCAAAGGCAGAGCCAGGATGGCTGGTAATTTGTATACTGAGTTCATAACCAGACAGCCATTGTTCTGATGAAAACAGGCTGTTTGTATACTCAACATTAAATGTAGCTAAACACAATTTGCACGTAGCTTAAAAACATTTTATAATCTTGCATTGTGCTTACTGAGTAGCACAAATCCTTCATAACTCAGAGTATATTCAAGCACATCAGTCAAAAACATTCTGATTCTCACATCTGGGACTATGGATGAAATTAAGAGCTATAGGCAATGGAGATATACATAATGCTTCAAGCGTGTGATGGACATATGTCATTCATTTGTTTTAAGTCCATCATAGCTATATGCAAAAGAATATAATGTAATATCAGAGAATAAATATTTTATTATTAATTTCAATTAGAGTGGAATTTTAAAAAATATGTAAATCATTTAATGAGAATACATAGGCCATGATATAATTAAAAAATAGCTACTACTGAGCTTCAAAAAATAATTAGAAAAAGAAAACTAAAAAAAAAACACTAAACAAAGAAAACAAAATATGTACCATCAGAATACTGGTCCAGACAATTTACACTTAATTTAAAGTGATTTTAATTGGTGTGTGTGTGAACATAAGGTTGCGTCTCACAGCATTTATTTTTGATATCATAAAGTACTCCCTTAAAGAAAAGTCAGGTGACAGGACTGGTGGAGGGCATATTGACAGTAGCTTTAAGGAGTGGTGAATGGGAGTGAAAAAGAAAGCTTTCTCTGGTGTTTTTAAACATGCATTTGATAAGGTAAAAGGCGACTTGGCTGAAGCATCAATAACTTTCCAGAATGTTGAAGACTTGGTCTGATGAACACAAGCATGTTTGAAGATGAATGTTTATGGCCGTTCTCCAGCTTGTCAGGCAGCAGCAGACACGGAAGAGAAACAATCCAGGGAGGTTCATCTACACACGTGCTCTGTCGAGTCGAGCAGGTGATCGATTATTTCCTGATGTGGTCTGAACAGAAAAAAAGTGTTCTGGAAGCAAAGGAACCACATAAAAATATATCTCAAGAACACCTCTGTTCATATTTACAGGTCCATTAATGAGACCATGAATATAATATATTATATACAATAATAAGGATTATCCAATGTTTTAATTCTTTTGAGGGTTTTTCTTTGAAATTCTATTTGTATTACTGTAATACATACTTTTCAGCAGTGCACTCAGACATTCTCACTTTCCTATTCTTCCACCTCTATGAGACACATCTACACACACACACACACACACACACACACACACACACACACTCACGAATCAGAATCAGGGGAAACATCCTTGATTTATACAATGATTCTCATTGAGCAGGGTCAAAATGAAGAACATAGGAGCACAAAATTCATCTGATTTTTAACCTAAGAGGTATAGAAGGCTATTTTTTCTTACTATAATTGATTTTCCAAATATTCCATTGAAAACCTATCTCAAAAGTAATCTCATCCTAAGTCTTCCCCAATTTTTATAAATAAGTAAAATAGGGTTTCAAATAGGTAAGTGCTTTGTTTTATTGGCCAAATTTTCCTTCACACAATACTTGACACCCATGACTTAAGGGATAAAAAGATGGAATTGTCACAAGCTTCAGGGGATTCACTTCATGGTCAGCTGACTATGGGACAGAGGCATTATAGTAGAATAGCATGATGGCACAAATCCATTTACTTCAAGGTGACCAAGAAGTAGTACACAAATACCAAACATAAAAGGGAGAGAGACCATACATAGTGCTCACACACACACACTCGTAACTGTGCTTTATTAAATCACTTGAGCATTTCTAAACCTAATTAAATTGACATATCACAGTTAATAGTCACAATCTACCACTTGTAAACTTGAGGCTCAAATACATTTGCTTAAAACAGAATTCCCCCAACCCCTGAGCCATAGACTGGTACTGGTCTATGACCTGTTAGGAACCAGATCTCAAAGCAAGAAGTGGGCAACAAGCCAGAATGCAAAGCTTCATCTATATTGAGAGCCACTTACCATCACTGTCATTACCCCTTGAGCTCCACATCCTGTCCAATCCGAATTGACATTAGATTCTCAATCGAATGCAAACTCAACTGTGAACTGCGCTATGACCTAGGTTGAGTGCTTCCTATGAGAATCCAGCACGTGATGGTCTAATATAGGGTTGATACAGTGATGTTAGCTCTATCCTCCTCTCCCCCTGGTCCATGAAAAAATATGATTTCCATGAAGCTGTTATCTGGTGCTATTACTGTATAAAGCATTGTATTAACTTAAATGAATTTCAATTTGAGACAGGGATCTCTAAGCTAGTCTGAAAAGCAGAGGTCTCAATGTCAGTAATTGACTTTTGGGCCAGTACGTGAAGGAAGAAGGCACACTCTGGATGTGGGAAATGCAACTGATAGACTGGCCACTTGAGCTGAATAAAAAGAAAGAAGGAAGGCTTACGGGTTCTTCGGGCACAGTTCTGGCCTTCACCATTTTCTCTAGATACTATCTCACTCCTGTCTTTGCCTTTCTGATCTCCATGCGGACTTGCAGCAGTCTTCAGGTCTTCAACATCATCTCTGGACACCTGTCTGGGACACAGACTCATATGGACTAGCCTATAGTCTCAGGTTAATATTGTTCTTTTTCACATCTCTGCACCTATAGGAGCCAAGTAGACATTTTGGAATCTCTCTTCAGATTTGTAAGCCATCCTAATATAAATATACACATATACCTATACATGATTTATATTCTGTTTCTCCAAGAACCCTAACAAATAATAGGTGCCCAAAACATTGGCATTGGACACTGCAGGCTTAAACTGTATTTAATTTTCAAATAAACACAATAATAAGTTAATGATTCTATCCATGTATACAACATGTATACAAGTAAAACACTATAACCCCTCTCAAAGTCTCAGCAATTCCAGCACTTTTAAAAAGTTGAACTTAAAGTCTGTCCTCAGACTCAAAGCAAAGTCATAGCTGTGAATATCTGTAACAACAAAAGTAAGCTACACAATCCCAGGGTAAATTGGGACATTGTATGCAATCTTATTCCAAAAGAGAAGATTAAAGAGCTTGAAAAAAATTAGACAAAGGCGAGACTGAAAACCAGCAGAATAAACAATAAGTCTGTAACTTCACACCCATCATTTGAGGAACAGGTGGCGAGTGTGATTCTAGAAGGATCTGAACATTTGTAGAGCCTGGCTTGTTGCAGCTCACACAGCCTTTCTTCTGAGTTGGCTCCATTTACACACTGCTGCTGTCCTATGTGAAGTTCCACATTCCCAACATCTCTGTCTTTCTGTATCCTCGTTGTCTTCAGCTACATTCCTGCAGCTTCACACGTTGCCCTTTGAGGGGATACTTGCTTGGTATTCCAGACCTTCCTTTGAAATCTGAGTGGAAGATTTCCTGATCCCACCACCTTTGCCTTCTGCATGCCAATACAAGCATCTTCAGGAGGAAGATGCCAAGGTTTGGTGTTGACAAGAGCATTAGCCAGGTCTCTAGGACAGTGGCTTCAGAAGCCTCTGACTGCTGGGCTGACTGAGCAGAGTAAAATGAATCTCAGGAAACCAATTCCTTCTTGAGCAGAAGCTCCAGGGACTCTTTCCTCATATAAAAGGTTCACATTTATTCTCCTTTTAGACCGCAAACAATGGCTTCTTATTAATCTCTGAGATGTCCTCAAGGCATAGTTCTTTTCCCTGTATAAGACCAAAGATAAACATTCCCTTTCCAAACAAGAAAGACTTGGAAGGGGATAGAAAAACAAAGAGTACTTGTTTTATTTGTTTGCTTGTTTGTTTGTTTAATAATACTTAATTCTTCAGCCACCACACTTCTTTTAATCTAACTTTACATGTGATTTATTTTGGGCTAAAATTTAAGATTTTCAAATTTCTCCAATCTGCTTTTTGCTCCCAATTTCTATCATAAAGAAGCTTCTAGTACTCATGCCACAGATTGGATAGTGTGTTGTCTTGAAATTTTCCTAAAAAAAAAATCAGTCACCCTTCATCGTCTCTTGCAAATTTTCAGGACCTGGGCAAAATGTAGATAAATATTGTGGCAGAGTATAGCATGTGCCGTCTAATCCAGCTTTCAATGGCATCCAAGTTCCCAATAGAACTCTCCTGAACTTGACCTTGTGTGTGTGTGTGTGTGTGTGTGTGTGTGTGTGCGAATGCATATGGTACTGAGGACAAAGCCCAAGGTCTTTATACTGAGCTATTGAAATATCCCCAGATTTTTTTTTTAAATTTTGAGACAGAGTCTTGCTAAATCACTAAGTTGCTCTATCCAGACCAAGCTCAGATCTGTGGTCCGACTAGAATCACACATTTCTATGTTTGGACCTAGAGTGTCACCCAAAGAGCTCACGCATTTGGATGTTGGATTTGGGTGTTGTGGAATACCTGTGAATATCTGGTGTTGTTGAGAGGTGGTAGGAAGGGCCAGACACAGGGTTTGACCTGGAGGGGTGTGTGTGCTGAGTCTGCCCTTACTCCCTTATTGACGTGATGTCTACCATGCCATGAGAAGCTCTTTCTTCAGTTGCTCCTCTGCCATGTGTTTCCACCATTGCTGGCTGCCATGAATGGACTCTGACCTTCTGAAACTGTGAGCGAAAATGAATTCTTCCTCCCTTAAATTGCAGATGTTAAATATTCTGTCCCAGCAATAAGAAAGTAACTAAAACACACACCAAGCTCTGGTGATAGCGTTCTAGGGCTTCCCTAACCCATGTTTTCAATATTCTTTTTTTTTAACTCCTATATATTGGTCTCAAAGGCTTCTAAAGCACAAGATCAATTACAAAGTAAAAACATACTCACAATATCAACTTTCTCCTTTATTCACTGAGCACAAATAATCAACATTAGCAACTTAAATAAGGAGAAGTTTCATTTGACTCATGCTTCCAGAGAATTCAGACCACAATCATATGGCTGCAGAGAAGAAATATCATGCCAGAAGGATGATGTGGGAGAAAGCTGCTCCGTTCGTGGTGGCTGGAAACGAGAGGAGAAGAACAGAGACAGAGCGGATAGGGATGAGGGGACACGTGGCATAGCCAAGGTTATGCATCTATTAGCCATCAAAACACACCCACAACTATGCTTTGATAGTCTGCTAAGTCTTTCATAATACAACCAAATCCACATCATAATTAATAGCCACACTTACTTGGTAAAAGCTGGAAACACAAATTTAATGATGAGTCTAGATTAGCCACACTTGTGGTTCTTCATTCTCTACAAAGCAGACCATTAGCTCATGACAAAGCTCTTCCTATACCCCCAGTGCCTCTTCCCTTCCTTGATCCTGTCAGTGAAGTCAGAACTTTAAAGGCTCCCTCGCTACACACTTCATTGACTCTAGGTTCGGAGTCTCAAGATGTCCTCTCTCCTTGGTGTGGCTTGTCTGCCTCCCAATCTCCTGCTGAAGCCAGGTAAGACATCACTCCATTATGAAAGAATCTCTGATTTTCTCTTTGGCTTAGGGTCCTATTTGTGACTCACAAGACTTTGAGTATCTTAGTCATGGTTCTTCAACTGTTGAAACTGTCTATAGACAGCTTTTTTCCCCTATTAATCTGTAAGTACTTTGAGGACAAAGATTATGGTTTTGTGTTCCTAGCAGAAATCAGAAACAAAGTAGATACACAGTAAATTTAAGGAGTTTCTATTTCTTCTGCTAAAATAACAATGCTCTCCTCTTCTCTATTCACATTAATATAACATGCATGGTCAAATTATATTTTTGGACTGAGTTTTAATAAAAAATCTACAAGATTATACAAAGACAGGTTTTGAGAGCCCTTTCATGTACATCCTTCTAGGCACATGCGTATTTTTACAAATGCGTTGTGCCAGCCTTTCTCCCATGTATTTCTGTCATCATATCTGAAACTAGATGAATGAATGCAGTACTTACACTGTTCAAAATTTTATTTTGTTATCTAAACAATGTCTTTTCTGTCTTAAGTGCTATTTCGATAACAGAAAAGCATGCCCCTGGAAAATGAACACAGGTTCTGATACTCTTTTAATATGCTTTATATTACCCCTTAATCCTATGTGTGTGTGTATTATTCATGAAGCATGAAGGTAATATGTGAATACTGTAATGATTTTGCATAAGCTCTGTGTTCCAACAGGTCAAGTCTAAATCCCAGCTCTGCTATTTAATTCTATGACTTCAGACAAATGACTTCCTTTCTGCCTCAGCTTCCTGTCTAGAAAATGGGTGTAGAAATCTTGACTTGTTTATAAGGCTATGAGGATAAATACATTAAATACATTAAAATACTCAAAATTCCAGGACATAAAGGTATTCAATTAATAATGTCATAATTTATTATTTAGGTTTAATTATTATATAAGCTGATACTCTTATTTTGCATACTTTTGCATACTTTATAAAATGTAAAAAAAGACAAAATAATTGGGTCATTAATTTTCCTTTCTGTTTTATTGATATTTGTTTAATATTTTAAGCACGGTTCTTATTTATGTTGTCACTATTCAAAAATATGAAATGAGTTATTACATATTTTCTTTTTATTTTGAGACAGGGTAGCGCAGGCTGGCCTTGGACTCATGACAATCCTCCTTCCTCAGTCTCTGAGAGCTGAATTACAGGCATGCGCCACCACACCTGGCTTGTGTGGTACTGGGGAATCGAACTCGGTTACTTAGCACTTAACGCAGCACTTGCTAGGAAGCCCTTTAACTACTGAGTTGTTCCTCCAGTCCCCCCATTTTCTTATGTCTTAAGAAAACATTTAATTATTAAAGTTACTTTTAATATTGTAGGAATTAATAAATGTTAAAAGTAGTATCTTTCAATGAAATATACAAATAAATCACTGTCATTTAGATTTATTCATGTATGTATATATATATCATCAACTTAGTCTGGGCTGTCAATGCTTCAAGTATTATGACAGATACCGTTAATTTCCATTCACCACACTGTTTACAACGAGGATCTTGGGTTTGTTAGCACCCTGTGTCAGGTAAAGTAGATGAATTCCATTTTCCAGACAACCTGTAGTTGAGGTGATTATGACACTCAATTCTGACTCAAGAGGTATGAGCACAAGTCCTTGAGTGAACGAGACCTGTGGAGATTTTTGAAGGAAGAGATCGCTGCTGGTCCACCGTTCAAGCCTTCACATTCATGCTGCCCACTACGTCTGAAGCACAGTCTCTGCCTGATCCAGGGGAGAGCCATCCACCCTTGAAGTCAGAGCTCACAAATTATGGAAGTCAAAGTAAGAGAAAATAAAAAGTCTATATCTTTAGTTGTATTTTTTAAGTGTTACGCCAGCCCTGAGGTAACAACAGAATTTTACCACTTAAGCTAAACAACGTCTTTGAAGTACAAACTACTGTTTATGGAATAATCTTATTAGTAATCACCAAATTCAGTCCCTAGTGAAACAAATATAATTGATTTATTTTTGACTATCACTGCTTTCAAATAGGTTTGGTTGAGTCAATGTCTTGTCCCTTTGCAAATTTCTGGGCAGATTCGATGACTTTCCTTATTCCTACTAATTATAGTAATGAAGTTGAACTTAAAACTTTAATTTAAATTTTTTTTTTCACTTCTCTTAGAAAAAATTCTATCAGGACCCAGAGATAATATATGCCTAAAACTAAGAAAGGCAAGTATATGAATTTTTAAAAATAAGAGTATAATTGGGGTACAAAAACTCTAGGTTTTTAACTTCCAGAAGAAAATGTCAAGGTAAGTCATGGACAATGTTATACATATTGGAGACCTTTTATAAAAAGAAGACTCATGTTAAATAGCGAATATTTGAGTAAAAAAAGTAGATGGAAATAACAGGATATAAAATAAGCGATCATCAGTTCAGATGTTTCTAAAGGAATACTGTAAATATAGACTCTTAATCTTTTATGAAATACTCTAGAACATCTCAAGTAAGGGATTCAGCTTTATCACCTGTAAAATTTTGAAATTGTTTTCAATGAAATGTTAAATGATTACAACTATAGAAGCCATAAAAAATGCTGATTAGTTTTTATGTGAGTTCTGAAAGAAAAACCTTTATAAAACCTAAACTGTTTCACTGGAGTTTATGAGACTGGCGAAGCACAAGTGAAGGACTGGTCGTACTTAGCCACAAGCTAGGGTACTAAAATCATTCTTTTACCTTGTTAAATGTACATGCCTGGTAAAGAATACATGATCATATTTTATTACAAATGATGGATAAGATTCCATGGGAAAAAAGAAGCAGAAATTTAAAAAGAGCATTATTTGTTTTTGACAACACGTACCACACTGCGTTTTTCATCTGACTTCCCGGCAGCCACCAATTTTAAATTCCATCAGTAGGCGTAGCCCACATAACATAAAACTCAGACGGCAATGTATGTGCCTTTCTATTTGCTTTGGCACACTTTTCATCTATCTTAACAAGACTTCAATAACACACAAGAAACAATAAAGTTATATGACGGACCATAGTCTTTGTGGATACTAAATTTGCATGCCATGTTCTAGAAATTTTATATCGCATGGGTTCTGTCAGTAAAGTTACTTAGACAAACAAAAGAAAAGTATTTACTTATAATAGTTTTTGAGGTCCTAATTTTCCTTTAAAAAATCTTGTAACTTCATGCTTTCTAGGGAAGTCTAAGTCTTCTTGGGCAGTTTCATTTTTCTCTCTGAGTTCCTCACGCCCTATTTTTTCCAGTGCTTTTGCGAGTCCTTCTTTTAGATTGTTCTCCATTAGCATTTAATCCAAATACATACATAGACATACACATATGTATTTGACATGTTTCAGAGATGTAAATATATTTAAATCCCTTTATTGAATCAAGTTTATAAAATTCTAGTTAGAGCTAGTAATGTTTAAACAGTCTTGAATTTGTTCTGGTTTTCAGTTAGTAAATAGTTCTCAAAACTTTGGTTGTAATGGTTACTGCTTACAAAACGCAATCTACGAACACTCTATTGCATTACTCAGGTGACCTTTCCACTAAAGTAGAAGCTGCTTTCTCAGACTGAAGTGGAGTTTAACCTGCTCACTCCGATTATATCGACTTCCAACTACTGTATTGAGTGTTTAAAGATTTATCATACCCAATCAACCTGATTTATTCCTTAGAAGTATTTCAACAAACTAACCCACTCAAGCTTGTAATTTTGAAGTAGATGTGTCCAAATAAAAGTAGTGACAGCCATTACTATACTGATACCACATATTTGTTATTTTTTGAACCTAAATGTGTATCTTATAGTCACAATGTACAACCTGTAATCTCATCACGTCACGCTTAGCATTTCAGTGCCAGCAATAGATTCATTACTAGCAGTTAGGGGTTGGATCAATGTGAAGTGTCCTTGTCATGTTAGCATCTGAGTATCCTCATTGGCTAACTTTTAGAAACAAATTTGAGGGTTCTGGAATGTGATGGGCAGTTGATAGCTTATGAATTTATGTATACAAAGTTTTCTGAGCATTTGAATGGAGGAAAGAGAATGTGTTTAGCAGGAAAAAGATTGAGCAAATTGAAGGAACAGAGGAATGTGAAGTGTATTATTACTGAAGCCACCTTGAAATGACGTTCTCATCAACAACAGAAAGGGATGAAACCTGAAAATGAAGAAAAATGTCTTCGTGCCAGACTTTGTGAGATTCTGAGTATAAGTAATACTGCTTTGGAAAGGAAAAACAAAACAGTGCCACTTCCAGCTAGGCACAGACGGGTTGTTCTCACTGAGACAGTACCCGGTTAGCCTCCTGAGGTCTCGGGGCTTCCTGCAATCTCAATGGCTATTTAGTAGCTGAGTTCACATTATTTATATTAACTGATGTTGCAGATACACTTGTTTTTAGTTTTTGTATGATTTGCTGCTACTGCCTTCTAAGTTATATAATTTTTAGAAGTGATTTATCTTTGTGTTTTGTTTTGGTGGGTTATGTAACTGGCAATTCTGTCACTCTGTAGTGCTGACATTTATAATATTTAATAAAAACCTTAATGATTTTTTATGTCTTGCATTTCTTCTAAGTGCAAATGGACTATCCGTTCCATATGCAGAGTAAACTGAAATACTCATGCTTCTCTCGCTTTCTTCTCCGCTGCATATCCTCATCCTGGGTTTGTTCTTAATTTAACTTTTTCTTACAAATTTTATTTTATCTCAAAATAATGTGCCTAAATGTCCATTGTTTATTTTATCTGCTTAATCAGAATCATTTTATTTATCAATATAAAAGATTAGAACATTACCCTAGTTACATTTATTTTCACCACTCTTCACTTTCACAAGTAACTGGCCATATTTTCATGGTTGTTTCTCTTTTTTATTTTCAGGTAATGGGGGTTGAACTCAGGGTCCTTATATAGAGCTACATGTCCAGATTCTATTTTTATGTTTCTTTTGAAACAAAATCATACTAACTCTCCAAGTTTCCAAGGTTGATCCTGAGCTTGCTATCCTCCTGCCTCAGTCTTCCAAAGGCTTGTACACCCAGACTTGGCTTATATTGTTATTTCTACATTTAAAAAAAAATTAAACATTTACCATTGGAATAACCTCTACCTTTGTTTATTGTTTGTGCTATAGTTGAATAGATTGATTGTTTGCATTCATCCTTTTCTTGTAAGTTCTCTCCCAAGGACCAGGCCTAAGAGCTGCTTCTATGAGTTATTTTCACCTCCGACCTTGTTATTTAATAAGAGAGTGAAGAATTCACCAGAGATGTGCTCTACTTTTTAAGGACCCTGTCATATTTGGATATTTTTGGCAGAAAGAGATTTTAAAGTACTTGGGCCAGCATTATCATCTGTAATAAACAAGGAAAGCCATCTTTTCTGACTGCCAAATTCAGCACACTTACTCTCCACTCAGGCTGGTTTCTTCCATGATTCCAAAGATGTCTGTGAAATTTGCAAGAATTATATGTAGAAAATTTTATTCAGAGGCACCGAAAGAGTTCATCCTTATCTGTGCCCATGTTTGAGGGAAACAAAGTTTTCCAGAAGTACACAGTCATGTCCATATTCTAGAGTCATACCATTTCTCAAGATCAGATCAGGATAAATTATAACAAGCCACGACTAATCATAACTAAACTTTGAAGTTCATGACCACCCCGTCTTTATAGTAAACCCAGTAACTATTGACAGGGCTGAGGGTATGCCTCTGGAGAGGGTCACCAGAAGTAAGTGTCGAAAAAACAATGAACAGTGTCTTTTGTAGCAGAGACATTGCAGAATTCTGCAGAGCATGTGTCTGCTTTTGATACTACCCTGTCAGATTTAGCAGTTACTCTTTTGATAATATCATATGTAGTGGTAGCTATTTCATAGCTTTATTTTAAAATGACATCCTTTTCTATTTTTCTTGTTTTCTTTGTCCATTTTGTTGTTTTTTGAGAAGAAGCGCCTTCATTCCCTCATCTTTTGGTGATGGGGATGAATGGAAGGGTTGTTACTTAAGAGATAAGTAATCAGTAAAGCAGCAGAGAGAAATAATGAAAGCAGAGACTAGTTCTTAGAGAACTAAGGATTCTTCCTTAATTGAGGATTGACCGTTTCTCTTTCTTAAGTGTCATAGAGACAAAATTTTATGACACTTGGGAGAGCAGTGAGTGCCCAATAATTTCATTCATCTTTTTGATTTCTTACTAAATATGGTACTAAGAAAATGTAAAAATATTTCTCGTACTGTTTTCTTTCAATCTTTTCCAGAGAGCTGGAATCTTGGTTCAAGTCGTCCTGGGTCTCAGAGCCAGAAGAGCTTGTTGGGTGACGGGAAGGGACAAGCACAGATTTGGCTCGACCCCTCTGGCTGATCTTTTATAAGGATATCCAAGTAAGGGTCTCAGCAAAAATGGGGACATCTGTTTACACTTTCATAACCTTTCTGGGTCAAGAATTGAAGGTTAATGATGAAATCTTCTCACAATATTTCTGTGGCCTAATCCTAACAAACCTCACTGACAGGAAATTTCACTGGACTTTAAACAAAGGTGCAAGTCCTTCTTTTAGTAGATTAGATAACATAGATCAAGCAAGCTGGCTTCCAAACAAAAGAGCTCTCCTTAGAGTTACTTTCCTTCCATGCAAACAAAGCAGATATTTTAAAGGACAAAATTCAGTGACCCTTGGCTAACTTGCTCAGTGCAATGACTATAACCCGAGTGCACTGCTTGCCTGTAAATGAAGATAAATTGTGACAAGGGTAAGGTCATGTGCAAAGAGGTGCTTTCTATCGTCTTCTTATACAGAAAGACCTTGAGAGGGCACGGAGATGACGTGGCAATGAAGATCAGGGACTGAGAGCTGGTTCAGAACCCATTATCATTTGTCCATTAGCGTACTGTAATTTCATTAGTACTCTCAATTTCATGAAGTCAAGGGACGCTTGTGTTATGTATTTATTCTGAAGAAAAGCTTAGGCTGTGGCTCTTGGAGTAGGCTGACCTCCACCACTGCTGAACGGATTTTTGCTGGATGAACTTAAATTGATCGTGTACATCCACTCTTCTTGATATGCAAGAAACAGCCATAAGAATTCTGAAAACATGCTGGTGGTGATTTCAGATCAAGCTTCTCCTGGAGGCAAAAATAGGCAGAGGCTCCTGCAAATGCAGGCACCGAGAAAATATGAGTGGTCAGGCAGAATGCTTAGGGAATCAGATAATGACCCACAAATATAGGCTGGGGATTATCGTTTTTTTCTTTAGCCCTTATGAAATTTAAGCCTTTGAAAGCATAATAACTTTGGCAGTTTTGATTATTCAAGAGACATGTTTGGCTTTTTTTCTGAGTTTAATAATCACCGTCTTATACTTCTTCAGGGGGGAAATAGATGGTTTGGATGTTTTAGAGTCACCTTCTAATTTTGATGAGATCTTAAAGGGGAAAGCGAGACACATTAACTACCAGGATTTATTTATTTTGAGCCTCCTTCATCAATTCAATCCCTAAAGACTAATCAACAGAAACCACCTGATTTCAACATCTGCCAACGTATTTCCTACAGCTTCTTCAAGGAATTGCCCTTATACTAAGTAAAAATTAATATTCTCTTTAAAGATTAAAAGAAGTATGACTTTCAAAGTTTAAATTATCTCATATTTTTCCTGCAGGTCTACATTATAAAGCTAAAGCAATTGTGTAAATTTCAAGGCTTAAAAAATAAAATTCAAGGTTCACCTGTTTCTATGGCACCTGTCTCCATGGTACCTGGTTGAAAGAACACGTTCATGACCCAGCAGGTCTTTCACCTTTAATTTATATCAATGGCGCTAAATACGCTTTCTGCAATTTAAATCAGACATCTTGTTCCCATTTTACATTTAAAAACTATTTTTTTCATACTGTGCTTCTTGTGAAATAGGAACAATATTCTATTCATGATCTGCGATTATTTCTACATCACCGATTTAAAGTGACCCATTTCATCTTCTTTGTGCCCACCAAATATGGATAAATTACATCAGGCTAAGGCAATGTACAGTAATGATCAGAAGAAATTATCTAATAGTAACAGAAATACTATTTGCCTTCAAGTAGAAGAGCCTATTAAAGAGGCTTTCATTTTTACTACTATTCTAATTTTCTTGCAATTGAATCTAAATCTGTCTTTCTTTTTTGCTACGCATATGTTTTTGAGCCATGGTTAGTTATACGTGTGAAGGTAAACAGTGAATGGTGAAAGCCCAAGGAGGCGGCACATTAGCATAGAAAATTTTCAGTGGAAGGATTCAAAAGAAAATGACAGTAATAAAAATGCTATTGCTATAAAAGATGAATTAATTAATTTCAGCTAAAACAAGGAGGAATTTGCATTCTGCCATATTGTTAAGATAGTAGTCCTGTAGTAAATGTTAGTGCAAAAACACTAAATGCCAGGCATCGCTCTAAGAGCTCTCTACATGCAATCTCATAGATTATTACCCTGTTTTATCAGAGGAAGAAAATGAGGATTAAAGAGGTTAAATATCTTGTACATAGTACACAGGTAACATCCGGTAACCACCACACTACTTGCAACATATGATAACCATGGTGCGTTGGCTGAATGGGGGAGGGAGAAATCACAATGGTAGGAAACGGATCCTCCCGTCAGTGTTTCCCTGCCCGTAGTTTTAGTCATTACCTTCACACCCACCACACTGACTAGGCCGCCTCAGATTTGCTTCTTCTTGGGCTTAGTTCTCCACCTCACAGCTGTCTTTACTTCACACAAAACAAACCATCTTGAATACTTGGCTTGAAGGCTGAGATCCTGAGGCTGAATTGTGGCTTCTTAAACGAAACATATTTTTGGAATGATATTTTCATTTTAACAGCAGTTGAGGCTTGTAATACTGAGATATTTATAAATAGTGGTCAGTTTTTCATCATCTGAAAATAGAGCAGGGCTCTCCGTGATTCTACTGAATCGGAAGGTCAGGGAAGAAAGCCCATCTAACGGTGGTCATGAGCTCTGCCTGGGACATGGCCTTGTGTGACTGACTGAAGAAATGAGAATGTGTGACTGAAGGTAACTGCAATCTCTTATCCTTAAAGATTGAAAAGAGGTAGGAACAAGGTGGCGGCTGGGGACACTTGTCCGATCGCGTTACCCTGCCATCTGTTCTTTCTATGGGCTCCTGATCTCAAGTTTACTTATTATTTGGTGATCATTTCACAGCTCAAGATAATACTATGGGACTGACGCTTTACTGAGCATTTGCTTCATACTGTCCCATTTAAATCTCAAAATAATCCACTAGATAGGAGCTGTGGCTATAATTCTTTTATAAATGAAAATGAACTGAAGATAGGCGACTTACCCAAGGCCACACAGATTGTAAATGTAAATACATACTATTACTTGTGAATATAAAATCATACCAACAATTATTATGTCTCTCATATTGGGCCAAAGAATACTTTATAAAATATTATATATTATTTAATAGTCTTCACCAGGAGCTTCTCAGAAATAAATTTCCCTTAGGTTACCATACCTTGAAATGATTATCTCATAGATAAATTTGCTGTTCCAAGAAAAATACTGATATGATTAAAATATTAAGCTATTGTCAAAATTATAAATAATATTCAAATGAATAGAATATAAATAAATGATTATTCAGAGGTAACATGCAGCAGAGTGACTGGCCACCAAAGAGCTTTATTTGCATAATTTCCATTGCAGATGAAGAATCTCATGCACAGCCTGTTACATAAAACACCTGAGGCTAGTGACGGATAGAGGATCTAGACCCCAGATCAGTGCTGGAAATTTGTAGAATTTTTCACATGCTTGTTATGTGTGTATAGGGTAGGTGTTGTAAATATCAAATAAATATTGTAAGTCTCCCAAAATAACATTCTGCTCCATTTTGTTTGATTTTCAAGATACCTGGGGACATTTCCTAGGATCTATGGAAAGGAAGTGTGTATGTGGGGCATGTAAAGGACAACAGTCTTCCCTGTGGTAAGTAGAGACAAGACCAAAAGTAAAAATTTGAACTTGACATTGAAACAAAGAGAAAGTTCTAAAAATCTAAACATGTGACAAACAGATACATTTGCTCTGTTCTCATAATGCACATGACATTACGAATTATGACTTGGGTCTGAGGTTTTGCTTTGTTTTTCTTCTCTTTAGTTGTGATTTCCGTGGGTACTGATTGCATTCATGCGATTACCTAGAACTTTGCTTCTTAAACTGTGATCTGTGGAGCAGCAAAAAGAACATTTCCTGCTTTAAACAAATGCAGAATCCCAGACCCCTCCCCACTCTTATTAACTTATAATCTGCATTCTAGCAATATCTTTAGTGATTCTTACAGACTTTACTGTTTGAGAAAGCAGTTTTGCTTTGCAAAACCATGCCAAAATCCTTTTCTGATGAGAAACTGTCCTCTTTTTACATTTTTAGAACTAATCTCACAGAGGAAAGTCAAAAGCAGTTACCTTTCTCTACTGGGGAGCAAGATGGATGAATGTATGAGAAGGAGTGAAGGATGCTGGGTTCCTGAACTCTCTGCAGGCATGCCTGCCCAGGAGAATGAAGTCCAGGAACCTTCAGGTTGGGTTGGTTAAAAAAAAAAGGTTTAAAAAGTTTTACTTATTTTTTCTTTGTTTTACTTTTGTTTTCATTTGTTTTTCCTGTAAGTAACATACTGTAAAAATTTTGTGGTATGATTTACTAAGCCAGGTGTCCCAAAAGATTGATTACAGGAAAGTGAAAAAGATGACGATTACTGAGAGTTTACAGTACGCTTCCCATAGTGAAATATTAAGTCTGAACAATTAATTGATGGTTCTCCAGTGCTATTGAACAGATCTGAGCCCTGAGGTACAGAGAAGCAAACATAATCACCTGCAATCTCTCTGGGTAGATTGACGATGTCACGTTTTATTTCAGTGATTCTCTGACTGCTAACCACCATTATATATGAAATCTGAAGCTGGAGGAGTAAGTGGGTCCCCTGGAGTTGAGTACCTCTGCCTTCCCCTTCTCTTTCTGTTTTATTTTAATGTAATAAGAGTTGTCTCTATGATGCACTGATGAGCAGGATCTTCTACTTATATGAAGTACAAATGAAGTAAAAGCTGATGTCCTGCCATGACAGAGCTTGCAGTTTAACTGAGGCAGGGGGGAGAAGGAAGTCAACATGAAAATTCCAAAGAAATATTTGAGTTAAACTAGCTTATTAGTTATTGGCACAATGATACTCAGAGAGAAGACCATCAGAGTCATTGCAACGTAATGTTTACCTAAACTCCACCATGTACATAGGTTTTTATGTCTTGTGCAAGGTAAGGACATGATAAAGATTTGATGTATGAATGGAGGAATTAAGTACCTCACTTGGCATCCCAAGCCACCAGCTCTTATTTATTTATTTATTATTTATTTTGATTTTCTGATCTATGTTCCTTTACTTTGGGGAAAGATGATGCTTGATGCTTTAAGGACATCATTGGCATTTAGAGCCATTAATCATTTGTGCAAAGAAAGTTGGATAATATTTGTAAACTGTTTGGTCCAATGTCTATATCAAAATCATAACTTTTATGCTGATGGAAAAAGTTGGCGGTTACCTCCAGGACAATCCATTTAAACAGCCATAGAAATCTACTTGAAGAGATCTGACCTTCCAGAAACCTGTAAATGAAAAGTGCAGGTCAAATCCCATTTTCCAAATCTGCAAGAGCTGATTTAAATTTTTCTGTGCACTGAAATTTTAATGAATTAAATATTCTTCCAGCAACAACAATAATGTCATAGTTTTATGTAGCTTAAAATATTTATCGCATTCATTAACTCTGAAAGAATTATTGACAGCCAGCTCAGACATTTCTATGTTTTATAGAGGTTTGGGTATATAAAAGATTTTTAAATGAATTTGATCTGGATCAGCAACTAAAGTAAAACAATTAAAATGTCCAATTTGGGAAAATTCTTGGTAACTTTCCAGCATGCCATTAGTTTTTATAATCAAGCTGTTATAAGATCACTTTTTTTTCAGTGTGCATGAGCAAATAGACTTCACTACACTCAATTTGAAGCAATTATTATCTGTGGCACAATATAATCAAAAGGCTACTGCTATTTGTTGAAGGATTCTTTGTTTGCCAAGATTATTAATAAAGTTAGGCCAGGAGCACACGCAGCGCTGCTTGGCACTCAGCAGCCAGTCCTGGCAATGGGAAAATAAATCAGTATTCTTGATGCTTGTATTTTCAATATTCCTGCCAGAGTGTGTATTGGTGAATGTTCCATATTAAATAGCACTAATTGCCTTAATTGGCTCATGACTAACAAGCCCACCAAACTGTTGATGCATAGAGAAAGCCAGTGGGGCAGCAGGGAATCTTAGCTTTTCTCATCTTTGGCAGTTCCAGTGTGACACGGGAGCAGGAGTGTTGGACTGTGCACACACCTTTAGGGCTCTGTGGACCACTGGAGAGAGGGCAGGTGCTGCTCACCTTAGCCGAGTGATAACTTTCCACAGAGTCATGCAAAGTAAGTGACTTCTGATAGCGGACATGTGAAGGGATACTGGTGAGTCTTGACTGTCCCCCACAACAAATCCACAGGCAAGTGTTGACTTTCTCTTCGTATAGAAAAACTGAATTTGCAATTGGTAAAACAGAGCTTTGCCTTCATATATCTTACAAGAAATGTACTAATACTGGCAACTCTTAAATCGCTGTCCCATGTTATCCTAACCTCAGATTCCTATGAGTCTTTTCATTTCACTTGTAGTGAGGTACACAGTGGTGACAAAGAGAGCCTGAAGGGTGGGGGAAAACTGTCCCAGAATTGTGCGATAGTTTAAGGCGGCATCGCCACCAGTTTTCTGTGTTAGCTCTTCTCCCAGGCTGCAGGTGCCAAACGTTCCGCAGAAACAGATACTCCCTATTAAAATGCAAACATCCCCCCACACACTCTGTAAACACAACAGACTTACAAAATGGTAGATAATCACAACTTAATATACTTAAGTTTGGTGCCATGAAGAAAAAGTTAAAGGAAGGAGTTCACAGGCAGGTCTCCAGAAGCAAGAGCCCTACTCAGGGTTTGGTGGGGAATCGTTCTGTTACACTGTCAAGCTCCAATGGCTTCAAGTACTGATAACCTGCTTTGTTTCCTGGTTTACTGAACAAACAAAAACAGCTGATTACTATGCCTACAACTTTCAAGAAATAACTTGATTGCTTAGGGTTGTTGAGATCACATGTTGCTTGAGAGGAGCAAAGTATTAAAATAGTGACATCTATTTTTATAGGCAGAAATAAAGCTGAAAGTTAAATTCAGGAAGAATTGAAGTAACAACTGATAGCATGGGGAAAATTTACCATTTCAGGAGCATTTGTTGTGTGAACAAAAACTTGTGCTTAAAAATCAGAACCAGGTTATGCCCAGGGATAAATACCCACTTGTTAGATCAATTAATGCCACCTCTCTATTGGAAATGTCTCAGGACACAGGGTCTTCGGGTTTGACGTTAGTTTTATCACCTTGAGACCTCATGGTGGGTGGTCACTCCAAGCAAAGGTCAGGTCCTTTTTTCTGTATTTGCCCAAGAACAATCCCACAGCTTGTAATAATAGAGGAAAGTAGTACCCTTATATAAAACAGACATGATGAAAGAAATGTGAAAAGCAAAACTAAAAAAATCCCAGCAAGTGATAGGGCAGTTTGACCTGTTTTGCTTCTCTTTTGATGTTCTCGTTAAATCTGAGGCTTATAATCACTTCCCACTCGTGCTTGTAAGCAATGCAGAGCATCTGCCAAGACAAGAAAAGAAATTGAAAGTCAGTAATGAAATTGATTAGAAACATGGTCCTTGTCATGGAAAACAGCAGTGGTTATCTTATGTTCAGATAAAGTTTTAAAATATGAAAGTGTGAGTAGGAAAAGGTCCTTTCTATCCAGATGATAGAGCTCTACACCGGTTTTTAAGGCGAATTAGTTTGAAAGGTAGCAAAAGAAGACTGTCTCCTGAAGCAGACTATTTTAAAGTAGTCACATTATATTATTCTTTAATTCTTTCAATACTATGGTGAGTGAAATACCCTTATATAATATAAATGCACTCAGTTTTACTCTCATTCAATAGCACTCATTAAAGAATTACTCCCAGGTGTTAAACTGGGCCCTCAGAGAAGTAACTCAGGTCCTTGTTGGGGAGGGGGGTCACTATGCAATATAGTTTTGGTTACAAGTAACATATTTAACCAACTTAGCATCTGGAAGTACATGGAAATACATTACAGAAAAGTCGTGGCTGGTGGCAAGTGGTCAATAATGTACTCAAGAATAGAGCTGCTGAGGCCTGGGAGTATCCCTCAGTGATTAGAGCCTTTGCCTAGGAAGCACAAAGCCTGGGGTTTAATCTTTCAGCACATTATAACAGCTGGGGATGATGGTGCACACTGGATGAGGCAGGAGGATTGCTCCATGTTCTCGGCCAGACTGGGCCACATTGTGAGCTCAGTCCAAGACTGAGCTACAAAGCAAGACCCAATCTCAGTATCTCAATAAATAAGTAAATATATAAAAAATAAATGGATGTAGGTTTTTTTCTAACGCTCCATTCTGTACAATGCACACGTGCCCATGTGATCTTCTGCCTTATTCTCCTAATGCTCATGGGTGGGCTACTCTCTCCATCTATGTTTACTTGCAGCGAGAGAAATAATTTCTTCCAGATCTAAAAAACAGTTAAATGCTCTTCTCCAAACATTAAACGAGACTTTATTTATTTCATAATTCAAATTGGCAGACACCTTCAATATCCCCGACCCCTTCTCCAGTGAGCAGGACAGTGCGCCACAATTGGCTTAGTGCAGTCGTGATTCATCTCTGCAACAGTGACCAGCCACCTTTCTTTGAGTTGCATTGGCTATTTGGTGCAGCATTCTATTAGGCAGAAGTGAGCGCATGATTCTAAGTGATATCGTTTATCTATTTTTAAAATTAGAATCTGTAGCAGTACTGTAGGACCTACTGGTTTGCCTGAAGGTTTCTAACAGACATACTCCACCCTAATCTAACGGTACTCAAATCTGAAAACTTGGAGGACTTACTGATGCACAGTTCTGGTGTGCCCCATCCCAGAGCTGCTGATGAGGAACAGGGGGGTGGAGCTTGGTAGTTTGCATTTCTAACAGGTTGCAAGTGATGCAGCTTTTATGGGAGCTTTGAGAGACGCTGTCTAGGCGATCTAGTAGCAACTGGGCCTAGGGAAGATGGTTTTGGAAGTCAGGAAAACTTTATTTCCAATTTTGCAAGCATTTCTCTTACAGAGGAAGCACACTTTTCAGACACTTTATTGTTCAAATGCCTGTTGGGATTTGAAGATTTTCTCCCCCCACCCTATTGGACATGTCTTTGTCAAGTGACATAAGAAGAGTATCAAATATCTTCTGAGAGCTATTGATGCTTTAAGTGTAATAAAAATAGACTTCAAAATTATTTTAAAACCATTAGCATGCATGTCAAATGTAATTTTTACAGCAAGGCTTTAAGAAAGTTACAATTCATTTTTCTGCTATTGTGAAAATATCTATTATTGTGTAAATTGAGCTCCTCTATAATGACAAGAGGAAATGTGCTACTTAAAATATTGGAGAACAAAATTGTTTGGGGAATAAAAAGATCATAATGTATTGACTCTTCACATGTTGAACAGAGTCTATTTTTACATTGAATAAAGCAATTTAAACCATCTCTTTACTACTCAATTATTCTAACAGACGTTTGTTTAATGTAAGATGAAAGCTTGGTGATTCTTACAACTGAAAAATTGTTCTATCTTCCAAAACAATTTGAGTTGGTAGTTGAACCACTTAAGGATGTAATTCTAAGGAATCTGCATAAACTGCCCACGGGAGAAGAAGTATCTGGTGAGGGTCAGGCATTGCTCTCAGGACTGTATTTGCTGTTTGAATTAAGTTTTTAAAAAGGTAAAATTATAACAAACAAAAGTTAAATTTGTTTATTTATGATTTGAGGCTTATGTCTTGGTGCTTGCAGGTTCTGAACGTCTTTTCCTCCAAAATTAATGTACCGAAATCCTCCCCCTCCATGTGATGGTATCAGAAGGTGGAGCTTCTAGAAGTTGATTAGAAGACAGAAGTGGATGTGTCCCATTAAACAAGAGAGCAGATCATCGTGGGGAATTACTTTACCCTTCCTAGCATGTGAGAACACGGCAAGTGTCATCAGTGAATCAGGAAACCCAATGACTGTCACACTCTGATATTGGACGATAAGAAATAAACGTTTGTTGTTCAATAAGAAACCCAGTCTGTGGTATCTTTTTAGAACAGCCCAGACAGATTAGTGACAGGCACCGAGAAAAGTTCATCGAGTGAAAGTGCTATCTTGCATTTTAAAACCCTTCAGTGGATTCACGTTTGCTCACTGCAGAAAGGTCTAGCTTGGATGGTTAAAGCGCTTGCCTAGCAAGCTCTAAGTCAAGCACTAAATCCCCGAATTCAATTACCCAGCACCAAGTAAGCCGGGCATGATAGTGCAGGCCTATAATCTCAGCACTGGGGAGGCTGAGTCAGGAGAATTGCCTTGACTTCAAGGCCACCCTGGGCTCCATAGTGATTAAAAAAGTCTAGCTTGGTAGAAGTACTGAGGCCTCCTGTGACTCCCTTCTTTGGGGGCCTCAGCCACGGATGTTTCTCTAGGGTCTGGGCAGGGTCTTCTCCCCATCTGCACTATGGAGTCCGTACATGCACATACTCCCTTTTCTCTGTTGGAAAAGGTTCTTCCCCTTCTTACTTGATTCTTCTATTCACATGTCTGCTCAATTCTCTCTTTCTTGGGAAAGACTTGCTGGGCCACTAAATATATGGAATGTACGTATGAACACAAACATGTTTGAGCCTCTCACACGGCAGGCACATGCAATATGTGTACAGCAATATGTGCAGTATAATAAATAGCTAATCCTCCTGTCAACTGATCAGCCGTCAGGAACAGCTGTTCTTTTACATGTAGGGTCTGTAATTTGCTCAGTATCGTGCTAGGGTGGTGCTGACTGAGGGACTTCATGTGCTTCCAGTAAGCAAAGAAAAATGTTCCCAATTTCTAGAGAGCAAATAGGATTATCATATGCTGTCAGACTTGATTATATATGGTCTAGTCAAAAGTATGCTGTGCTTCCCTATAAGTAAATACTGGCAGAAAAAAGGAGTCGGGGTTTTTGAGTTATTTTTCTTCTTAGTATTTGCCCCTGTATTGAACTTAGTAAAAGAGAACAATGTACTTTAAGATGTTTTGATATAAAGGAACAAACTAAAAGAGCAGTGATACTTTTATAAACAAATAATTGACAAATGACTTGAAATGATTTTTAAAGAATGCTAAATTGTCTAAATTGTATGCACAGCACAAAATGTGAATTTTGACAGAAAAAAACGACTGTGAACTGTTCTGAAAAATGAACCATTTCAGATCCTTGACCTAATTACACAGTGTAAGAATACCTTCAAATCTAACTTGGAAAAAATCAAACAAGAAAACAAAACAAGCAAAAATAAAAACAGCCTCTACAACATCCAGGATGAGGCTGATACATTCCGCTTCAGCCCAGCTAGACCACGACATTCTATCCCATCTCTGTCACGGGCGTTTGTATCCTTCCTATCCAGTTTAATTAAACCTTTATCAAATAGACTGGTACCCAGGCAAGCTGTCCAAACTCAATTTTGTGGCTTAGACTGAAAGAAATTCTAAACAGTATGGATTCTTAAAGCTCTAAGCCTTTCCTGAGTTCTCTTTAAGTTCTTAGTCTTCTGGTGAATAACCACTGCGATGTGATTTTAAGAGAGACATGCAAAGCTAAAACAAAACAAAACAAAAGGATAAAATGTCAACATTAACCTTAACATTTAAGAAACATAGTGAAGACTTAAGGCTAGATCAGAAGTGAAAATAGGTTTGTGATTCTTAGGTGAGTCAAGCACTAGATGTTTTCTAAGAGATTACCTATAAGCTATAATGTGCTGTACTGGTTTTGCAAAATCATAACAAGGGAGGTGGAAATTACAAAATCATGCGAACTTTTTAAACTTTCTGTTTCTGACAGCTGTTTCAATTTCTTTTTCAGTTTCCTATATTGCCACTGCCCAACATACACTATTTCAAGTAACATTTTACTTTAAAGGGCTCCGTAATGCCTAATGAAGATAAGTCCATATGGCATAATAATGTAATGAATTTTCTGGTGGAAATTAATTAGATGTGTGAATGTGCGAATGCTAACATTTATTTACATCCCAGGCTAAATGTTCAAAGAGGCATATGTTAAGCACACAATTAGAAGCGATGATGCATTAAATTGGTCTCACCAAGAAATAATATTAATTTTAATAGTGCAATTGAAGCTCCTTGGAAAATCCAAGATAAGATTTTTCTCTGTCTAGTTTCCTGTGTGGAGGCTCCTTGCCTGCCTAGGCGACGTCTTTGCATGAAGGCTGACGGAAAATTGACAATGGAAGAGCCAAGGGTGTTTCCCACCTCCCATCACAGGATGCCTAGTGTTCTCATTAACCTGGGGCTTCCTCTCAGTCCCTTCTGACTTGCACTGTGAGAACAGTATGCAACAACGCCTTGTGCAAACAGCCAGCCAGCCTCTTAAACCAGGAAGGGAATTCTTCACAGCTGGAACCCTCTAGTGACTATGTCCGTTTGAAAAAGTGTTACTTTGCTTTCACTATAAAGAAACAGCTATTCTTCTCCCTTTTCAGGATTTCTCCCCTCTGCAGAGAAGCCTACAGTAGCCAGAACCACAGGTTCTTCCGTAGAGTGCCTCTCCACGAAAAGCAGCATTTCAGGGAATGTTACAGGATTATTTCTAACTTGTGCTGGGAGCTTATTGGGCTGTCTAGCTATAAACTTAGATTTGAATGTTTTATTGTTTGAATGCTTCCTTATTTCACACTGTGCACACTAGTGTGACACTAGGCTACAGCATTACATGGATTGCCTAAATTCTCTCAAAAAATACTATGCATGCACAGGTTTTATTTACATCTTTGTTCTGTGGGAGTGAAAAGTGATGCTCAGAATATGAAAAGTTTACTGACATGAAAGAGTTGCTAAGTACCTGAACTAGGTTTGAACTGATGTCTAGCGGTTTACCAACTAGCCAGTGCTAAACATTGTGGGGCAGTTTTCACTGTAATCTGTAAGGATACTGGCTATATCATGGTTCCTGTCTGGTTTTGTAAAACTCTCCAAATAAATTTCACATACACCTAATATAAAAAAGAAAGCTTGAGTATGAATATTATATGTTGTTCTAGACAGGAGAAAAGTATACTGGGCCAATATTAAAAAGCAATATGAGTGTTAATTTTGTATAAAGTCACTTTGTATATAATGAGACCCCTGCAGCTAATCTAAATGCCCCCATTCCACTTATATCCTTGGTAACTGAGAACTCCCTGGAAAGAAAAAGTGCAATTGATGAATTCAGTGACAACACAGAGTTAGAGTATGTGTTCATCTAAAAGACATTACCAAGAACAACCAGTTAAAAAGAAAAGATCACAGGCAACTGAGTTAGGTAAGGAAAAAAAAAGCTATTTTGCCCCACAAAGATATTCATGGAGGAAAATATAGCAAATTTTATGGTTTCTTGAAATATAGACTTGATCAAGATTTGTAGCCCATACCCACTTGGGGCTTAATTTTTGTAAAGAGAGTCAGAATGTCAAACAGTATCAGGCAACTAAGAGGAACCCGAAACATGAATACAAAAATACCTTAGGATCTCAGGATTGTGTTTTCTTTCTACAAGTTGTTGTTGTTGTTGTTGTTTTTTATCTACATGGCTGATGGATTTGATAATTAACTGTTTTCATCACTTGGCTTTCTCAGGAAAACATAGAAGAAGAAACCTAGAGATTTGTGCTCTGGAAAGAAAAGTACATTCTTACTGTGATCCTGTAAAGAACTAAAGCTTTGAGGTAGTCTATTTCCTTGTTGGCAAATATAACTATATGGTAAAGCTATTATACATGGTGTCATGGTTTCAGTCTCATGCAGGCTACCTTTATGTCAACAAATACAAAATTGATAGCTAAAGAAAAATCACCAAATAATCTTGAGGTATAACTTTATTTGTTCAATAAATATTGCTAAGCACCTACAGCAAAGCATCGCAATGGGATTGGAGTTAAAGAAGTGGGTGGAATAAATAAAATCCTCCTATGCTGAAAAAACCTATAACACATTTCTAACTCTATTTGCCGAAACAAGCTGCTATAAATTTACCTGTCGCGTCTCCCTCGACCCGCAAGAAAGACGCAACAGCCGCGGTTCTTCTCCAAGCTTTATTCAGGCCTCTTCTTAACCTTGTGCTTGAGCACCTTCTTTTCTCTCTCCTTCTTCCTCTCCTCTCCTCCTCTCGCTAAGCTGCAAGCCATTTTATAAGCCCCACAAGCCTATCATATCTCACTATGTAGCGCTTTTAGATAGGAGCCTGCACATGAGGAGATCAGTCGCCAGTCCGTGATTTCCACATATGGAGTTGTTTATCACATTTTATTAGGAAGTGTGGCTGCCACGCAGGCGCCATCTTTTGGGTGCGGCATCTAATCCTGCCCCTTGGCCCGTTGCCCGGCGCCATCTTAGGGTTCGGCTCCCCACATTTACCAATATAAAGGACTGGAAAACCACTGCTAAAATCAAATTACCCAATCACAATAAGAGGAAGACCTCACTTGGTCATCTGTTCTATTCTTTGATTCCAGACATAATATGCTAATACAATGTGTGTTATTGTCATGATCTTGAAATTTTTCCTTTTTATTTCTATTTTCCACAGTTGACATGATTCTATTTTGTTTCTTGTCTGCCTCCACTAGATTTGGAAAAGGGAATTATAGCATTTTTTATCTGAAAAAGCACCTTTGAAAACAATATGGAGAATTCAAACTGACACAATTCAGACAAATTGGATTTCTGTAATAAATGTGAGTGGTGAAACACTTAGATACTAGACTCGTGCTTACCTCACTTCATTAGAAGTTTCCAGTTTGGGCTAGAGGTTGGTGAAAAACTTATCTAAGACTCCAACTGCAGAGTTTCTGATTCAGGTAGTGGGGATAGGAATTTATAATTCTATCAAATTTCTAAGGAAAGCCAATGTTATTATGGGGGGTGAAGGTCACGTTGAGAATATCTGTCATGGATAACTAGGTAACTTGTTTTAACTTACTGACCTTTAGTTTTCACATCTCAAAAAGGGAATGTGGTAGCCTTCACAGTCTTACTATGAAGATGAAAGGTACTAACACTGTTCCCACCACACAGCACATACTCAAAAAAAAAAAAAATGTTCATTCCTGCCCTGCACAGTCTCAATAATGTTGAAATATTTAGGGCTATCTACTAATTCTTATAAAACAGAAATACTCCTGGAGACAAATATAAAAGGTTTTTGTGCATTTGCTGTCTTGCTTTTTGTTTGATCGCCATTATTTCATTGTTCTCCAAGTTTCCATTCTGTAAAACATCGGAAGAGGTACAATTGACCAATAAATACATGAAAACATGCTCAGCTTCTTTAGCCATTAAAGAAATACAAATCAAAACAACATCAAATTTCCATCTTACTCCTGTACAAATCACTTTTATCAAAAACTCAGGAGCCAACAAATTCTGGCAAGACTGTGGGAAAAAATACATTGTTGGTGGGACTGTCAACTGGTGCAACCATCATGGAAATCAGTATGAAGATTCTCCAAATAATGGAATATAGAAATGCCATTTGACCCATTTTTTTTTTATCTCTTTTAGGTATCTTTCTAAAAGAGTTTAAGAGACATCATGTAATAATGGTGCTCTCATAGCCACGTTTACTAGCAGCACAGCTCATGATAGCTAAGCCTTGGAAGCAGCCACTATGTTCATCAAGATGAATGGATAAGGAAAATGAAACATTCACTCACACACACAAAATGCCACTCTGCCACGAGGAAAGAGAAACCGAGTCATCTGTGGGGAAATAGATGCACTTTAGGACTATGATGCTGCATCAGACGCAGAGGTTAAACATTTGATGGTTTCTCTAATATGAGAAGAACAAAGTATGAATAAGTACTGGTGCAAACAAAAGCATGGTAGTAGGAAACAGATTTTGTCAAGAGGGAGAGAGGATGCTGGAAAAAGCAAGAAGGTGGGAAAGGGGAAAGAGTAGTTAAAAATTATCAAGATACAGGACATATAGGCACTAATTCATCAAACTGAATGTAATTATTATGGTTATTGTATTGGTTAGAGCTCTAGGAGAGGCAGATTTGACAGACATGGAAAAACGGGGATTTACTTGGTGAGCTAACAAATCCAAGGAGCAAGGTGAGTCCAAAATGGCTGCCTGCGCTCACCAGAGCTGGCGGGTCTGGAGGAGGCTCAGATGTGTTACTCCATTACCATATCTTCTCCACACTCCTGACTGGCCTCTTGTTGCTAAGCAGTTATTCTTCTCTTCCTCCAGGCTACACAAAAATGATGATCTGCTGTGCTAGTGATGTGCACATATTCCAACACGTAGAACAGGCTCAAATCTACAACTGCTCCTTAAACACAAGAAAAATAACAACATGATCATCTATCATTTTCGTTGTTGTCATTAGGAAACCATCATGTGTTTTGGGAAGACAACACAGTGTACCGTATGAGCAAACCTCACCTGTTTCTCTGCAAACTCACTTACTGAAATGATATGAAGCTGCCGTGGAAGGAAAAGGCTCCCTACCAGCTGGAGGGTGTCTCGGATTCTCGGCCACCCTCCTGAAGCCAGTTTTCTTTTCTCAGGACACAGCTCTTTTTGGCGGCATGTCTTTGCTTCTTCTTGCATCTCTTGTGATTGTGGCATAGGATGGCAATGAGGGTAAGAATCCCCACACTGGTATGTGTGGGGAAGTCTCCCTTGTGTTTATTTCTCCTGTTGCTGGGTTCTTATTTAAACTACTACTGAAGTCTTTCAGGAATACTTCAAGGTCCAACCTGGAAATGTTTGTCTACTACAATCAAATTTTTGAAGGTCCATGACATTTTTTCCTTTTTTTAGATAATACAGGAAGTGGAATGAAAAATGCTTTAAAAGGCAATTTAAGCAGTTATAATTGATTTAGTTTCATGTGAAGCAAGACTTAAGAAGAAACTGAAGAGATTTTGAGACTGAGTAAGAGAAAAAGGTGAAAGCAACTGTCTAAAAGAAAAAATCCATAATCTTGAAGTATGAATCCTCAGTGTAATAGTATTTGGAGGTGAGGCCTGTGGGAGGGAGTTAAGAACTGTGTTAGGTTGTGAGGGTAAAGCCTTTGTGATATGGTTCCTGCTCTGTAGAGGAAATAGGCGATGTCCCTCTCTGGTTTCTAGCATATCAGGTATGACAAGAAGGTGGCAATCTACTACAAAGATAAGAACACACTCACAAGGCTCTGGATTTACTGGCACCTTGACCTTGGACTTCCCAGGCTTCAGAATTATGACAAATACGCTTCTGTTTTTTAAACTACCTGCTCTAAGCTATTTTTGTTATAGCAACCCAAGCTGGCTAAGACAAGGATTGAAGCTGAGAAGCTTGGCAAAGAGAAGTCAGAAAACACATGTTTTTAAGCCAGGCATATGGTGCAAGCCTGTAATCCTAACACTCTGGGAGGCTGAGGCAGGAGGACTGTAAGTTCAATCTTATCCTGGGCAATTTAGCAATTTAGTAAGATTCTGTCTAAAAATAAAAATTTTAAAAATGGGATGAAGAAATAGCTCATTGTGAAGGCTCCACGCTCCAGCCGTGGGTTCACAATATATATATACACACACTTTTTATTTTTATTATAGAGGAAATATAAGAATTAAATTTGTTTAGGTTATACAATGAAAGAATATATTTATACACACAGGCAAGTCTTTTAAAAACAAACAAAAAATCATTGTAGAAGTCATGAAAGGATAGTTCTTGAGAAGAAGAAGAGAATTAGAGAAATGCACCCAGAAAGAGATGACCTTCTTTTGGATACATCGTATCTTTTTTTAAATTATAAATAGCTGAACTCAGAGCCTGGATAACACTGA
Source organism: Ctenodactylus gundi (assembly GCA_004027205.1). Taxonomy (NCBI): domain Eukaryota; kingdom Metazoa; phylum Chordata; class Mammalia; order Rodentia; family Ctenodactylidae; genus Ctenodactylus; species Ctenodactylus gundi. Next base: position 62,765 of record PVKB01000182.1, on the reverse strand, counting down.
CTTACAGCCCCAGCTGCTTTTATACAATTTTAAAATTTTGAAACAGTCTCACTAAGCTGCCCAGTCTGAACTAAAACTTATGATACTCACGCCTCAGCTTCCTCAAGGTGCTGGGATTGCAAGAGTCCTAACATACCTCCAGGATAAGAGCGCTACCAAGCCTGACTCCAGCTCTTATTCTGGGTCTGAGCTTGATAAATGATATACATGCTTTTGAGAATGCCTTTGTGTATATTTATATTTGGTAATATTTTTGATTTTAACAGAGATTAAGTGAATTAAATAGGCGTTAGATATGTAAACTTTTAAACTAAAATACTAAAGAACTTTGCTCGATTATATATTCTATATAAATATATATACTATACATTTCTATACCGCAGTAAAGTAAAAACCCGACTTCACAGCAGCACATTTTTGCAACTTGTATGGCCCGAATTTCCCACTTTCCCCAAAGGTTAATTTCTTGTGTTATTCAAATCTCTTACACAACGTTCATTCATTAGATTTGATTCATTTACTATGTGTGTAGGTTTTCAGAAACAACTCAGGAAGTAAACAAACATTTACTTATTTTATTTTGCAAATAAAATATTGGAAAACACTATTCAGGATAGATAACCCTGGTTTATATTAACTGAAGAGTATGGAGAAGAAGGGGAGAGAAATAAGGAGTTTGAGGAAGGAAGGGAAAAACAGGAACCGAAGTCCTTATTCACAGATGCTCAGTATGCGCTCCCCGCTTCCGTCATGGCGTCACGCGTGCTTCTCAGGAGCCATGGGAGCCCGTGTGCTTCTCGCCAGAGAGGAACCACTCCCAAAGGCGAATTTCTCGTGTCCCTTTCATTTGCTTGCATCAAATCACAGCGCTAACATTGGAAGTTATGAGAAGAGGAGAAAAAAAAGTGATAGAGCCCATTTCTGGTGAGATTGACAACCTTCCAATTACAGCGGTCTTCTCCGTCACCTCGCTCCAATAATTCCAGGGGGTTAGGAAAGTTTTCTTTCCTTGCCAGTCAGTTCATTAGAAACAGAGACGGGGGACTCCACGGGGTTTCCACTCGCACACTTGGAAGGCAGGCCGCTTTATGTTCACATAAATATATGTGAATAGATCTTCTCTCCGAAATCTGATGTGTCACCTGGCCCCAGAGAGGGGCCCGAGTCACACCTTACTGGGGGATGGTGAAATAGACCTTGTAAATCAGGAGAGAGTGGATGATGGATCATTAAATGCAATTTCTTTTTGAGAATTCTCCCCTTGGTAATTATTCTTATTCTGTAGGTGGACAGTCTCTTAATATAGATAAAGACCTTCGCAGCTGCTCTCCTCATCGGCCTCATGTTTAATATGCACTTTGTAATTAGCGTGGATGTAAAGGCCCGCCTTCGCAGCCGGCCTCCCTTTCTGTCAGATCGGTTTTTAATCTGGGCTGTGTTCAGCTGCGAAGGGCTGATAAGCATTTCTGAAATCTCTGTACACGACAAACAGCACTTTAATCTCGTCTTTCAATTTCCAGTGCACTCATTACACAAATTCAGCTCAAAGAACCCTGATGCATGAAAATTAGCCTTCCTGGATGTGGTACAATCTCTTTTAACCTTTTCTAAAACACTCTGATCCTCCAGGCCATTCGGCCCAAGAAAATGCAGGCAGCGGCTTACTTGTAAAATGGAAAGAATTTATCCCCAAGGCCTGCGAATGCTAAAGTTGAGCTAAATGTTAGCTATTTGTTTTAATTGAGGATGAGGGAAATGACTTCTTCAATTTTAACCTAATTTTCAGAGAATAAACATCATTACATAGAGATAAATTATATTTCCATGCAGTCCTTTCATACGTAGAGCCCTCAGACTAGCCCAGTTGTCTGACAGAGCTTGCTCATTTAAACCTCAAGCCAATTAGCACCAACATACAGTTGTGTAAGTATTAACCTGTTCCTCTCTGTGTGTAATCTATCTGTGAGCTGGCTTGGAGGAGATGAAATTCTTAAAGTGTCAAATTGCTTTCCTTAATATGTGCTTACGTCTTTATTTGCCTCCTACCCTGGGCTCTGATTTCAAGCTTTCCAGGACAGAAATTCGTGAAATGTCTTGCTTGCTCCTCTCTAGAGACCCGCAAGGGGCGGGGGTGATGGGTAGAGATATGTGTTACCTATGGAAAGATTCCCAGGCACCAAGACTGAGCCTATCTTACAGGGAAACAAGAATCAATTTTGTTTTTCAATCACTACCACATTCCCCAAGCACAAATCATGGAGAACTGGGGACAAAGGATTCCCAATGTATTTAATTCTATTTAGATCACTGAAAGTTAATAGGGCTTCTGAAATTTTCTTGTTAAAAAAAAGAAAACAAAAACAAAAAGAACCACTCTATGCTCATGATTTGCTGTAATGGACTCTGTGAACACTTTGAGTGAGAACGTTTGTAAGAAAGACTGGCGAGCTTTTCCTGAGGTGTGCCGAGGGGTCACGCCACCCTCCAAGTCCCTTCCTCAGTCGAGCAGAGCGCAAAGACCCTGAGTTGAGCCCCGCTCTTGTGGCTTTGCTCCTTGGAGCCTTGTTTCCCCACATGTCAGCTCTATATTGCTGTTCACAGAGAAGATTTGGATGTAACTATGTTTTCTGTTTAGGTAAAGGATTAAACAACTGAAATTCAAGGTGTCTTATAAAGACAAAAGAATAATATTTATATAATGATTTTTCCCCTGAGCTCTTGTCAAGATCTAAATGTATGAAGATGAGAATAATTTAACAGTGAAAATTATCTGTTCTTCTACACCCGACATAGAAATTTAAGAATGAAAAATAGACAATGTGCATTTTCTTTCTTTTCAGGAACACAGAGTTCAAAGCATGACCATTTTTTATGCACAGATCAAGTCAGCCTTCTGAGTTTGCTAATCCAAGGTTCTGATCCCGCAGCAAGAGCAGAAGCAAACATTGGAGGAGATTGGTAGAAGATTGGTGGGAGGGATCATTATACTTCTGTTTCCTAGCCTTATTGGACTTTGTTCTTTCAGAGAACTGTCTTAAGGACTTTACCCAAAAGCAAGTTGTAAAAAAGAAAAAAGTTTCCAGAGGCGTTGCTAAGTGAATAATTACATTTAAATTACTGTATCTGTCACACTCTAGCTGTGTATGTGTGTATGAAGAATTCTAAACTGGGAGGAGGAGTAGACTTCATTTCTTTAATGTCACTGGAGTCAAACACTAGAATTGCTCATGTGCTATAATTTTAAAGTTCTTTTTTTAGCAATTCCAATACTGAAGGCGAAAGAAAAGGCCCAAGATGTCTCTTATACTACATCACTGTGTCTGAAACTCTCAATCTGAAAATTAGGGGGAAAAATAGCATAGATTCCTGGCAGCCAGCCTTCCTCACCAAGGAATTCTACTAATTTGTCATTGACATTGTACCAATTTTGTGTTTACCCCACCACAAAGAGCTATCCGTTCCAAGGTCTAACACTGACCGTGAAATCCACCGTCCTCAGTGGCCCCAAGGCCACTTGAGTGATTACTTTAGATGGTGACAGTTTATTGGTGAGTAATACATAGATTGTACCCTCCAGTGACAGAATGACACTCTTATGTGGCTTGTTAATCATGAGGTTGTTGGAATATCATCTGTTTCATTCATTCATTTAGGAGACTCTGCGGAGTGTCCCTCATATGTCTGAAACTGTCTGAGGGGTTGTAGTAATGGGTGTATGTGTCTAGAGTGGGTACCCATCATGGTCTTATCTTCCTACCAGGGAGAAGATCCAATCAAGACTCAAGTAATGAAAGAAGCACTTCAGTAATAAAGGTATCTTTTGAAAGACCGCACCTCTCAGCCCTGGAATACCCTCTTAGATAGTTCTATAAAATAGTCTTTAAACTTCAGGCCACGGAGCCCTACTTACCTTATGATCTATTTACCATTATGGCTTAGTTGCTTTTCATTAGTGTGGAATAAAGTAAATAGTAGTAGTGTTCTCTCTATCCTACCAGATACTTTAACTTAACTCAACAACACTGCACTAAAGTGTAGAGTTGTAAAAAACAGAAATCAGAGTCTCTGTCTCAAGGTCCCCTGAATTTAGAAAGAAAAACAGAGCTGCGGGAATGGCACCGTGGTTAAAGCATTTTCCTTGAACGTGCAAGGCACTGAGTTAGATTCTCCAGCACCACATAAACCTGGGCATGGCGGCTCACACCTGTGATCCCAGCACTCTAGAGCCTGAGGCAGGTGGATTGTCCTGAGTCCAAGGCTAGCCTGTGCTACACCAGTGAGTTCAGGATGAGCCTGGGCTTCAAATTTAAATAAACGCTTCATTATCATAATTGAAAATGTATATTATAATCCAGCATTTCTCAAAGTGGATTCCATAATCTCTCAAGTCTGTTGAGGTCTATGAGTTTTGGTCAGAGTCTCTCTTCTTGCATCTCAGCTCTGCCACTTACTGCTCGTGTCACATGGGCGACCCGGAAGCCTTGGTGTTGTCACGACAACATGAGGATGCTACTTGCTGCTTATATTGTGGAAAGTAAATGAGAAAGAAGTCATGTAATGAAGTCATGGTTTACTTGCTATAGAGAGGGCAAGATGCCTGCTGTGTCCTATTTTAGGCACATATCACTGGAATAATGTGGCACAGAAGCAATATAGGCACGTAAGGTGTTATACGAAGGTTATGAGGGGCCATTGCCATGGACCAGCCTCTACCACGAGGCTCAACAGACAAAGCTAAATTAGAATGAGGTCACTTGTGCTGAGGGCCAAAAAACCAAGCTGCACTTTGAATCAGGACATTTTTTTTCCAGATAAAAAGGAAAAGATTATTAATTGAGATTGCATATGTAATAAGACGCCTCTTCTGTTTTAATCCTGCAAGTAGACTTTAAAACAGTTGATCTGCTTTTGTTTTCTTTTTCTGCTTTGTTCAGTCTTTTTATGACTATAAAGACAAAGTGTGTGCTTTCACTCATTGAAGCTTTCATTCTGTTCTCTTAAATGAGCCTTTGCCCAAGTCTAGAATTACAAATAAAGCTCTGTTTTATTTTTGACCCATGTGTGTGGTAATTTCATCTTTTAGTAGAAGGAAATGAACTGACAACTAATTTATGACAAAAGAAAAAGAGAAGTGTAGCTACTGCATGTCACGGGCTACATATACCTAACATTAATTTATTCTTATCTTTTCTTAAGAATGCCTAACTCCTGCTCAGAAATTCTTCCCATACCAATCCAAATTCAACACATTCCACTCTCAATTTCAACAGATAAAATTTGACCTGAAAAACATTTCCTGATACGTACTGAGTGCCTTAAGCCCCCGTTTTCAACAGGAGGCTCTCGTTATTAAACATTCAACTCCGACTATTTTTCCATTGTTACTACAAGTTGTAATTAAATATGTAGTGGATTAATTTCAGATACTTTGCCTTTGCTTTTGAGGAAAAGTTTTGAATGTGATGGTAATATGTCAGCTCTTTTCAGATGTAATAGCTTAAGGAAGTAATAATATCCGGTACTTGAGAGCCCGAGGGAGGGGATTGCAAGTTCAAGGCTATCCTGAGCAATTTTCTGAGACTCCAACTCAAAAAATTTAAAAATGGGGTGGGGTGGAGATATACCTTGGTGGTAAAGTATTTACCTAGCAGGTATGATACTCAGGATTCTGTCCTAGTACCACACACACACACACACACACCCCTACCTAAACATACTTTTTTCATTCAAGTCTGGAAATACTTCAGTGTGCAGAACAGGAAAAGTAAGATGTTGTAGTGCATTATTTATTTTGAATTAAGAAAATATTCCATATTTCATTGATTCTAAGATGTCATTGACTGTAAGATCCAGTAGGTATTAAATTGCAGCAGGGTTTCTGGACAAAAAACAAAATTCTGTGCACTTTAAAATGAATATAAACACAGAATGCTTTCAGTAGTGAAACTAGTATAGGCTTGTCCAAAGAATTGCAAGCCTTGAACTCCATAGTGGCTGCACTATCACGGTCGACCTTGAGTTCAAGCTTTCTTTATCTTCAGTATGGAAAGATCCTTCAAAATCCCTTCTCACAGTCTGCAGTGGTTTTCAACATCATGTGTCATCTGCACATACACTGAATCTGTTTTGGAAAATCCACACCCTCCCCCAGCGGTGGCTGAATACTTGGAGGCTCCTACCCAGAAGCTTAAGGCCCACTTTTTCTAACTGAATGGATAAACAGGTTTACATTTTTACATAAACAGGGGTGGTACTGGTGTGTCCAGGGACCAGATCTGGAAGCTAGGTTACCTTCCCTACACCTGACTTACCTTGTTTATTCCTATAAAATAAGATGATAAAACAATACAAAAACAAAATACAAAATACAAAAGCAAATAAGCAAACAAAAACTCCATCATTTTACTATTGCTGGGACTTGTTTGGCTCACCTGTTAGAAGAGATCTTGGCCAGGGTCCTTAGCTCACGTGTGGGCTTTGCAGCTGCACTCACATGAACAAACTGTACGGATCTACCTACAGCACTGAGCGAGGCCTCTCCCACATTTTCTGTGAGTGCTCCTGCTTGCAATTAAGAGTTGATTCTCAGAAAATTGCAGGATTAGTTAGTAGTATTGACAAAGGGAAAAGATAAACACTGAAAAACAAACCTGTGAGAGAGAGATGTCTCAGTGTAATGGGGATAAATGACTCTAATTTTATCTCTGAAAACTGGCCCAGAAAACATTGGAAATCTATCCTCCACTGTCTAAAATTCTTCGATTCTCTTGAAAACAGTAAACAACTTGTAGGCTTTGTCTCCACTCTTGTACCACAGAAGAAGCTTTCCAGAAAGAAAGAAAGAAAGAAAGAAAGAAAGAAAGAAAGAAAGAAAGAAAGAAAGAGAAAGGAAGGAAGGAAGGAAGGAAGGAGGGAGAAATTCTTAATCTTGTTAAAGCGGAGGAGACAGGTAACTTTTTGCTTGTATTTCATAGAGACCATAAAAGCTTAACTAGTAGATAACTTACTGTGTTTATGGCCACCATTTCTCCAAGGTCATTTTTGTTCATGATAGGTATTACTCACCACATCCTTACAGAGTACCAACTGCATTTTTGTAATTTATGTTAAGCAATGAATGTGAATTTTGTCACTCTAACATGTGCTGCCTGATGTTACTTGTACCTGTTTCACTCACTACACATAGGTTATAAAGTACAGATTAAAATGTTGTGCATTTAAGACAGGGTGTGAGCGGTGAGAACCCGGCAAGCTAGAGAGCAAAAGCATTGTGGCCAGGAGGAGCACACGTTGTCTGTGAATCAGCTGTGCATTTATTCAGTGCCTGCTACACGACTCATGTTGCCAAGATACATAAACAACAAGAATATGTTGGTGAATGGAGTTCTGGGTTTTTTTTTTTATTGGGTACATCTTTTGCATTTTTGAGTTGTTTTAAATTATCCATTCATCTATTTAGTTCACTTCCATTTATTAATAGATGAAAAATATTTCCGTAAGTTAGGCTATTCTAATGTCAGTAAATTTTAACCTTTTTGTTAGGACAATGTAATCATAATAATGATTAATTCAACTAATTCCCTACTAAATACTTGTTTAATGCAAAGACTGAACTCTCAATAGATATTGCTCCACATATTGAGAAAACAAAGTTTCCACTCCCAAAAGGCTTGTGAATATATAAAGAGACAAGAAGGGGGAAAATAAAATGAAATAAAAACTTTGAAATTACACTCTGTGGTATTTTAAATACTACAAATAAATTTAAATAATACGAAAGAAAAAACTGGCAGGAAAAGAAGAGGCTCAGTAATTCTTACCTTGCTATGTTGGTCTTGGTAAGCATCACTTGAGAAAATCACATTTGATTTCAAACTGGAATATGGAGAAGTGGCATGTACTATGCTGTAGGCGTGGCTACCCTAGCTACTGTGGTGGAAGAGTGTCAAACACAGGGAAGAGTTTTGGGGAGATGGGATTGAGAAGTGGGCACGTGGCTGATGATGCAAGGTCTGGGATATTATGGTAAAAAATTATAATACTCTTACTGTAATGAGGCAACAGTGAGGACTGTTGTTAGGGAAACTACCATGAAAGAGTAGTTTAAAGATAATATCTTTTCTTCTTGTTATGTTGGTAGAGATCAAATTCAAAGTTAATGCTATAGAAAAAGTTTTACTGATCAAATGAATGTGGAATGAAAAATACTTGACAAAATTAAAATGAAAATTTAATTTTAGTAACTAGGTAAATAAGATTACCGTTTACTTAAATGTTGAAGATTTGGTATAAAGAGGGTTAGGCACAGTTCTTACAAGCAATGCTGGCGAGGTTGTGGAGGAAAAGGAACTCTTTTACATTACTGATGGGACTGTGAACTGGTATCTCCATTTTGGAAAGCAGTATGAAGATTCCTCAAAAGGATGAAAATAAATCTTCAATTCAGTGATTTTTTTGAGAATCTTTCCAAAAAAGTTCAAAGCAACATATAATAGAGATATAGCTATACCCACATTAATAGCAGCACAACTGGCAGAAGCTAAATTGTGGAAAATGCCTAAATATGAACCAACAGACCAATGGATACAAAAATTGTGGTATATATGGGCAATGGAATACTAATCTTCCAAAAGACATATAAGCTTGAAATTTTTGTAGATGAATAGACTCAACTTGAGACCATAATGCTTAGTGAAGTGAGATAAACTCTAAAGGTTAAATATCACATGGATTCTCTAACATGAAATATTGACAATACAGGCATTTACTAGAACCAAATGGATGTAATATTGGGAGTAAGGGGAATGAAGGAGGGAGCAGGAGGCCCAAAAAGGAGGAGAGGAAGGGGTTGTAATGTTCATGCAATATATATGTGCACAAAATACTCAAGTTCAATGTATCAGATGTGTAACACACACACGCACACACACACACACACACACACACACACACACACACATTAATAAAAATGGGGGGGGGGGGATTATGAGACCAGATATGGTGGTACACATCTGTTGTTCCAGGAACTCACAAGGGTTGAAGTGACAGGATCACTTGGGTCCATGAGTTGCAGACCAGGCTGAGCAACATAATAAATACTGTATCAAAACAAAAAGGAGGATGAGTAGATTCTGAGGTGAATGGGGAGAGTGTTTTATGGCATTGCTAATTTGTGGTAACTTGTAGCATTAAATATAACTCCAGAGTTCAGCGAAGAAGTCAGAATTGAAAGGGCCATTTGAAAGGCATCTGTGCAGAAATAACTTTCAAAACCATGAGATAAGACTAATCACTTAAAGAGTGAGTATTGTTGCAGAAGGAAAGATGTCCGGGAAGTGAGACCTAGAGCAGTGGTCCCCAGCTTTTTTAGTGTCAGGGACAATTTTAGCTGAGGCCATTCTCTCAAGGGAAGGGGGAGGAATTATTACTAAGCACTTTGTTGGAAGAAAGCTTTGATACTGAGTAGCAGCCTGAGGGGAACAGGAACAAAACTCTGGCTCCTGACATATCAGCAGTGACATTAGAACCTAATAGAAGCCTCTGAGGCAGAGCTCTGCTCAACCACAGTTCACCTTCTGCTCACCACTCATCTGACCTGGCAGGCAAATCCTTCCAAGAAAACAGACTGGTACCAGTATGTGGCCCAGTATGTGGCCGAGCCCTGATCTAGAGGTCATCGTGGTTTAGAAGTTTGAAAGACCCTAAGTTAAACGAGAACAACGCTTCCTTTAAGGTTACATAGAGGAGAATATGCTCAAAGAAACAATTACCAAAAGCCACCAAGCAATCAGATGGGAAGAGGAAAGAAACTGAGCCAACAGCTGACACAAGGCATGGATCATTGGACATCATCATGAGCCATATCACCGGTTGGAATAGGGGTGTAGGCTTGATTTTTCAACTGAGAAGAGACTAGGTGGTAAAGAAGTCAAAATGGCAAATATATCCAGAACATCTTTTAAGGAGTCTGTGGAGAAAAGCAAAGAAATGGACTAATAAAAGGGTTGAGAAACCAGATCATTTTTGTTTGTCTTAATATATGTGAAACTAGAATCATAATGGTTGGAAAGATAATCAAAAATGAGAAGAAAGTAATGACCCCAGAGGAAAAAGGGAGTTAAGTCTAGGAAGGAAGTCGAGGACTGTTTTTCATAGGTGACAGCAGAACCATCCTGTCTATTGTCACGGTAGGAAAGACAGACTTGACAGATATGCAGACAGGAAATCTGGTAGACTCAGTGGTAGGCCAATACCACATTACAGTGTCTTTTCTCTCAAATATGGCATTCAATTAATTATTTTGGCAATAATTCCTAGTCATAGTTAGTCTTATTGAAGATGCAGTATAGCAGCTCCAGGTTTTTGGGAGAATGACTCAGGAAGTAATCTATTTTCTCTGATATTTGATTCATTCATTCATTTCAATGAAATTTACATTTAGATTTTTATATTAAATTTATCTCCATGAATATAGTAGGGAGGTTTTTAAATGGAAAGTAAAGCAAGAAGAATTCATCTTCTAGAGACATATATGAAAATGATACTGAATAAGGTTGATTTTCAGCAGACACATTTTCAAGGCTCCCACATTTTGATTTTTTAAAATAGGGCAACTGTCAATTTAAATCACTTCATTCTGCTTTGCATAATAATTTACATATTTATCCACTAAGCATGCTCTGATAAAGGACAATATCCCATGAGAAATTAAAAGCTTGGGTCTTGAATAGCACTCCCTCTTTCCCAGCAGCAATCTCATGGCATTGAGAGACAAAACGGGCCACGTCAGTAGTTTGTAGTTAAATTTCTACTGTGAAATTCTACTGTAAAATTTTTCTGGGAGCAATTTTTGTCTACATCATCCCAGTTAACATGTAGGATTTTGTTTGTTTGATTTTTGTCGGGGGGGGGGTTGTCAAGAAAAATAATTCTTGTGTAGAACTGGTCCGAAGGAAGGTCTCATCTGCTCCTAATGAAAAAAACCAAGCCACTTCTGAGAAAACATGAATAAGAATCACTTGTTCACACTATTTATTTAATACATCTGGTAATTAAAATGTTCATTAGTGTATTTTATTTATCAAATAAGGATTCCAGTCTTCAGAATTCAGGCCTAGCCCATACGTCATTCAGGGTTCTAACAGCTTTTCCCAAGATTTTATTTTTGTTTCAATCCCAAAGTTGCCTGAGTGTGTTATGCCAAAGAAGGATCCACAGGAAACCAAAACTATGACCAGCAGCAAGAAAATTTGAAGGGAAGGTTTGCTGTCCCATTGGCTCTCAGCCTGAAAAGTAAGTCCAGGGAGAAGGCCCTAATTATGAGGTGAACAAAGATTTTATTTGGTATAGGTAGGTTACTCAGTGTGAAGGTTAGGAATTGGTCTGGTTAGCTGGTATGTGGGTCAAGGATTGGGTGGAAGAGGATAAAGTGCGGTTGCCTGCTATGTTGGGAGAACAGGCAGGCAAGCTACAGGTTTATGGGAGATTGGTCCAGGCTGGAAAGTCAGGGTTGTCCTCATTAGCTGGCAAACTGCCAGGGCCAGGGAGGTTGCTAGGGCTGGCTTGAGAAGGAAGGAAGGAGAGACTGCTTCTAGGCCAAGGACATGAAAAGGACGCTAAGTTTTATGTGTGGGAATGGCTGAAAAGTCACAACACAGATGTTACAGAATCCCCACAGTCACAATCTGAGGTCTTAACACCTCTTTTGATGAGTTCAAAAGAAACAGGTTCCATATTGGACTATGCTCCCCTTTACGCTACTCTGTGATAGCTCTTGGGTCTGCACACGTTCAGTGCTGTCTTCTCAGTTTGTCCAAGCACAGCCAAAAGGCCACATGGAGCCCTGACAGTATGATCCTATGTGGGCCAGAGATCTTTGGCATCCAAACTAAGACATGAGATTAAGAGCTGGCAACGCTTACGGATTTCTCTGACGTTAATGAAAACCCATTGCTAACACTCACGTTGGCAGCTGACCGCCGACTCCAGTTGTTTTTCTGTGGCTTCAATGAGAACTGTCCCCACTCACTTGACTCAATTACCCATATACTTGATTTTCTACCCTCCTTGTCCCCACAGAGTGACAAGATAGTGGCGTCTTCATAGAATTTTATAGTCCTTTCATAAGTTGAACAGAATCTGACTGCTGGAAAGGTCCGTGGATCCGCCACAGACCCACTTCTGGGAAGTACTTCTTCACAGTAACTGGGAACCCTCTGGTTTGCGGTCTAGTCTTTTCAGAGACCATTTGCATTCCTTTTTATTTAGTAATATTTGGACTCTGCCACATTCTTTTACGGAAGTATTGCGCTTTGGAAAACAAGTTGGAAAGTCACAGAAATAAACCTACAAATCCAAGTGGAGCAGTTAATCTGAGTCCTCCCTGGTTGAATATTAACGTCCTAGACACAACGCCTTGTGGAACCAAGAAAAAACGAAAATGAAGGACAGACATTTATGGTCAGTTTTTGTGTGACTTTCACTGGATATAAGCACAGCCAGCTTGCACAGCTTTAGAGGTACAGAACAGGACTCGCTTTCACATTAGCACAAGGGAAACATTCTCCCTAGACATCTTAGAAAGTAAACATTATTCCTCGTTTTTTATTTCTTTCTTGCCCTTTTCGGTTATTGCAGTCTTTGCTTTAGTGCTGCGGTGTTAAGGATACAGATGGGAATTTGTATTTGCCTCGAAAAAACCATAAAACACAGTTAAATGAGAGTTCTTCTACAATATCTCCTGATTCACCTTGTGAGTCACAAATCGAATGATAAATGGTACTTCAGTCTCCGAGCACTCGTAGCATTCATTAATCAGAAAAGAAACCATCATACACAAGGTCTTTTTTTTTTTTTTCATCTGTAATGGAGGAGAATCACAAGACCAATCGATCAGGGCTACCTCTGGCAACATAGCACTTCTGCCCCAGTGCCAGTGCTGCCTCTCCGGGCTCCTCACGCTGCAGGGAGCAGGAAAGGCTAGCACCTGCAGAAGCATAGGTTTCCAGCTCGTGCAGACACCCTTTTGGCTTAATGGCTACAGAGTTCTTCTCCTACTTAATTAAACTAGAAGTTTTGCCTTAAGACATTTAGCTAGATGTTGGATAGTTGCCTGTTTTGGGTGCAGGACTAAGGATGAAAGAATACGGTGTAATTTAGCCCAATTCTCCCCCACCTTTTCATTCCAGAGATGGTTTGGTTGATCGTTTTGCAACGTAATCCTGAACCAAAATTCTGGCTTTGATACGAAGAGAAAAAGAAAAAGAAAAAAGGAATCCTGGTCTTTTGTGCCTCCACAGTCATTCAAGCTTCTCAAGTCTCTCAGGGTGAGTAGGAACAGAAGCCACTTAAGTAACAACCATGTCTAAAGAAAGCTGGACCTTTCTGCCTGATGGGGCGACAAGGAAATAAACGTTTTTCCCTGATGTAACACTCACACAGTGGGGTGTGTGGTGTGAAACGGGGGAAATTATCCAAAGGCTGTAATTACAGTGACTCACTGGCACAACGCCGAGAGGCAGATGTGGCATACGTAATGAGGAACACAAAGACGACTCTTCATTACCAGTCCAGCCTTCGTGTCCTTATCACGCGGAAGGCCTCAGAGGCCAACGGGGGAGCCCCTCTCTCCCCAGCTCCTTGAGTATTCACCTTCCTCGAATACAGGTGGAGGACATCAGAGACCGCTGCCCCATTAGAGTCCAGCAAGTGGAGAGCACAGACAAGCTGTGAGATCACAAACAGTTGCATCGAATGAAAACTCATTGGATGGAAGAAACAGGAAATGTTTAAAGAACATGCTGAAGTCAAGAGCCAAAAGGAAACCAGAATCAAAATGTGACTCCATAGAAGTTGGACTGAGCCGCTCAGGGACAACCACAGCCAAACTAGCTCCCTCGGGGATATCGATGGGAGACACCTGCAAAGACACAGTGGCTTTTGGAGTCTCACACACACCTGGATGAGGTTATGAAGCCATTCATGCTTTTACAACCTCAGTTATCTTCTTTGTAAAGCAAAGGAATGTGAGGCCCTGCTTATGAGTTCTTGTAAAAATTAAGAGGCGTTAATTAATATGAACATAAAGCATTATGCAGAGAGCGTGGCACGTGGGAGCCCACCAGATTGGGGCCCACGTTCGTCCCCTCTCCCTTATTCTCCTCCTCTCCTTCCTCTAGCCTCCTGCTCTCTTCCCACCAGGGATTATACCCATCCATATGCTAGGAAGAGGGGTCCATATTGAGCACCTTGACAGACCTAGCTAAGGTAATGGATGCTCAGGCCGGAGAACAACACAAAGTCGGTTATGGTTATGAGCCTCATAAAATTACTTGTATCATGCATTCTCTCTGGAATGAGATGCTTCAAAAATACTGTGCTATCTTGAAGAGCCTAGATCTGGATACTGCCTATGTCTGGAGTAATATTTTTAAAAAGTATTACACTTTACAATTGTTAAATCATGTGCTTTGCTGACTAAATCTTACATAATGGTCAAATATATGCTACATTGTGAAGATTTCTACTTATTCTTGCATCCCACAATATTACCAGATATTAATTTATTATGCTTACACCCTTAATGGTCATCTCATTTCTTTATACTCTCATGGCATAATATGAGCATAACTTGAGCATTTTTAAGCCAATGGTTTTCATTGTGATTCGTCTTTGTTTTCCAAAGTTACTGTATTTTCCATATTATACTTAGTTTCCGAGGAAGTTCATATTTCAAAAAACTTTGTTACACAAATTGGTAATTGTGTTTTTTATCTGCTGATTCATGTCTATTGCAAATCATTCATTTGTTTATTCAGTCTTTGATCAAATACTAGAAATGTATGTTACGCTGAGATCTTTCTTGAAATTGAGTATTAAAATGAGTATTTTTTCATCTTTTTTATAAAATTAACTATTGTTAATAATTAACAAACAATTTTGGACCTGGAGAAAAATAAACCAGTGGATAAAATTAATAGGCTTGAACAGTCATCTGAAAAATACTGAGATATCCACCATGTTGTGTATTTTTCTCTTTGTACTAGAAGGATACCATGGAGTCAGCAGTTCTCCATTGGGAACAAAAAACTCTGGACCCCTGAAAGGGGAAGCTTTTGGGAATAGTCACCCAAGTCCTTCATGTGGATTATGTGGCAAGGCCACGTGCACTTTTGGACCTAGGTTCTCAGCCCTCTGATTTCCAACTGTTACAGGTAGAACACCATAAATGATCAGTGAATTGTGGTGTATACTTCCATCCTGAAGGGCCCTATGTAAAGATTAATTGCTGCCCTATGGCAGGTCAAAAGCAGTTCAATGGAGTCCACCTGCCATCTAGTAGCTGACTGGTCTTCTTGATATATGGTGACAACATGGGGGCCCAGCATTGTTTTTTTTTTTTTTTTTTTTTTTTCCACTGAGGGGTTGGACCCATGGCGTAGTCAAAGGCTGGACAAGACCTGGAGGTTGGGTGCCCATAATGCTGCCTTCTGCGTAGTCTCCACATGTGCTTCCATGGCTATTCCATTCATTATCTCACTGTTCCAGAAAAGGAGAATCTGGGCGACATCAAATTTACTGGTTTGGTGGATATACATCCTTCATGTCCATCTGTAAGTCTATTTACCGATTCTACCTCAGATTTCGTTATCTCTGGGATTTTAATCTTTCTCATTACAAGATCTGGACCACAGAGCCATGTATTTCGTACCTGGGGCCACTTCTTTTTCCACACAAAGTAAATGACAGGATTCACCACAAAACACTGTTGTGACAGTTTTTTCCCTTACTGGGCCCTTTCAGAGCCACCCTTGAGTAGGACTGTAGTACTACAGCTGTTCATTGTTAACTTGCCCTGACTATGTTTGATTCATCTTTATACTCACTTTTCTTCTTTGTGAGCTGCACAGATGAGATTTCCTGGATGACCTGAGTGTGCGAAGTCAGTATGTCGGTAGTTATCTTGAGACTTGATGCTACATGCTCGTGCTGTTTTTAGACTTGTTCTTGCCACATACAGTGGGTGTCTCTTCTATCTAACAATTAAAGCAAGTGCTCTGCCTGGAGCTAATGTGCCCAGCCCACCAGAAACTGTTTTTAATACGGTTTATGTAGTTCCAGGCTGCTGGTTGCAGGTTGACTTGCCCCAGAACTGTGGGCAAGTCATAAATCTCACAGCCTATCAGTTTTATGAAACAAGGGATAAGGTTGCTAGCATCCCAGAAAGCCCTTTCTATGTCTCACTCCTATCCAGATCAGTTAGCTTTCCATGTCACCCTGTGAATGCCTCACAGCAGTATGCTCAATACTGTGGATATAATGTTGAGTAAGTTTGTATGGTGCATTTGTTGGAAGAAATATCTTAGTATGCTCAAAAGCTCTGAATTCCTAAACCTTCACTGAATATTTGTAGGAATTATCTTTTACTTTCTGAAGCACCATGACCTTACAAGGCCTCTGGGATCCTGCCACTTCATTCTGATCAGAACTGATTAGAATAATTGAAGCCAACATGACATCACAATTGTAGGTCTAGAAATATGATCCTTCTTGCTGATATGAAAAATAATATTAATCACAACAATGGCCTCATACTTGCCCCTAAGATTATTGTAATCTGTTCTAGGAAAAGTACCATAGCTACCAAATCAGCTCTAATTAGGAGTAATATTTGTAAAGATTTATGATAAGCTATGATCATCTTCCCAGATCCAACTTTTTTTTGTAGAGGCCAGAATGGTAAATCATGAAGAGATATGAGGATGACCATAAAATCTACATTCTTTAAATATGACACTAGCATTTGTCATGTGCCTGGGATAAAATATTATGTTGGATTTTACATCTTGGTTTGAATGAGAGCAGTTCCTGGGACTCCTCTCGTCTTTCCCCTTCAATGGCTCTTAGACACACAGGCCAGCAGGCCTTTTCACTAAGTAGTATGTTGTTTCAACTGTACAATTTGCAAAAATGGAAATATCTGCCATTCAGAGCTCATGGGCCTGGCAGAGCCACGACTTTGGATGGTGTGACTGAACTCCATTCACCATGCCTCTGCAAGTCTCTGCAAGAATAACACTTGGAATTCCTCAGGGTCAGTGTCTATTGGAGGTTTCTAGCCAACTCTACTCAAAATGCCCGGGTATTTTTTTCCCCAGCGTATCTGAGTTCCCCAACTTTGAACACACTTACCCCAAAGTTTCCTGTAGTTATCTGAGTAAACAGCTTTGTCAGAATTGAGAAATCCTTTCAATGTTTGCTTCCCTGAGTGTTGCAAGGTCCTTCCTCATTTATACCCAGCCTTTCTCTTAGACAGTGGACTATGATTATTTTATTTGGCTCAGGTCTGAAAATTAAGCAGGGAATTTTTGGATTTTTCTTAGTCTGGTCTCAGTCTGGTGATCTCCCATCCTTGATTTCTTCTTATTGTGTGAATAATAACACACTTATTGCTGGCTTGTGTAATTTGTTATTGGACTTCGGTGTTCGGTTAACTGTCTCCATAATCTGAGAGTCAGAGCCGAAGACTAACTTTGTCAGTCTAATTTTGCTATTCATTATAGTAACTGTAATAATGTTTCTTCTAATGTTTACAAGGTGCGATCAAGCTATATGTTGATTATTTAATTAAAATGTATTATAGTAACACATAAAAATGTATTCATTAGTCCTGAAAATATCTTCCGCTTGCTCAAAGACACTTAACCCATGAATTGGTGCCAGTTACTGAAACAGTTTTGAAAGTCATTTTTTGTGCCTTTGCAAGTTGACCAAAGAATAGGGTAAATATCACTTCTGAATAATATCCCATGGAAAAGCTAGCTTTTAAAAAACACTATAGCATGCCCTTAAGTACACTAATTCACCACATCCAGTACTGTATGACTTCTGGCTCTGCTCCAAAGCCAAAATGCCCTGAAAGGAAATATTTTGAATTGATTCAGAACATCCAGGCAAGCCATGACAGTGCAACTGAAGAGAATTTTCAGAACTGCTTCAGAAAATGGCAAGAATGGTGGGATACATGCATTCAACTTGGGGAGGCTGTTATGATGGGAGTAGTGACAGTGTGTTATTAATGTGATAATTTAAAAAAAAAACTTTAAGAATTTATTGTGGTTTTTTTTTTAACACTGTAAAGACTGTGAGGACTCCATCATTTATCTTCCTGGCATCTCATTGCTTCTAGAGAACTTGCTTCTATTGCATATCCTACTGCCAGCCTTGGGATGCAGCCATGGAAACCACCATAACTTGAGTTTCTTGAGCTGGTACGCCCCTGGATGGACTAGTCGGGAATATTGGGCCATTCAAAAAAATTTTTAAAGTATCAGAATTAGGATTTTAAGACTCTATAGAGCCTCAAGCTCAGATTTCCCAAAACCAAGTCTCCTACTTTTTTTCCCTCTTCTTACCCAGGGTTTTGACTTGCCTTAGCATAATTGTTGGATTTAAAGCTATCTACACTTCTCTTACTTAATTAAAGTTTATACCTTATCTTCAGCTTTTCTGATCCATTGGTTACAGGAAATGAGAGTCTCTCAAGACACTTTGGTTTCCACACTTTCCCTTCAATGGACGACCAGTCATTCTCCACCGGTCAATTGTCTTTCTCCAACTGATCAGTAGCACTTAGTGCCCACAATCTGACTCTATAATCTTTATAATTACTACTTCTGCGTCTCACAAATGCCTTATATATCGAGCTGATGAGGCCATTTCCCTCCCTCCACCAGTGTAACATTTCAGCTCACAGTGGCACCACAGCAGCGTGGGGAGGGCTACTTGTCAGCCACCTGGTACATGATCCAGTACCAAATCCCATTCCGTAGTTGTCTTTCAAGGAGTGCATTTGGGACCAGTTGTTCCAGATTAGATTCTCCAGAAAGAAGTTGTGGGGTGCAGATTCCATTCTGGGATATCCTGGCACGGCTATCCTGTGTAGAAGCAAGAAATGGCTGCTAAGAGGCTGCTGGGTGAGCGGCTCGGCCAGGAACAATCAACAACCAGCACTCCTAGCTGCTGAGGGAGTGACAGTGCTACCTCTGTCCTAGTTAATCGGTTCCTTGGTGCATGACAAGCATCAGAAACAAGTACCAAACAATGGATGCCAGATTGTGTTGGTCGGAAAGAGCATCGTGTCACGAGACAATCGACACCTGCATTTTCTTGCTTGTGCACTGAGTACCAAACTGCCACAAAACTGTTGGGTCAAAGTATGGTAAATACTAAATTCAACAATTTCAAAGTAGTCAAATGTCAAGGTTTGATTGTAGTCTTCCAGTTTTAAAGTGACAATTATGAGTTCACACTCAATCTTTGCATTGCTTTCCCCCCTATGTCTTAACCTTTATTTTGGTTAGAAGGAATTTCCACAGTTCACTTATACATATACACGCATGCATGCGCACGCACGCACACACACACACACACACACACACACACACACACACAAATGCACACCAAGTGATGAAGAAAAAGTTGTACTGCATTCTTCAGTTCACCCATCCTAGGCGACATTTCACTCACTTCCTTTATACTCAGGAACCCATTTCAACCTTCTCAATCTTGCTAGGCTATAATTATTGGAGTCTCAGGGCTGGGGTTGAGGCTCAGCAGTTTGAGCACTTGCCAAGCAAGCACAGGCCTTGGATTTGATTTCCTAGCACTGCGTAAAACAAGTGTGGTGGGACACACCTGTAATCTCAGCACTCGGGAGGCTGAGGCAGGAGGATTGCTGTGTGATCAAAACCCACCTGGACTACATGACAAGAACCTGTGTCAAAAACAAATGAACAAGCAAATAAACAAAGGCAAAATAGAACCCTCAGTGAAAATTGAGGTTTTCACAGTCTGTCGATCCCTGGTTAGGTGCCTCTATTGGGTGACATTTTTAAAAATTAAGTAGACATTATTTTAAGGTAATTATAGATTCATAGGCAGCTATAAAAATAACGCAGAGAAATCCTAAGTGTTTTTATCCAGGCTTGACCAATGGTAACATTTTACGAAATGTAATATCACATCCTTGGGTCTTTTTCAATTATTATTTTTTGTATGTTTGTTTGGGTGTTGTTGTTGTTGTTTTATTTTTAAAGCAGGCTCTCGCTCTGTACTTCAGGCTCATGCTGAACTCACTATGTAGTCCTGGTTGGCCTTAAACACATGACAAACTTCCTGCCTCAGCCTTCCAAGTGCTGGGATTATGGGCGTGCACCAACACTGGCTATGTGGTGCTGGGGAATCGAACCCAGGGCCTTTAGCTTGCTGGGCAAGCGCTTTAGCTGCTGAGCTGCAACCCAGTCCTGCTTTTGTTTTTGAGGCAGAATCTTGCTAGGTCTCCAAGTTACCCAGACTGGCCTTAAGCTTGTGATTCCGTCTCAGGCCTCCAGATATTTTTAAAGCTTTTGGCACCCATATTTGTAAGTAATATTAAATTATAGTTTTGGTTTTGTTTCATTTTCATGTAGTCTGATTTTTGCTAATAGGATAACGGTTGCTTCATTTCATGAATTGTGAAATGATCACTCTTTGGATTTTATGGAAGTTGTATAAAACTGGCATTAACTCTCTGAAGGTTTGCAAGCTCTTTCCAATAAAATTATCTGGGTCTGAAAATGTACTTTTGGAAGTTTTAAAATGAGAAATTCAATGCATTTAATAGTACAGTTCTATTCAAATTATCTTTTTAGCTGTTTTTCTTTTTTCCCGTTTTATTAGTATAATATGTGATACACAACAGTTACATTAAGCTTGAGAACTTTGTACACATATATATCAAAATAACCTCCCATTCCCTCCACGCTCTGTTTTTGCCATTCCGTTTCTTTCCTCTTCCCCTCGTGGTTCTCAACATCTTACTCATTTGACTCTTATTCATTTACCCTCTGTTGTTCTTTAGTTTGTTTTATTGACTTTACCATGTTTATGTGTGTGGAGACATAGTATTCCCGTAGTAGCCTTTCAACATTTGTAAACTGAAATGATATCCTTTGCTTTATTTCTAGTATTGGCGATTCATAACGTCTCTACTGCTTTCTCATTGTCTTTCCAGAGCTTTGCCAATTTTATCGATAGTTTTAAAACATGAGCTCTGTTTATTTTTTCTTTGCTTTTCTTGATTTAATTTTCTCTTTTGTAGGTGTATTTTAATTTCTCTTGAGATTTCTCCCATAACTAAGTATAGCTCTAGTGAATATTTTGAATGTGTCTGGACAGGAAAGACGTGGTTGGTTCTATAGAATCTGTGCCAGAGATCAGGCAAATATTCTAGAGCTGCTTGACAGTGCTGTTGCCTCTAGTCTGCCGCGCTCAGGAACCCCTACTATTCTCAGGGTGACAGTAGGACTCTGTTGTTTTCTGTGGTGATTGTCCCCCTCTGGCTCCCGGGCACCCTACCCTGTGCCCTCCGGACCAGTGCTGCCCTGATACCTCTGGCTAGTCCCAGACCCCCTGATTCTAGACCATTTTACATCCTGCTCAATCTCTCTTCAGCTCACAATGACACCAGGGGACATGAAGATGACCACTGCTCCCTGGTGAATACAGTACTTTCCAGACTTGAACTACTGTGGAGGAGCCACATGGCCTGGCCTGCTGCTAAGGACAATGGTGGCTAAACTGACACTTAGTATTGGCTGACTCTGGCCACTTCTTTTGCAAAGGGATTGTGCAAATCTGACAGAATGGCGCATCCTGTGAACACACTCAGTTAGAAGCCCTGGGCCTGTGCCCTGGCCTCCCTTATTCTCACTGTTCTTGTGCCTGGGTTTCACGTGGGTACTGGCTCCCTGATGTTGCTAGTAACTAGTTCCCCCCTCTGCTCTAGCCCAGTACTTGTTGGCTTGTGTGACCCTCCCGAGGCAGCTCCTGAGCGCTGCTCGCCTCCAGCCCTCCATGACATACATTCTCACTTTTGTTTTCACTTATTGGCGTTTCCAGATAGCTGGAATCTTAACTTCAATGTTAGGCTAATTTTAACACTATTTGTTTATTTATCACGTAAAGTTACAACTTTACAATCTATGTGAATCGTATTTTTAAAAGTCACCAAATAAGGAACTCTGCAATATTGTATATGTCTGTTTTATATTAGTTCTATCAATCTGTCTATGCATATTCCTGTGTATGCACATAAAATATTTTTTCTTCACGTATTTTTTCACATAACAAATAGAAAAATCTGTGTAATTTATACTGAAACTATTTTTCACTGTTATAAGTCTTCCTAGACATTATCGGTTGTTAGTGGTTCATTTCTCTTTAAAATAATTTCAGAAAATAAACATTGTGCTAATTGTTTAACTACCTAGAAATAAATAAGACTTTGGAGGAAGTACTCAGAATTAATTTAATTTCTCTAGATACAATAATTTAATTGGTCTGTGTGTTGCTCTGTTTTTCTGAGGGTAATACCAAAGATCATAAAATATAGCAGTACAAATAGGTCTATATTTGTATAAATGTTCTGTTTTAGATGTGAAAATTTCTTAAAAACTTATTGATTTAATATAAAGTAGAAAGCTTTTCAAAATATTTCCGTAAAATGAATCTTAGCATAAGCCAAATCTAAATTTTTCAGAGTCTAGAGGACTTGAATTTGTGACCATATTCAGAAAAGAACTGAATTCGGATAATAGACAAAAATAATCTTTAGTATGTCAAAACTGACCAATAAGTAGATCCTAAGTGATTTTGTTGTTTATATCAGTTTAAGCTCATAGGAATATGTCAAATATTTTCCTTAAAATAAGAAATACCATGTAAACACCTCTTGTCATCATTACTAGCCAATATTTCACTAGAGGCCCTAATTGTTGCAGTAAACTAAAAATAGTTTATAGATTGCAAAAAAGAAGCTTCTCAGGAGAGAAAGTGCAAATGGCCAACAAACACATGAAGAAGTGTTCTTCATTAGAGAAATGCTAACAAAAACAGCCTTGAGTTTTCACCTCACCCCAGTGAGAATGGCCTACATTAAGAACTCCAAGTGCAACATTTTTGGCAAGGCTGTAGAACAAAAGGTACTCTACTCCTCTGCTAGTAGGAGTGCAGTCTGGTACAGCCACTATGGAAAGCAGTCAGAAGATTCCTTGGAAAGCTGAAAACAGAAATTCCATTTGATCCAACTACTGCTGTACTGAGTATGTTCCCAAAAGGAATAGTGACAACACACCAAAAAGACCCATGCATACCCATGTTTATAGCAGCACAGTTCAGAGTAGTCAACTCCTGGAAGCAACCTACCTGCCCATTAGTAGAGGAATGGATAGAGAAGATGTGGTGCCCATGCACAGTGGGATACTACGCAGCTGCAAAGGAAGGCAAATGTGAAGTATTTAAATGAAAATGGGACCATCTTGGTCCATAATGCTCACTGAAATGGACCAAACACAAAAGACTGCTTATATACTAGTGTCCCTCCTATAAAATTCACAGAAATAATGGAATAAAAAGGCCCAACATGAGAGGCAGGGTAAAAAGAGGGACAATGAGCTGCTAGGTGAGGAATGAATCTCTGAAAGTTGAGGGTGAGGCATAGGATGAGGGTAAGAAGGAAGGAGGAAAGAGGCCAGAATGGGCGCAGATGAGCAGTGGTTCTCCAAACCGTATGTTTCTAATGTGTTAGAGAATTTCAAATTTATGTATATAAAAATTAAAGAAAAAACTTTAGAAAGAGATCTGTGAAATAAATAAAGATTGGAAAAAAGATGCAACTATCCTTATTGTTGTATTTTATGATATTTTGTACAGAATTCTGATTCACAATATGGTAGCCCCTAGCCATGTGCAGTTATTAAACATCTTAAGCATGGCTGGGTGTAATTGAGACATTTTAGATGTGTAAACTACAAATAAAGTATAAAAATGATGTAAAAATTTGAAGTTTCTCACTAAAGTTATATATCCATCTAAGTAGTGTAAATACATAATTGCAAGGGGTGAAAGGTGGGGGCTTGACCCAGAGTGGTGTGTGTTGGACCCACTCTTCCTGTGAGACCTGTTTCCGTTCTGTCCTGCTGTCAGGAACTTTGCCTCTTCAGCTCTGGCTCTGGCTGTGTTTCCAGCTCCCACCTGTGAGCAGACTGTGACTTTCTGAAACCGTGAGCTAGGATAGATCTTTCCTCCCGTAAATTGTGGATATCAGGTATTCTGTCCTAGCAACAAAAAAGTAATGAAGACAACTTACTTATTCACAGTTAGTGCAGAATACCTAACATCCACAGTTAAACGGAGGAAAAGTGTGACTTAGCTCACAGTATCAGAAGGGCTCAGTCCCTTCACGGGTAGCTGGCCACGGCAGGCGGGGTCTGGCAGAGAACAGCTGCTCACAGGACATCACAGAAGAAGCTTTCTTCTGAAGAAGCAAGGGCAGAAGCATGCATCCTCCCGGGCCATGTGCCGAATAATGCACAGCAGGCCTGTAACTCACCACACACCCAAAATGTGTGACGTGTCTAGGATCCACCCCTCCTGACCAGGCCCCAAGTCAAGCCAGCGCATAAAATTCACAGATAATACACATCATCAGATACACGAGGCTCTGGGGGGACACTTCACATCTAAACTATACTGCCCTTTATGACCTAAGGACCTCCAGGAGATCACTCCCCAGTGGTGCACAGCGCCTCCGAGTATTGCACCTGGGAAGACTGAGCCTTTAGCAAAGAGGCTTCTGGGTGACATTTAGTATTCAAATTATAATACCATATGTTTTCATTTCTCTTGGAGATATATATATCACTAGCCCATATGTTAAATCTATATTTAAATTCTGTGAAAATGTTAAGCTAATTTTTGAAGTTTCATTATTTAAACTTTAAACTGTATCAGGGTCTTGATTTCTCCACGTTTCATCGTCACTTGTGATTATTAGTCTTTTTAATTACACCTAATCTGATAGATTTGAATTGGTAACTTAATAGTTTGAGTTTCATTTCATTAATAACTAAAGTTCATGTTTTCTGACTATAAGTATCTTGTTTGGAGTAATATCTATTAAAAATCTTGCTCATTATCACATTGGTTAATTCTCTTTTTATTATTGAACTATAACAAACCTCTATACGTTCTGAATAAAAGTGCTCTTTCAAGCGTATGACTGGAAAATATCTTATCATGTTTAATTGGCAGTCATTTCTCTCTCTCTTTCTCTTTTTGATGGTCTAACTGGTAACATGAAAAATTAACTTTTAGTAGTGGAAAATTTTTCTTTATGTGTGTGTGTGTGTGTGTGTGTGTGTGTGTGCGCGCGCGCGCGCATGCACACTTTTGATGATATGTCTACAATATCATTGAACAAGATCATGTGGAAGTAGTCTTTTTGTTTTTTTTTTAATTAGGGTTTTACAGTTTGGGAATTTACATTTGGAACTATTCTGCATTTTATTAATTATTGTGTATGAATGAAATGAGTCCAGATATTTTCTTCATAGGTAGCTATTAACTTGTGCCAGCATTATTTGTTGAAAAGACTATTTTCTATGCATTCGTTCCTTGCATTAAATTATCTTAGCATCCCTGCTGGAAAGTCAGTTAACTATAAATGTGCTTAGTTCACAGATTCAGATATGTCTTATCGATCTGCATATCTACTCTTATGCCTATGCCATATTGAAGTGATAACAGAACACTTATAATAGGTTTTGAAATTTGAAAGTATGAATCTTCGAATATCATTAGGTTTTGAAATTATTTTATATACTCCTGTACTCTTATACAAACACATGAATTTTCAGAGCAGGTTGTCTTTTGTTTTTTTTTTTTCAAAGAAGCTATGTGAAATACTTATGTAGACTACATTGACCTTGTAGACTAATTTGAAGAATACTTTCATCTTGACAACATTCAGTCTTCTGGCCCATGAACACGAATGTCTTTTACACATTTGTTCTCTTCCATGATTTACAGTTTTTAGTTTTGACACTTCGATTAAATCTAAGTATTTAGTTATTTATGCTATTTTAAATATAACTATTTTCTTAATTTTATCTCTAGAATGTATATTGCTAGTATATCTGATTTTTTGTGTATCGCAGTTTACTACACATGTTAATCAACTTTAGTTTTTTTTATATTTCTTAGGATTTGATATCATCTGAAATTAGGATATTTTCACTTTTTATTTCCAATCTGGATAATGCCACTTATATATGTACTTACATATGCATATACTTATCTCTTTATTATTCTGTATATAGAAATGTCAAAAAAGAATGTCCTTGCTTTATTTGTGTGTTTAGGGGGAAAGTATTTACATTTTGACAGTTAAGTATAATGCTAGTTGTATATTTTTAATATATGGCCTTATCAGAGTTTCTGATAATATTTTTAAATCTAGCTACCTGCCAGACTGTCCAGGTGAAAGCAATATATTATCCAGTCAGTGTTTACTTTAGGCTATGTTTGTCCCAGTGTGTCAGTGAAGCTTCTCCTCTGCATTAATGGGTCTGCATGTGTCTTGAGTAGACTTGGGAACTCCTAAGCATTGCCTTTGACCTGTTCTGATTTTCTCTGAGAGGGTGCAGCCTTGTGCTGACACAGCTATCCCAGCCAGGAAAACTCATCTTGATCACTTATCTCTTCAATTTTCTTCCTTGAACTTCTGTCTCTCTACCATATAACCGTGTTACTTTTATCAGCTCTACTAGCCTGCTTTTAGTATTTCCTTTCAAAGATTTTCATATTTTAGACAATAATGTTAGAGATCTCCTCCCAAATAAAGTCTGTATCTATAGGCAGAGGTCGCATTCTCTTTGCATGGAAATCCTGCAATGATTCTCTGTCAGAAAGTAGCATCTCAACTCTGGTGGTAGGCCTGCGAGGGAGTAGGCAATGCTTTCAGGCATGGAAATGTCACTTTATGAGGAAGCCTGCAAAATCAGGAGCTCAGTATTCTCAGTCAGCTGAGCTTTCCATCCTCCAAGGAGGAGGCTTGGTGAGCCAAGAGACCCATGGCCTCTTGGCTGCCCCTACCTTAAGCAGAGCTTCTTCAAAAGAAGCTTGAAAGGAAAAGAATAAAAATGCCAGCAGTCTTCCCTCTCCATAGTGTAACAGCAGCCCATTCTGCAAGTGGGCGGGAAAGAAAATTTCTCTCTTCCTAACCTCTTCTAGGAGAGGCAGGTGTTGGCTTGTGGCTTTCTCTACTCAGAAGTTATACATTGTAGAGGTTAACTGACTGGAATGGGATGTAAATGTCATGGACACTTGTTGTTCTGATGATTAATTGACTTTGCAAAGAACAATTCTCTATTTTATGTCCTAAATAAAATTTCTAGCTGCATTAAACATTTTTTTCATAATTTCCACCAGTTATTCTTTTGGTAGTAGACAGTAGCAGTATTTCAATTGTCCCACTTCTAATTTATGATTTTCTGTGTTTTCTTGAGTAAGAAAAAGGTAGTTTTAGTTTTATTTCTCCAATAGTGCATTGGGTATGTCGCTGGAGCGAGTGAATAATGTCATGCGTCTGACACAGAAAAATGCTAAGGAATCCAAATAAACAATACATTTTTAAAGGTTTTTGAATAAAGGAGGTTATGAATGAAACTGCTATGAAATGACAATCTGGTTACAAGAATATGAATTTGCTAATAATAAGATGGAAAACAAGAAAATAGATTAAAACTAGTAAAGCTGAATCAAATGCCTTATCAGCTCTTTCATTTTCAGCCTGTCCAGGAAGCAAATCTATTGCAAATGAATCTATTAAGACCTATATTATGATGATAATGATGACATTTGAGTGGAAAAGAGGGAGTGAGGGTGAAAATATTATGGAGGAAACCTCCCCAAGTTTTGACAGGGAATTGTATGATGAAAAGGAAGGAAAATAAAGAATCAAAGATTATGCTGAATTCCTAAGGCAACCGGCCTGGATGCCATTTACAGAAATGGAATTCAAGCAAAGGCTCACAGATTGGAATTTTCCTCTTGATGAGGGTCAAATACCATTGCTTTATAAAGAAGGTCTGGATCCAGGAGGCAATGATTAATTCACGTCTGGATTTTAAGAGAGAAGGCAGTGCAAATGAAGCTGTGCCCGTGAATTAAGTCACTGAAATAGAGCCTACAGGTAGGGCAAAAGATCTCCTGGAGGCCCGGAACACACGTGAACAAAGGGGAAGGACAAGGGAGCAGTTGGGGGGAAGAATCACGATAAGAGGAATCTCTGTTACCCTGAAACTTGATTGATTACTTAGATGTTATGCAGTCTTTATGAATGTTCTTATAATTCTTTTAAAAGCATGTGCCCATGGGGCACAAGTTTGGTACAGATTGGACAGACCCAATGGCTTCATTATTGCATTATTTTACACAAAAACATTATTTTTTTCTTCTACAAGATCTTTCTGACCGTCTGTTTCTACCAACCACATGGGATATAAAATACTGCATCAATATATTAGAAACCTCGGCTCTCTTTCTTCCTGTTTCTGTGAGTTTGTCCCAGTATGTGTACTTAAAAGAGGGCTGCTTATAGTTCTACTTGATGCTCAGTAAATAATTAATTGAAAACATGGGGATACATTGAGCTTGATGGTTGGAATATGTACTTAAATGAGTGATTTTATGCAAGTGTCTACCATTTAGTGTCAATTCTTCTTTCTAATACCTTTTGTTTCTACTACATAGTTCACTTATTCAGTTTCTTTTGTCCATACATGTACTGAGTTTATAAATACAGCCAACTCAGCACAGATGCCCTTCAAGCAGAGGGCATATGTTGAAAAGAGAAAAATAATGGGTGATATTCACTGAACACTTGGTGTCCACCAGATGTTATTCCAAACATTTTAATATAGCAGCTCTCCTGATCCTCACTAACTGACTTATTTACTTTTTTGTCGCTGGGACAGAACATCAGACATCCGCAACTTAAGGGTGGAAAGACTTATTTATCTCACAGTTTCAGGTCTCAGTCCCTTGCTGGGTGTCTGGCAATTGTAGAAATGGTCATGCAGAGAATAGCTGCTCAGAGCATTATGACAGGAGGGAAGAAGGACCTCTAGAAGCTGGAG
Source organism: Ctenodactylus gundi (assembly GCA_004027205.1). Taxonomy (NCBI): domain Eukaryota; kingdom Metazoa; phylum Chordata; class Mammalia; order Rodentia; family Ctenodactylidae; genus Ctenodactylus; species Ctenodactylus gundi. The sequence continues at coordinate 33,747 of PVKB01000182.1, read as the reverse complement.
AAAGAAGTTGGAACCTTCCAGGTCTCAGCCCTGTAACCTACTACAGGACTGTAACCTGCCACATGCCTGTAATTTACCCCTCCTGACCAGGCCTCTCTTCTTAATGGTACAGAAAACCCAAAACATCAACATAGGTGGGGCTTTTAGGGAACATTCCACACCAAACCACCACCATACAAACACATTCCGTGCTCAGTAGAGTTGGTATCCTTATTTGACACATAGAGGGTTGACTCGAAGGCTGGAGACTTGCTGGGCCTTACACAGTTGGTAGGGCTGCCAAATTGTATTTATCCAGGCCAGACTCACGAACCAGATCCACATTTTTCATTAATATTAGAACATATATTATCAGAGTAAATATTTTCCATATGGATTTTAATAGATCTTTACAAAAATTCAGAAAGAATATATCTTAATTTTCACAAACCTTGAAAGTTAGGATATAAATCAGATGATCTTTTGATGAAAAGAACTTAGAACAACCTATAGTCAAAATTTATGGGTTCAACAAAAATGAGTGTAATAGACATATAACCTGAAAACTATTTTCAGAAAAGAAAGAGTGATTTACAAATGAGTTTGAAAAAAGTATCACCTTAAAGGATACATTGTCTCTCATTATTATAATTTTCTTTCTTTTTCTATAAAGTACTTCCTACCTCTTATTTTCCATTTCTCTTAGCTGAAATCATTCACTGATATTTTGATCCCAATAGAACTGGGCACTAAGCATCCCTTGCTCTCTAATCTAACACCTGAAGAAATATTTTTGAGCTCAAAATTTAGATGTTAGCTCATTACTGATAGTCATATCCCATAACACAATACTAGACAAGAGGACATTCAAATAACTTATTTAACTGTATTTTTGCAGTAATTCTGCAAGCATAGGTAAATTCAAAAGGCTCGGGATTTTCACAAGAAAGGAACATACATTCTCTGAAGTTCAGTTTTGGTAGACATTCTTCATTATACAACTCAAGCTGTAGTTAAAGATCCAGCTGACAACTTTAATGTAGAGAGTAGTATTGGCATAATTTCTTAGAATCTTAGATGGTATTACACCTGCCACTTGTGAAGAGTCATCTCTAGTCACATGTTCAACCCCAAATATACACACTGGGATAAAGGTCAAACCTTAGTAAGGCTAAAATATATGTTTAAAGAATTTAGAATTAATACTTAAAGTATGGCTCTCTGCCCAAGTTAGTCAGTTGCTACAATAAAGTTCTTTTTTTATTGTTGTTGTCATGGAGACTTGGCCAAAGTGTTGTTTTGCTTTTCCTATGATCTCTGGGTTTGTGAACAAGACACAACCCAACATAAGGCTTAAATATAGTTCTTTAACTTATATTAAATAGGTCACAAGCAGCAAATCTGTTAAAGATTGAATATTCTTCATAAAAAATGAATTCGAATGTTTTAACCTATTTCACATAAGACTGAGAACCTTCCAGGTTGTGTCCTGCAAATTATACAAACAGTCAGTTGTGACAAAAGTCTAGGTTTCATGGGTAAATGTTGGAAAGTGCTTATTTGTCTTCCATATTATTCATGAATATAACTACAGAGATAGAGAAACAGAAAGGGAAAGAGAAGCTTTGCCTCAGCGATTCTTATTGCATTTATAAGTCAGTTTCCATCCTCGGAGCAGGGAGCTGGTAGGCTGTCCTAATTTCCAGGGATGTGATGAAAGCTTTTCTATTTTGCTAATTTTTCTTTCACCATACCAAGTTAGCCCAATACAGCAAACAGGGCAAGTTTAATTTATTTTCATGTATAAAAGTACCTTCAGGCTCCTATACCTTGACATATGAGGGAGATCCAGACCCATTCAGGGAGTCAAGTATTTAATCAGATTATAAAAATGTATATTCACTAGTTTTCTCCTAGAAAGGGTTCATGAACATTTGGTATCCTGATTGGAAGTATGATTTTTAAAGCTTTGTCCTTTGGGAACTACTAATATTTGCAGGCAAATTTTTCCACCCACAAGAATTTGCCTTTAATTATTGAGTTAAGCACACACACACACACAAACACACGCACACTTAAAACACTGAAAGGATGAATTTCGTCACAGCTGGATGGATTGTGTACAGATGTCTTACACAACTTATTGTAGCGCTAAGAGGGAAACATGAAACTTAGGGGGGAAAACAGTGTTTTGTCATTGAAATGTAAATGGCACAAGTGGGCGCTTTAAAAATACATTTTAATTATTATTCAATTGATTGGTGATTCAATCTTATTAAAGTCAGAGCATACAAAAGGATCTTAAATCCTTCTCTAGAATCTCTGCTGTCTTGTTGGTCTGGACATAATTTTTATTAAAAATGCTGAGCATAGTTTTAAAATATCAAATTAAATACACTCATCTTTAAAAATGGGTGTTTTTAAATTATTTATTTCTCCTGATCTTTTTTGCTTATTTATTTCAATTTATTCTTTAAAATCCCTTCTATATGGTTCCAGTTTTCTACATATCAGATCTAAGAAATAATTTCACTTAAATACAGACTTACAACTTAATTTTGCTGAGCCTAGGTGTAGCACTAAAGGAGGCATTCAAATAGGGCTGGAGGAATGGCTCAGCGGTTGAAAGCGCTTGAGCAAAAGCTAAGCCAAGCGCTAAGTACCCGTGTTTGATTCCCCAGCACCACATAAGCTGGACGTGGTGGTGCACGCCTGTAATCCCAGCACTCAGGAGGCTGAGACAGAGTTCAAGGCCAGCCTGGGCTCTGAAGTGAATTCAGGACCAGCCTGGACCACAGAGCGAGACCCTGCCTCAAAAATAAATAAATAAAATAAAGGATGCATTAAGATTAGAGAATATGAGTAGGAATATACCAAGGAAAAAATTATGAAAATTCAAAAATTTCTGCCCTTTTCACAATGTTCACTATCTTGAAAGTCACATTTGCAGTAAGAATTCAATCTTCACAGATTTTGCTAACACGGGGCCTCTAGAACTCTGCAAAGTCCTTTCCAAACATCCTCAAGAGTCCTTAAAGAAAGACTTACATGTGCTAACAAACATGAATTCATGCCAAAGTACAGCCAATACTCTAATTTTCAGTAACCAAAAAATCTGAGCCAATCCAAGTGATATTTTTGATGAAGTCTAATGTTGGCTTTTCCCCCTTTGGTGTCGTATTCTACGAAACACTCAAACCAATCCTGCTTGCACTCTGTTATCTCAGTCGTATTTGAGAAACTGCTCCTTCAGTTTGGAATGATTAGTGTATATATGCAAACATTGCTTCAGGCCCATTGCAGATTTAGGTTGGAGTCACAGTTTTTGCTTAGAATCACAAATGAGGCCTTTTAAACTGGATGAGGCGGTACATGCCTATAATCCTAGCACCAGTGGAAGATTGAAACAGGAGGATCTCAAGTTCAAACCTACCCTGAGCAACTTAGCAAGAGCCGGTCTCAAATAAGCAATAAAGAAAGATCTAAGAAGATAATGCAGTGAAAAGGCCCCAAGTTCATTCTCCAATACATACACACACACACACACACACACACACACACACACACACACACACACTTTTGTGACCTTTTAGTTAACTTAGTGTCTTAGTGCATGACTCCCCCTCAATCTACTGTCATGATCTGGGAAGATCCCCTGGCCCCTCAGCAACAGCGTCTGCTATGCCAGACCCGCCCTCCTAAATGCCTGAACTCAAACAGGGACTTCTGACAAATAAAACATGTAATTGTTCTCCTGGATGAAAATTTTTTAATTTCTTCATATTCACTATGTTTTTAAGACTGAAATGTTAACACTGCATACATAAATAATTTGCTCATTTTTTAAATCAATGAAGTCCAAAATTTAGTTCATGCATTTGAAAGAGGTCAATGCTTACTGAAGAAAAAAATAAGTAATATAGAAAACTATGGATGAGGCTGTTTTTGCTAAAGCGTCACACTCCTGCCTGGTAGAACTAGGTAACAACCACATTTAATAGAATCTTTTTTTCATTCATCTGGGTAACATTTACATCAGAAGAAGAAGAAATAACAGTTGGCATTTTTGGTCTGCTGAGGCACACAAAGCAGCCACACTTTGAAGGTCAGTTCCACACTCTGCCAAGATGTGCCACCCGTGAGAGGAGGGGCAGTTGCTCATTCTTCCCTTACATTAAAGAAAGTATCCACTCAGGTCCCCTTGAGCAACTGGAAATTAGAAAAAAAAAAAGAACTTGGAGAGCATCAGTGTTCTTTGGATCACTCGACAGTGCATGAATTATCAACATACATGAAATTATTCATTTATGCAAAACTACAGTTTGTATAGCCTTATTCACCATGAATACTATCCATGTGTGCCAAACATACCCAGTCACGACTTCATTAGAATAAGTATTCAAGGCAGGGATGTCTAACCTCTAATTATTTTTCCTGTCTTACACACACGCATACATAAATTGCTACGGAGTCCACATTTCCTTATTATAGACTCTTCTGTTAAAAGCAGTAACAAATGCAGAAAATATACAATGTTCACTAGAAAAGCTATTTGTAATAAAATGAGCAGAATTAGAGACTCCAAAGCACTCTGGAAAGGTTATGTGATCTCTTGAAAATGTCAGGAATCCTGTATTCTTGGAGGAATATTATTACAGAAGAGCAAAGTGGCTCATTTTAAATATTCTTTCTCACTTTCAGCAAAGCCATTGCACAAGATATCTCAATAGAATTTCATGTCAGTCATAAGTGCCTCTCTATATGTTTCGAGTGTCCCACAAATTTAATATTGATTAGCTCCACGTTTTGAAAGTTTCACAATGAGAATAAAATAATTGTATGAATTCAATCTGTAATTTCCCTAACTTGAATTATCTTGGCATTAGATGGATAAAAAAGATATAGAGACAGAGAGGATGAAAAAAACACAAACAACTAAAATTTCCCATCTTCCTGAGCTAATGTTTTCAGGTCAATTTGTATGAGCTTAACAGCAATATTTATATTTGTGGTTGTCGGGGGTTTGTGGCATGGGAGACTGACTGCGACGATCACAAGCGGCCAGTAGTGGTTATTTCTCTTCCTGATGGAGGAACCGCTGTCTTCACAGCGCGGCGATGGTAGCGGGTAGCTTTCCAACTGTCTTTGTGGACAGGAACAAAAGAGAGGGCAAAGGGAGCCGAAACTTGGCAATTGCAAAGCCTCATTAGCGTCTAGATGTGGGCAACACAGCCCTTTGTGTGAGCTTTATTAATCTTCTAGGCCTCTCTCAAGCCAATCAAGCTGACAATCACGATTGACCATCATGCCAAGACATACACAAGCCCTCTATAAAAACCTCAGCATCTATCCCTAGCTCACGCTGCCTGCAAATGGCATCATCCCCATCTCATGGATTAGGCCACTTCTTCCACTTGCTTATCTGTAACTTTTCACTTTAGCTGAGACACCTGGCTCCCTGTGTTCACTACCCATGTATGCAATCATTTATGTAACCACACTTTACATGCGTAGTTTCACAATAGTAATTGTGAACATAGACTCATAAGAGAAACAGTTGTATAGATGATAGCTCTCTTGGGCAGTTCTGATCGCCTTTTTTCTTATAGATTCCACCCATTTCCCAAGTTTCTTAGGGCAGAGCCTTTCACTCTTGTCATTTTCAGTGATTCACTTCTTACAGTTTGTGTTTTGTCTGAGACCTTTCTGTGTTCTAAGTGGTTCTTAGCATTTGCTTGCGCACATTAAGACTGTATGAGTCATGAAATTCTGTGGGTATTGGCAAATGCACAGCTGATCTGTTCACCACCTCTGTACTTCTGTCTTTTCTGGGACACTGCAGGTTATCAATTTCCCCTGGTGTAAATTCTGACTAAGAAATTGGTCTATTTCATCTGAATCTGTTGATTCATTTAATGAGAGAAAATTCTCAGCATGCACTGTTTCTGCTCTATTCCAAAAACTTTGGTCACTTGGGCTTCATTCAAGAGTCTTCTTGTTCCCTTTTTTTTCCCCGTAGTTTGAACGTAGGTAGATACAGTTTTCTTGATATTCATTCTGCTTGGTGTTCTCCAAGATTCCTGAATCAGGAAATGAAGTTTCAGCATGATATTAGAGGAGACGAAAACACCCCGGAGCATAGTCTCACTAAAATTTTATGTTGCATGATTAAAATAAATAACAACTGTCAATTTAAAAACTGTTTTCTATTGTTTTAATTTGCATTCCATTTCTTCATTTTTGTATTCACTTAATTAATGATTATTTTCATTTCTTCTGAGAACAGTTTCTTCATACTGTTGATTCATCTTTCTATTATTTATTGTGTGTGTCTCACTGGATTTGTATGAATTCTTCACCTATTTCTAAGAGTAACTCTCTTACATAAATGCTATCAGTATTTTTCTGTTTGATTTACAAACTTTATGAGATTCTCTTTTTCTTCCTTCATTTTTTCCCTACTTCCCTCCCTTCTTTCTTTCCTTCCCTCTTTGTCTTTCTGACTTTATTTCAATAAGTCAATTATATTTTGTCAAGCATTTGCTTTATGGCTGTATTTTAGAATTTACATTTGACAAGCCATCAAGTTCCCAAGAGTGTAAATATTCACTTAAATATTCTTCATAGATTTAAACTCTTCAAACACTTTTGTTGTTTGTTGTGAAATAAAGATAAATCATTTTTCCTAATGCATTGTCAATCAACAATCCTGACACTCCTTATTCAGTTGTACATCATTTTTCTATTGATTTCTTGTTATTACAGCTTAGATACTCTTCATTTCTCTTTTTATTGGTCTTCTAATGTGTTCTTTTGAGTTTATTGCCCATTCTGGTGTTTTAAACCCTCTTAATTTCTCATTTTAATTTGGTAACTGTCAATAACTTCTTGAATGTTTATATTGCTTAGCAAAGTTCAGTGGCCTTGAGAATGTCCAGATTCAGGAAGTCTTTCATCATGTTCAAAAAGAAGGGTGGTATGGATTTCTCTTATCTGACTGGAAGTTTTGCTATCAAACACTCTGGCTTTGGCTTTTGTGAAGGAGGAAAACATTTCATGACCAGTGATTGCATGTTAGCTCTATTTTAAAAACTGAGGAATTTAGTGATTTGTATGTTCAGATGTTACAAATGTTAGATGCCCTGAGTTTGTTTTATTTTGATAGCTTGATCTTTAAGTGATCATGAAGAGTTAGTCTCCACACCGGTCTGCCCTTGTCCCATAGTAAAGGACTGTCTCATGAAACCAGCTGAAAGTTTCCCCACACCCAAGGAGTCAACCCCTCTTCCTCATAACATTTATTCTTTTTTTCCCCATTTTATTGATATGTATAAGTGCAAAATTTAAGGTTTACAATGAGGTTTAGCATTTTGTGCCTATATATCTTGTCAAGGTGACAAGGACTTTCCCTCTCTCCCTTTGTCCCTCCCCCACTCACCCCACCCTTCCTCCCCACCCTACCCCCCTGTTTCTCTTTGTTTTTTGTTTTAAGTTCCATAAGAGTCTGCTCAGGTTAGATCTTCTGGGTGGGCAAATGCTTTGAGCAAGTTTCCCTGCTATCTTTTAACATTTCTAAGAACTCTATGACTGACATCTGATCAGAAGTACTTTCTGCTGAGGTCTGAGGGTTAATCACCAGTTAGAGTTCTATAAGTAGATTCAGCATTTGAAATTGATAAAATTCCAGGCATTTAAAATATTAAGCAATCCCACATCACCCATCAGATCTACAGTAAATTTAATCTGTGTGTTGAGACTGATTCTTCTTCTGATCTCTGTTGTTTTGCTCTATATTTTCCAGGAAACTAGAATTTTACATTTGAGATTGATGGCTCTACTTATTGATATTTACACACCTTTCTATATACAAAGTAGCTTGGTGAGGGGTGAATGAGCAAGAGAACCTGATTGTCAGAGTTTAAATTCTGCTTCTACTAAATATAAATGTGTGAAACTGAGAAATAATGTGGAAGTATCATAATGAACTTCGGGGTTATATTAAAGTATTGCCTAAAATGTGAGCCTACAGATGATTTAACATCCTAAAGGTTATATTTCCTTTGACTTACAATATGGATCCACTACTCCCAGTCTTTTTAGTCTCAGGACAGTTTTGCATTTAAATAAATTGTATTATTCATTAAAGAGAAAATTTTAAGAATTTATTAGTTCATGAAAAAGCTAGACCAATTACAGTTCAACAGCAATAACACATTTAAAAATTAAATACATTTTCCGAAACAAAAAGTTTATAAGAAGAGTAACATACTCTGAAATATCAAGGTGGTCTACCTAAAAATGTGGTACTCTCACACTTCTAAATGGCTCTCTACCTCCTTCCATCTTCCTTCCATAAAGCAGGTCATGGAGAAGCTCTGTGGCCTTCTTAAGAGGCAGATCATCCCCTTAATTCAAGAAGTATCTTCCATTATATTTGGAGGAAAAGAATATTCTTACGTTTGAAGACGAGGTGGTGGCTGGGGCACTAAGAGGAATGTAAACAAACAGTCCTTATTGAGTCCCCCCAAATCCGCAGTGTTATTGTGCAGGTCAGCCCCTAGTCCTCTCCGTCCCCTCCACTTGCACCCCCAGCATCCTGCATAAGCAACCCTGCTGCGATGCCACCTGCTATGAGAAGCAGCAGCACTTGAGGCCCTGGCCAGATGCAGCTCCAGATCTTGCTGATTCCAAAACTGCACTATGTAAGCTTCTTTTCTTTATTAGTTACTCTGTCTTGGGTATTTTCTTACAGTCAAAATAGACTAAAATCACTCCTTAAATCTATTAATTCTTTAAAACACTCATAATGTAATGACTGCAATATTTTTATTTATTAAGGCATAAAAAAACACAGAAGCCTAACTAATGTGCATTTATTAGTATGTACTCTTTGGGGACTAGAAAACTGAGCATTGCTTCTTTAGAAGATTTGTTTCAAGATATCTATACAGTCATGTTGCTCAAGGTTGTGAGCTTATATGAAGGTTTTACTGGGGACCATCTACAGGTAGCGTCAGTAGGTGGCTACTGGCAGAAGCCAGAATATAGACTTCCAAAGGAGCTCCCATGGGCCTCTCCACAGAGCTCTCTCATGATGTGTTAACTGGCTTCCCCAGAGCCAGTGATTCAAAGACAGCAAGGGGAAGAATAAATGATGGGAGCCAGCATTTTTATCATCTATTCTTACAAAGGACATTACATACTTTCTGTCCTATTTTACTGCAGTCATTTAATGCAGTCTACAGTCAGGGGAGAAGATTTCACAAAGACGTTCCGGGTAGAGGCTGAGGTCCTGAAGTTATTGTAAAGGCAAGAACAGATAGAAAAATCAAAATAGAAAATAAATAGCAATTTCAACAGATTAAGTCTAATATCTACCTTCAAAAATCTTACAAGAACATATTTACAAAGGCTACTCAGGGCTTGGGGGAGGCACAGTGAGAATCCTGACGTTCCAACCTCACCAGTTTCATAGCCAGTCTGCTCGCCAGTGCACCTCTCTTAGGACAGTAGCTGGCACCTAAATCTACTTAGGATAAGTGATAATCCAGGTTGCTAATCACAATAGACACCTATTATTGATATCTACATATTTTCCAGCAAGATATAGACATTATATATTTCTCAGGTAACACTTGGCTCTACATTTTAGATATTTCATTCAGTTTTCTATTTTCTACCTTTTCCTTTTTAGAGTCTACCGTGTCATTCCATGTGTCCCTTGGCTAACCTCCCCCGCTTCATGCCACAAGTTGTCAGTACTCAGTTAAGCCGTCATCATTCAGCTTGGAATTCTCTGCAGGGGCAATGGAATGCACAAATCGGGTGCTCATGCTTACGATTTAGGGAAATCAGGCTCCTTCATTATATTTGGTGTCGCAATCTGAGATTCATCGATTACAACTTTCCCAGCTGTCCAAAGAAGGTAAAAGCAAAAACTTCCTGTGAGCCATCAGTAGGTGCTCACGCAGGTGGGCTTTGAGACAGCCTCTTGGTCGGATTTAGCTTTCTCGGCTTTAGTTCTTGCAACTCGTATTTATATGCTGCTGCACTCTAGACCATGGTGTGGTTTAACCATATTATAGTGCAAGGGTCTGAATACGTGCTCCCCCTCAAAACTTTCTATGTTGAAATCCTGACCCTCAATGGGATGGTTAAGTTGAAGAATCTGTACCCACTGTATAATGTACACTATGGCATAATTTAAGACAAGGATCTCATTGCAGGTAAAAGATGCCTAATACATCTGAGCCACTCTTCAAAGGTCTAAAATATCTATAGGTATAACCTGGAAAATTTCTTATCAAAAGTGTTATTGTTGTATGGAGCTCTGCTTGTGTAGGTTTTCTGTATTAATACTCTCAAAGCACACACGTGCCTCTCTCTCTCTCTCTCTTTCTCCCTTTCTCCACTTTAAGCCATTTAAGATCCTGTCCTTTCTTTCAAAGCAAAATTCATTATTTAGTAACTTTTATCCTCCAATAAAACTGTTTAGTGAACATAAACAGTAGACCACTGGAGTCCTTGCACTACAGATGTAAGTCAACCTAAAGTATGTCTATGTTTCTAGGATTTGTTGGGAAGATATATTCTACTCCTACGGGCAGGAGAACTCGTGCTCTGTTGTGGTTTGGATCTAGAGTGTCCCCCAAAGCCTCATGTTTCTATGAATACTGTGTGAAGTTGGAAGGTGGGACCTAGATGGAAGAGAAGGTGCTTGGACTGACCTAGAGAGGCGTGTGTTGGTTCCACCCTTCCTCCTAACCTCTCTCTGTTTCACCATGTTGTGAGCATCGCTGCCACTGGAGCCCTGGCTCTGGTCCTGCCCCTGCTCCAGCCCTGCCATGTGCTTCCATCATTTTCCAGCCACCCACCTGAGAATGGACTGTGACCTTGTGAAACTGTGAGCTAAAATAAATCTTTCCTCCCTAAGTTGTGGATGTTGGTTATTGAGCCACAATGATGGGAAAGTAACTAAGACATGCTTGACCAGCAACTTTTAAATAATAAAATAAGTTCTTTGTTAGTTAAAACTTTGGTGACAAATTTTACACCTCTGAATTGTTTAAAGCTGTTCATTTTTTAATTGTTTTAAGAAATACTACAAATTTTAATGGAAAGTAAATTTAGAACACTTTTTCTCAATATTCAAAGATGAATGTTTGCTAGAGACAAACCTCAAAGAAAATAGCTCTTACTATGCTCATATTAATTTATGGGAACTGGATTTAAATAGAAATAAAGTGATATGCTTGGTTTCTGTTTCTCTTTCTCTCCTTTCCTAGGGTGTGGGAGGAAGTGAAAACTTTTCTGTGGTTCAAAGACTCTAGAGACTATTTTATATAATTACTAATGCTGACAGTTTTACATAAATCTCTGGGAAAAATACAGAAAAAAAAAGCTTTAGAGTAGATCCTTGGGGACTTTGAACTTGGAGAGAGGCCTGAGGCTTCGTGTGACTCAGCGACTCGCTAGTTTATTCACAGAATTCTTTCTTTCCTACGTGCTTTCTTGTATACCAGCTTTGGAAGGTTCTTTCCACAACATTCCTTTGTCCTTACGAAAGTTCTACAACTCAAAGAACTGTCTCTTGAAGAGAGATGACACTGAACTTCCAAAGCTTTAGTAGAGAAGTGGCGACCTATTCAGTCACTTCCATGAGCCACTCAAGAGAATGGACACATGGGAGCTGCGCTAATGTGACACATTTCCTTATGAAAAACATCCATGTTTAGGAATTAAATTAAGTTTTCTCTTTTATTTCACATTCAGAATGAGCCTACAATATTTTGACAAAGACTATTTAGCAACTCCTAAAATCACATCTATGAAAACCATGGTTGTTTCCCTATATTCAAATGTGCACCCTAAGGCTGCAAAGGTTTATGGTCACTCCTTTGATAGTGACCTCTCTGGCTCTGATTTCTGGATTCAGACACCTTGCTGGACTTTCACACACCACCAGCGTCCTGTCTCAGTTCCACTGCTGCTTCTACATCTGTTTCTCACTTTGTGCCAGAAACAGATGTGACCACTCCAAAAATTGATTTGCTAAGTGTGATTCTATTTTCATGGATATAACCTTTGGGTTTTGTAATTCTTCATAAAAAAATTTTATGAAATTGTATTTTCTTACTAATCCAACACTTTCTAGAGCTTTCCCCCCCTTTTTTCCCCTTCCTTCCTTCCTTTTTATTTATTTATATATTTTTGAGGCTGGGTCTCACTCTTGGACTCATGGTAATCCTTCTGTCTCAGCCTCCCAAGTGCTGGAATTACAGGTGTGCACCACCATGCCCCGTTTATGTGGTGCTGGGGAATCGAACTGGGATACTTAGCGCTTGCTAGGCAGGGAGCTCCTTTAACTGCTGAGTCAGTCCTCCACCTCTAGAGCTTTATTTCTTACAGGAAAGATTTTTTAAGAGAAAAAAATCAAATCCATTAGCTCACTAGAATTACTCAGCTGAGAGACTGAGTTGTGAATTTCAATGGCAGAGGCAGATTTGGGCATGAGAAGTTGGGTTTGATATGGGGTGTAGGTTGATATGGAGGATAAGGGAACTTCAGCCAGCTTTGAATATAGAGGAGAGGCATTTAGTTAGGCCAAGCATACGTAACTAAATTGTTGGCATTAGTTTGGGAAGACAGATACGGCACACGCAGGACAGGAGTGTGCTTTTGGTCACTGGGATATGGTCAAAGGCAAGAGAAAGGCACATTCTGACTCCTTAAAGGGTTGGCGTGGAAGGCGGTGATGTGAGCTATTAGATCAAATACCCTGAACTCAGCACAAAGAAACAGCATGATTTTAAAACCTGTTGCACAGATTAGGGAAAATAGCCCAAAGGGTAGACCACAATGAGCATATATTCTAAGCAGACAAGCAGTGAATGCTGAGCCACCAACTTCTTACAGATTGTTTATTTATTTATTTGTTTATTTGACCCACAAACACACACTCCAGTGAAGAAACGGCTCAACTACCTCTTGAAATGTCCTGATTAGGGGGAAAATGTCAGAATAGCTCAGCGCGCGTCTCCTGCCTCTTCCCTTTCTTCCGGCTGTCCTGGCTTTTGCCCAGAGCTCTTCCTCTGTTCCCAGGGCAGCTTGCCAGTGGAGAATTCACGATAGAGGGTGGGGGAGAATCTGGAGAGACTCAAGGAGGAAACAGAACACTGCCTGCAAAGGCGCAGAATGCTCTGTTTTCTTAATGCCTGACCCAAACAAAATTCCTATTACTCTACATTTTAAAAAAATTAATAATTCCTTCTTTCCTCCTACCTGCACACCCCATCTAACTCTCCCACACCTGGAATCATAAACCAGCCAAGAAGGTATAAAAATAAAACTTAAGAAATATTGAGTTGTTTCTTAATTGGTAGAAGGAAATGGAAGCTGTAGCCCGCAACTACATCAAATTGTTTTTCCAAGGTGCATGGGTCTGGGTGGAGATCGGTGGTGGTCACTGCCTCTGTCTAGGAAGAAAGGCATGGATTGGGGGAATTGGTAAAGAGCTTTGTTGTGTACAAAGACTTGTTTTTTGGTGCAGTGGAGTGTGTGTCTGTGCCCTTCTCAGCTTCTCTGTCACTTTCCCGTTTACAACTGCCGCACTTCCTTGCTGAGGCCATGTGATGCGTGTTAACACCTACACTGGGTGTATGAGCCCAGAGCAGCTGTCCTGCATGTGTTTCCAGTGGTCTGGGTGTGTTCTTGCCAGAGCGCGTCCACAGGAGTGTAGTAAAACACTCCATCCTGTCTTTCCCTTTAGTTCCCCTGGAAACAGTCATGAGGGAATTATGAACCAAGTGTGTGGAATAGGAGGGTTGAAATGAAATCTGGCCCTAGAGCTGACGCAGGAGGTTCTGATGTAGGGCAGCAAAAAGGGAAACTTCTACTTTTCAGATGGGGAAGCAAGCCAACGAAGCATTGAATTGAGCTCCTTTGAGTATAAAGTAATGGCCTCAATAGTCTAATTGTTAAAAATAGGTTTGACCTGCAATTACTGCTCAAACTGAGTATTAAAGTTTCTTCTTTTCTTCCTTTCTCTCTTCTCTCTCTCTCTCTTTCTCTCTCCCATTTCTCCCCCTCTGTCTTTGAAGTGCTCCTAGTGACCTATGTGGTCCACATCCCTTTCAACGTCCCTGTGTTTTAGAATGTGCCAGAGCACTGCAATGCTATTAACATCTGCTTCTGCACAGGGGTTCAGTGGTTTAATCATTAATCCAACTCTCCAAGGAGTGGGCTTCTGATTGATTTGGAGCTTCCAAGTCCCTGTTCCACCATGGAACAGCCAAGCTCGCAGTTCATATTTGAGATGTTTATTTGAAAAATAAAACATCTCCCTTTGAAAGTTGATTTTGAAATAGTGTTGAGACAAGGGATAATTATTGTTCAGTCACTAGACGCAAGATCTTGTTTGTGCCAGATTTTACAAGCTATTTTGAATCAGTTCCCAAGATTTTGTTAGCCCTTTGCCCCACCCACCCGGGAAAACATTCCGATTGCTACCTCAAGTCCAGGCAGTATGGCTGCGTCATCTAGAGGGCCTTCTGAGGAGCTGGTGCAATTTACAAAGGCGTTCCTAATGACCTAATTGCAGTCATTTCCCCTCAATTCCCAAGCCCCATTGTCATTTACATCTTTAAATGCTGACTTCTACTTTGGATTAACTTGGAACAAGATGATTGAAATTAAATTATTTTGAATTTATTCTCAAAAAATTGAGTCGATTTTTTTCCCGTTAATTAACAAAAAATATTGTAAAGCATATCTGTGTATGCTACGAAAGAATGGCAAGTTAGAATTAAGATAATTAGAAATTTAAAAAAATAAACTATATATAAACCCTTCTCTTTGAAACAGTGCACAAGAAATTTTGAGTGTATGATAAAACAGAAATTTCATCTTTGAGAAGAGAGGAGAATGATTTATGTATAAAGGCTACCTACATATTAAAGAAGCTTGATATTCATCAAGAGACATTAATGACAGAAATAGTTTAATTTTACTTTAATATAGAAGAAAAAGTCACTTTCTCTCTCCAACTCTATTAAATATATACATATATAAATGTATATATAATGTATAATGTGTATACATAAATATGTCCATATGTACATGTGTGTGCATATGTATATAGTTGTGTCACCACAGATTTAGTTTTATATGCAGCAGTACCTCTTGTCTTATTCCATTTAATCTCTTTGATTTCTAAACTCAGCAATAGTTCCACTAATCCTTTTTGTATTCCTGGTGGAAGTGAATATTCATTCTTTTTCCTCCTATAGTCTAAATTTGTCTCCAACAGGCTTAAATTTTCGATGCTCACTACTACAACCACCACCTTCACCCATAACAAAATCGATCAAGAAAGGAAAACTTCACGTAAGCATATAGTCTGCTCCCCTTATGACTGGTTTGTCTCCAGAGACGCAGATACCCACAGACACAGGCATGCATGTGCACTCACATGTGGGTGTGCGTGTGTACACAAACACACATTTGGCTGTTGCGAGCTAATGAACTTCGGAAAACCATTGGTATTTTACCTGTCTTAAAAGTTAGACACAGTTTGGTTCAATTGGCTCATTTACAGCTTGTGAGCCCATAAGCTTTTTTTTTCTTTTTTATCTTTTCAAAGAAGAAGAAAACACCTGGATCAGTGGTCCATAAACTTTTCTATGAGTCTAATAATAAATATTTTTGTCATTAAGGGTCATTCTTTCTTTATAACTGTCATTCAATTCTTTCCTTATAATATGAAATCATCTATACAAAGCATATGAACAAATAGTTTGTATTGTAATAAAACTTTGTTTATAAAACTGGACAGTGGTCCAGATTAAGCTCTCAGGCTATACTTGCTGATTCTTACTTTGAGCCAAAGTCCACCTTGTTTCATGAACCGACCTCATCTCATTGAGAGAAGCCATCTTCACTCCCTGTTTTCATTTTGTTCTTCTATTTGAATTGAACCCTGTGTGTAGATTGACAAAATATTTGAGACAACTAGTCATACACTTGCTTTCACAAAGTGTGTTCTACAGGACGTCGAGTCCTGATCTATAGAACATTGCCAAGTAATTTGTAGGTGAAGTCTGCAATCACAGAGTATTATGTCCACTGAAGTCTTAATGGACACCTTAGTAAAGAAACTTTTGTTTTAGAGCTTTTCAAACTCAGATACATTTTTGAACATGTCTGGATACTTATTACCTGTAGAAGGCATGTTCTGGAGAACACATATTGGGAATGCTGAGGTAGGTAGCAAGTGCTGTTAAAACGTTTGCACTATTCAGTTGAATGTTTCTAATAACCTTTAATTTTCCCTGGAATTAAGAATTTCCATACAGTTAATTAGTCAATTATTTTTTATTCAAGATGTCTTGGTAGTCTGGAATTTTGAAACCAATGTGGAGATTTTATATATAAATATGACTTTAAATTGTTGAAATTTCAAGGAGGTTTGGGCCAGTTGTAATTGTGGCCTATTTATTCAGTCAACCATTGACAGTAGAATATCACTGATGTTTAGATAACTGAAACACTTCAAAGTAAGATATAATTCAGTTGACCTACTTTCTGCTGTTTCTGAGTTGACTCACATCATCCCACGGTCAATCTAATTGTTTCAAAGTTTGTCATTAGCAGAGCTGACATTTTCAAGTTAGCTGCAGTGTCATGGGGTCAGTCTATCATATTAAATGTTTTTGTGTAAGCTGGTAAAAATATGCACACATTATTCTCTTTGACAGGGAGCACCATGAGTTCAATCCTCAGTACCACAGAAATAAGAATACTTAGGTCTGGAGACTCGCACTACTTATAAACATGTAATATTTATATAAGACTAGCTGGTTGTGTTAATATTGAAGACTGAGATAGTAATAAAGATAACTTTTTACAAAATTTATTTTTCTTTCTCTTTATTTACCCTACTTACAATTTATTTACAGAGGATTTGAGAGTGCTCCCACATAATCATAAAATGTTAGCATTGAGAACTGTGTGCATATTTTATCTTTAATGTCCTATTTTGCAGGTGAAGAAACTGGAGTCAAGAGTTTGTTGAGCTGTTTGTACAGCCCATCCCACTTCTGCCTTGAGTGAGCAGACATGCTGACCTCAGAGGGACAGAGGGACACTCAGAGGAGCAGCCTTCCTCCCAGAGACCACCCCCAAGAGTGACACTTCTTAGATCTTTTTCTGCTGCTACAACAACATAGGCTGGGTAACCTACAGAGAACAGAAATTTATTTCTTGCAGTTTTTGTGGGTGAAATTCCAATATTGAGACACTGACATCCAATGTCTGGCATGGACCTTCTTTTTGTGTCCTTACGTGCCCTAAGGAGCAAGGTTAAATCAGGGATGAACATTGAGTCATCATGTAGCAGGAGCAAAAAAGAGTAAATTCACTTCCACAAGTTTTTTTTTGTTTTTTGTTTTGTTTTGTTTTGTTTTTAAGCTGTGTTAAACTCTGATGGCCTAAAATGCCTTCTGATGGGCGCCACCTCTCAACACTGTCACACTGAGGATTAAATGTCCAGTACAGAAAACTTGGAGGATGTACTCAAACCACAGCCTAAAATGTGTACAATGGGAGACTTTTCTTCATAAAAAAAGCAACCCAATTTTCCAGTATAACAAAGCATATATTAAAAGAAGAAATGTAGTTGAGAGGCCATTCAGATGAGCTGGCTCCTAGGATTATTAAGAAAACAAACTGAAAGATCAAGGGAGCTGATAAGAGGAAATTTCAGCTCTGCAAATCAGAAACTTCCAAATGATTTTTAACTAGTCATATTCCAATTTAAGTAGTTAGATACATTTTCTTTATCACCTTTGTAAAAGCTTTCTGTTTATTCCTACTCCTAATTCTATTACTATTCCTACTCCTAATTTCACTTGTGTCTTGTGATGTCCAACTCATGAATTTCAGCCTTTTCAAACTTTTTATGTTCATGTTTTATCTCACATAATCATGTAAACACATGACTAAAGACCATCCAAGAATCTTAGATAAGATCAGTGTGTGTGAAGGACTTCATAGTCCTACCCTAAAGTAGCTTACGGTGAATTCGCCTTTGCTTTATATTATTTTATTTTCTTGAACGTGACTTTGGTTCTCCTTAAGCCAATACCTGAGTGATAGCACTAGTAAAGTCTGTCAGGATTTCTGCATCCAGCCAGGTCGTTTGTTATTCCTATCCTCTGTCTTGCTTATGTTTTCGTTGTTGGGAAGGAATATCCAACATCCACAATTTTAGGGAAGAAAGATTTATTTTAGCTCACAGTTTTCAAAGGTCATAATCCATTCACAGCTGGACATGGTGCAAAGGTGCCCTAGTGGGACCTGGAGCCGGACATCCTCACAGGACGTCGGAAGAGAGCCGAGTCTGAGAGGAGGGGCAAGACCAGCCCAGACCTTCCCCAAGCATCCACCCCTTTTAGCCAGGTCCCAGCTCCCAAGTGTACAGTGTCCATAGGGATCTGAGGCTTTTGGGGACACTCCAAAACACCCGCAGAAACGATCCTTAAATAATCTAGATAAATTTCATTTTAGAAATTTTTAGACAATTTTAAGAAGTTCTAGTTCAGAGGTAAAGCTTATGATATGAACTGTGCATAGTTAGTCTATTCAAGGTCACACATTCCATAGGTTATTTTGTTTAAAACACTTGATGAATTTTAAAGATTAACGCAGTCTCCAATTGGTGACATATTCACATACTCAGTCATCAACCTGATATCTCTTTTATTCTTTTTCATTTTTATGACAGGTACAGACACCCGAATAAACAGCACCAGAACCCATTCGAATTTCTTTTTATTCCACAACAACATCTGCCATTAGTTTAGCATCTACTGATATCTAGAGTGACATGTGAACCAGTAGACAATATGTGAATCCTGGGTTCTGTGCAGAAGGGATGACTTTCAATCCTGGGGTAAATTCATTACTTCTCTGTAGGAGAGAATTGAATAGACAGGAGAAATGAATAGTTTCTATCTAATCTTGTTTCTAACTGTATACACACACACACACACACACACACACACACACACACACACACACGAATAAGTAATATTGAGAGAGAAGGGAGAAATGGAGGCTTACTCTAACAGGAAGAATGGAAGAACAGCAGGACAATTTTCACCCATTACAGGTAAACATCTCCCATTTTCACAATATCTACATTGACTCCAAGGTATCTATATCTTATGTTTTCCACAAAACTTTCCTGTAAAATTCTTGCCTCTCTGTTACCCTGTGTATTGATTTTTGTTCATCATAAGAAAGCACTTCTTGAGAGTTATTTTGGCTCTGTTAATAAGTGCTACCACCGAAGTTTGCTTCTTGGTGCACAGAAAACCAATTTGTATTTTCTGACAGGATTTTAGGAAGAGATTTCTGCCGAGCTGAGAAGACAATGTAGCAGAATAAAAAGGATTTGGCACTGCAGAAAAATAGATCCTGGATTGAGCCTTGCCTCTGCTGTTCCCTCTAAAACTTATGTCACTGAAGCCACTCAGCCTAACTGGGATTATAAAACTTACCTAGAGGAGGGGTGGGAAAAAGCATCCAGAGCTTCTGATACATCGTAGACCCTCTGCTCCTTACTATAAGTGTAACCTCATGCCCCAGTGCTCAGAGTGCTTTGGATAACTGAGTTCACATTCAAATTAATTAATGTCAAGCTCATCTTTCCCTCCCTCAGTATTCTCCACTATTGTTAGAAATCCCCAAGGGAATGGCGTTTTGAATATGAACTACAATCAATTCCACATGTATTCTTTTTTTCTCTTTGACTTGTTTACACTTTGGCTTTCTCATATTAGAGCAACCATGTGATATTTAACCTTCTGTGTCTGACTCATTTCACGAAGTATAATGATCTCAAGGTGCTCCCATTTCCTACAATTGACTAAAATTTATCTTTTCTAATGGCAGAGTAGTTATCATGTATATATATCTATAGATATATCTACAGATATATCTATAGATATCTATAGATATATCTATAGATATATATATATATATATCACAAATGTGTTTTCATAAATAAAAATGTGAAAAAATTAGTATTTGGCTTCAAAAACAGCTGTAGCCAAAGATCAAAAAGTTAACTGTTCACTCTGCAGAGTTCATTTTCAGATAAGTCTTTTCCATACAGTGGTCTCTACAGCTTTAATATTAAAGTGTCAAAGGCTAAGTATAAAATAAGAGCCTCTCTGTCATTTTCTCCAGTGAAAAGCATATAAACACATCCGATAAGCTCTGTGTGGTTTATTTGTCTGTGATATAAGCAATGTGAATAGGAAGATGTGGGTTGGGAAGTTTGTGCCCAAAACATGATACTTCTCTATCATTTTTCTTCCCTCATTCCCTTTCTCTCTTCTTCCCCCTCTCGTTCTCAGTGTCTCTTCCCTTTCCCAGGCAGCCTATCTCCCCACTTCCACTACCTCTTGCACTAGGATCTTTTAATCAATGTATTTATAGTCACCCGAAATATGAGCAAAATCTATTGTTCAGAAGTAGTCAAAGGTCTGCCCTGTGTAAGAGGACAGTAACATCACAGAAATGACTTAAAATAACCCGTATGCTTTTTCACCTGTATCCCAACTTCCTCTTTCATGAGGAGAACAGACACCAGTGCAGCCAGCGGGGCTTCTGTTTGACCTTCGGAAACTGCAGGGAACCCGTAACAGCTGCTTACTTTCACCTCACTCCTAAAATGCACTATGAGGGGTGACAGGAAGCTAATACAAGAGAAACCCAGCGAGAAAATTCTCTCCCCGCTGCATTCTCAGAGATGACATTCCCCATCCAAACAGAAGAATCGAGCTCAGCCAATGGAGTATTTAACAAGAGCTACATTTATTTTCCGAAGGCTAAATCCCATTTACTTAAAAAAAGACTTAATCCACGATGTGATTGCTTTCATAGCAATGTTCTTTTTGCTGACCATGGTGTATGAATCAGAAACTTTACACACTGCAAACTCAAATTCCAACAGAGTGTGACTGGTGACAGCAACAGAACGTGATATGATGTCCTTATTCAATAGGGTCCATTTACCTTAGGCCTTAAACAGGAACCTTGCCTCAGGTGGTGTAAAGTTGGCAATGCCCTCTCAATAGGGCTATTTTATAAGAAGCAAAGAATGGATCCAGATTGTACCGCGACTGTAAAAGAAAAGTCAAGTTTATGAACACATTAAAACATTGTCCAATTCAGAATAATGGAGTTATTTCACTCAACTATTTTTTTTTGTTTCCATCATAAGGATGGAAGAAGAAATAACAGTGTACTTTAAATTTATTGTACTAGTTTCAGAAAACTTATAAACTTTTTCACTTCCTGATGAATTAAACCTAATTAAATATCAAATATCAACCAAATTTAAATATCTGCCTAAATATCTAATGATACTCTTTGTCCTAATTTTTACTTTGACCTTTAACAATTTAGTTTAGTTGTGTTCTTCTTTTAAGCTTTTAATCTATTTTGTTTTTCTACAACTGAAGCATACATCTCATAACTTATGCAATTTGTTTATTTGTTTATGTGTTTATTCCTTTCTTTATTTATTCTGGGGCTTGTTTGATCTGGCCACTCTTTGTTGTGCTAGGCTAGTCGATGCACTGCAGAATGCTTAGCTGTATTTATGGCATCTATCCCTAGGTCTGGTAGTATACACAAGCTCCCAATGGCAACCTCTAAAAATGTATTCAGAGATTGCCAAATGTCCCTTAGGAGGACAGAACTCTTTTGTAGCTGAAAACCACAAAACTGATAAACTGAAACGTCTCTTAACGACTAGATTTAAGCCCCATGTTCTGCTCTCCTAGGGCCACGACTGTGAAACGGTGCTGAAATTCAGTCACTTCTGCAAAAACGGATAACTACTCTAGAATGAAGTTCTCAAAATGTTGGTCCTGTTTCTTTTGATTTTCTTCGCCCCAAATTTGGCACACTTTGATTGATTTTTAAAATCATTTTGTGATTTTATTTTATGTCATTTTCCCGATTTTAATAAATATTTGATTATCATGAGAACTCCCAAAATATGACAACCTTAATTGATCTTTCCCAAAAACATTTGCACATATAAAATAATACCATAACTTCAATAATGTTATTTAAGTTTGTTTTCTAGTAGGTATAATAAGCAACAGTTTAAAAAATCTCTAATTCTCAGTAGATTTTAAATAGACTTAAGTTATTTTAAACCTTAAACTTCGCTTATTCCAGAACTTTTCAAGGTACAGTGATTTAGAGTCACTATTAAGTTTAAATCTTTATTTATTTATTTATTCTTTGAAATAGGGTCTTGCTCTGTAGCCCAGACTGGTCTTGAATTGACTATGGAGCCCAGGTTGGTCTTGGACTTAAGGCAATCCTCCTGCCTCAGCTTCCCAAGTGCTGGGATTACAGGCCTACACCATTACACCCAGCTTATGTGGTGCTGGGAAACTGAACTCGAGTACTTATTACACGATGAAGCACTTGCTAGGCAAGTGCTTTCACCGTTGAGCCATTCCTTCAATGCCAAATTTAAATAATTTAATTTTAATGAGAAAAAACGGAGAGCCATTATATTTTCAAATTCATGCTGAGATGTCTATAGTATAATTGAATTGAAATAATTTGTCTGTTAGCCATACATCAATCTAAAGCAAAACATGCAGATGATTTGAGAATATTAGATTATTAAATGGATGACATGATTTAAGTAAACTTTGTTGAGAAAAATTAAATATAAGCCTTTTCCTATGATAGTGTTAACTGAATTTACCAAAGAGTTTTAATTATGTGATTCTCAGAGATTATGTACTCAATATATCTATTTTTATTAAATAGCTGTGTGATTATTGTGTGTTTATTTTGTCTCTCTGAAGCACTAAGAACTAACCACTAGCAAACATTTCTGAACAGTTAATTTATGCAATGAATTGTTTTTAAAATATTTTATGTTCATTAACTTGTATAATTCTCATAGTAACCATATAGGTTGGTACCAATGCTTTATTATCAGAAAAGAAACTATATATGTCTATTGCAAACATAAATATAGTGCTTGCATATTATATGAGAAGATAAGAAAAGATCAGACTTGGAAATTTGCTGTGAGAGAGTCTAACTCATGAAGTTACTCTTAAACAACATCAGTTGTATGGTTTTATAAAAATTCATATTTTTTTCAAGTTTTAAAGTGGGTAGTTTATTCATAAAGATGAGGACACAGGGCTATAAGAATAGAGGGATAAAACTTTCCACTAACATGAAGGGATCCTGTGAAACATTACCTTATAATTGTTTTTTAAAAATAACTATATAAAGCATCTTGGTTGGGGATGCTTTGGATCACCTGGTCCTTAAATGTTTGGATATGTCCAGAAATACAAATTTAAAACTACTAAAATCCTTTTATTTTCTGTAAAGAGAGTTTTGACCATTTATGTATAAGTAACTTATATATTCCCTTAATCAGACTTGCAATCTCTCCAAACTATGTATTCTTAAAATAATCTCCTGTGGCTTGTCATATATATTTGACAACTTTCTATAATTCTGTGCTTGAGTTTCAATGAAGACTGGAGAAGAATAATCACTTCAATTACCTCAATTCTCTCTCTACTGTAAAGAAATCAATTTGCCAGTTTTGAAGAATCAGATTGAAGAATCATGAGCTATATTTTTTAAACATTATTTGTTCACTAACAAATTTTATGGCAGATGACAGTGAAAACCATATATGTGTCTTGCGTGGTTAATATATGCTCATAGTATAAAGTTAAGAAGATATACATTTTGTCTTTTTTTCTAGATGCTGCTTCTCCCAATAGTCCTCCTCTGATCATTACACAAATACTTGTGAATGCTAGAGCAAATTAATTTTAAAAGAGCATGTTTCTTAGAAGAATCTTACACTAGCTTGCATATAGTACATTTTAGTATTCATAGCTATTTTTGATTTGAAAACTATTTGTTTGGTACACAATAGTTATATGATGATGTTTACAATAGTGATTTTCAATTTGATGCATAGCAGTTTCAGCAAAAAGCTGGAAAAATACATTATTCAGTAGACAAGCTAAGTCAAAACTCTTGGAGACGGGCTGTTCCTGCATCAGATTGCTTTCTTTTTCTTTCTAAAACTCTCGGTGCAACCTAATATATATTAAATTAAACACAACGCCCCATCCTATGGGATACACAGAGATAAATTTGGCCCCAGCTCTTTTCTCAAGTTGCTAATAATCAAGTGATTGAAATACTCATGGTTTATTATGAACGTTTAAAAACTGGCTACGTGAACAGAAAGCCTTAATTTGTAGCATTTGCTGATTTTCATGGTGCAAATACTTTCATCACTGCCAATTGCAAGCTTATAACATGACTCGGTGGAGACGGAATTGGGAAGGGATATGAAACAGAACACTATTCTGCAACGTTTCTAACACAGCTATTTTAACGTGGCACAAATAACCTCAAGAACAGACACATAACAAAGTGTTCTAATACATTAGGAAGTGAAGAGTTTTGGTTATGTGTTGTCCACATCTTCATTTATTTTATGAAATTTTAAATGTATATATTAATAATTTAATTTTAATAACATGTGTTTAACAACCAGCTCACAGTACCCTTAAATGTTCAACACTCAGTTCTTGTGACCCTGGGGAAGGTGGCTCTAGCATAACGCAACCTTCAACATGTAAGATACGGAAGCACATCAGCACTATGGAAGATTAACATTTCCTGGTCTCCTAAAAACTGCTCAGTGGAGGTCAAAAAGTACACACAGCTCCATTTTACCAGTTAGATCCCAGCTCAGCCCCTCCTGAGTAAGCTGCAGACCTGAACCACAGCGCTCTTGCCCCAGTATTCTCACTACCACATTTTATAGAATCACCCCCAAAGCGAGCAACATAAATGGAAAGTCTATTTTTAGAAAAGGATGTTAGTCATGGACGTATTTATCTTTGAATGTTGTGAGTTAATCCTTCATGGTCCTTGTGCTACTGTCCTTTTAATCACAAAGCTTGGACTAAATCTCCCAAACTCACTGCACTAAAGGTAATAGATATTCCCCAAGCATCTACTTTGTTTTCTTCTAGAAATCTGGGGATCACTAAAGGAGTATGTAAGAGAGTCTACACCCAAGGAGTCTCAACTTTGTTGGCCTCCAAAATAGCAAAAGCATAAAGCAGATCAGTTCAGTGTCTTATAATAAAAGCAGTATAGTATAGTAATAAAGGTACAATAAAGTATATATACCATAGTATAGTAATAAAGTATAATATAGGTAAAGTCTGAGGGGAAATAAACAACTAACAATTTGGTGGTGGCTGAAGATGTTACATTTCATGGGGTAAGAACTTGAGCCGGACTTTCTACAGTGGGAAGGAGACACCTACGCCAGGGGCAGAGGAAGGGTATCTCAGACAACATAGGGCTCCGCAGTATGCTCTCCCCTGGCTTTGAGAAATGCATCAGGAGGTAGCCCCAGCACAGCTATATACCTATCTGATCACTCCCGGGACAGATATTTCTGAACAAAGGCATAGAGGTAGTTGGAATAAACTTGCCTCCAAGGTATAGTTTTCTCTTACTTGCTTTGACCTTTGTTAATACTGGAAAATATTTATTCTTGCCTTTGTGGTAAAAACATTGTGGTAAAAATATCTTCCTGACTTTGAAAAGTAAACCAGTCCTCTTTTGTCTTTAGTTTAGTACTTTTTAGCCTGTGTCTTTAGCACTGGGTCAGGTAGGTATGTAATAGAGAAGGGACACATGGGAGAAGTGGGATCAAACAAAGGAGCACAGATCTTAGGACACGGGATTCCTACAGAACCAGCAACAACGTAGCCGCGATAAAAACCAAAATAGCCCAGGCGTGTTTTAAAGAGGAAGCACGATGTGATTTTAAAAAGCTATCACCAGTAGACCAAACGAGTATTCTATGCTCTGGGACCATTTCTTCCCGGCCTGCTGTTTCTCTCTGCTTCCAACGCGTCTTCAGGATTTCCTTCAGGCCAGGAGAGCTTGGAGCAAAATCTTTCAAGCTTTAAAAGACAGTGACTCAGCTTGTCGCATTCAGCAAAACTATCCCTGATTATTGAAAAGGAAGTAAAATTTTTTCATGGCCAAGAATAAATTTGTGACCCCTAGCCCAGCACTGCAGAAACTACTTGAAGGAATCTTACAGAGAGGGAGAGACAGAGAGAGAGAGAGAGAGAAAGAGAGAGGGGGGTGGGGGAGAGGCTGCACCAAAGAGCAGGGAAGAAAGGAAAGAACTAAACAGAAAGTGTAACAAAAAAATAAGCATCCATCATTTGCTTGGTAACTCACTAAAACAGTACTAGCTTTCTCATGAAATCTGTGAAAATTTCCCCATGACTATTGTTTATTTTAGCATATTAGTTGGCAAAACATAATAATAATATTCAACATGAAGAATTGGTATAAAATCTTAATCTGTGAAACTTTTTGGATGTGTATGATGTTTATAGATACTCAGGGGATGGAAAGTCAAAGGCAGTGAGTGGT
Organism: Ctenodactylus gundi; assembly: GCA_004027205.1. Lineage (NCBI taxonomy): Eukaryota > Metazoa > Chordata > Mammalia > Rodentia > Ctenodactylidae > Ctenodactylus > Ctenodactylus gundi. Next base: position 7,209 of record PVKB01000182.1, on the reverse strand, counting down.
TTTGATTTTGGGACATTATTGGTTTTAAAAACAGTAAGAGTTGATAAATGAGTGGTTCTTGGGGTCTTTCCACTGAGGCTATCATTGGGTGGGAAATACAAAAAATCACACAGCCTTAGTTCATTGGCTGAGAACTCACTCGGCTATTAGTTCTATATTTGGCTTTTGAATTTTATGTCTCAATTTCCTGCTCTGTAAGTAAATTAATGATCTTACTTGTTTATTCCTGTTCCTCTTTGGAAAGAACTCTTAAAAATTTGAAATAACTAGACCATTACATCTATTGCTTTATGTATGCTATACTTTTGTGTTATAGATTTAAGTTCATTTAATTTAGTGATTCATTTTTTTCAATCTTTGATATAAGTTTAGTCTAAGAAATTTGATTGCCATGATGGTAACCTGAATGCCTTCTGCACAATTGATAACAGCCAAATCTTGGAAGAGGCCAATATGCCTGAGGACAGATGAGAGGATAATGAAGATTTGATATCTCCCAATCTATCTATCTATCTGTCTATCTATCCACACTGGAGTGTTACTCTGCCATTAAGAATGACATGTTTGAGTCATTTTAGGAAAACGGATGCATCTTTAGATCATCATGCTCAACAAAATGAATCAGACCCAGAAAGTTAAATATTATATGGTTTCTCAAATGTGAGAAAACCAAACAACAAAAAATTATAAGAGGCACAGAAGGAAGTAAGAAGATAAACTTTATGGAGAGAGAAGGGGAAAGAGGATGAGAGGGTGAGAATGAGGAAGGGAGATGATAGGTTACAAAAAAGAACAAAATGAGGGTGAGGGTGATAATGGGAGTCACGTGGGAGGGGGAAGCTGTGGGAGGATCAAAAAGGGGGAAGGGAAGGAATGCTAATTTTGACACGATATATATCTGCACAAAATACTCAAGTTCAGTGTTAGCATTATGTATCACAGATCTATATTAACAAAATAGGGATATTTTTCAAAAAAGAAAATTGATCTCGGGTACTGACTTAGATATGAAAGACAGAAGGAAAGGCACTGGAAAGTTTTAGATATCTATCTAGATGAATATTCCACATATAAAGTAATACTAATAGTGTATTGAGACATTTAAAAACCAATACTGATGAAATGAATGATTCTGTTGTGAATGTACACGTTAACTGGTTAGTGTAGGACAAGTTAAAAAGATTCTTGCCTTTCCCTATTTTTTTTAAGACAGGGTCTCACTCTGTAGTCTAACCTTTTCTTTTGGTATGTATCTTTTCCAATAAATCTTTTGCATTCCTCACTCTGCCTTGGTATTTATTTCCCGGGAAAGGTAGCCTGCGATGAGGACCTTCAACTTTAGCAGTTCATGCCACTGTCATTTTTTTCCAATTACTTTTTCACTAACACTTAGAGTTCCGAATGGGCCACATTCTCCTAAACTCAGACTATCATGTTTTATTCATTGTAACCACTTTGATAGATATGTAGTGACATATTACTGTGCTTACAAGGTATATTTCCCCAATTATTAATGATAGTCTCAACATCTTTTCATGTATTTTTCAATGATATAATACCTGTTCATGCTTTCTCCCTTTTGTTATGACTGGGTTGTGTTTAGTAATTTTCATTGTATTCTTATGTTCCTGAGACTACTGTCCCTGGGACTTCTTTGAGGCATGGAATTTAATTCTCTTCCATGTGAAAGGCACGGCATTTCATTCAGCGTCACCTCTTACCAACCGCTGCAAACTAAGAAGGATAATTTAGTCCAGGCAGGACATTTAGAGGATATTCTTTGAGTAATATGAGTGTAAATTTTGACTAGAATACCCCAAGTGTGTTCATACTTTTTCCTCTTTTGCTTTCTAAATTAAAGGTAATCCAGAAAACTATTCCCATTACCTTGCTGTGTGAACAGTTTTTATTCTCCAAAATTAAGGCAATAGAGGTTGGTATCCCTGAGGGTTTAGTCTGATAAGAGCAGTGCTCCCAGTCCAGCCTTTCTGTCTGATTAGCCCCAGCTTTTGTCTCCTTCCCACCCAGGTGAGCTCATTCTGGCAGATCTTGGTTACCACACAATAGGAGATAATCTCCAGGGAGATGTTCAGCACCATGACTCATTAAATTCTCCAAATCTTGCTTTCTTGTCATCTCTAGTTAGTGGGTAGTGGTGTGCCAGTAAGTGTTTAACAAGGATATCTCCAGGAGGAAAAACAAAGCCCAGACTCAGTGTTTACCAATTCCCCTTGTGAAACTAGTACTACCGTGACCAATTTCAGACTACTGATATAACCTCACAAAGCACAGAAATGTACAGCAGCATACTATTAAATAATATTTTCACTAGAAAAATACAAAGATGTACGTAGGTAGCTTTAAGATTATAGGTAATGGTACCCTTGGTAAGGTAATTACAAATTTGTGAGTTTTTAGTACTCTTTATCTTTGCTTTTAATACAGTTTACTTAATTTGATGTTCACGCAATTTAACTTTCAATGGCAGAGTTTTAAAATTGGTTCACAAACTTCCAAAACTTTAAAAGACAATTTCCATTTGGTAAACATATGACCCAGTTGCAACATCCCACTGACCATGGAGAATTTTTTTTTCTTAATCCTATCAACATTTTACTGTGTGCCATTGTGTCTGAAATTAAAGAAACTTCAAAGCACTTTCCATATCTTACATTATTTGATCCTTTTGAAAACCCTAGAGTTTTCATTCTATCATTGATCCCACTTTAGAAATAAAAAGTTAAGTCGCAGAAAAACTAAATTGCCTATGATTTCACAGAGAATAACACAACCAGGTTTGGATGAAACAAATCAGGATTCAGATCTCAGCTTGTAAAACATACCCGATCTTTCTCCTTAAATCAATAACCAAGGGAGATACGCTTCTTGTTTGTAGCCTCTAGGTTTTAAGGGAGAAAACCACATTAATGTTTTTGCTACTTGCTCATGAGAAAATTCAAGGGATACACCCTATGCTGTAAAAGGACTCTTACCGAAATTCCACATCATTGACTCATCCGACCGGTGATAAACAAGACCACAAGGAAGTCAGCTTCAGACCCAGAGTGCTATTTTAAACCACATCCAACAATGCAGAGTCATCAGATGCATCCCAACCCAGGGAAGTTCTGTGAATTAACAGACCTGCGCCCGACAAAATATCAGTGCTTTAAATACAACGAAATATTAAGAAATTTTTCTATATTAAATGAGAGTAAAAAGATGTGATAATGGAATATAACACTTGGTTTTTGGTTCTCTTTTGCTGTGAAAGAAATTTTTGGGATTGCTGGTGAAAGTGGAATAAGGTCTATGGGTTAGAAAGAATCATTTTACCAAAATTAATTTCTTGATTTTGATAATAATACTGTGTTTATATACATATATAATCAGTTATCTCTTGGATTACAGGAAACAGACCCTAAAGTATTTAAGTGAAAAGTGTCATCATGAAGCAGCTTATTCTTAAATTTAGAAAAAAAGAGTAAATAAACAAAAAGAAAAAACTATAGAGAGAGATACACACAAATACCTAGCTGTTTATTATATACACATATCGGCATCCATGTCTGTATAAAGAGAGATAGATGCAGTAAAATGCTGCTTGAGTAAGCTGAGTCAAAAGATTTTTGTTCTCTTATCTTGAATTTTTGTCTGTAAATCTAAAGGTATGCCTAAATAAAAGATTAAAAGCCAGTAATCTAAAAGGATCCAATAGAACTTCAGGTTCTTTCTTCTGACCTTCTCCTTTGTCTGGACTTCTGCTTCCTTTCCTTTTCTGAGAAGGCCTCAAAGTGAGTCGACTCAGTTAATAATCTCAAATTTGGCGCCAATGAGTCTCTGAACTGGCTGTCCTTGCTTGAGTGCTCATACCAGGTACAATCCCAATAGGCCCCTGCAGCAAGCGCTGTCACGAGGGCGCTTTCCTTGTGAGAGTCATCAGCAGTCAAACAACCATGACTGGCTTGTCTGAAACAGACAGGATCATAACAAAGCTGAAATTTTTTTTCCAAAATTTCCAGTGTTCTAAATTCTGATAGTGGTGGTAGTTGATCAAAACACACAGCACCGTTCAGAGTTCCAAATGAATTCCTTGACACTGTACAGAAAACTAATATCAAACTCCAAAACCCAGGCTGCCCACAAAGTTGTTCCACACAAAATAGTCTTTATATGAAATCCTGACTTGGTAGACTTTCCCCCAAATTCTCTATTGTGCTTGAATTACTTTTACACCCTTTTCTTTCTTACTCAGTGGCTATCTGGTGTTTTAGGATAAGAGTTCAAACATCCAAGACCTGGTTTGGTTTTACCTACTGTTACTGTAATTTCATATCACAACTTAAAGAAGCAAAAAATTCATTACAATCATATTTGATGACATGATTTACCATACCAACAGCTATCATCATCTTTTCAAGAAAGACTCCATCTAAAGGTAACAGAGAGATTTGGTTTTATGTTATTTAGGTCATTTAATCAGAAAGGAAATCATTTGTCTTTGATGATGCCCTTGCCAGAAGATCCCTAACTCATTAGCGTGCTATTAATGAGGCTGGATTTTAAAGCAGGTGTTGTTCAGTGCAATCAGAACAGCTTTATTAAGCCACAAATTGTCTTGCAATGACAAAGGAAGTCAGATTGGCCCATGCGCAGTTAACCTTTGTCTAGATGCATGACTCGGCTGATTAAACAGCAATTGATAATGGCCTTTAGTCTGGCAAAGCCAGAAAAAGGTGATGCCTGATGTTGGCATTCATTGTATTGATGTGAGCGACGGGCAAGCAGTCACTTTAATTTAGAAATATATAATACAATTTCAAAATTAAGTAATATTGAAGTCCAACGAACCACTAATTTATGTGTATTAAAGTGATATTTTGACGTGCATGTTGTTTCGCAGTACATTATTGCCCAACAATGCTATCTTCACGGCGAAGTTGCTTTGGTGGCCATCCTTAGAAGCTAGAAAAGAATGCTGTAAAAGACAAAAGAGAATTGTTTTTGATATCTATTACTTTCTTTAGAAAATACTGTGTGAGCTTCTAACACATTGAAGGCCCTGGCCTGCAGAGGTAAACACAGGCACTGCTTCGGTAGACCTCATAATTGAGTGATAGACAAAAATACCTATTTTATCACAATTTATTCAGTGTTATAGCAGTTTACCATTAGCACCTGACAGAAAAATAATGCTTTCTGGTTGAGGATTTTGCCCAAGTTCAGTTCAATAATAAAAATAATGAAGATCTGAAATCAACTTTTTGTTTGTTTGTTTGTTTGTTTGTTTGTTTTGTCCTAGGGATGGAGCCAGGGCCTTCACACTGAACTCCATCCTCAGATTATTTTTTTTAATATTTGATTTTTGAGACAGATTCTTAGTGAAACACTAAGTTGCTGATGACGTGCTGTAATTTGTGATTGGCCTGCCTCAGTCTCCCAGAGTTCTGAGATTATGGATTTGTACCACTGAGCTCAGCTTTGAATCCATCTTTGTTGGTCTCTAATATCCATACCATCCTAAATCACAAATGCACATATCCAAAATAAATAGATTAAGTGAAGAGATTTTTTTATCATTTGTACTACACATGTATACATGTGAGTGTGTGCATTTTCATTTAACTATTGCCTGGTTGAGGAATATAATATTGGGTTACATTGTCCTGGAATCAATGTTGAATGATGGTATTACATGCATTTTCTTCTAGATAATGTCCTTTTTTTCCAAGTTCATCTTTATGCCTGAACATTCCACGATTTTACCATTTATCAGAGCTTTGGTGCCTTCCACATATAGGCAAAGCTTTAGGAAGTACTGTACCAAGATATAAACAGCACAAATACAGTCATAACTTGAAGGTTTGCTAATGTTTGCACTTCCTAGTTGGGTTTAAGGACATTTTATTCTGGGGTTGCTAATAAATTCACTGGGTGCAAATAAGTTTGTTTAACTGTTACACAGAGCTACCGCTTTCCTACTGCAGGAGTTCTCAGAGCCTTTAACATGCTAATGATATAGCATGACTCCCACCGAGAAACTGGTGTTCAGCATTTCCCAAGCATTCTTGACCATCAAGCTCTTTGTTCTTTGAGCCCCAATTAACACTCACAAGAATTAATGTGTGCACAGTATGGGGAGCCCCTCCCCTCTAAAACAGTAGCAACCAATAACAGTGCAGAGAGCACAGTGAAAGGGAATAGAGCAAAACATCTTGATATGGCAAGCAAGAAAGCCAATGGCTGATTTGCCTTTTTCACAGCTTTGCTAGAACCTGCTGTGATTATTTAAACACTGGAGCAGTCTTAATGAATAGTATGATCATTAATCATACAAATACAAATGATATTCATCTAAGCTGCCTAGGGCAAACATCAATAGTTACTATAAACATTACTTGAATTTCCCTAACTCTTACACCTCTTCTGAATAACACTTGAATGGAGTATTCATTTTCAGATTGTAGAAAGGTAATTAAAACATTAATTGAGATAAATGAAATGTGATATATTAAAATAAACTCTGTATACTTGTTAAGAATGGATTCAAACCCATAAAAACATGAACTGTTTGATGCTTTACTGGTTGTATTGTTTTAAGTCAAATCTGGTAGCTATGTTAGAATCACCTTCCCAAAAGTGTATTTTAAAAATTACCTTCAAAGACCAAAATCTTTGGTAGACAATCAGGTCAATCATTCCTTACTAGGGCAGTATCTCTTGGATCCTGAGTAGGGGACTCTTCTTTCTGTCTCTGCTGTACAATATTGTTTCTCCTCTATGGTCACTCTACTGGTTTTCTCCCGGTAACGACGCTGTGAAATCATTAATACTAAACTCTCAACTCTTCATCCATAAGTGCAAAGCCTTAAATTACCCCATTACCCCTGCCACTCCAAGCCCATTTGCTCTTATAAGTGTTACTGCTATCGTACTTCCTACCCTGGTCATGTTGCTGCATTTAAGTTTCTCGGTAACCATGAGAGCTGACTTGCCCTGCCATTTCCTCTTAAAGGCCTTGGAATGTTTCCAAGCGTCCCCTAAAATAATATCATTGCCTGGAAATGTCTTCTGCTCATCGAGAAAAAGGGAGTGTTAGATTTAAGAAGGCATCAGGTTAATTTGCCAAGGATTTGTAACTATTATTTTTTTACCATTCAAATGTTTTCCAGAATTTGCTCAAATATTAGTTGCTTCGACTCATTTTTT